>JBBPBP010009778.1:10494926-10517583 GCA_037974735.1 Cicer chorassanicum | reverse complement strand
TTTTTAAATTTTTGAAAAATTAAGTACATAAATTTTAAGATATTATTCTGATATTTAGATCTTTTAATATGTATGCCCTTAGTTATTTTTTTAACATTTTCTTTAATAAAAAATTCACTATATTTTAATTTCATGCATTTTCCTACATCTAGGCATAACTTTGTTAAGAGAGAGAAAATGTTTATGTGACTTTGAAGTATGTTGTCCTCATTCATATTTTAAAACTAAATCTAATGATTAGAAAAATTAAAAATACAAAAACATTTTATAAATTAATAAAGAATAACAAATCAAAACCTCAGATCAACAACCACACTAATTTGAAACCAAATAGAATTATATACTATCTCCGTCTCTAATTAATTATAAACACCAATTAAAAATTTATATATCCCTAAATATAAACTCTTTTATAAATTATTATATGCATTTATTTATTTATTTTAAATTTACTTTTATTAATACTATTAATTTATTTAATAAAAAATAAATACTAAATATATAATAATAACACATACATACATACACTAGTTATATCACACTTTTGTTAATCCGATTTATAAAAGGAAACTGATGAATATAAATATATATAAAAGGTCAACGGAATTTAGGAAAACAAACATGTCGGTATGGGAACTCGTGACGAGACAACCAAGGAGGATGTTAAAAAAAAACGCATATCAATTCATCTCTTTTCCCAAAACGACATCCATGTAAATTCAATGCACTCGATCCTCTAAGTTAAATTCATTAATGAAAAATGTTCCTAGTATTTAACATACACATTTGATATCGTATATAAAAAAGTGAATAATATGTTTTTTTTTTCAATTATTGAGATATTTTTTACTAGACACTTACAAATTTATGTCATTAACTATTTTGAATATTTTACTAATTATTAAAATATAAGTCATTAACCACTTATTTAATATATATTTAATTAATTAATTTAGAGTAATGCAATTTCGTAGTTAAAAGAACTACTCTAAAGTAGTTAATATGATATATTTTAGTGATTAACGAGATACTACTTATGTCCCTTATTATAAACACCAATTGTTTTTTCACTCTTACTAAGAAAAGTTGGTATAATAGTTAATGTGTTTATTTAATGTGCTAAAGTTCCTAAAATAACCTTTTGTTTTTGAATGTGTTAAACTTGATTTTTCATATTTCAAGACAAATAAGTAGTATTATTAAGGGTTATGTTTGGAAGAAAAAAAATAATAATAAATGCACCTAGTAAATTGAAAAGTGTTTATATTTAGAGACAATTTTTTTCTCAAAGAGTGCTTATAATTAGAGACAAAGATATATGTTTCATAAGTTGTTAATGAGATGCATTTTAGTGGTTAATGAAGTATTCAAAATGCTTAATAACACAAATATTTTTTTTTGTATTACAAAAGTGTGTTAGTTTTTTTGAAAAAAAATATAAAAAATTTTAAAAGTTTTTTTTACAAGGTGAAATATTTTATTTGGAGTGTCGTGATGTGGTGTTTGTGGGATATGCATAACAAAATAATTTATGAGGGGATTATCGGATCATCTAACAATTTTTGAATCAGGTAAAAATTTTATCTTGGTGTTGTCTTTAAGTCTTATGACAAATGTCAATATTGTTAGATTGGACATCTTGTCTCGGGTTCGAACTCGGTACCTCACAGTTATATGAATTAATTATGGTGGAATTTATCATCTCTTCTAAGATCTATTAAATAATAGAGAATATTTGATGTAAAGGGTTCGATTACCTCTTATACCCTCTTTTAATTTAATTTTGTTGCTTATAAAAAAAATGCTATAGAATTATAATGTTATTCCAATTATATTCATAGTATTGAATATTTTATTTCTATTACGTGACTTTCTTATAAACATACATCTCACAATAAATAGAGGTATAATAAATAGAGGTATAAGAAGAATTATAGTAATTAATATATTTATGTTTCTTTTTCTTATAATAAAGACCATAAATTGTACTAAAAAGTTTCTTATAATTAGGACTGATCGTTGTATCATTCTAACATAGAGTGAAGACTTAATTTAATCCATAGATAAAACCATTAGAAATTATTGGGTCCTTAAAAAAAAATAAGAAAATCATTTTTAATTCCTGAAAAAGAAAATAGGAACAACCTATGGTCCGTTTGTTACAGTTTAACAAAAAGAATTTTGACATTAAAAAATTTAGATATTTTTTTAAAAAAATAATAACTTAATGTATTTGTATTTATCAAATATCATGAAAATCACCTTTTTTGAAAGAAAAAAATAACTGTTTTAAAAAATAATTTTTACGAGGAGCTACTCAAACAACAATCATCCCATTACAACAGGAGCACACGACTCACACCATGTGTTAGTAATTTGAGATCATTGTGTTTTAGGCATGTACCATGTCAAGATAGGAGAAAACTTGACAATAAAGCTCAGTCTATGGTGATGATAAGTTACCATCCAAATGGTGCATATAAACCCTATGATCCTAAAATCAAGAAGATTGTGTTCGGTGAAGATGTAAGGTTTGATGAAACAAGAAACATTGGCAAGGTAATGCATCAAATGCAGACATACACTTTTATTTCTCTAACTCAGATCAAATTAAACAAGAGGTGATAACAAATGGATGAGGTGTAAGCTATGATTGAAGAGATAAAGTAAATAGAGAAGAATGACACATAGGAATTGGTAGAGTTTCCTCCAAAGAAGAAATCCATAAATGTGAAATGGATTTATATGACCAAGCCAAATGATGAAGTTGGAAAATACAAAACAAGATTTGTTGGAAGATTTTTTTTTTTTTTTTGCAAAGACATGGCTTAGACTATAATGAAGTGTATGCTCATGTAGCTATAATTAAGACAATTAGATTGATTATTGCAGTTGCTAGTTGCAAGAAGTAACTTATGTATTAACTAGATGTGAAGTCAGCTTTTTGAAATGGATCAATAGAAGAAGAAGTGTAGGTAAGTCAACCACCAGGTTTTGATATGAAAGACAGAGAAATGTGTACAAATTGAAGAAGACTTTATATGGCTTGAAGCAAACACCTAGATCATGGAACAAAAGAATTGATGGGTTCCTACTTCAATAAAAGTTTATGATATGTATAAATGAACATGACATATACTACATGAATTCAACAAATAAGCATAAGTTAATTGTATGCTTATATGTCGATGATACACTGATGACTGAAAGTGATGAATCATAACTGGACAATTTCAAGAAGTGTGTGATGACTGAGTTTGAGATGTTTGATGTTTGGAGCTCTATTTTATTTTTTAGAAATTGAGTTTAAGGTCACAACTGGAGGAGTATTGATGCATCAAAGAAAGTATGTAGGAGATGTATTAAGAATATTCAATATGCAACATTGTAGGCCAATGACAACACCAGTTGAGACATGTGTGAAATTGGCAGCTGACAGTGATGAAAAAACAATTGATGCAACATTGTACAAATAAATAGTTGGATCATTGAGGTATTTGTGTCATACAAGGCTTGACCTAGCTTACAGAGTGGGATTGCTCAATAGATTCATGGGGGAACTTACTGTAGCTCAATTGGTAGTGGAATGGATGAATGAATGGTAGTACATCCCCTAGGTACCGAATTCGATTCTCACAGAAGGAAAAAACTCGCTATTTCCTATGAAGAGGAAGGGGGTCAAAATGTCGTGTTTAATAGTTCTGGTAAGGACTGAGCTGTTACAAAAGCAATCATAAGGAAAAAGAAGAATTCCAAGGTTTTAAGTAGGAACTAGCACAATTGTAGTCATCACCAAGTTCATTCAATGAAACTTACCCCACCTTCTTTTTTTTTTTTTTTAAAAAATATCTTAAAAATCTTTTAGAGTGTGTTTACGAGTTGGTTTTTGAAGGGAAGAACTTTGAAAGGTTAATTATATATTTTGATATTTAAAAAAAATGAAAAGAATAACATGATATTAACACTCATTTATCGTGTTGTTTTTTCAATTTTTTTAAAACATCAAATATATCAAAATATAAATTTTGTCTTTTAAAATCTTTTTCTAAAAAATCATTCTAAATCCAACTCGCAAAGAGACCATTAAACACCCAATTGGACATTTTTTTCTTTCAGTTTTACTTTGTATTTTTATAGCTATAGATTTTTCTCTTTTGGATATAAACTCTCTATTATAACTCTTTCTTTTGGTTATAAGCTTTACTTTAATATTGTAAAAACACACTTTACAATAAAGTATGCTATACAAATAAAATCTAAAAAATTATATTTCATAGAAAGATAGCATCATTAGCTGAACCGATGAGAGTTTATTTTAGGATGGATTTAGTAATTTAAGATTGATTTTATTAACACTAGACAAAGTTACCTCATTTTATATGAGCAAAACTCCAATACAGTAATTTTCAAGTATTTATTCCATTCCAATTCCATAGTTGAAATAAAAAGAACGAAAGGAATGATACACAAAATTATAAAGTGAGGCAGTAAGAGTCAAATATCATCAGTAAAAAAAAGTGGCATCAAAACAACTGTGGGTTGGTGATTTGATTATGTTCACAATTTATGGACACATTGAATGAAGAGAGAGAGAGAGAGAGAGTTTTTAGTGAGGAAAGTTTTAAAGGGTTGTTGGGTGGCAATTACAAAAAGTAGAACCAAACAAGTGTCCTATGCATTTGGCTGTGACACATGATTTTCCCTATGGAAAAAGGTAACGCCAGTAGTAGTAGTACCAATCACATTCACAGCACACAAGAGAGGTTACTAGTAAGTACTACCCCTCAAAAAAGTAAATAGTAAGTGAGTGGGTCACAAATTACTTTATGCATTCATTATTATAAGAATCATTTAGGAAAATTCAGGAATATTAAAAACTTGCTGTTCTATTATGAGAAATTAAATTTCAGCAAAAAAATTATATAAATAAATGTATTTTTTAAAGAAATCATCTGTAGAAACATGAAATTTTAAAAATAATTTTATATTATGTGATAAGAAAATTTTAAGTGAGTTTTATAATTAAGAACAAAAAAAAATAAATATGTATAATTGATATTCTAAATTAAAAGCGTCTGAAGTGGTCAACATAAATTGATATTGAATAATCACACAATTTGATATTTGTACATATTATATTTAATGTTTTATTTTTAAAAAAATACTATTAATATCATTTCCGATTTTAGAACGAGTCACACAGTAAAATTTACTTATCATGATTATCCACAATAAAATCATCACAAAATTTATATATGCGACAACCAGTCTCGAAAATTGATTTGAGATAAAAAATTATTATAAAAATAAATTAATGTTAAACTTTTTTTTATGTTTAACTATAATCAGATAATTAAAATTTATAACTTGCTTGCATGATAAAATTAAAAAAAGAAACATCTAAATCTGTTTTTAAAATTTAATTTAATTTATAATATCAATATTGTTGAATTGAATTGATTTTTTTTTTAATTTTTTTTTTATGATAATTTCGATTTGAATCTAGAATGTTCAAGTTTATTAGTGATAGTTGCTTTTTCTATACAAAAATCCAAATTCAAAATTTACCTAGGCAATTGAAATGAATAAACTGAAAAAAGGAAAAACCAGGCATGCTGATAACCCACAACACAACATCATGATCAAAATACCATAGATCTCTCTCTATTCCTTGCTAAAGTAAAAAAAGCTTTGCAACCAACAACAGAAACAATCACAAACCAGAAGAATAAAAAGTTCATTTCTTTACATCTTCCATTACCTTTGCAATGTTTGTCTTTGAGTGAACCAGACAAAATCTTTCCTCACTCACTCTTCTCATTACCATCTCTCTCTCTCTCTCTCTCTCTCTCTCTCTCTGTTACATCTCTTTCTGCCAGCATGTCACTGCAAGTCAAGTTCTTTTCTTGGTCCAACAAGAGTAAATCAGTAATTTTTCACCTTTTCCCTTGAAGGGTATTTCTTCAAAGCAACTAAATAAACTTCCTTTGTTGTTTTCTATTGATTACAATTATCTGCATTTGTGTCTCTTTTTGTATTTTTTTTTTGTGTGCTTCTTTTTCTACCCTTTGGTGTTTGCATTTTCATTCTGAAAGATGAGGAAGCATGGATGGCAGTTACCTTACCATCCTCTTCAGGTGGGTCTTGTAAAGTTTTGATTTTTATTTGTAGAAGAATTTCAATTTGTGATTACGAAAATTGTGACTTTTTTTTGTGTGTGTGAAGGTGGTGGCTATTGCTGTTTTCTTGGCTCTTGGATTTGCATTTTATGTGTTCTTTGCTCCTTTTGTTGGGAAGAAGATTTATCAGTATATTGTTACAGGACTCTACACACCTCTGGTAACTAAATCTGTTTATCTGTATATCTTATTTTTGTGATACTCATTTTACTGATTTTGAAAATGGGTCGGTGGAAGTGTGATTGATGAGATCTGTGGTTGATGTTTTTTGATTCATGATTTTGTGTTTTTGTTTGTTTCTGAGCTTTTCCTTTCCCTTTGTTTTTCGTGTGTTTTTTTAGATAAGTATGTTGAATTGTAGATAGTGTTCATTGAAGGGTCCTTTTTTTCAAGTTTTTTTTGAGGAGAAGCTATGTGAAGTTATATACACTTGATATATTGGCTGTTGTTTTAAAAACCGAACCGGACCGTTCAAGTGAAATGTCACTATCTACGGTTTGGTTATTTGGACAGCTTGACAACTGTTTCATCCCGGTTCAAGTAGTTTAAAACAATTGAAACATGATCTGGATGTCTCACCGGTTCGGTTTTTAAAACATTGATAAGACTTTGATCTGTACTGGTGTCTAATTTGTATTTGTCACCTGCACAAGCAAAATACATGTTAGAAATTATCAAAATTCAAACTAGTTTGAGTTTTTGAAATCTATAGTAGCTTAGGAATATGATTGTCCTCAGTATACTTACTCTTTATCATATTCCTTTTCTCAACTGGCTTGATAATTCTGGTAATATCCACCAACTATCGAGGGATATTGAATTATGAATACATCTATAGTAAGCCCTATGCTCAAACCAGGATACCTTATCTTGAATGTCACTACTTTGAGAGGGCGGCATCGAATTTTGCAGTGGCTTCATCATTATGCTGAAATGGATTACCGTTCTGTTTCTGAGTATAGGCGACGACTCACTAATAGGTTCACTTCTTGGTGTCTTCAGCAGTAGAGCTAGTTATGTATGAATTCTAATGATGTATCAATGATGACAAAAAAAGTGCCATATTCTGGTTTTTACTCCAACTGTTATTAAGTCATTAGTATTGTGTTGACCTTATCAGTTTCAAGATTTTATGAAAAGTATATAATTAGAACAATGCAGATTATTATAAATTTATAATAATATTTGATTATGGAAAATTTAAACAATGTTAAAAATATCAATATTTTTCTCTTCAGAAAATGTGCACTCACAATTGAAACTATCAAAGGGTTTTGTTAAGAGAAAGATCACATATAATGGGTTTTTTTGGCTCTCTTCAGAAAATGTTTGAATCAAGTCAAGTAATCTGTTTCAAACACTTTGACTAAGAAGGAATGCTTTGGCAAATTCATCATCAAACTTAGGGTTTTTGTTTTGAGAGGAAATTAATAAGGTGCCAATTGTTAAATGTCCAATATGTTTTTCAAAGGATTATTCATATGTTGGTGATCTTTTGTTCGTTTCATTCACGATTTTGTTCATTTGTTATGCTAGTGTGTTTCATGATGTAAAGTTCCAAAACGTTGTATGTTTGGGCGGCCTAATTGTAGCATTCCTGGTGCAACTGTTTCGGTTTCTGTTAGTAATATATTTTTCTTTTTCGAATAAAAAAGCTAATAACTATCTCATATTTTAGAGAATAAACAAGTTTGTTTGTCCGTTTTGAACAATCCTCTACATGTTCAGTCTTTAACCGACATAATCATTGGAATATTAAATAGCTGGCTAGCAATATATTCCCACAATCTCTGTAGCACCAACACCTTCAGATTGAAGGAGGTGCGTCTAGTATCCGACATGTGTCAGTGTCCATAACCGACATGGCATCGACACATGTAGCTACATTTAATTACTTCTACCTTTTCAAAATATTATCGATGTTGATGTGTTGGTGTCAGTGATGTATCTGGTGTTTGTGTCTGTGTCAATGCTTCATAAACCACAATGGCACAATCCAATAACACGCATACATGCATCCACACATTTACCAAACAAATGCTTATTCTGTTATCAACCTGGTATAGACTTGTAAAAGTTGGGAAGTTACTATGCTTTTGTTTTAATCTGCATGAAGGACATTATTATGTTTAGTGATGTGTTACCCTCTTGCCAGATTACTTGTGTCTTTGGACTGTACATTTGGTGTGCAGCGGCCGATCCAGCAGATCCAGGTGTTTTTAAGTCCAAAAAGTATCTTAAAATTCCAGACAGCAAAAAGCTTGGTAGACTCAAAAATTCTAAACTGGGAGGGGAATCAAATTCCTCGGTGAATGATGGAAATGCTTCAACAATTGGACCAAAATCTGTGGATAAGGAAGCATTGGGAACCGAAGCAAGTTTAAAAGATGCATCTAGTTCAATAGAGAATAAGATTGCACCATCGCCTTCTTCATCCTGTTTTCTGTGGCTTTTCTCTCCTTGTGCTTATGTATGCGGCTGCTCTAGTTCACATGATAACTCTTCTGATCAACAAGCAAGTGAAGATGGCATGTTCTACTGCAGTTTGTGTGAAGTTGAGGTTTGTAGAAGCATTTACACTATAAGCCCTATTCCCTAGAGTTGTTATAGCATTTCATTGTGTAATATGTTTTGGATAGAGTAAATCAACATTTTAGTCCTTGAAATTGTAAGGGTCAGTCTGTTTAGCGATGAAAGTTCTTTAATTTAAGTGACTAATTTGCTATTTTGTAAATTTGAAAGACTAAATTGACTGACACTTACAATTTTGCTAATCGAAGTGCTTATTTATTTGTTTTGGATATGAATATATAATTTACCTCAACAATCATAAATGCAGAACTCAGATATACCATTGTTGCATTCCATGATCTAATGCTTCATGATATTATCAGTTGTGTTAATTAATTAGGGTTATTCTGAAATGGTTTTATTTTGGTATTAGATGAATGATTCGATATTTATTTTTGGCAATATTGATAATATAAGAAGTATTATTGAGGAATAATGTTGATGCAGGTCTTCAAGTACAGCAAGCATTGTAGAGTTTGTGACAAGTGTGTTGATAACTTCGATCATCATTGCAGAGTATGACAATCTAATTTCTCTTTTCTCTACTTATCATTGATATATGCTAAACGACTGTTACTTGGACTTTGCAGTGGCTTAACAATTGTATTGGGAAAAGGAACTACAGAAATTTTTTCACCCTTATGGTTGCTGCTCTTCTCTTGGTAAGCAAAATTGTCCACGTAGGCCTTGCTTATCATTTAGGTGTTCAATCGTAGCAATAACGCTATATTAGCTCATCCGTATACAAATCAAACCCTACCATCTTCTCTAGATCATCAGCATTGTGCCCCTCAATTCTCAAAATACTATTCCCTTATTCCTTTCTGTAGTTACTTTTGTCCTTCATCGCATTGGAATTGGAACAGGAGAATGATATCTTTAGTAAGCAATGGTTTTATACTTTGAGAACACGTGGCTTTACGGCCGCATTTATATGTTGCTCATACAGCATAGTGAATTTAATTTTCCTCATGTTTTGGTTTATTTCTCAAGCTATTTTAATTTTGTGATGACCTTTGTTGGTCTGTATTTTAGTTAGTATATTCTGCTGAGGTTTACATGAATAATTGTAGTTTGTTATAAGGTTAATATTCCTATTGAGTAGTATTAATTTGGTAA
The DNA here is from genome assembly GCA_037974735.1 of Cicer chorassanicum. NCBI lineage: Eukaryota > Viridiplantae > Streptophyta > Magnoliopsida > Fabales > Fabaceae > Cicer > Cicer chorassanicum. Next base: position 10,507,714 of record JBBPBP010009778.1, on the reverse strand, counting down.
GTGTGCCTCAATGTAAGGTACCATTATTTTAGCAGAGAAGATTCTTTTTTGTTAGAAATGATGATACCTTTCATTACAGTGGCCATCTTAATAGCACTCCATACACAAGGGAGAGAGGAGTAACAATCTTTGAACAATCCACCACTAACCATGTCACTTCAGCCGAATATACTAACAAAATTAAAAGGAAAAATACTGTCCAACAAAGGGTCAAACAATTAAAATAGCTTGAGAAATAAACCAAAACATGAGGAAAGTTAAAACCAACTGTGCTATAACTAATTTTGTGTTTGCTCTTGGAAACTAAGGATGGTCGTTATTGAGTTATATATTTGTTGCCATAGTTTCCTTGTCCAATACTTAAACATTCTCCCTATCGAGTGTCAAAAGTTGAACCTCCCTTAGCCCAAGTTACTACTTGTTGAAATCAACATGCCAGAACCTAAAGAAACCCCGATAGTAAGCATTTTTAATTTCCTAGTCAATTTCATTTGATTAACTATTGACAGGTATATACATGGTTTGTGCACCTTGGGATTGAGATTGCAGCTTATTCTTCAATGGTTGACTGGGATAGTTGTGCTTATCTGCTGTTTTCTCAAGAGGAAGGAATTTTCCGTCGATGTATCCTCCAAGTTGGGGAGCAGTTTCTCTCTGGTTCCCTTTGTTATTGTGGTGGTGAGTATTCTGCTGACACTCTTGGTGTATATTTATGTGGTTTTCGTACTGCTTTATGGTTCTTGTCCGATAGTATACTGCCGGAGGGCAAAAAATTGTATTTTTTCTGTAAGTATACTTCTGAAGTACATGTGTGGTGTGGGAAAAGAAGTTCCCTATTCTGTATGTAATAACTGTATAGAGAAAATCAAATTCGGCAAAAACCATCTTCCACAACTATACGATTCTTATGCATTCCGAACTCTTTGTTTTTACAGGCAGTCTGCACCATGTTGGCTATGATTGCTACCTTACCCCTTGTTCAGCTTTTCTTCTTTCATATTCTTCTCATAAAAAAGGTAAGCATAACTGTTCCATACTAGAAAATGATGTACTTCCATACTTCTTTTCATTTGTAAAAACGACGACGATGGTAGCGGTAAATATTATGGTTATTGTTGAGTGTGCCCCAGGGAATCAGCACATATGATTACATCATAGCTTTGAGGGAGCAGGATCAGCAAGGAGTTGGAGGTCAGCAGAGTCCCCAAATGTCACCTGTTAGCTCAATTACTGGACTAAGCAGTGCAAGCTCCTTTACTACTTTCCGCCGCGGTGCATGGTGCACACCTCCCCGCATGTTCGTTGAAGATCAGGTAACCTTTTATAGATTCAATCCTGCTTTATTTTTTAATGTTTTGTATCTATATTTTGACATAAGACCTCTTCCTGAAATACCCTTTGATATGATTTTCCATCCAAAGCATTGGTACATGTGCATGGATTGTTGTGAACCTCTACCACAATATCATTTAAATGAATAACTTAGGTATTGAAACTATTTGCTGAAAAACCAAATTCACAATTATGGGGTGAGAATAGGCTAGGCTAGACTAGGCTTTGCAAGACTTGAGTATGGTCTACCTTGAAAATGTTAGGACTGAGTATGACCTATTGCTGGACGTAGGCCTATTTTTAAGGCTTGGTCTATCCTTTTTAATTGCCTTACAAGATCTAAAAGTTAGTTTAAAAGCCTATTTCACATTTTGTTTTGCGAATGTCTACACCTCTCACATTGCGAGTAGTGCAGCCTTTCGTACATAGACTAATTAGTTAATAGTTTAATAAGATTAAGTTCTATTTTGAGATCTAACATGATCTTTTAGAGAATCTAACTTTATATATGACATTCTTTAAATTCTATTTGATTATAGTACATTTAAATATGTTAAAAATTGATGTAGGACTGATGTTTAGTATGTTAAAATTAAATAGAAAAGGTTAGCAAATTTATGATTAAACAGAGTACACAATTTAATATAATTATAATAGTAATTAAAAAAATATTATTTATATTTATTTTAGTTGGCCGGCATGATAGGACTAAGAGGTTATCTTCAGAAAGTATATCTTTGCTTTCTTGATAGTATGTGATGGTTTTGCATTATGCAGTATGACGTCGTGCCTCCAGAAACAGCTTCTGTAAGTTCGTTTGGAAAGAAGACTATAAGAGAAGAACCGGTTAAGAAAAAGAATCCCGGAGCAGTCAAAATTAGTCCGTGGACATTGGCACGATTAAATGCAGAAGAGGTTTCCAGGGCAGCCGCAGAAGCAAGAAAAAAATCGAAAATTCTGCAGCCTGTGGTGAGACATAACAATGAGCCGTTCATGCTAGAAGCAGATCATAACTCCGGAAGCAGCGGACGACGAATGGCCCCGAGGAGGCCAGGTAAACGTGTTCGTTTACCAGCTGACTTGCCGATGGAGGCCTTAACAAAATATTCATCCGGTAATATGAACAAAGGCTTCGATAGAATGTCAAATCTAGCGCCTCTCCAGCTCGAAGCGCGAACAAGTCAAGCAGTATCAAGCTCAGGTGGGATTGTTGCATCATCTCCAGAAAGCAGTTTAGACTCTCCCGATATCCACCCGTTTTGCATGCCTCCTGCTGAAGGCGAATCAGCAAGACGGGTTGCCGCAGGTCTTTCCATTGCTGGTTCGGCGAGTCTGAAGGGATTTCCATTGTCGAGGTCAACTAGCGATGGCTATGATGCCTCCGGTGGAGAAGACAGTGACAGGGTTCCTACAAGGTTTGTTCATAGAAACACAACAAATTGGAGTAATCTTCTTTTCAATGCTGATCATGATGAGAGAGGTTTTGAGCCGAAATCTTCATCTAATTTGGCTCATAATAGAAAATTGTGACCAAATTGAGGTGTTAATTTCACAAATATGTTTCAGATTCTATTATTGGGAATTGTTCATTCTTTGATTTGAGTCCAAAGGAATTACTTGGCTCAATTGAGACCAATGTACAAAGTTTTAGGTCACAGTAACTGATGAAATGAGCTTGAGCTTCCTAATATGTTGTTTTGTGCAAACCCTATTTTCTTTGATCAAATTTTCATCATAGTACTTATGGATGGTTTATGCTAATTTTTTTTAATACTTTTAAAAGGAAAAACACATAACTCTAAGGAAAGTATTACTACCTATTCTGTAATAGATTTCTTTGTAAACTCACACACACAAACTTGTACTTGTAGATCTCAAGTTCGAACTTGGGTCACCACATAAATTATTCAACCTAACTATGTCGATATTACCGGTTCAGTTGGACCTTAATGGATGATTAAAAATGATCTATTACACATAAAGAGACTAATTGGTGCTAAGTTCAGCTATGTTGATATTTTTATTACACATTATTAGAATAGGCAGACTACATAGCAAGGTCAAGTAGAAGTAGTCTGTTACAGTTAGTTTGAGTTTGTTAGAGTTGGTTTAAATTCAGTTTTGATTCTGTTATAGAGTACACAACATTGTAATCACATATAAATAGAGTACACAATTGTAATTGTAAAATTTAGTTTTGAAATAATAACAAAGAGCTTTTCTCTCAATTCTGTTTACTTTCTGATTGCATATTCTTATCATGGTATTATAGAGCTATTCTTTTTTCTCGATCCTCATTCATCAATGGCTTCCATGGATCCGTTTCTTGGTGCCTCAAGTAATCTCTCTTCTTCCCATGTCAAATTCTCTCACCTCATCTCTGTAAAACTTGATGATAAGAACTTCAAGCAATGGAAACAACAAATTGATGGCGTAATTCGCGGCCACAAGCTTCAGAAGTTCATCACTGATCCTTTAGCACCACTACGATTCTTGAATGAATCTGATCGCGCTGCAAATCGTATCAATCCTCTTTTTCTGGAGTGGGAGCAACAAGATGCACTTGTTTGTACCTGGATCCTTTCTACAATCTCTGATTCGATTCTCACGAAGCTTGTTGACTGTCACTATTCGTGGCAAGTTTGGGAAGAAATTCATCGTCATTTTCGCACTTTACTCGCAACAAAGGCGCGCCAACTTAGATCTGAGTTACGTAGTCTCACCAAGGGAGATCGCAAAATTGATGAATTCATCATTCGTGTTCGCACCATCAACGAATCCTTAATCTCTATTGGAGATTCAGTTCCTCATCGTAATCTCATTGAAATCGTCCTTGAAGCCCTTCCTGAAGAGTATGATTCTGTAGTTGCTGCTGTTACGAGCAAAGAAGATCCGTGCTCCTTGGACGAACTCGAATCGTTCTTACTTGTGCATGAGATGCGCCTTGAGAAAAACAAGAAGATTCAGGAAGCTGCCGTCGTCAATCTCACTCAAGCAGCGTCGCCGGTCTCGTCAGTGAACTCTACAACTGATCCTCCATCGCATCCGAACCCTAACTTCCCGTCAGGTATAAATCATGTGATTGCGAACCAAAATCACACAGATTATCCAGGATATAGCTCTCGTGGTGGTCGTAATGGTCGTAGCAGTGGTTGTTTTGGTCGAGGAGGTCGTGGTGGCCGTGTACAGTGCTAGATCTGTCATAAATCTGGTCACGATGCCTCAATCTGTTATTTTCGTCATTATGGAACTGGTTAATCCAATCACTCTCCTTGGGGAGCACCTCCCTCAGCTCCATTCCTGATGCAGCAACGGCCATCTGCTCAACCTCAATTTGGTTACCCCAACCCTAGATCTGCCAATCCACGTCTCTTTCATCCTCAGGCTCTTCTCACTGGTGCTGATTCTAGTTTCAACAATCAGTGGTGGTATCCTGACTCAGGCGCTTCGCATCATGTCACGCCTGATGCTTCCAACTTGGGAGATGCAGTTTCACTCCCTGGATCCGATCATGTGCTCATAGGCAATGGCAAAGGTTTGTCTATAAACTCAATAGGAAACATGAACTTTCCTTGTTCAACACATCCTAACACGAATCTTACACTCAAGGATCTTTTGCTTGTTCCATCCATTACTAAAAATCTAATTAGTGTTAGCAAATTTGCACAAGATAATGGAGTTTTCTTTGAATTTCACCCCACTTTTTGTGTTGTGAAATCACAGGCTTCTTCTGAAAGGAACCGTCGGGGCAGATGGTCTCTACAAGTTTCAAACACCACTTAACTCAGATACTGTTTTGCATAAATCAGATTCTATTTTGCACAATCTCAATGCTGAATCTAATGTTGCTTACTATGATAATTTTTTTCATACTATTCCTACTGCTCTTTTAACTACAAAACACATCAATAATAATTTGTCTAGTTTATCTTGTTCTTCCATTTCAAATTCTGCTTATCATCTATGGCATGCTCGTTTAGGGCATCCTCATCATGAATCACTTAAGGTAGTATTAAAATTGTGCAATATCACTACACCAGCAAAAGACACCACTGCCTTTTGCTCAGCATGCTGTTTAGGCAAGGCACATCTTCTGCCTGCTCCCCTCTCTACCACCATATATCATAATCCCTTTGAATTGGTGGTTTGTGACTTATGGGGTCCTGCCCCTGTTACATCCCATGGAGGATACACATATTTTCTTACATGTGTTGATGCTTACTCTAGGTTTGTTTGGATTTATCCCCTAAAACAGAAATCTGACACTCTTGCTCACTTCAAGCAATTCAAATCCATGGTTGAATTGCAGTTTAATTGTAAAATCAAGGCTGTCCAAAGTGATGGAGGGGGTGAATTTCGCCCCTTCACCAAATATCTGGCTGATTTAGGTATATTGCATCGCTTCACTTGTCCACACACTCATCATCAAAATGGTTTAGTTGAGAGAAAGCACATGCACCTTGTTGACATTGGTCTCACACTGCTAGCACAGGCTGGAATTCATCTTAAATTCTGGGATCATGCGTTTGTTACAGCTGCGTTTCTCATTAATCGTCTGCCAACACCGGTTCTCAACAATATGTCTCCCCACTTCCTTCTACATCACACCCATCCAAGATACAAGGACCTCAAAGTGTTTGGTTGTGCTTGTTTTCCACTTCTAATACCCTACAATCCCAATAAACTTGCTTTTAGATCCCAAGAGTGTGTCTTCATGGGATACTCTTCTTCTTACAAGGGGTAAAAGTGTCTTAGTTCTGATGGAAGAATATATATATCAAAAGACGTTTTGTTCAATGAAACAAGGTTTCCCTACTCTGAATTATTCTCTAAGTCCCTCACTCCATCTCAAGCAACTCAATCCATGCCTCCTCATCATGCTGTTGCTGTCACTAGCTTTATTCCTCGTCATACTGCTGGGACCGGCTGCATCTTTAATCCAACATCTTCCAACTCTGTCATGATTTCTCCTGCCCCTGATGCAGAACCCAGTGCAGCTGCCTCTCCACACAATGAAACATCTTCTGCATCCAGACCAGCAGCCTCTGCACCCATTGCAGCAGCCTCTGCACCCAGGCCAACAAATTTTGCACCCAGACTAGCAGCCTCTACAGGCAGGCCAGCTTCTGCATCCAGTCCAACAGCCTATGCACCCAGGCCAGCAGCCTATGCACCCAGACCATCAGCCTGTGCTGGCAGGCCAGCAACCTCTGCACCCAGACCTGACAATTACATCCAAATTCCTACTCAAAATACCCACCCCATGCAAACAAGAGCTAAAAATGGAATTGTCAAGCCCAAATTGCATCCCACTCTGCTTCTCACACACCTAGAACCTGCCACCATTCAACAGGCACTTGCTGCCCCACAGTGGCTGGCAGCAATGAAAACTGAGTATGCTGCACTTCTTCAAAACAACACCTGGTCCCTAGTCCCTCCACCATCTGGTCGTAAACCTATAGGATGTAAGCGGGTATTTAGAATCAAAGAGAACCATGATGAATCAATTAACAAGTATAAGGCACACCTTGTGGCAAAAGGGTTTCATCAATAGGCCGGTTCTGACTTCATAGAAACGTTTTCTCCAGTGGTTAAACCAGTTACTGTGCGCACTGTGCTCACTATTGCAGTGTCCAATAACTGGTTTATTCAACAAATTGATGTCAATAATGCCTTTCTAAATGGTGTTTTGGAAGAAGAAGTATACATGATGCAGCCCCCAGGTTTTGAAGTTCAAGATAAAAGTCTTGTTTGTAAGCTTAACAAAGCATTGTATGGACTAAAACAGGCCCCAAGGGCCTGGTTTGACAGACTTAGAGGAGCACTCCTTCAGTATGGCTTCACTGCCAGTAAATGCGACCCCAACCTCTTCATTCTAAGTTCCACATCATTTACATTAATGGCTCTTGTTTATGTTGATGACATCATTCTTACTGGGAGTTCACTAAATCAGATTCAACATCTTATTAAGAAGCTGAACTATGAGTTTGCACTTAAACAACTAGGAAATTTGGACTATTTTCTTGGAATTGAGGTGACTCACTTACCTAATGGCTATTTACTTCTTTCTCAATCCAAGTATATACGTGATTTACTAGCCAAGGTGCATATGGTGAATGCAAAGGGAATGCCAACACCAATGCTGTCCAGCAGTAAACTGTCAAAATTTGGTTCTGTCCAGCTTGCAGACCCAACCTATTTTCGCTCTATTGTGGGGGCATTGCAGTATGCTACACTCACTAGACCAGAAATCTCATTTTCTGTTAATAAAGTATGTCAATTTTTGGCTCAACCCCTTGAAGATCACTAGAAGGCAGTTAAGAGAATCCTGCGCTATTTAAGTGGCACACTGCATCATGGCCTTTTGATCCAGCCAGCACCTGTGCATCAACCTCTATCTTTAATAGGCTTCTGTGATGCAGATTGGGCAGCAGATCCTGATGATCGCAGGTCAACCTCAGGTGCATGTGTGTATCTTGGACCTAACCTCAGGTGCATGTGTCAAAGAAAAAACCTCTAGTAGCAAGATCAACAGCAGAAGCTCAGTATAGAAGTTTGGCACAGCTTGCAGCAGAAATTCTTTCGATCCAATCATTGTTAAATGAGTTTCGTTGCAAGTTCAAAACTCCTCAAATTCTATGTGATAACTTAAGCACAGTCTCCCTTGCACATAATCCAACTCTCCACAATCGGACCAAGCACATGGAACTTGACATCTTCTTTGTAAGAGAAAAAGTGCTGAACAAAAGCCTTGTTGTTTCTCATGTTCCAGCTCAAGATCAATGGGCAGATGTATTAACAAAGCCTCTTCCTAGCACCAAGTTTGTAATACTTTGTGACAAACTCAGAGTGTTTGACAAACACTCATTAGTAAAACCACCCTCAAATTCTAAGGGGGAATATTAGAATAGGCAGACTACATAAGCAAGGTCAAGTAGAAGTAGTCTGTTACATTTAGTTTGAGTTTGTTAGAGTTGGTTTAAATTCAGTTTTGATTCTGTTATAGAGTACACAACATTGTAATCACATATAAATAGAGTATACAATTGTAATTGTAAAATTTAGTTTTGAAATAATAACAAAGAGCTTTTCTCTCAATTCTGTTTACTTCCTGATTGCATATTCTTATCACACATAAAAATGCTTTATGCACTTATTAATATTTTTATTACATGAAGAGATTAATTGGTGCTAAGCTCAAAATGAGATGTTATACTGGGTACAGATTTTGCACTCATTTTTTGTATATAAAACTAAACAAATTGCATTTATCTAAACTAAATAAAAAAGCTAAGAAATATGTCTAAATAGACATCATGAATGTAAAACATACACAAAATATGATGCTATTTCCAAATCCAAACTAACGAACCCCACGATTCCACAATGAACTCTTTTCATTTTTTACCTGTGGTATGTAAAAATAAAAATAAATAAATAAATATTTTTTTTAAAATTCAATTCGACATTAATAAGTCCCTAACTCTAACATAAGAGTGAGACACATTTTTAACTTATAATTTTTTAGAGTGTTGATATTCATTATTAATATTTTAAATGACTTTTAAGTATTAGTCCTCACATGTCCTATGCCTTTCCAACACATATCATTGATCAATAGTAGGCCACAACACGATGAGATAGTCCACAAACATTTTTCTAGAGTATGATGGATGTTTAATGATTTTGCTCACAATAAGTTCATTGTGAGAGAAACATGACACACTTATTCAGTCTAGGCTGATTATTTATTTGCCCACGAATATGTAGAATGCCAGAGGTTATAGTAAGGCTCGAATTAAAAAGAGAGACAATTTTTGCTTTACAAACTGATATAGCAAGGATAAATTAGATTTAATATAAAAACTTAATATAAAAACTTAATCATGATAAGCAAAAAAATATATATCTGACATGAAATAGATATATTTGTTCAAACATAAAGGAAAAATTATTCATGAGCGTCTTATTTGTAAAAATAAAATTTGATAAAAAATGAGAGACTAATTTTCAATGTAATGTTAATTATTATTATTATTATTATTAATTTTTTTTGGATAATAATAATTATTATTATCATCAACGTAATGGGGCAGAGATATCTATTATGATTATAATAATATATTAAAATAACCTTTAAAATACTATTACCACACATCATTAAATATTGTGTCATTTCATTTAAATATTGTCATGTAAAAAAATGTGACACATCTAAAAGGCTCTCTCTTCCGTCCTTATTATTCTAGTCATAATTTGCTTTAACACATACTTTAATATTAACATCTAATATTGTGTAGAACTATTAATGTGACATGCGTTATTCGACATTCATTACCCCTCTATTGTTATTGGTAACTGTTTTTCTTATGGTTTTAACTCTCCAATTAATATATTGAGTCATTTTAAAAGGTTTTTTTAAGAAATATCTACGTGACAACAATTAGTGGAAGTTGATCTATATCGAATATTGTTTATGTTTATTTGGAATTGAAAGACAATGACATATATGCTTAGATCCCTATGCAACTCTTTCTATTGAAATCTGTGTTAGAAGAATTGTCAACAATTTTATATTTGCTTGCATCTAATTGTGTTTCTTTGTATATATGCTCATTTTAAACGCTTTCAGACTTTTTTCCTTTTAGATAAGCAAAAAGTGTGAGAATGTTTATATTTTCGACTTTACATGTTTGAGTTTTAAATCTATTTATATGATTTGAAATATTTGTGGTCAATTGTTGTGTGTTGACATTTGGTCCAAATACATCAATGTTTTTGATCAAATTGTGCTTATATTTCAGTGATATATGTTACAACATATTTCTAACACCAATACACCTCTTAAATTTCAGTGATATACTGAATAAGTTATGCAATATAATATAATGACGACTATATTATTTTTCTCACCTCATCTTTAGATATATGGAGTCAAAGAATGTAGCACATAACTCTCCAAGTTTCCTCAGATGAAACATAATATTCATATCTATGAGATAGACCTACCCAACGTTTTTTGTTTCTACAATTGTTTAATTTATTTAAACTGAATAATATACATAGTATCGCAAGGAGAGAAAAATTCATGTTTTAATGAAAAATAATTCAGTTTTAGTGAGATTTATAAAATATACAATTATATCCAACGTCGGTTATTAGATAACTAAAATTAATATTTAAACTAGATAGAAGAATATAATTTAAAATTAGGCCAACAATTCATTATTGAAGTATAGAGTTTTTTAGATTCAAGTTATTTGTTTGTCATGCCTTTTTCTATTTCTTTTTATCATACCATATTTGATATGGATTTAGAGGAGAATTTGTACGCTTTCTATATTAAATTTGTTTTGTATGGTTATATACTAAAATATACTTTTAGCTGCTTTCAAATAATAAATTGTTTCGATACTAGAAAAAAAGTTATCTCAAAAACATATTCTAATCAATTTTTACATTCTATAGAACCTGTTTCGATACACAAAGTAGTTTCACATTACTTAAAAATTGTTGTCAAAGGTAATTTATAAACAACATTTGTACTCTTCAATCCACCGACACTTTTTACTAAAGACAAAATCGTGAGACCTTACATACACTATTGTCAAATTGTATGCATATTATTATAAAATATTTAAGTAAATTATAAATATATGTTACGCGCACCGCTCGAGTCTTAATCTAGTTATATATTTAAATCTTGATATTGGTCTTTTAAGTTGTAATAAATTAGTCCTTTAAGTATTTTGTATCCTTCATAGGTCAATTATGACTCATTTTGTTACATTGTTATCCTTTTCATACACTTTGTTATTAAAATGACAAATTTCTTTATGTTACCGATGTTGTAGAAACTAAGATGACTGTTTATCCTACGAGTACTCATTTTCATCTCCTACATATTAAATGATTGTTCACCTAACCCTAATTTTTACTCATAATAAACATTAACCTTATAACAAGGGAGTCCAATTAGATGGAGAAATGGAAATATTGGAAGTAGCAACTCTTACCTGAGTGTTCAACATTGAATTGTAATAGTCTATAATACTATCAAATACATAAAGCAATCCAAATTTTATATCCACCTTAAAGAACATAAGAAACGCCAATTTCAACAAACTTGTACAATGAGTTGAAAAAAGTACCAACATATAGAAAAGTATCATAAACCTAAGTTAAAGTGGGCACACAATTTTTGAAAATATCATGAATTTATTTGAGGTTGAAGAGCTTTTGTCAACTAACAACTATTCTCCATTGCTGCACATTTCTCCTCACTTTTTTGAACCTAATAAAATATACATGACACAAACTATTGTTAAACAAGGTTTTATGGCAAGTGTATAAGATATTTTGTCATACCAATCAATAAATCATAAATTAAGAAGTTATGCTTCTATTTACACTATTGTTTTTTGTCTTCTACAAAATTATATTTATCAATGTTTCTAAAAACCACAAAAAAAATTAACTAGTAAAATATTCCAATCATAATTTAGCTGCTTAAAACCACTTGAATCGGAACAAAACCGAAAATGAAACTACTCAAATAATTAAACTATGGATATATACAACTCAATCGATTCAACTATCCAATTTGGTTTAGTTTCTAAAACACTGGTTTACATAAAAAACATAAATTAATTTATACATATTTTCAATGTAAAAAGTTTTAACATTATCGATCAATCACAACATTTAGATTATAGATATTTGATTTTTATTGTTGAAAACAGAATTGTATGAAGCACCTTAATAGAAACTCAGTTTCTTATTCATTGAGAGTTATACACTCTGTGTATACTTTCATAATATGATTCTTGTATTACAATGAAAGGAAGCAAAGCTTATATACATTTACCAAGCTTAGTTAGTTATGAATTAACAAACTTTCCTAACTGAATTAGTTACAAGAGTATATTACTCTAATATTCCCCCCTCAAGCTCAAGGAGGTTGACTAAAGGCAAACACCTTGAGTTTGCGACGAATTTCTGGAAATTGGTTGGACGAAATTGGTTTTGTGAAGGAATCAGCAAGCTGTAGTGAAGCTGGAACATGTTGAACCAGTAGTTGTTTGGCAATGACTTTTTCGCGAACAAAATGTATATCAGGCTCCATGTGTTTTGTTCTAGAGTGAAGAATTGGATTGTGAGCAAGGAGAATAGCACTAAGATTATCACATAGCAGGGTAGGTGTTCTGATGCTGATTTGTAGCTCATGAAGAAGTGATTGAATCCATATAAGTTCAGCCAAAGTGTGAGCCATACTACGGTACTCGGCCTCAGTGCTTGATCGAGCAACTAATTGTTGCTTCTTGGCTGACCATGATACCAAGTTAGGACCCAGAAAAATGCATGATCCAGAGGTAGAACGACGATCATCGGGATCATTAGCCCAATCAGCATCACTATAAGCAATTAAAGAGAGAGGAACATCAGGATTACTAGGC
>JBBPBP010009778.1:10478550-10491772 GCA_037974735.1 Cicer chorassanicum | reverse complement strand
ATTGTGTCATATATCATTAATGATATAGAATTATATTATAAGTAGGTGACATAGCTGATTTAAACAAAAACAGATGGATTTTAGAAGAATTAAAAAAAAAAAAATAATGTTGTAACAAAGTTTTAGGTCTAGTGTTTCTAGTACAAATTAACAATATCATGTCATTGAATATAATTCTACATTATTAATGAATATTTGATACTATAAAAAATAAACTAAAAACTAAACTAGCTAGATTGTGGAGAAAAAAATCCTAAAATTTATGAAAATAAACTAAAATTATAGATTTAGAAATGAAAGACCTATAATCTTGTTTCAATTAAAATTGGAAGAGCATAAATATATTTTAACCTATATTATAATTGTATTATACCTTGTACTTGGTGCTGACGATCCGAGAGCAAGGTCTTCATTTGTTGCCATACTAAACAAAGCCTCAATATGGTCCATATACTCTTCGGATTTATCGCCTCGAAACCGAACCTACATCCAAATAATTGTTAACAAGCAAGTCAGTTAACCGTTATAACAACAGTTCAAGATAAAGATACAAAAATGCATAAGAAAGAACACATTATATTTCATTACGGAGTTCAGTTAATTGTATTTACTGAATCACAAAACTTGTATTTAAATACCCACTTATTTTACAATGTTAGTCTTGAACTATACCCACTTATTTCAAGAGTCACTCAAACGACTTTCCACTTATTACTAACTATCAACTTTACAAATATAAATTCTATCTAGATATGGAGTATAATCTATTGGCGAGTCCTAGACAGAGGAGTAACAATTGATCAAACACTCCAGAATCACAAAAGATTTTGATACTATATTTCTATCCAAAACCTTAAAATATTATATATATGAGTTATCTATATATATATAATATTTAAGTAAATGTGGGATTAATTAGTCATACTTAAACTCAACAATATCCTCTTCAATTGTGAACCTCCTACATCTTATATTTGCACCTCCTACAAGGATCCGATACACCATGATCTACTCTTGCTCCCCACAAACTAAACTAGGGCTTTGATAGAATTTGTTGGAGAGTCCGCGACACATAAGTAACAGCAAACCAAATGCTCAAGAATCAAAACAGATTTTGACACCATATTTTCACTCAAAATATTAAAGTATTAGGTATATATATAAGTAACCTTTCTTATATATTCAACTTTTAATTCATTCATAGACAACGTGAGACTAACTACTGACACTTAAACTTCACATATTTTAACACATTTCAAATGGTTGTATAAGCTATATATAATTGAAGGCACAATGAATAGCAATTTATCAATATTAAAAAATAATTTTCAGAGTAACTGTGATAATGAAAAATTTAGAAGTGATTTTGAATGTCAGTAAACAAATAATAATTGAATATATACAGATTAATTGGTCATGCTCTAAACTAATAAGTAGCATAAATTAAAGAAGGCCATACCTTGAGCTTTTTCTTTTCAGGGCTATAGGCAATCACAGTTCCAAGACATTTAACTCCATTACGTTTCTTGCAGATAAAGAGACCCATGAATTCTTGAGGCTTATATGTTGGAATCTCATCATCATCATCATCATCATCTTGTTTAGACTTGCCCTTAGTTTTGGCTTCTTTTTTGGTCTGCGAAAATATATATAAAGTTTTTAATTTTTTTAAAATTGTATCTCTTTTACTTTTTGCTAATAATGAGATAAAAAAACTCTTGATGTCAATAATTATCTGCATTTTTTGAAATAATAGAAATATTAAAAAAAATATTATTTTTTATTATTTTCAAAAATGCATCATCGATAACTAATATTTTAGTTTTTCTCCGTCACAATGATTCACTTTAATAGTCTTTCATTAAATTAAAATCAACAAAAATTTTATAAAATGAAGAAAAATGTCACAAAAGTAACCAGGACTACTAATTTTATCTTAAACCAAAGCTGAAAATGAAAATGTATAACATCCAATATTTGAACTTATATTGTAGTGATTAATTTTCATAAAAAAGATGCAAACACATACAGATTTGGGTTCAGCTGTTGACTTTCCTTTATTTTTGCTCTTATCTGGTAGAGTTACTCCAGTTTGTCCAATGTCCTTGACAACTTTACTTGAAGAAGCACCACCTTTAACAGTGAAGGAAATTAAATTTAGAAATTAGTAGAATGAAATTTACATACATGCACACACACACGCACATGTACACATGGGTACAATAATTAAATAAGGTTTTTGGATATGAGTCTAGGTACATTCTTTAGGTATTTTTTAATAGTTTATCTTATAGTTTTTCTAGGTCTTTTACTGTCACTAGTCAACATTTTTACTACACAGTCTACAAGTCTCATCTCCACATGTCCAAACTACATAAACTTAACATCTTTTTTTACTATAGGTGCTACTCCAACTCTCTCTCCCCCTCCCTCCTTCTCTCTCCCTCTCTCTCTAATGTTGTCATTTTTAATCTTATCTCGTTTAGTCATTTCACACATTAAAAACAACATTCGCATATCTGCTGCACTTATTTTATCCTTATGTTGATTTTTACCGCCCAACACTCTGTCTCGTACAACATCGCTCGTCTTACAGTTGTGCGATATAACTTCCTTTTCTTTTGAGTAGTACTTTTTTATCGCATAAAACACACGAGACACTCCTCTATTTCAACCATCCAACTTGAATTATGTGGTTTACACATCCTCACCTCCAAGTTGAAGATGTTTCGCCTTTTACTAAACTTGCATTCCATATATTTTGTCTTGCTTCTTCTCGGAGGAAGCCATACACTTGTAAGTCTCTAATCTCCCATTTAGTTCTTCCCTTTAGTCTCCAAGTAGGACTATATCATTTGTATGACTCTTGGATGTGTTATATAAGAACATTCAAAACTAATGTGAAAAGATATGGGCTTAAATTTGACCCATGGTGTAGTTCAATTGTTACGAGAAAATATTATATGGCACCATCTTGCATCCTCGCTCTAGTCGAGACCCCCTCATACATATCATTGATAGCTGGAATATCGGTGATGCTAACCCCTTTCTTCTCTCAAGCTTTCAACAAAATTCCTCTAGGGCACTCTATCATATTTTTTTTTTCTTTTCAAATCAATGAAAACTAAGTGCAAGTCTTTTTGATTCATTTGATATTGCTCAATCATCCGATGTAGTAAGTAGATTGCTTCCATGGTCGATCTTTCAGGCCTAAAACCAAACTTATTATTAGTAACTCTAGTCTCTTTTCTTAGTCTATGCTTAATGACTCTCTTCTATAACTTCATGCTATGACTCATAATATCTCCATTGTTCTTAAAAATCAAAATAATTAGAATGCTATTCTTCCACTTGTTCGACATTTTCTTTGACCTCATAATTTCTTTAAAAAGCTAGATAGAGATCTCCAAAACTTTTTCATATCTCAATATATATATATATATATATATTTGGCTCAAATGCCTTATCACCATCCATCATTTTCAATGTTTCTTAATTTTTATAACTTTTCGATAAAAAGTAAAAATTTGGTCCTCCTCTCCATTGTGTAGTCTATTAGAGGTGAAATCTCCTGACCTTTGTTAAATAATTTCTGAAAATAATTATTTCATCTATATATCCTCTATATATTTTTCCTCAAATAACATCCTTGATCCACTTCACTAATAGACTTCACTTCACCATCTTTTTCTTATAGTTCCATCAACTATTTATCATCTCATTCTACCTATTTTTCTCTCTACAATTAACGATAATTTTG
This sequence comes from Cicer chorassanicum, assembly GCA_037974735.1. Lineage (NCBI taxonomy): Eukaryota > Viridiplantae > Streptophyta > Magnoliopsida > Fabales > Fabaceae > Cicer > Cicer chorassanicum. Next base: position 10,488,012 of record JBBPBP010009778.1, on the reverse strand, counting down.
ACAATTATTTGTTTGAACTTTGTAAACAACAGTTAAAACATAACAAAGGGAGTAATATTTTGAGGTTTGAATCAAACAAAAAGTCATCTTACTTGAACCAATTCCCTTCTTGCTTGAACTATTAGTCCTCTTCCTTTTTGAAGTGGATACCTCTTTAGGTGCATCCTTTTGCATTTCATTTTCATTAGTCTTCTCTGAACTATTGCTACAATCATATACATTCCATCACAAATTAATATAGATATTGATGAAAGATAAAAAAAAAAAATCATTATTAGTAAACTATTTAGATGCATTTAATTATTTATTATACCTTGTTGGTGGTACTTGTTGAACCTGACTTATATCTTCCTTTTCTGCCAAATGGCTCAAAATTACATCAGCCTTCAAATACTCCATTCTGTTATCCTCTTTGTACAGAACCTAAATATCCAAATAATTAATGATAATAAACAAGTCAATTAATAAAGAGATTATAACAAATGAATGATATATTGTATAAATTAAAGAAGTGATATATACTTCAAACCAATTGAGTGAGGGATCATAGGACATAACAGTCCCAACAGCTTTAACTCCATTATAGTCCTTATGGATTTCACGCCCTTTTAATATTTTAGGCTCTACCTCAACCTTCCCCTGTTTAGCATTGTTATTTGTATTCTGTGCAAACAAAACATAAAATAAAATACATGATTTATGAAAATGAAAAATGCAAACACATTAAATTTGTGTATAGTTTAGGTGTAACCTGTGTTTTCTCAAGAGTGCTTGGAGTAATGTTATTGACAATTCCAGTTGAAGGAGAACCAACTTCAACTACAAATGAAATCAATTTTAGAAATTAGTAGAATGAATTTTACATAGTATAAAATACAAATGTGTATATAGTTTGATATACATGCATATATGTGTACATACACTCATTAAGAGTAAACTTATATGCACCAATTAAATATTTTTGTAAAAAATGTATAATTTAAAATAGTGTACCAAGTTGTGGAGACTACAAGCCATTGCCATTAATGATGAAAGTGCATTGCCTCATCTTATAAAACCGTTTTTTAAGGTAAGTATTTTAGATTAGATGTTGTGTTATTGTAAACACCGACACATCAGACAATTCAGATTTAAAAGTAGATATTGAATATTTAAATAAAAAATTTTGAATTTAAAATTTGGACCGTACAATAAAAAAGATGTGACTGCGTGCAATCAGAGAGATGTGACTGCACAGAATTCAGATATGTAAAGTGAGATATGTCTCTCACTTATAACCATATTTTTAAGTCATATTTGTGCAATCACCGATTATGACCGAATAGTAGCAGATTCTTTGATACTATTTTGAAATTTAGATTGAACTCAAGTCAACCATACAAAACTGGTATATAAAACCAGAAATAACTCCCTCTTATAAACATATTTATATCTCATCAAATATGGGAATTCTTAACACAATAAAACAAAAGGTTCTCTTACTTGAACTATTTGCCTTCTTCTTAATAATTCTTCTCTTCCTTTTTATGGTAGATGTCTCTTGAGTTGTAGCCTCTGGCATTTTACTTTCAGTAGTCTTCTCTGAATTTTTGCTACAGTCATACAATTATTATTAGTATAAATATTGATTAAAGGTAAAAAAGTGTGACAATAATAATAGTAATAATAATAATAATAATAATAATAATAATAATAATAATAATAATAATAATAATAATAATAATAATAATAATAATAATAATAATAATAATAATAATAATAATAATAATAAACTAATGTATAAATTAGTAGGCATCCAATATCAAGAGAGGTATTTGATTATATATTTTAAGCTTAAATGTTGATCCCTCAATTTCATCCGAGGCAAGATTTTAGTTCCTCAATTTTCAAATATGTGATTTTAGTCCCATATTTCACAAGTTTAAGATTTAATTTTTGTGACATATTATATTTATTAACAAACCTCTGGTTTCAGTTGAGTTTTGAATGGACTAAAAGTGCTTTTAATTATATATTTTACTGTACCTTGGTGGTGGTACTTTTTGAACCCCACACATGTCTTCCTTTTCGACCAAATTGCTCAAAACTTCATTCTCATTCAAATATTCCATTCTATAATCCTCATGGTACAGAACCTAAATATCCAAATAATTAATGTTAATAAACAAGTTGATTAATAATGAGATAATAACAAAAATCAACATTTTATAGAAGTTTTAAAGGAGCAATTAGCTTAGTATCACATCAATTATTAAAATTATAAAGAATCATAATTTATTTATTAAGGATAAAAGGCAACATTCATAGTGCATGTATCAAAATTGATCAATTATAGAACTCATACTTCATAAAGTTTCAGTGTTTCAAGGTAATCCCTAACATTCCCAAGAACTTTAGCTCCTTTATATTCCTTCAAGATATCACGTCTTAATAATCTTCTAGGGTCTGGAACATCATTCTCTTGTTCAGGATTGTTATTTAGATCAATAGCATTTGTATTCTGTGCAAACAAAACATAAAAAAAATATAAGAGATTTCTTACAAGTAATTTTATTCATTTATATCAAAGATGAAAATGTATGACATTCAGTTATTGAACTAATATAGTACTTAATTTTGATCAAAATCATGTATGCACTCTGCACATAACATTTATAGATAACTTTAGGCTTCACCTCAGTTTTTTCACAATTGCTTGGTGTAATGTTATTGACAACTCCCTTTGAAGAAGAACCACCTTCAACAATAAACAAAATCAAGTTAAAAAGTTAGTAGAATAATAAACAATAACAAGTTGAGAAATAAAATAAAAAATTAACATGATTTAGAGGTTGTATGGATTGACTTATTTGAATTTATCTACTATAAACCGAGACAAACCTAGAAATTTTGGGAAATTAGACCCTATATATTATTAGGTGATTTGTAATTCAAGTAATGTAATAATTGGATGTTATAACTAACTAACTAACCAATCAGTTAGTTGGTTAGATTTCAGTTAGCAAATGTGCTAATTGATTAAGAACGATTCATGTATAAATAGGCTTGCAAGCTATGAAATAAACAAACATTTTCATCATTCTATTGTTGAGTTTTACTAATTTCTTTGAGTGCAAGTAACAACAATAAACTAACAAATTGGTATCCATAGCCATTCGTTCGTTCCTAATTAGAGCAAAAAATGTGAGTGAAGTGTGAGGATAAAACACGAGTGAAGTGAGGATGAATTCAAATGAAAACAGTGGTAATAGAGAAATGATTTGATGAACTAAGAGTGAATCCAACAAAAGTGCAAAGAACGGCCTATAAAAAAACAAGAAGAAAGATTGCAAGGCCACATTCATTTTTCATGAATGTCTTTACACAACCAATTTTGATAAGATTTCTGAAGCAAAAAGTGCAAAAGAAGACTGATATATTATTGATAATTGCTATTCAGGTGGTGCAAAGGTCAAGAAGGTGAAAATACAAACTCTTCAGAAGCAATTTGAACTGCTGTAAATGGAGAAAAATGATAAAGTTGCAGAATTGATTTCAAGATTGAGGAGCATTATCAATCAAATGGTTGGATGTATGAGAAACTATCAAAATAGAAGATGTGCGAGAAGATCCTAAGGTCCTTGCATCCCAGGTTTGACTACATTGTGTGTGCCATTGAAGAATCTAAAGATATTTCAACTATGAGTCTTGAAGATTTGCAAGGAACATTAGAAGTAAGAGAATTGAGAATGAGTCAAAGAAGTCGAGGGAATCATTAGCAGCTCAAATAAACAAAAAAAGGTGATCAAAAAAGGAAGTGGAAGAAGAACGATAAAGATACGTTCAAGAAATGTGATGAAAAATCTGAATCCTCATAAAAAAGAGGAGGTGGAAATGTTAAACCCAAAAACAATTCAAAGAACTTTGACAAGATGAAGGTGCAATGCTATAATTGTGAGAAGTTTGGTCATTTTGCAGATGAATGTTGGTCTGGAAATGGAAAACAAAACAAAAAAAAAGTGAGGATGAGGCTTGTGCTACACCAGAAGATGACTCAGATTCAGAAACAATTTTCTTGATAGTGGCTGCTCTAATCATATGACTAGTCACAAAGAATAGTTGATGGACATTGACACATCAAGGAAAAGTAATATTAGATTTGCTGATGGTAGAACATTGGAGGCTAAAGGTGCTGGAAACATGGTGATTAAAAGAAAGAATGGAAAAATAGTGGTGATTGAGAATGTGTTATATGTGTTAGGCATGAAGAGTAATTTGTTGAGTATAGGCCAGCTGATTCAAAAGGGGTTTCAAGTGATAATGAATAATGATGGACTGGAGATGTATGATGGGCAGAAAAGGATGATAGTGAAGGTTCTCTTTTCAAAGAATCGAACATTTGTCATTAATATACAGGTTGCAGACATTCAGTGTTTGAAGACAGTCAACTCAATGGATGAGAGCTGGCTGTGGCACTTAAGGTTAGTTGCTTGAACTTTAGAAGCCTGCAACAACTTGGTACAAAGAACACGGTGAATGGCATTTCTATGATTGATATTCCTGAGAAGATGTGCGATGTGTGTATGGCAGGTAAACAATCAAGAAATTCCTTTAAGTCACATTTGCTTACAAGAGCAAATGATTGTCTTAAAGTCTTTCATAGTGACATATGTGAACCATTTGAGGTGTCATCCTTGGGAGGTAAAAAGTATTTCATAACATTTGTTGATGAACTTATAGAATGTTGTGGATATACTTGATAAAAACAAAAGATGAAGCACTTGAAGTATATAAGAATTTCAAAATGAAAGTTGAAAAACATTATGGAAGACCTGTTAAGGTGTTAAAGACAAATAGACGTGGTGAATAGATCTCACATGAGTTTGAGGAATTCTGTGTAAAAAATGGGATTTAACATGAATTGATTGCCCCTATACACCTCAATATAATGGATTTGTAGAAAGGAGAAATAGAATCATCCTAGACATAACTAGGAGTATGTTGAAAGGGAAGGAATTGCCACACAAGTTTTGGGGTGAGGTTGCATCAACTGCTTTCTATATATTGAATAAATGCCCAACAAAGAGATTGCATAAGAAGGTGCCAAAGGAGATTTGGAGTGGCAAAAGACCAGTTGTAGGAAATTTGAGAACTTTTGGAGAAGAAAGTTACAAGATAAAGCATGTACCAAACCAAAAGAGAAGAAAGTTATAAGAAAATAAATGTGAAGCCATGATTTTAGTTGGGTATCATCCAACTGGTGCATATATATTGTATGATCATATTAAAGGAAAAATTGTAGTAAGTAGAGATCTGAAGATAGCTGAGCAAGAATTCTGGGACTGGAAGCAGAAGACTAACAACATCAGTCAACAGGTACAATTTCCTGCATCATTGTGGGATGATTGTCAAAACAATGAAGAGTTAGTTGAGAAGAAAATAGAATCAGGCAGAACTCAAAGATCAACGCAGCCACCGACACACTTAAGTGAGTTTGAGATATACAATGACAATGAAGTTGATAGTAGTGGAGATCTAGTGCACTTTGCTCTTTTTGCTAATACAGAACCACTAATATTGAAAAGGCTATGAAGAGAAGCCCTTGGAGAGAAACAATGATGGAATAAATTAAGAAATTGAAAGGAACCAAACTTGGTACTTAACTGATTTACCTCCAAGACAGAAACAAATAAGAGTTAAATGGATCTACAAGCTCAAGCTAAACCCAAATGGATCAATTGCCAAATACAAAGCTTGGTTAATTTCCAAATGATTTCTACAAATAACATGTGTATACTATTTTTGAGGTATTTGCTCTAGTAGCAAGAATTCAAATAATTAGGTCGGTGATAGCATTGGCTAGTGCAAGAGGCTGGATGATGTGTCGGCTTGATGTCAAGTCTGCATTTTTGAATGGTCTGCTTGATGAAGAAGTTTATGTCTCTCAACCCCCAAAATTTGTGATTAAAGGAAAAGAAGATAGGGTACTCATATTAAGAAAGGCTTTTTATGGCTTGAAGTAAGCTCTAGGATCTTGGAATAAAAGGATTGACTCATTCCTTATCAACATTGGCTTCATCAATGCAGAGTAAAATATGGGGTTTATGTGAAGCACCACACTCAAGATGGAAGGCCAACAATGCTCCCGATTTGTGTATATGTTAACGATCTAGTGGTGACTGCCAGTAACAAGGAAGAAATTGAGGAATTCAAGGTAATCGTTAAGAATGGGTTTGAAATGTTAGACTTAGGAAAGCTGACTTATTTCTTGGGAATGCAATTTACTTAAACAAAGGAAGGACTGATAATGCATCAAAAGAAATATGTTGGCAGCTATGCACCATGCCAAGCCTTGTGGCTCGAATCTTTAATTAACGAGTTGAAGATTGTGATATGCAGAGCAGTTCCATTGATGATTGACAACATCTTATCCATCATTCTAGCAAAGAATATTGTGTCTCATGGAAGAATCAAACATATAGAGACAGTGTTCCACTTCTTGAGAGATCGAGTTGGAAGAAACAAGCTCAAACTCGTATATTGCCAAACTGAGGTGCAAATTGTTGATATAATGACTAAGACATTGAGGACACAGATTTGAGGAGTTAAGACATATGCTAGGTGTAGTATCACTTAGATACTTGAATTAAGGGAAAGTATTAGGTGACTTGTAATTTAAGTAATGTAATAATTGGATGTTATAACTAACTAACTAACTAACCAATCAGTTAGTTAGTTGGTTAGATTTCAGTTTGCAAATGTGCTAATTGATTAAGAATGATTCATGTATAAATAGGCTTGCAAGCTATGAAATAAACAAGCATTTTCATCATTCTATTGTTGAGTTTTACTAATTTCTTTGAGTGCAAGTAACAACAATAAGCTAACATATATCTCTTTCAACTATTGTCACATGTATAGTACTAAAAAAAATAGTAAATAATTATGTTTTTCTAAAATGTGTAATGTGTTGTCGATGTAGTCTTTTAATTTAGTAAAATTACAAATATATGCTCAAATTTTTCTTTTATTAGTTATTTTTTCGATCAAATTGACTAGAAAAAAATATATTTGAGGGATAAATTAATAAATTAAATACAAATTTAAATATAAAATTGATTAATAAAAGAGAGATCTAGATTTGTTTTTGAAATTTTAATACATTTAAAGACTTTTATAACAACACCTCACAAATTTAAATGAAAGAATATTATTTTTTTTTAATAAAAGAAAGTAATAATAATTATGTATCACAAATACGTTTTAATAGATATAAGTGATTATTAAAGGATTTTTTCCAATAGGTGAACATATATGTTTGTGGGTGCAAAGGGAAAAGGAGGGAAATAAATCGGAAGGAAATCCATGGAAAGTAAAGTAGGTACAAGATTAAAGGTTAATAAGTATTTAAATCCTCTTATTTAGTTTATGTATAACAGTCAATTGTAGTTTGAGTAACTTTGACATATTTGTAAGATATTATATAGTAGTTTGCATCATTAGATTTTTTCTTCTTCTTTATATATTCTCTTCCCCGGGAGAATTTTTACTGAGACACTATTATTATCAAAAAAAAATATTTATTTTATTTGGAAATTAAGCTGTAGTTCGACATATATAGTGCGAGAAATTAACTCCTTATAGATAATTTTTTCGAATGTAAGTATTCATTTTTTGTTAGTGTGAATTTAGATGAATTATCTTTTTTATTAGTGTGTTTTGCAAAGTTTTGATATGATAAACTCTTTTTCATATGGTCGATTTAAGCATAAGAACAAACAAACAATTGCTTTATGCATATTCCCACTATTTGTATGATTTCACCTCCATTTTGATACTATAGCAAAATTGCACATATGAGAGTCTCTCTCATGATTTTGGACACTCTGATACCTTTTACTTTGGGATGACTTTGCTTATTGTATGTTAAATATAAATTTCATTTCAACATAAACTAAATATTTTTAGCTGTCTTAAAGACATATTTTTTTTAAGATTTGGTGAATTTAGATAAGTTAATTAACTTATTTAGGTAGTGATGCAAAATCGATTAACTGAAGTAATTAGTCTATCTCTAAAATATTAGTCAAGTTTTTTTGCTCGTGATTTTTTCATCTCTTTGTCACTCATTTTTTATCTTTCTGTGTTTCTGTCTCTCTCAGACACATCTTTGTTCCTCCTTTTTTATTTTTTAAATTATTAGAGTTAATTTTTAATGTTGACGCAAACTTTGATAATACGATGATCTCGAAGAAGGAATCAATTTCGAGATTTGATTTGATTTCTCGGTTTTTTGAGATGAAATCAAACGAAAAGAAATGAATTTATTTTCTTGCACAAATATTCACAGTTTAATCGAACACAAAAATCATATCAACAAATGAAAATCGTAAAAACAAAACAGAAATCATGATTATTCATAAACTATATTTAAATCAAATAAAATTTTATAAATCGAACATAAATATTATATATGAAGGGGCTAACAAATATTTTACCTCTAATATTGAAGCATTGAGCATTATCTCTGTCAACCATTTCGAAGTGAAGCTCTTGAAAAACCTAAAAAACTTCCACACAAGAATCACAAAAATCAATTTTGATTAGTAAATCAAGAAGCTAGCAAAATAGGAAATCTATAAAAATGAATCAAGAGTAATATGTTAAATCAAGAAACATCTCTTCACCTCGAGTATTGAGAAAGAAAATTTACTGACATGGAGTGAATCTCGAAGAAGAAGCATTTATAATCTAATTAACAATATTTATATGAGTGTGATTGACTCAAACTAGATACGTTATGTCTCGAGAATGTTCCCCAAATAAAATTTAAAATACATGCATTTGTTGCCCCCAATAATTCATTTCCATATGTACAATTGATTTATTTGGATTATAATAAAATTAATAAATCCTTATATTTTACCAATATCATTCATTGCCTTTTGTGTATGGTTTTTGTGAATGTGGTTAATTTCGGTGTATTTATCATGGTCAAGTTTGCGTTAAATTTACTAGCAATAAGTTATGTTAGTAATCCTTTAAAAACATGTTTGATGGTGAGAATAAGATACTGAGTAATGGAGACGATAAGAGAGGTAGATAAAGATATTATAAAATATAGATAAGATAAACTCTTTTTCTATTCTATGATTTATGTGCACTTGATAGAAAATTTAACAAAATAACATTATAGTACGATGGCATATATTAATTTGAGATTGAACTAAATAATATTATAAGATGTAATAAATAATATGAAAGAATAAATACCACAACATTATAAAAAAGTTTTTTCTTTTTATGGGAAAGACTTTTAAAAGACTTTTAATTATTTATAAGTATTTGTAATTAAACTTAGAATTTTTATCGGATTATATTTTTTTATTTATAATTTATTAAATATAATTTTATGTATTTGAATTTCATTATTTAATCACATAAAAGGTCAATATTTCCCTAACGAAGAAATCTCACATTTTT
>JBBPBP010009778.1:10430918-10478064 GCA_037974735.1 Cicer chorassanicum | reverse complement strand
GAAATTTCAATCTAAGATAACCAAACATAAAATCTCAGAATTCAAGAAATCTAAAATACCCACACACAAAAAACACAATCTCCAAAAACCAACAACAAATTTTTTCCTTTTCTCTCACTTTTTATTTTTGTTTTGGGTTTAGTGGTAATAAATTTGTTGGAAGAAGAAAAATATGGGATACATAGGTGAATGGGTTGTTCATGATGAATCTGATTCTACAATTTAATCCGATATCTATTTTAAGTTTTGTAATTTTAACCGCCACATGGATTAAAAAATATTAAAAGGTATAAATCATCATGCCACATCAATATATTTAGATAACCAAATTTAAATGAGACTAAAATAATAAGGATAGAAGGTAAAATATTATAAGGACTAAAATTGTATTCACGGTTAGAAACGAAGAACATTTTTCGTTTCAGTGTTAGAAAACGAAGATCGATCTTCATTTTCTGTTTGTGTAATTTAAGTCAATATGTTAGTTGTAATAACTAACAAACTAATTTTCTCAATTAGTTAGTTAGTTAACTAGAGGACATTTAAAATGAGTCATGTATAAATAACTCAATTCATTCAGTTAATAAACAAGTCCTACAATCATATCACATTTTATTTGTTTTCTATCTTTCTTGCACTTGAATTAGAATAGCTTGAAAGCTAACAGTGGTATCAAGAGCTTGGTTGCGAAAAACCAAATCAGAGAGATAAACACGAGTGAAGTGAAGATGAGTTCAATTGCAAACCATCAAAAAATTTCATCCCATATGCCACATTTTGATGGAAAAGATTGGGATAGATGGAGAGTGCATATGCGTGCACTGTTTGGATTTCAAGAAGTGTTGGAAATCATAGAAAAGGATTTTGAAGACCTAGGAGCCAATCCAACAGAGGAGCAGAGGTTGACCTTTAAAGAAAACAAGAAAAAAGATTGCAAAGCCACATTCATTCTTCATCAATGCCTTGACACAACCAACTTTGACAAAATTTCTTATGCAAGAAGTGCAAAAGAAACATGGAACATCTTGGAAAAATGTTATTTTGGAGGAACCAAGGTCAAGAAAGTGAAATTGCAGACCTTACAGAAACAGTTCGAATTGTTGCAGATGGATGAGCAGGAGAAGGTTACAGATCTGATTTCAAGATTGAGGAGTATCACAAATCAGATGGCTAATTGTGGTGAGAAGCTTACTAAACAAAAACTATGTGAAAAAATATTGAGATCTTTGCATCCCAGGTTCGATTATGTTGTGTCCGCGATTGAAGAATCCAAAGGCATTTCCACATTGAGTCTTGAAGAATTGTAGGGAGCTCTAGAAGCAAGGGAGTTAAGAATGGATGAAAGGAGTGGGAGTAATTCTGGGAATCAGGCATTGGTAGCATATGCCAACAATTTGGACATGTAGCTCGCTTGTAATAATGTTTTGAATTCCTATGAGGATTGACATAGAAAATTAGGCGATATAAACTCTACTATTTTGTCTTACTTATTTAGAAATGGTTTTTTGGGCAATAAACATGTTTCTATTGCTTGTGTTTCATATTTTGTTGGCAAATTGATCAAAAGTATCTTTTTCGTCTAGTGCACATCGTGCTTCCACATTTTTTGAAATAATTCATAGTGATGTGTAGGGTATGTCTCTTGTATTTTTCATGCCAACTTTAAATATTTTTTTTCGCATTTATCGATGATTACAGTCGTTTTACTTTGATATATTTTATTTTACCTAAATCTAAAGTGTTATCTATGTTTAAAAAATCTCAGACATTGGTTGAAACTTATTGTCAAGCTAGAATTACAATGTTTCACTCTGACTCTAATAGTACATATCTCATGAGTTTTAAGAGTACCTACAACATTAAGACATTTAATTTTAATGATCTTTTTTGAGTACCGCTCAACAATATGCGATGATTGAACACTAGAACTGTCACTTGCTTTATTGTTAGGCGCTTTTATCCTCCAAGCTTTAGTCCCATCTATATTGTTGGTGAAGGCTTTATCTAGAAAAGTATTCTTGATCAATCTATTTTTTTTTCTACGGTTATTGATATTGATTCTCATTTCTTTCATCTTTATGAAACTCAACTAGATTGTAGTGATTGACATACTTTTGAGTGTGTATGTTTTGTTCATCTACCTCTATTTGAATGACATAAGCATGAAACATAGTTTGTTTAATGTGCATTTATGGAGTATAGTCACCTACCTATGTTTATTTGTTATGAGGTTTCTAATCACCATATTTGTATTTCAAGAAATGACATATTTTTTTAAATCAGTTTATGTCTCCTTAACTTTCTCCTATTTTGAATGATATTGTTATTCTTTCCAACATAAATAGTAGGTTCCCACCTGTTGGGTATTGGGCTCCCTTCCTATGTGGAGAAAAGCCCAAATATTGTAGTCCATGTGTCTCACTTATTTAAGTGGAGAGTGGTCTAATTAGGGTTTGAAGAGAGAGACTATTTTGAGAGAAAAGGCACCAAAAGAGAAAAGAGAAGAGTAAACTCTATTCCCGATTTTGTTAAATCAGTCTTAAAAAAACATCGATTGCGCATTCATTAACCGTTGGATCGGGCTGAAATTTGGACAGTAGGTTCGCAACATTCAGGGCTTCGTTTTCAACGGTCGGATCGGCGAAACGACGTCTGGAGGGGGAGAAATCGAGCTCGCACAGTAGCAGGTTTTTAGATGTTTTACTTCTTGCTTTTCATTTGTAAGCTTTAGTGCTTTGTTATTTTGGCTGGTTGTAGGCACACTTGATGCATCTTTTTGAGACTCTCTTGTACCCTTATTTGATTATAATGGAGCTATTTCTTTGGTCTGGACGACCCGTGGTTTTTACCCTTGCATTGAGGGGTTTTCCACGTTAAAATATCGGTGTTCTTTACGCTATTTTATTTTGATTAATTTGCTGCCACATATTTGTTGTTGCTCCTCACGGGTTCTTGCACGTTGGGGGAATTTTATATCCGCTGCGTATTACTTGTTATTGTGTTTTCTGTGTTTATTCCCCATCACCACCCTCTTCCCAATGTTATTTTGCCACCTAATCGTGTACAAGTTGCACCATGGCAATCTAGTAGAATGTCTTGTACATCAGATAGATATTCACCAAACAAGTATGCTTCTTCACATGCTTCTCTTTTTGCCACTCTCTCTAGCATATCTTTCCTACATGTTACTCATAAGTGATTAAGGATGTGTGAGGGATAAAAGTTATGCAAGACTAACTTCAAGCTTTTCAAGACAATTTCACATGGGATTTTTTTTTTTTGCCCACCCGATGTCAAACCCATAGGTTGCAAATGGGTGGGTGTATTATGTGAAAATGAATTCTGATGGTTCCCTCAACCGTTACAATAATAGTTTCCTTATTGAATAAGAAAGAATATAAAATAGATTATGATGAGACATTTGCACCTGTTGCAAAAATGAAACTGTCAAATCTATGATCTTTATAGCTAGAGGTGTACACGGGTTGGGTTGGGTTTTAACAAAATCCGATACCCCCAACCAATCGATTATCTTTAGGTTAGATTGAGTTCTAAATTCGTAATTTTTTTCATTTAACCCGAACCATACCGACTTGATCAAGAACGGGTTGGGTTGGGTTGGGTTGGCGGGTTATACATAAATAGTAACTACTTTTCTATTTTACAGGAGAAACACAAGAAACAACAATAACAATTTAATTGAATGAAAATACATTTAATACTTGAATGTCTCAAAAACTATAAAATTTCAATCACATCATTCAATTCTTAAAAAAGCCAACAATCTCCCACACACAAAAAAATCCAACAATCTTCAAATACATAAATAAATTCAACAAGCTTCAAATACATAGGTAAATCCAACAATAAATCAATAAAATATGAAAATTTATCAATTCTAAGCAATGTCAACTTCAAGTTCAACAAGTCCAAGCACTTAACAAGTTCCTCAATATATGGAAGGGAACAATCGGGAATCTGCAGAAACAAATATCAATAATAAAAGTGAAGAGATAAAGAACAAAAAAAAAGTAAAATATGCATGAAACAAAGCAATAACAAGTACCTTTAGATGTGGTACTGATTGTGTTAAGCTTAGCAAAGTCGCCCCAACATCAATTGAAACTAATCCAGACAACTCTAAAATTATAAATACAATACACAATCTCATTAGCACACCAAATGATTAAAAGAATAAACAAAAATAAAGGAAAATCAATTTAAAATTTAAAATAAAACATTCGTACCCGACTCAATCTTTTGTATTTCAACCAAATCAAAGTTTCAACAATAATGGCATTTAATGAACTATGAAATAAATCAAGGATTCAACCTCCTGTACTAAACGGCGACTCAAATGATATAAGAGACACTGGAATAACCAAAATATATCTAGCTATGCGAGAAAGAACATGGTATTTATTTGTTTTTCCTTTCCACCATTTAAGAATGTCAAACGTAGGGGAGTCCTCTTCAACACCGTCCTCTAAATACCTATCCAAATCACTTTTTTGAAACTCACTTTGTTTTTTCTTCATGTTCAATCTAAACAAATTTTCCCAATCATCCTCATCCCACTTTTCAATGTTAGACTATGAGTGCATGTTGAGATTATAGGTCCAAGAATCACTAACTTCATTAGTAATGGAATACAAAACAATATAGTGTTCAATTAATTTACCGATAAGATTTTTTACTTTTTCCATTATATCATCGGGCTTATCAGTGCCATACATTCTTTTAAAACAAAACTAAATATAGTCAAGCTTATAACGGGGATCAAGAAAAACAACAAAAAACAGAAGAAAATTTATCTCACCACTATCCCAATATTTTTTGAATTTTACTTGCATATTTGCAGTCATCTTTTTCAAAACAACATCCTCTTTATTCTTTCATTTAGTCAATGTTTCTTGAATTACATGTAATGACCCAAAAAAAGAAAGGGTTGCTTCATAGAAATCTTTAAAAACTTCACAAAAACACAGGAACGTTCCCATCATTTCATTAGGACATCCTTCTATCTCACTACCATTAGACACAAATGTCACATCAATATGTTCTAAACAAAAAAAAAAAATGCATGTTCATATTGTTCAGCAATATCCAACATAAAAAAGGTGGAGTTCCACCTAGTTTGTACATCAAGTTTTGCTTTAGAAAATACATTCATAGCTTCTGCACACTTCTTAAAAGTAGCCAACCTACTAGGAGAAGACTTGACAAACTTACATGCATACCCTTATTTTAGCAATTGATGAGTCAATTTCCTTCAAGCCATCGGTGACAATCCAGTTCAATACATGTGCACTACATCTCATATGTAAGTACTCCCCATTAAATAAAGTACAACTTTTCCAAATAGTTAAGCCTCTATTTAAATATGCAATAGCCAAGTTGTTAGCACTTGCATTATCAACAGTAACATAACAAATAGACCTAATCCCCCACTCTTTCATGCAATTTTCTAAAGTTATCCCTATGGTTTCACCTTTGTGGTCAGAAATCAAACCAAAACTTAATATCCTCTTCTTCAAATCCCACTCATCATCAATATAATGAGTTGTTACACACATATAATTCATATTTTGGATCGATGTCCAAGTATCAGTGGTCAAAGACACCATTTGTTTATTTGCAGACAACATACTTTTCAACTTCTCCTTCGCATCAAAATACAATTGCAAGTAATCTCTAGCAATGGTAATACGGAAAGGAATTTTAAATGTAGGTTAAGCCTCACTCATGAATTGTTTGAACCCTTCATTTTCAACATATTTAAAAGGGAGTTACTCAATAATTATCATATTTGCAAGTTGTTATTCTAGTTCTCTCTTGATTAAATTCAACAAGTTTAAAATTAACACTATTAGGGTCATCCTCATTTTCCTTTCCAAGAATAATTGTCTTATGTTTCTTATAAAATAGCCTATTTAAATTTTTCAAGCACTTATTTATATGTCTAAGCAAGTTAGTGGTTCCATGACTAGAACTACTTGTTGCGTACACTTCCCCTAAATACTTACATATACTTGTATCATTTCCCTATTAAAATGTAACCAAGCACTAGAAAAGGTTTTATTAGGTTTTCTTTTGGTTACCTCGTTTGCTTGAGTTGGCCGCAATGGTGAGAGGCCTAAATCTTGTGCTTGATGTGATAAAGCTTCTTGTTCTTATGGAGCAAATTGATTAGGAGCTTCTTGTACTCATTCCATTTGTCTCAAATCTATACAATAATATAGTTAGAAAATTTGAAATTGAACCTAAAACAGTTCCAACCAAGAATGCCATGTTTATGCCACATGCCATATACAAGATAATCTATCAGAGTGAAAGTTCATAAATGATTGCATTTGTTTGCAAGATGCTTGTTAGGCTACCAAATAATTTAAAAAAAAAAAAAACATAACTGGTAACCGGGTTGGTCTATGGGTTCAAATTATTAAACTCGTTATTCGAACCAAATATAAGCGAGTTTTAACGGGTTGAGTCAGGTCTGACCCAGAATTGACCGGGTATGGTAAAAATCAAGTTGGATTAGATAATCGAGTTGGCGGGTCGACCCACACCCATGTACACGCCTATCTATTTTGACATCTAATGGTTGGTATCTCCATCAAATGGTTGTAAGGAATGCATTTCTTCATGGTGATTTGATTGAAGATATTTGTATGATTCCCCTTTCGTGTCTTTTTTCATCCTCTATGGATGTGTGCAAGCTCAAACACAAATAATATGGTTTGAAACAGACTCCTAGAGCATGGTATGAGAAATTTCGCTCACTCTACTTGGGTTTTCCTTCACTCATAGTCAATATCACTATTCGTGGTTTATTCATCCCACATATGCGAGTATTTTTCTCTTTCTTTTTGTATGTTGATGATATGGTGGTCATTATTGGTTCTGATCATGCTTCCATTCAGCAACTTAAACAATAGTCACATGCCTCATTTCATATGAAATTAAGATCTCGGTAAATGTTGTGTTAGGGAGTTTGAGGGGTGCTGAGATAAACAATGGACTAAACTTCTAGGATCTCTAAGAGACCTTGATACCACATATCCACCCAAACCTTTAAAACTTTAGATTTATAGGTCACTTATCTGATATATCTAACATTTCCTTCATTCTTAGGCGATGTGTGACTAACCATTCACACTTGAATTCTAACAATCTTTCCCTCAAGTGTAAGTCACCCGCATAACTAAATCCACACTAGGATCTCACTTGTTGGGGAGTCCGCGGAAGCATGAGAGCAGCAATGGGCTAAACATTTGGGATCCCTAAGAGACCTTGACACAACATCTCCACCCAAAACCTTAAGGCATTAGGTATATGGGTCACATCTTTTATATCCAACATTTCCTTCATTCTTAGTTGATGTGAGAATAACCATTCACACTTGAATTCCAACATGTTTGAGATATTGATAATATTATATTAAGATCTATTAGTATCGATTAGGATTAATGACAGGATAACGTTCCTATTTAGTGTATATCTCACATGTATATATGTAAATATTGGTTCAATCATTTTCATAGTTAATGAGAAAAGTATTAACATTTAATTTGGTACTAGAGCGTATTTCAATCCTCATTGAATTGTCCCACTGTTATCCCACTTTTTAGTTTCCAATAATTTAGGAATATAATCATAGTTTCTCTTTTCCAATGTGATCATTCATTTTTCTATCACTTTCGTGATGCATTTCGACATCGGGTTCACTTGTTTTCAGTTTAGTTCACTATTGTTACTGCCACCGTTTTCAATGACTTTCCCGACGAACGACAACTCTAACACTGTTGTCCCCCCCTCATACATTATTTTCTTGGTCTTGATGTTCATTTTGATTATTCTTCCAATGACATCTTTCTTCATCAACACAAGTATACCACAAATTTATTTTCTAGGGTTGGTCTCCAACCAGCTAATCTAGTGGATACACTACTTTTGAGGTCACTATTAAATGGCATTGTGATGATGATCTTTTCCCAATACATTATGAGTAGCCTTAATTACTTGACAGTTACACACCCTGACATATTTTTTGTTGTTCACCAAGTAAGTTAATTCATGCATTCTCCATTTAGACAGTGATTCATCGTATAATTCACCACTTGAAAGGAATCTCTCATCATGGTCTGTTATCTCCCACTAGGACAACTCCTTAATTGATTTCTTATAGTGATGTTGATTAGGCAGGGTGTCCTATCACTCGAAGATCTATCACTGGTTGGTGAATGTCTCTTGGATCTTTGTTGATCTCACAGAAAAGTAAGAAGAAAGAAATAATCTCTAAATCCTCTATTGAATTTGAGTATTGCGCCATGTCTATTGTTTGTGATAAAATAATTTGACTTTGTGGTCGTTTGGTTGAAATTGGATTTCCTTAAACATAGCCAACATTTTTTATGCTGACAATACAAGTGTTATCAAGACTGTTGCAAATCTTATCTTTATGAGCTCACAAAGCCTATCAAAGGCAATTTTCGTTCTATCTATGACACCTATGGACCGACTTATATCATTCCCTCGTGTCAATACTCAATATCAGGTTTCGAACATTCTTACAAAGATTGTTTCTTCGTCCACATCATCAACTTTTTGTTAGTAAATTGATGAACATTGACCATCCACATTAATTTAAGGGAGATGTTGATCAATAATTGATCTCAGTCTTTATTGTAAATAATTTACGTTCTTAAAGTAGGTTATATAAATTAGACTAGAATATTTGTCATTTTGAGTTGTAGTTACTTGTAATCACTAATACTGTTATTTATAAAATGAAATGCAATAGAGAAAGACATCAAAACTAATTCTTGTGACAATTAAATCAACATATATTTTTGAATGAATTTTTGTAAACATATTTACTATAATATAAGATGTTTCTCCACAAAAAAATAAATTTAAAATTCAATTTCTAAGTCTATATTTTCAATAATTTTATCTTAAGTTTTGTACATTTTAAAAAATCATATTTAATTTATCTAAAATTAAAAAAAATTCAATTTTTTGGAGGAAATTTTTACACTGTTCTAAATATTATTCAAAAAATAATTCAAAAATTTAAAATTTTAAATACAAATAAACATGTCTTGTATCATTAGGGACTAAATCTTTTTATTAGATAATTTTTTAGAAACTAAAAATTGTATTTTTATTTTACAAAAATTAAAATTTTATAGAAAATAAAAACATACTTAATTCAATAAAATAAAATATTGGACTAGGATCATTGGGCTTTTTCATATACTTTGTTTTCCAAGGATTTATTCAAGAGGCCGAAGATGATTCCAATACTTCCAACTCAATTATGAATCTCTTGGTTTTGAATATGTGGAAAGTTAAGTCACAACTATTAGATTTATGTCATACCAATCCACTCCATCTAATAAATTCATTTTGAATCCCATCAAACACATTAAATTCATTTAACCATCACTTAATATGATATACTATATCTTAAATATGTTTTTAGTTTTGTTAAATTCATTCACTTTTTCACATATAAAAATATGATAGTGCACAAAAAGCGCATTGCAGAATAGGAATAAAATGACCAGTTGGAAATCGAGGGTTCTTACACATATTGTTACTATTTTCTTCTAATAAAACTATTAAAATCATTTTATATAATCTTATATAAAATAAAACATCATTAAATCAACCATCTTTATAATCGGGTCAAATTATGATTATCTAACCAATACAACTTTACTCAATATCTCATAGCTGATTCTAAATATCTCAGAATATAATCAAAACCATCCAACACGATAAAAAGCAAATAATACCAAAAGCTTTTTAATACAATTACAACATGTTGATCATTCATTAGTTTCTTCATCGATTTCGTCTTTTCCTCTCAATTCATTGTCTACCTGCATAAAAAATGTACAAAAGAATAAAATGAGGGTAGTATGTTAATTCAAATACATTTATCAACATAAAACAATTAAACACTTCAACATATAATATACTAATCAACACGCTAATCATCACCTATTTCAACTATGTGGATCCCACTAACATTGAGTTGATATAGATAGAGACCAACATGCCACTCCACAAATTAAAGAATCTCGTTAAAGTGACTTTATATCCATTTGGTAGAGACCAACATGCCAATCAATAATTTCTAGTAATTAATTCATTATTAATTATACTAAGTTTAATAATCTCTAATTATCCTCCTTTATTACTATAAAAAATCATTGCTTAACAATTATTAAGTTTCTATCAAACATTTAATCGTTGAGTAAAAAAAAAAAAAATCAAACATTTAATCTTGTGGATCGATAATCTCTACTTGCACAAACAATCTGAACATCTGGATTGATAATCTATTACATAATTGATCAACTAAACCACTTAATCGATTATAATTATACTTTAACCCATTGATTACTCATTATCTTAACTTATTAATCATGACTATCAATTAATATTCTTAATCGAATATCTAACATCCTAATTAATCATTTACCAACTTAATCGATTATCTAATTATCCTAATTGAATATAACCCTCAAATTCATCATAGAAAAACACATTTTTGTTGCCTTTTACTAATTTTCTGATCAATTAACTATTTCATCTAATTGATTATTCTATGATTTCTTTCAATTATTTACTCATCTAATCAATTATCTTATGTTATTAAATTGATTATTAGACCAAAAATAGCAAATAGGAATTAAACAAAATTATCATTGATCCATGTCAATTCATCAATAATCATCATCAATCAACAACAACATATAAAACAACCTTTAAATCCATTACTCATCTGTGAATATGTGTCACAAATCATCTAACTAAAGTTAGTTAAACTTTAGTTGTTGTTATAACTAACTTTGGCCAAGTTAGTTATGATAGGTGGTTATAGTTAGTTGCTTGTGTATACTATATATAGGGCTGTGATATTGTAGCAGTAATGTAGTTGTAGTTGTAGCAGTAACAGCAGCAAAACTGAGAGGAAAAATGAGCAATTCGTGATTCATAGAAATCAGAGAAAGAAGATTAAAGGGAGAAAAGAAAGATTGAGTGAAGAGGCTAGTATTGTTGGTTCATAGACAGAGATAGATACTAGGAGATCAATCTTGAGAAGGCTTTAATCTTGTAAAGTTCAATTAACAATAGTGGATTAATCTTGCTCGCTTGACTGTGACGTAGGTCTCAACAATTGAGACCGAACACGTAAATCTTGGTGTTATTCTTCCCTTATCTTTCTTTACTTTTCGTTTAATTTGATTGTAAGAACTGTTTTCAAACTGTAGAAACGGAGAACGATAATCAATCTCCGTTTTCTGGTTTTCTGGTTTTAAGTTCTGTCAAGAACGTTCTCCGTTTTCAGCAAAAAACGAAGAACGTTATCCGTTTTCGTTTTTCTGCAATTGTTTGTTTTTTCTGCTTTGTTGGTTAATTCTTGTTGTAGATCCCAATATTGTTTTAACAATTGGCGCCGTTTGTGGGAAAGAGAGCAACAATGGTTGGAACCACAAAGTTCGATATTCAAAAGTTCAATGGATCAAATGATTTTAGTACAGCAAGGTTTGGTGAACGCATTGAAGGGTGAATCAGCTATTTCTGCAATAATGTCAACTCAAGAAAAGGAAGAACTGATTGAAAAAGCAAAGAGTACTATCATCTTGTGTCTTGGAGACAAAGTTTTAAGGGAAGTTGCAAGGGAACCAACAGCAGCAGCCTTATGGCTTAAACTTGAATCTCTCTACATGACTAAATCAATTTCAAATAGGCTCTTCTTGAAACAACAATTGTTCTATTTTAAAATGGACGAAGACAAACCTGTTACAACACAACTTGCTGATTTCAACAAGATTCTTGATGATTTAGAAAGTTTAGAAGTCAAGCTAGATGATGAAGACAAAGCTCTGACCTTGCTTAGAGTCATGCCAAGTTCATATGAACACTTCAAGGATGCTATTATGTTTGAAAGAGAACAAACAATTACTCTTGAAGAAGTGTATACATCTATCTGGACCAAGGAAAGCTATAAAAAACATGAAACCAAGAATGATAATCTTGTTGAAAGTCTGAATATGACCAGAGGAAGAACTAACAAGAAAAGATCAAATGAGAATAAACATAGGTCCAATTCAAAAACTAAATCTGAAGGGAAATATAAATGTTTCCATTGCCCCAAGAAGGGACATTTCAAGAAAGATTGTCCTGAAAGAAATGAATCAAGAAACTCTCAAGATTTTGGAAATGTTGCGCTTGTTGATGCTGGTTATGAATCTGCAGAGGCATTGATGATTTCAAATTCTGAAAGTGAAAAGAATTGGGTATTAGACTTAGGATGTACTTTCCACATGTTTCCAAGGAAGGATTACTTTGAATCAATAGATCTTCGTGATGGTGGAGTTGTTTTGCTAGGCAACAACAAATTATGTAAGGTACAAGGGAAAGGATCAATCAGATTCAGAATGTTCAATGGCAAGAAGTTACTGCTGAATGATGTAAGGTACATACCTGAATTAAAAAGAAGTTTAATTTATGTTGGTATGTTTGACATTTTAGGATATTCCACAAATATAAAGAATGGTATCATGACTATTATTAATAAAGATAATATCATTGTTAAAGGCATTAAAAGAAATGGCTTGTATATTTTAGAAGGTTTTACTATAATTGCACAAGCTTCAGTTGCTAGCTCTAATTTGCATTCATCTACTAGAATATGGCATATGAGGTTATGACATGTAAGTGAAAGAGGCTTAATTGAGTTATCAAAATAGAATTTGCTTAATGGTGACAAAATTGAAAAATTGGAATTTTGTGATCATTGTATTCTAGGGAAGTCTAAGAGGGGCAGTTTTGGTGCTGGCCAACACAACACCTCTAGACCTTTTGAATATGCTCATTCTGATTTGTGGGGTCGTTCAAGGACAAAAACTCATGCTGGTTGTTCTTACTTCCTAACCATCATTGATGATTATTCTGGAAAGTATGGATCTATGTCATTAAAAATAAAAGCGACACTTTTATGAAATTTAAAGAATGGCACATGCAAATTGGAACTCAAAAGGAAACTAAGCTGAAATGTTTAAGAACTGACAATGGCCTGGAATATCTTTCAGAGCAGTTTAATAAGTATTGCAGGGACTTTGGTATTCAAAGACATAGAAGAGTTGCAGGCACCCCTCAACAAAATGACATTGCTGAAAGGATGAACAGAACAATCGTGGAAAAGGTCAGATGTATGATCTTGAGTGCAGGACTTCCTAAAACATTCTGGGGAGAAGCTGCAGTTACAACAGTATATTTGATAAATAGATGCCCTTCATCAACTATTGGATTTAAGACACCAATTGAGATGTGGAATGGAAAACTAGCCGACTACTCAAATCTGAAGGTATTTGGTTCCTTAGCATTTGCTCACACAAGGCAAGATAAGTTGGATCCTAGAGCAATCAAATGTGTTTTTATTGGATATCCTAAATGAATAAAAGGTTACAAGTTGTGGAGAATTGACCAAGGTGTGCCCAAGTGCATCATATCAAGAGATGTAGTGTTTGATGAAACAAGAATGCCCATGATTGACAAAGAACATTCTCCGTTTCAGTACTGCAGAAATGAAGAACTTTGTAGAAACGCAGAACGTTCCCCGTTTGACAATGCTACAAACAGCAATACTGAGAGTGTTCAGATTGAGGTGGAGTTACCTGAAGATCAAGAGATTAATCATGAAGTCATTCGTGATACATCACTTGATGACAATGCAGCAACAGAACCAGATTTGGCCAATTATAACTTGGTAAGGGATAGAGAAAGAAGGGTCATAAAACCACCAATCAGATATGGTGAAGCAGATTTGATTTGTTATGTTTTAAGTGTTGCTGAATATCTTCATAGAGATGAACCAAGCAACTACAAAGAAGCCATTAACATTGAAGACAAGGAAGCTTGGATGACAGCTATGAATGAAGAGATGCAGTCATTAGAAAAGAATCAAACCTGGACTTTGGTTGACATTCCTAAGAGTCAAAGGGTAATTGGATAAAAATGGGTGTTCAAAAGAAAGGAAGGGATTCAAGGAAAAGAGAAGATAAGGTTCAAAGCAAGATTAGTTGCAAAGGGATTTTCTCAGCTTGAAGGAATATATTTCAATGAAGTATTTGCACCAGTTGTAAAACATTGTTCAATCAGAATTCTGCTTTCAATTGTAACTCAACAAGACTTGGAATTAGAGCAGTTGGATGTCAAAACAACAATTCTACATGGTGATCTTGAAGAAACCATCTATATGCAGCAACCTAAAGGATTTGCTAAAGGCAGCAACAAGGTTTTTCTTCTTAAAAGTCATTGTATGGCCTAAAGCAAAGTCCTAGACAATGGTAGAGGAAGTTTGATGATTTCATGATAAGAACTGGTTTCCAAAGATGTAGTTTTGACAGTTGTGTTTACATTCTGAAAGAGGAAAGTCAATAACGTTCTCCAGCTCAAGAACGTTCTCCAGCTCGAGAACATTCTCCAATTTTTCATATAAGGCAAGAATGTTCTCCAACTTACCTATTACTCTAAGTGGATGATATTCTTCTATCAAGCTCAAGTAAAGACCAGATTAAAAGGCTCAAAGTTGATCTTAGTAATGAGTTTGAGATGAAAGAACTTGGAGAGGCCAAGAGGATCTTAGGAATGGATATAAAAAGAAACAGAATGAATGGGGAACTATTTCTTTCTCAGGCTGCCTACTTGAAGAAAGTTGTCACTAAATATAGAATGCATGAAGCAAGACATGTTACTACGCCTTTGAGACAAAAGTTCAAATTGTCTATGCAAGACTCACCTAAGACAGATGAGGAAAGACAAAGAATGAGTATAATTCCTTATGCTAGTGGAGTTGGCAGCATAATGTATGGAATGATCTGCAGCAGGCCAGATTTGGCTTATGCTTTGAATGTTGTCAGCAGATTTATGACTGATCCAGGAGCATTGCATTGGTCAACACTCAAGTGGATTATGAGGTACTTAAATGGCTCACTGACAGCAGGTTTAAAGTTCAAAAAGACTCATCATGACAAGGAACCAATCAAGGGATATGTGGACTCAGATTATGCTGGAAACATGGACACTAGAAAATCAATTTATGGGTATGTTTTCACTCTATTTGGGACTGCTGTAAGTTGGATAGCAATTACACAGTCGGTGGTAACACTGTCTACAACTCAAGCTGAATTCATTGCGCTTACTGAAGGTGTTAAAGAAGCTTTATGGATGAAAGGACTTATTGGTGAACTAGGAATAAATCAGAATTGTGTTTCAATTTATTGTGATAGTCAAAGTCCTATACACTTATCCAAATATCAGGTGTATCATAATAAATCTAAACATATTGATGTTAAGTATCACTTCATAAGAGATGTGATCAGTTCAAAGCAGGTTTCAGTTAAGAAAATTGCAACTGAGGACAACCCAACGGATGCATTCACCAAATCACTTTCACAAACTAAGTTCAAGCATTGATTGGACATAGTTGGCTTCGACAAATAGTAAAGATGCAGCAATGGCAGCAAGATTAAAGATTGAATTATTCTGATATTGAGTCAAGGTGGAGAATTGTGAATATGTGCCTCAAATCATCTAACTAAAGTTAGCTAAACTTTAGTGGTTGTTATAACTAACTTTGGCCAAGTTAGTTAGGATAGGTGGTTATAGTTAGTTGTTTATGTATACTATATATAGGGCTGTAATATTGTAGCAGTAATGTAGTTGTAGTTGTAGCAGTAACAGCAGCAAAACTGAGAGGAAAAATAAGCAATTCGTGATTCATAGAAATAAGAGAAAGAAGATTAAAGGGAGAAAAGAAAGATTGAGTGAAGAGACTAGTATTGTTAGTTCATAGACAGTGATAGATACTAGGAGATCAATCTTGAGAACGCTTTAATCTTGTAAAGTTCAACTAACAATAGTGGATTAATCTTGCTCGCTTGACTGTGACGTAGGTCTCAACAATTGAGACCGAACACGTAAATCTTGGTGTCATTATTCCCTTATCTTTCTTTACTTTTCGTTTAATTTGATTGTAAGAACTGTTTTCAAACTGCAGAAACGGAGAATGATAATCGATCTCCGTTTTCTGGTTTTAAATTCTGTCAAGAATGTTCTCCGTGTTCAGCAGAAAACGAAGAACGTTCTCTGTTTTTCGTTTTTCTGCAATTGTTTATTTTTTCTACTTTGTTGGTTAATTCTTGTTGCAAATCCCAATATTGTTTTAACATCATCAAACAACATTTAATCATCGTTTATTTAATTCAAATAGCAAACTATTATATATTATAGGCTAAATACCACCCGTGGTCCCTTAACTTAATTTCGGTTAACGATTTAGTCATTTATCTTCTTTTTTTCACGATTTGGTCCTTTATGTTTTTAAATAATTTTAGTTTTACCCTTTAAGTGGGGTTCCGTTAAGAAAAAGTTAAAAAATCCCTCATCTTGATCATTGCATATGTTCATCAAACCTCTAGGAACGATTGTCAATGATCTGAAGTAATGTCTATGGAGTATAAATACCACATAGCTTCAGTTTTAACAAATCAATTCTACTACTAAACTTAGATTAAACTTTGAATATTTTTCAGAAATATTTCCAAAACATAAAGGGTAACTTTTTCTGAACACGGATGAGAGATTTTTTTTAACTTTTTCTTAACGAAACCCCACTTAAAGGGTAACACTGAAATTATTTAAAAACATAAAGGATCAAATCGGGAAAAAAAAGATAAAGAACTAAATCGTTAACTGAAATTAAGTTAAGGGGTCACAGGTGGTATTTAGCCTATATTATATAATCATCATTTATTGCTAACTATTATATATTGATGTCCAAACATCTAAAGAAAAACTAACAAATAGAAAATAAGAATTAAAAACAATAAGTAAAAATTAGGGTGTTAGATATGTATAATATTTTTTACTAACTATTGAAAGCCTTTATAGGCCAAAGCAACTTAAAGATCTTTCTACTTACCACTAGGTGTAGTTCTTTTTCTCTTAGTTGCACTTGATCCTTCTTCTAAGTCAGCACTTTTCTTTTTCTTATCAATAGCATTCTTTGAACTAGTGCTGCAATTATACACCATCCTTCCCAAATTAATATGCATGCATACAATTCTAAATAAGTCAAATCTATTATTTGTATTGTAATGGATTGGTAACAATATGTAAAAAAAAATTAACCTATAAATCAATTTATGATCTAGCTATTTGCTAGAAAATGTTGAGATATATATATTATCTATTGTTAATAAAAATAAATTAAATTAGCGAAAATAATTTCGAGACAAAAGAAGAAAACTATATATTCACTAAATTTAGAGGGAAAAAATTGGGGAGAAATATTAATATTTTATTTTATCTCTAATTTTTGTCACTAATTCTATTTTTTGAATGATGTATTTTTGTTATACCTTTCATTTGATGCTTGCTGATCTGCGACTGCGAGCATGTCTTCTAGTTTTGCTATATTTGTCAAAGCCTCAATTTGGTCCATATATTCTGTCCTGTTTTCAGCTCGATATAGAACCTACATCCAAATAATTTTCAATGAATAATTTAGTTAAAATTATGTATACAGTATATAGTCAACATTTCAAATGGTTTTATAAGCTATAGTCTTGTGTCAATAGAAGTCACATTTATGAAAAACAATTTATCAAAATTAAAGAACAATTTTCAGAGTAACTATAAGAAATGGTTTTGAAAAACAATAAACCAAAAGTTTAATTTTCATGCATTAATAATACAAAAAGTTTTACACAGCTAACAAATCATATTCAATTATATATGTAATTTTAAATATAATTATGATTAAAATGAAATATTTTTAATAATCTAATAGTTATGATTGATTAGCGACATACACTTACTATATATATAAATTAAATTATAAACAAATATATAGGAACTCAAGTTAAAGAATATCATACTTCAAGCATTTTCTTCCTTTCAAGAGAGAAGGAAACAACGGTTCCCAAACATTTAATTCCATCAAATTCCTTGCAAATAATGAGACCCATGAATTGTTGGGGATTGTAATTTGGAGTGCCATAATATTTTTTTATCTTCTTGTCCTCTGGATTGGCAATTCTTAAAATGCTAACAACTTCATCTGGACTCAAATATTCGACTCTTTTATCTTCGAACACAACCTAAATATTCAATTAATTGTTAATGAAGAATATAATGAAAATATAGCGAAATCAACAATTTACAAAACTTTTAAAAATTATAATTTATAATTTATCATCAACTTACGAGGTTATAAAAAATAATAATTTATTAAAGTTAAACAACAAATGTTCATAATAGCAATCTAATAACATCTTTTTTGAACATGTTCATTGCACAAGATAAAAATTGTTATATAATCACTCAATTTTTCTTATTTGTTACCAAATTTTTTATTTATTTCATGGGTTCACCTATATATCTCACTCTTGCCACTAAATTAAAAAATATGTTACTAATAATAAAAATATGTGCAATGGACATACTCTGTCAAGTGTGTAACACTGACAATCCGTATGAATTATTTATTTTGTCATCTCATATCATTCAAATAGAATAAAATTAAATTATTTAACATAATATATGATTGTGATTGGATGACAGTGTAAAATTCTTTTACACTATTGGATTATGTCCTTTTTTCTCTAAGACAAAATTGAATTAATGATTCTTATGTGTGTAATATTGTAGTGCATATTTCTTTTCTTATGTGTATGATATTGTAGTACATATTAGAAAAAGTCATGATATGATAAAAGTATAGAAGTATTTATAAAAAGTGACCGTGAATAACAATTGAATATAAAGGAAAAATGTACATCAAGCAATGCATACAATACATGACAATTGATCAATCAAAAAAATTAGAAAACTCATACTTTTAAGCGATTCATTCTGGAATAAAAGAAAGTCACAGTTCCATGAACTTCAGCTCCATTACGTTCCATGTAGATAGAACGGCCTATTAATTTTTGAGCAGCCTCTATTTGTTTTTTGGTTAAATTGGCTCCTCTTGTTTGCTGTGCAAATAAAGCATGTACAATTTGAATACATTATAAAATTAATAAAAGTTTAATTAGTTTTGAACTCATTATTTTAACTAATTTGCGAAATTGGTCATCTATTTTAAAAACTAACAGTTTTTGTTTTTTCCTATATGGATATACATTATGAGATCGTATGTTACGTTATTTAAAATATGTCAAAACACAGTTTAACTATCGAATTTTAAAATTTGAGAGTCAATTCTTAGAATTGATAAAATTAGGAGAAACAAATCTGCAATAAGTTGAAATGTAAATATATAACACTCAATTATTAAAATTAGGATTTAATTCATATACACTATTCCTAGAAAGAATTTTACACTAACAATCAATTATAATCGTTAGAATATTTCATTTGTCTTTAATCATAACTATTCCCTCCGAAATGGAATAAATATAAAAATAGTAATTGAAAAGTTGATGTATCTGAATTAAATTTTTAACTAGATACATCAATCTTTCAACTATTATTTTTACTTATAATTTATTTTAAAAAGAGTATTTTTAAAATCACACTTAATAATTGTTGTATGATTTATTAGTTGTGTAAAACTTTTTACAAGAACGTCGGTATCTATTAAACTTCTAAAGTTATAGTATTTAGTTTTAATCAATAGAAGAACACACATACAAGTTTCCTTCTTGTAGTTTTAGGCTTATCTTCATTTTTCCGACGAGTAGAAGAGGATCCACCTTCAACAATAAGGAAACAAAGTTCAAAAGTTAGTAGAATGACAAGTAATAACAAGTTGAGAAATTAAATAAATAAACAACAACAAGAAGATTCTATACGTGAAACTGCTATTAATTAATAATTTTTCTTTTTTGGTTTTAAGGCTTTTGAGAATAACAAGTCATATTTCAAAAGCTACTCGAGTTATCCAAATTCAATGGTATTCTCCTCTTGTTTCTTAGGTCAAATGTAATTATGATGACAACTTCGGAGACTCTATGGCTTCTTTCGTGAGTTGTTTCACTAATCACATCGGTCTTGGTTTATTATTTTTGGCTAAGTTGGATGATGCAATAGATTCTGCTGAAATTGCTATTAAGAATAGGTGGTTTAATGTTTTGGTTTGAATGCAACTCTCATCTTGTAGTTCAAGCTTTCAAAAATGTTCTTATTGTTCCTTGGAAAATTTGTGATCGTTGTAAATAATTGTGTCTCTCTTGCTTATTATTTTAGAATTTCTCATGTCTTTATAGAATTTAGATTCATTAACCTCGTGATATTTTTTATCATTTTTTGTTATTGAAGATGTTTTTCGTAATAAAAAATAGTTGTCTTAGAAATAGATTTCGTTGATGATTTGATTCCCTCTCATTTTTGTATTTCTAGTCCATTTTATTATTAAAATTTTCAGGGTGTTCTATATAATTGAATCTTATTTCACTAGTTTGAACAAGTAAAAATTTATGCATTTCTTTAAATACTTTTCGTATGATTTTTAACTTAAAATAGATTATAACAAATTTTGAAAAAATTATGAATTTGAGGAAAAAAAAATGTTTGTTGGACTTAAATTCAAAAATCAACACATTATGTATATACGATTTTCGAATTTTATATTATTTTTCTCTTTCCTTGATTTAACACTACACACATTTGAATTGTATTTTATACAGTATCAGATACGATTTTTGACTTTTGTATATCCAAATAACACACCACTTTAAGAAAATCATAGTTGATAAAATTAAGACCCATACAAAATACACCTAAGGAAATACATTTAAACAATGACCCAGTTACACTCTCTTTATATTTTAAAAAAAGTCATTGGCAGCCTCGAGTGTGATTATTGGACTCATATTTTGTGGTCTCGAGCGTAATTATTGGGCCTTATTATCCTCTCAAGAAAAACTTAAATAAAACTAGGTTTTTTTTTTCAATGACTATTATTAGTGAGGCTAAATTACATTCGCGATCCCTTAACTTAATTTCAGTTAACGTTTTAGTCCTTTATCTTTTTTTTTTTTCTGAGTTGGTCCTTTATTTTAATTTTAAGTGACAATTTGATATTTTATGTTTTAAAATATCTACGATGTTATCCTTTTTTTTACAAAATTTCAAAAAAGTCATCAAAATTTTCAACCAAAACCTATAAAATTAATAATCATCTTCAATATAATTCAAATTTCATCAAATTCATAACTCAAATATTCAAATAAACTCATATTTTCATCTCCAACAACATCAAATAAACAATGAAAATATGAGTTTATTAAAAGATTTAAGTTATGAATTTGATTAAATTTGTATTTTATTGAAGATGATAATGAATTTTATGGGTTTTGTTTGAAAATTTTGATGATTTTTTTGAATTTTTGTAAAAAAAATGACAACACTTTTGACATTTTAAAACATAAAATATCAAATTATCACTTAAAATTAAAATAAAGGACGAACTCGAAAAAAATAAAAATAAATAACGTTACTTAAAATTAAGTTAAGGGACCGTAAATGTAATGTAACCTATTAGTAATTAATAATGTTAATGCTGTTAATTTTGTTGTAGGTGAAAATCGAACTCGCGATCTACTTATCAACTTATCAATGGAGTCTCTAACTTCCTTCGCTTACACTATTTATTCTTACAAAGGAATTGTGTTAACAAATGAGAATCGTAAAAGTAAAAAAAAAAAAAGAAGATGACCGACAATATCAATATATAACGCATAAGCAAATCCAATTGTATATTAAAGGCTCGAGATTGATTTAGTTTCAATATCGTCGAAGGATTAAGCCTTTTCCTTTTCATTGTCTGAAGTTTTTAAAGGAACATGTTTTATTTTAACTAATTGCTTTTTTTTTTTTTTTAAAAGAATATTATAAGCACATAAAAGGAATCAAATTTGCTCCTTAGATCTAAAATTAATTTGTCTACCTTTCCCTTATTATCCTCTTAGGAGAAAATTAAATAAAACTAAATGATGATTTTTCTTTCTCACATGCTCACTATTTGATCGCACATAAGAATTATATCACCAAATAAAAATGAACTATCAAAACAAAAATAAAGAAAAATGACCTACAAGATCTACATTAATATATATATATATATATATATATATATATATATATATATTGAGCAAGAAAATTGTACATTAAAGGCTCAAGATTGATTTACCTCCGATGTTGTTGAAGGATTGAGCCTTATCACCATCACCCATTTTTAGTTGAAACACCTTAACTTGACACCCTAAAAGAAATCCAACCAAGAATTCAAAAGTTAATGTTGATTAGTTTGACATGTAGATGATCAAGAAAGTCAATATGATATGAAATCTTAAATCATACTTGAAAGATATGATATTAAGAATCAATCTAAAAATACCTCTACGCAACCTTCAGATTTCAGAAAGCAAACGTATAATGAGTTATGGGATATCTGAGAAAAAATCTTATAACTTTATCAGTAGTAATATATATATATATATAGATATACATATACTTGATTTCAATAAAATACGTTTTGTCTCGGGAATGCTTTTTCAATTAATATTTTACAGTCCCAATAATAAACCGTCAAATATACGCATGGTTTATTTGGTTGATGATAAATCTATAATATATTTTGTGTATATTTTCCATATAAGTAATATTGTAGATAAAATATGTTTGATATTAATAAGATATATTTTGTCTCGGGAATGTAATTCGGTTAATATTTGATAATAGTGTCTTACTAGCCTATAATGAACTACTAGATGTAGGGTTAATTTATTTTGTTGATAATAAAGCTAATACAATCATGTATTTTTTCAGTATCATTGCCCTGTTTGTAGGGATGACAATATAACCCGCACCTGCGGGTACCCACCCAAACTCGCTTGATTTGAGCGGGGAAAACCCGCTTTGATTTGGTGCAGGTGCGGGTGCGGGTTTTCCCCGAAATTAAAATTCGGGGGCGGGGACGGGTTTGGGGGTGGTGATATCCACCCGCACCCGCACCCGAACCCGCCCCGCAAGTAATATTAATGTAATTTTTAAATTTTATGTACATATACATATTGAATATATTTAATATTTTTTAAAATATTAAAAATTATAATCTTATCTCTATATAAAATATTTTTTTATTTTATAATTGTCTAATAACAATTATTTTATTATATTAATTTTAATAGATATGATTTTTAAATTTATAATTTTATATATGTATGAATGGGTGCGGGTGGGGAAACCCGAACCCCGTTGCGGGCGGGGATGGGGGCCTAAATTCTACACCGCTATGAAACAGGGGCGGGTGCGGGTTTTCCCCAATTAGTCATAAGAGGCAACATCCGCCCCCGCCCCGCCCCGTTGCCATGCCTACATGTTTGCACTTCTTCTTGAGTGCACCTACAAGTGGCAAAATGGTTTGATTAGATGGATTTGGATTGAATTTTAATTGGATGGATCAAATCAATTCATTAAAATTTAAAATATAAAATTCATTTCATATGCCATCTATTAAGTAAAATCCTATCTAAGTAATGCATTAATAATTTTAGTTTACAACTTTGGTCCCTCCATTGGGATTTTTTAATTAAATAATAGTCATGAGATATATTTCAAACAACATGACATGTAATAAGATGATGTTGACGGATTAATACTCATAAAATTGTAATAAAATAGTCAAAAAACTTCACTTTTAAATTATGAAATTGTTTTCTTTTTTTAATTTAACTATACAAATAACTAATATATCTAAATAATTCATGTAATTACATATCATATCATTTAAAATATATAAAATTACCATATTTTTAGTTAAAAAAGCCTTAAGAAATGAACAAAACTGTAAAATTTTAAAAGAAAAACCAATTCTATGAATAAATAAATTAAAACTGCAACTATACAAATTAAAGAGAATTAAAAAATCTTGTCTAATATATATTAGAAAATTTATATAATGTGGAATTCTACCATTTACCTATCTTTGCCTTTTTTTTTTTACACTTCTACTGTTTTTTGGGTTAAATTATTCTATTTATTTTTATCTTTTATTTTACATTGATTTGATATCCCATTTTTGTACTTTCATTATATTTTCAAAACAAGACCTGTTATTTCTTCTTTACTTTTATTCATCTAGTAGATTTTGAGATGTATCCTTAATTTTTATAGGCTCACTTACATGATTAAAATTATTGTCAACAAATAAAATTTTTGGAACAAAATATACAAAAAAGAAAAAATTATAATTAATAAGAATTTCAAAATTACTACTATACATAAAAAACAAAAAGACTCATTTCAATTTTTACAGTCACTTGTATAGCCCTTTCACCCAAAACTCCAAAACCATCCTTTGCCATCACCCAAGACCACCGACCTTCCGGCAGCGTTTTCCGGCAACGGCACCGTCCTTCCTTCTTTCTCAGTCGTTTAGTTCTGGTTCGTTTCTATTCATCCTTACCAAGTTTTTTTTCTCTTATTTATTCTTCTTTTATGCTGTCTCAATGGTTGTTTTGATTCTTATTTTGAACATTTTAGTTTTGTTTTGATTGTTTTTTTGGTGTGTTGTTTCATTGAATTATTGTTCTTCTATTATGTTGACTTTTTTCAAACATCGTGCCTATTTTGTGAAGGAGAGAAGGGATTTTTTTCAAAAATTGTGACTTGATTTTTTTCTCTTATTTGATATTGATTTTCATGTGGTTTTTGCTCTGTAGCCTTGAAATCGTGACTTGCAATTGATTTTTTAAAGAATCTTGATTATAATGAATAAATTATTAATGTTTTTGCAAGAAAAAGTATAATGACTACGAGGTTTCATTTTTATAGTTCGCTCATGGCACCAAATATCTTAGGACCGGCCCTGCCTAGAACTCGTATCAGTGTTCTTCTCAAAACTTTAGTTTCTTGTGATTTTTTCTTCTTCTAGTTTTTGCTTTAAATTGGTTGCAAGAGCTCATATCAGTGTAAAAACCAAACAGGTTTCTCCTTGCCCTTAGTTCACATCCAACACTGGTTGAAGGCTTTTGTGTTTGTTTTGATAATTTGATGCTGTAATATCCATTTTTATGTCATTTTTGTCACTTGGAGAATATATGTACTTAAAGACCACCTTCAGTTCCATTACATTTATTTGTCTCTGAGTATTGATAGGCAGCCCAACACTACTTTTGGGTTTGATTCCTGGAGTCGCCTATTTGAAAGGCAGCCCAACACTATGAATAAAATAAAAGATGTTTTGCTGGTGACTATAGGTTTAGTTCCATGGCTAGTCCAAAGGACCTAAGCTTGTGGGAATATCCTTGGGGCGTACTAGAGAGTCAATATTCCTAATTACGGCGGGTTAGCAAAATTAAATTAGCAGAACTTGAAACAAGAGTCAGAATATCTTAACTGTGTGCTTTAGATACTGAATCAGATTAGGATACTCATACTCATCCCATCAAACATGTCTCGTTTTTCTTTTAGTTACAGTTTACAGTTATTCAGTTAGGAAGTTACTTGATAGCTCAAGTCTATATACATTCGATGAGATTCTGGGAGTCATAAGGTGATTTAGGTGGGGAACATATGGATTGGAGTGATAAGTAGTTCATGGGTTCAACTCTCCTCTCTAACAAAAGCAAACAATTAACTACTATATTGGCCATTTAAAAAAAAATGATGAGGTTCTACTCTTTGTAAACCTAGATTTCAGATCAATTAATCGCAATTTCTACTTCAGTATGTTTTTATGTCTTACCAGCTTGTTAAGTTGGGTGCAAATGAAATATTTTTTCCTGCTACCTCTTCCACAGTGCCAAAATTGGCTATTCATGTTCCTCCTTGGAATATTTACTCTTAATTGTGCTACTAATAGAAGTTAAAACAAGTTTCAATGACATCATCTATAAACAAAGACAATGCTGGTAGCATTTAGCTTGATATAAGAGGTTTTTGAGCTCAAACACATTTAAGAAGTTATTTGCGCTTCAGTAATCTTGAAGGTCTAAGCTATATGTGATACTACTGTTAAAGGCTATTTTTATTTACCTTTAAACTATATTTAAAGCATCAATAAGATCACATAAGGTTCCATTTGTGCACACCTGCAAGTTTTATGCGTTCACTGTTAATGGGTGAGAACTTAAACCCAAGGTAGTCAGAGTCGAGATCCTACATAGGATCGAGGAGGGGTCACAAGATTGTGAATTGTCGGATCGTAACACAGATGTAAGATCCTACCAAAACTCATATATATATGCATATAGATTCATATAAATGCATATAAAACAACATAATCAAATAAAAAAACTTCAAATCACACCCAAAATACTTAATCAAACTCAAATTTAGGATCATAAGATTCATAACATAAAGTCATACAAAGGTTATAAATGCTCCAAACAACTAAAAGACTCCCAATAATAGAGCAAACACAGTAGCACTGGCGAAAGACCAAAACAGAGCACAAAATAGAGCAATTCAAACGTGAGGGAGTATGATATCTGGACGGTTTTCACAAATTAATAGGTTTATTGACTACGAAAATTACTGTCGCACCCTTGTAAGTGCTTAAAACGTGAATTTTTAGAGTTATTTAATCTCAAGAATTAGGAAAATATATTTTATTGAATTGAAATATGCTAACAATACATTATATATATATATATATATATAAGATTACCATACAACCAAATCCCTATCAGTACTCCTATACAACCAAATCCTTATAATTGAGGGATATTATTAATAATAAAACAGAAACATATTTTGACATTCCCCCTCAAGCTGGTGAATAGGTGTTCTCTATTCCCAACTTGGATTCAATTCTTTCAAAGTTGTTGCTGTTTAGCCTTTTAGTTAGAAGATCCGCAAGGTTGCCTTGGGAGGAGACACATGGAGTGTAGATTAGGCCACTATCGAGTTTTTCTTTGATGTTTGTCAACTTCAATATGCTTGGTTCTGTCATGCTGCACCGGATTATGTGCTATGCTAATAGCAGATATATTATCACAATAGAGTTTTATTGGTTCATCCCACTTTATCTTCAGGTCCTCCAAAATGATTTTCAACCATAGTAACTCGCATATCCCTTGTGCTATTGCCCTAAATTATGCTTCAGCACTAGATCTGAATACCACACTGTTTCTTACTCTTCCATGTCACAAGTTTCCCACATAGGAAAGTGCAATATCCTGTGGTTGACCTTCAATCTACAATTGACTCAATGTAGTCAGCATCAGTATATGCTTCAAGACCCCCATTTCCATTTCGTTTGAACAAAATTCCTTTCCTAGAGTTCCTTTCAAATATTGCACGATAATGAGTGCAGCTTGCAAGTGTACCTCCTTTGGCTGGTGCATGAATTGACTGACTAAGCTTACATCGAAGACAACATCAGGTCTAGTATGTGAGAAATATGAGTCTTTCAACTAATCTTTGGTACATTCCCTTGTCAATTGCAAATACTTCTTCTGCATTTCCTAACTTTAAATTTGGATCTATTGGTGCCCTCGCCGGCTTGCATGCTATCTTGCCTGTTTCTTGCAGAAGTTCTGCGATGTATTTTTGATGGGATATGAAAATCCCTTTCTTAGAGTGAGCCACTTCAATTCCCAAGAAATACTTCAATTTTCTCAAGGTTTTAATCTCAAATTCTTTGGCTAGGTGTTGTCCTAACAATTGTTGCTCCTTTTCATCATCCCTGGTCACTATCATTTCATCCACATATACTAATAACACTATCACTCTCCCTGCCATAGAGTGTTGGATAAATAGGGTATGATCTCCTTTGCTTTGTTTGAAGTCTAGATCCACCATGACTCTAGCAAACTTCCCAAGCCACACTCGTGGCAATTGTTTAAGCCTATATAAAGCCTTCTTTAGCTTACAAACGGTGTTGGCAGCAATATGCTCACTGTAAATCTCTTCTTCAAGATCTCCATGGAGAAAAACATTTTTTACATCAAAGTGGTGCAAGTTCCAACTATAAGTAGCTACTAGAGATAATATCACCTTGACGGTATTCATATTTGCAACTAAAGCAAATGTTTTCAAATAATCCACTCCATACGTTTATGTAAATCTTTTAGCTACCAACCTTGCCTTGTACCTCTCAATATACCCATCAGCCTTGTACTTTACAGTGTATACCCACTTGCATTCTATAAGTTTCTTTCCATTTGGTAGAGGGACCAAATCCCAAGTACCATTCTTATACAATGCTTCCATGTCCATGATTTGTTTCCATTTCCTGCCAGACAATGCTTCAGATAAAGAGGTAAGTATAGTGGTTGGATAGACGGTAGAGTGGGTTGTTGAGAATTGTTCAAAGCATGGGTAGTTGGATAAAGAGTGGCTTGTTGGTACATGCCCTAGTATTCTTCCTAAGGGCAATTCAGATATGGAGGTCATCATAAGTTGGTGGTGTGTTGGATTCTGATTCCAGTGCATGTGAAGATTCATAGATTGGATTATTAGAGTTTGAAGTGTCAAGGTAAGTTACCTCATGTAAAGTCGGATTAGATTATTGGATGTGAATAGATTTAAGAATGACCTTTGTTCTTCTTGTATATACTAGATTCTTCCCATATCTTACATTAGTGTCATCATTTCCATCTTTCTCATAATCAATTTCAGTCTCAGCATTGTTATTTGCTTCATTTTCATCTTTTTCAAAATCAATTTCAATCTCAATTTCTAGTTTAAGAGTCAACTCAAGAAGTAGAATAAACTCATCTTCCTTGTACTCTCCCCCTAAAGATGAGTTTGACTTAAGTAACTTTCTTGTTCATGGAGAGTGACATCGTGGGAGACATAACTTATCGGATGGTGGATGATAGCATTTGTAACCCTTTTGAGTGGAAGAGTACTCAATAAAGACACATTTTAAGGCTATAGGATCAAGTTTTCCTCTATCATCACTATGGATATAAACGAACGAAACTCACCCAAATATTCTAGGGGTAAGGTTATTGGAAGTGGACACATCAGGATAAAACGAGGATAGAGCCTCCATAGGAGTTTTGGAGGCAAGGACAATAGAAGGTAAACGATTTATTAGATACAATGCAATTAAAACAGTCTCTCTCCAAAATTTCTTGGGAACTTTATTTTGAAATAACATCACTTGGGTTTGATCTAACAAGGGCACATTTTTCCTCTCAGCAATCCCATTTTGTTGAGGTGTTTTAACACAAGTGGACTCATGAATAATGCCCTCCTTTTGACAAAAAGAATTAAGTTCGTGATTAAAGTAATCTTTGGCATTATCAGACCTAATCCTTTTAATACTCACTCCAAATTGGTTTTTTATCATGGAGAAGAACTCCACAAACACAAAACTGACTTCAGATTTTTGTTTTAGTAAGTAAACCCAAGTAACCTGAGTACAATCATTAATAAAGGTTACATATCAACGAGCACCTGATATATTTGAAACATCAGAGGGACCCTATACATCAATATGAACTAAACAGAATCGAGAAGTACTCACTTGGTTACTAATTGGAAAAGGTACACATTTGTGTTTAGCAAGCTCATACACCTCACAATGAAGACTTTCTACCTCTAATTTTTTGAAGAGGGAAGGAAACAATTGTTTTATGGCTCTAAATGAAGGATGACCAAGACGACAGTGGTACAAAATGACCTTGTCCTTGTTGGTCTTTATTGATTTAGAAAAAAAAGAATTGCTATTGCTGAGTAGATTTGGTGGAAGATTTTGATTATCCAAGTAATAAAGATCATTTATGATAGGAATAATGAAGATGTAAATAGGAATAAACCTTTACTGGTTTATCACAGGAAAAACAATAGGAAATAATGATGTTTCTGTTTTATGGTTAGGTTGTTAGTAGTTACTGTTTTATGGTTAGGTGGTTGGTTGTTAGGTAGTGCTCTTAGATCCTATCCCTTGTATAATCAACCTATAAATAAAGGCTCCCACCCCTTTGAAAGGATCTTTGGCAAAATTAGAAATAATGATTTTCTTTCAATCAATAAAAATCAGGGACGAATAATTCCCTTTCACTATTGAGTTCTATCAAGAAACCTAACTATTTCATTCTCTAGCATTACCAATTGTCCTCCCCGAATTCTTGTCCTAAAGGACACAAAATTTGTTATAAAAAAACAATTTTACATGATAGGTTAGTTTTTGTATGGAAATTTAACTAGTGGATAATTTAGGAATATGGACATTTAGAGGTATGGATAGGCTTATTTGGACATCTCCTTGACCTGCTGTAGTTATGAGGGTACCATCTGTTGTGGATATTTTCTTGTTGCTAGGGCAAGGCGAATAAGTGGAGAAGTGTGTAGGTAAGGGTGTCATGTGGTCAATGGTTCCAATATCCAATATTGGCTACAGGGTGTATATGAAGCATTAAGTCCAAAAGAAAATTGAAACTTACCAAGAGAAAGTGTACTTGTATATACCAGAGAACTAGTACTTGTTGGTTTCTCCAACTTACTACGAAAAGATCTCATCGTTTCTACTTCATCTTCATTGAGTCGGGCCAATCCATTTTTACTTTCCTTAGTTGTCATTTTCGTAAAACCATCAGACAAACAATATTAGAAACAAAAGATTGATCTATCAAACAAAACAAACTTCAAACGTCCAAAAAATATCCTGAAATTGTAAGTGTGCTATAATGCCGCAATAACAATAGTGGTCAAAGTCTGCAACAGAAAAGTCTGAGCAAAAACCGTGTGAGCTTCAAATGACTCACAAACAAAAGTGTTCCAATTGGAAAGTGAACAACCAAAACAGAACGAGAAACGGCCGATCTACAATCTGGTTGAAAACGGCGGTGAATAGAGGTCTATAAGGCGGTCAAACAGACATGAACAGTAACAGTGTGAATAGTGAACACACTATGGCAGCAAACAGGCTAAAAAGAAATCTCAAATTGCTGCAATGAAGGCAGCAAAAGGGGCCACAATGAAGGTGGCTAATGTTTCAAGAAAAAAGAAACCGGCAACCGCAATAGAGGCGAGACTCCCAACGACAGAGAGCTTTGGTACTATCTCAAGAAT
Organism: Cicer chorassanicum; assembly: GCA_037974735.1. Lineage (NCBI taxonomy): Eukaryota > Viridiplantae > Streptophyta > Magnoliopsida > Fabales > Fabaceae > Cicer > Cicer chorassanicum. The sequence continues at coordinate 10,447,002 of JBBPBP010009778.1, read as the reverse complement.
TAGGGAAATATATTTTATTGATTGAAATATGATAACAATAGATCAGATTTATACATATATATATATATATATATATATATATATATATATATATATATATATATATATATATATATATATATATACATACATACATACATATACACAACTAAATCCCTATTGGTACTCCTATACAAATCCATATAATGCAGGGGTATTTTAATGATAAATCATAAATAGATTTTGACATTTAATGTTAATATTCGTTTTTAAGGAACCGGGTCATAGACCTGACCCTCAAACAAGTGTCTGTGCAGACGGGCACAGAATCACACGATTCCACTGATTCTACGGCTCCACATGCCGATCCCAGCAATTTATGGTTCTTTGCATGTACGAACATGGCAAGACCTAGCATGATTGCAAAATTGTATGATTCTACATGCTGACTCTTGATTTTGACTACCATGCTTAAATCTAGAAACTCAAATGAATGTCACCTTTCTGGTGCTATCAAAACTCAGTTACTCAGTTCCCAGTTCCACCAGTCAAACTGAGACCAAGCAGAACCCAATTCAGCAACACCAGCTAACAAACCCAAGTCTCTGCAACACGCACCATAAACAATTCCACCCAACAAACCGTGACAGTTGAATCAGCAGCAGCAGCACCTACCAACCAGATCTCATTCCCAAAACATGGTTGATAAAATACCCAAATGAACCACAAGCTACAATTTGTCTGTATAACACCCTCTTAAATTTTAATGATCATGTACTATTTGGGTAATATTTGTTGTCCAGGATTGCATATATTCCTGGTCCAGGAATATATGCATGGACTTACGTATACATATACAATATACTAATATATCTAATGACTCTTTATTGGCTTATGCTTGTACTAGGACTCTTAAATCTTATCATATGGACAATTTACGCCAGCAGAAAATTCAAAAGTATGAAGAATTTGTTGATAAACGTTTGAAACCTGATCTTCTTCATGCTACTGCTCAGAGGTATAGTGTTTCCTTTGTGGATTTTGTTCTTGGTTGTTGCAAATAATGTGTATAGATGTATGTCATTTGAATGCTGTTCTTCCTCTATTATCCCCAAGTCTTTGTGATGAAAAATGCATGGTGCTTTAGAGTATATAAGCTACAATTGATGAAGATAATTAGCTCTATTCTACATTGCATAGTTGCTTGGTTTATTACACGGGTTTCAGAATTTTTGTTTACTTATTTTTCTCATCTCTTCGTTGCAGGGACAAGGTCTTTGAACAACAGAAAACTTTGTATCCTTTTTCACTTTTATGCATACTGCTAGAATCAATTAGTATCCCCATGATAATGACGTATCTTTTTAACAAGGTAAATTTTGGTGTCATCTATTTCTCATAAAATCCACAGTAGCACGTGCAAATTACACTTGTAGGCTGAGTTTGGAAACAAGTTTGTATCCAATGACTAATGACTAATTACTAAAACTGGCCTAAATTCAATGATGCATTCATAAAGTACTATTGTTCTGTCTGAATCCACTTGACTTGTTCACTCAGTGCTGATTTGCGAAGAAACATTGAAAACCTAGAGAAGAATAGTGTAACCAGTCTAAGAACTTTGGTCAATCTTGGGTCTGAGGTGTACGTGCAAGCAGAAGTGTAAGTCATCAAACATTTCAGCTTTCGCCCTACTTCACTGGCTTTTGCCCCCTGGTTTGATAATTAGTAGCATTAATTGTTTCTTTTAATTTAACCTGTTCTTGATTTCTTCTGATTTTTGTAAGGCACATGTGTATTTTATCACCAATCCATGTGATCAAACTTATTATTCCTTGATATATGATCATTATAACCATCAGTTATGGCCATATTATAAAAAATAAGATTTTTGCTTTTTATGGCCCAACTTGTGTCTAGACACTTCCCTTCTTCAATCCAGGGTACAATCAATGCATGGAAGTTTAACCTGAGAACCTTCGACAAACTACCAAACCCCTCGTCACTGGTTCACTGCTTGTGCTTTTTATTTGTGCCCTTACAATTAAATATCTTTTTTTTTTCTTCTTTCCATGGAAATGCTCATCTTTTTCATATTTTATGCATTTGATTGAAACGTTACAGGTCCAATACGCAACACATATTTGTGGATATAGGTATGGGATTCCATGTGGAGTTTACTTGGTCTGAAGCTTTAAACTTCATAGAAAAAAGGGAAGAAAAGATAGCCAGGTATAATTTGTTGGATTAATATATCTTGCCTTATTGAAGCTGGAAATATTATGAATCTGTTTATTGTGGTCTTTCAGTTTTTTTTACATTTTTAGCAACAAAGAGACTTACTTCAATGGGACTGTTCAATTTACATTGAAACTGATTGTAATTATAAGGGTTCAAGTGTTCAGAGTGAGAGGAAAAGTGTTTATTTCTTAAATGTGAAATATTGATTAATTAGCTCAAGTCTGTTAAAATACATCATATATATGTATATATAGTGAACTAAATAAAACTAACTAACTGAGAAGAAATTCAGTTCCGTATGCTTAGCTGGGCATGCAAAGCCGGATAATGAGCCAAGGCAATGACATTGATAGTAAACACTGGGACTAGAGAAGGGAACTTAGTGTATTTGTATCCAAAGAATATTTGTAGTAACATGAGCTAGACTTCTCTATTCTTTCCCCGTGCTAGAACATGCCTAAACTGTTTGTTTACAACTATAGTAAACGGCAGCTCTTGATGTGGATCTGCGGTTATCTGGGTAAACAGCTCAGTCCACATTATGAAATGCCCAAAGAGAAAAAGGATGATGCGGAAATGCAGGAAATAATTGAAGGCCACTGGACAGAGTACCTTTGGGATAGTGCAAGATCTGTTTTACATCAACCTTACTACACATAAACCAGCACACTTTATTAATTAAATAACTGATATATGGTATAGTAATTGCGGCATACTGAAGTGCCCTGACTACCGACTTATGAAGTGAAGGATCAGCAGCATGCTTGGAGAACTGGAATCTAGAAACCATGGGAGAAGAAATAGACTTAGTCTTCAGATCCCAATGCATATATACCTCCTCCACCACCTCACTCAATCGCCTCATGTGGTGGCAGTGGCAGTGTCACCACCTTCAGCACCTCCCACAGCAGCGCACCATTTCCTCTGCAAGTTCTTTCACTGAACTCCTTTTCTTCAGCACAATCCTCTGCGTCTTCTGCGCTGGTGATGTTTTCTCATATTATCACAAAAATGTTTGGCAAAAATACACCTTTAGTCCTTTAAGTTTAGCTCAATTTTTACTTACGCCCTTTAAGTTTATTTTTTCCCGCTTTAAGTTGCATTTGTACCATTAGCCTTTAAGATATATTAAATTACGCTTGCAGTTCTTTAAGTTTGAAAATTTTCTCGAATTACTGTCATTAAGTGTTAAGATCTAATCGAAACATTGCAACAAGTTGACTTTCCAAGCTATTTTGCATGTGAAAAAAGTTAAAGACCTTTATTACCTTGCCTTTAAAGCTATACGTGAGATTAAGTTATTGTAGAGAAAATCAAGAAATATATACCATTTATAAGATTTGATGAGTGTTTTCTGAATGATTAGTATGAGGGACATATTGTTGCAACATTTGGTAGATTTTCAAATGATCAGAAGGTTTCAATTGAATTAATTGTTGTCGAAATTGAGATAAATGTCTGTCAGTGCAAAAAGAATGTTAAAAGGATCAAATTAAGATAAAATAAACTTAAAGGACCTAAATAGGAATTAAGTTAACTTAAAGGACAATAGGTGTATTTTTGCCAAAAAGTTTTGATACCGTGTCAGAGTTCAAGAATTGAGTGAGGGAAAGCGGTTGAGTGATAGGTACCAGTCCAATACAAAGTAAAATTGGAATGATTTCTGATATTTATTGATACAAACAGAATTACAGTACATAAAATAACACAAATAAAACAGAATAACACTAAGACACTTGTTCTCCAAGGTTTTGGGAGCCTTGCCCTCTCCATTTCCTTTTTCCCACTCCATAAATGCCTGCCTATCCCCATCTTCCTTCCTACTTTTATTCTGTTGGTAACTGCCCATGTAGCAGTTACTACAAAAGCCTAAAATGCTATAACTAAAAATGCTGCAACATAAAAACTGGCTACATTAAATTCTGTTCATATACTAACTTTAGCTCTTGGTCCTCTTTATAAGAGGTCTAACATTGAGATTTATGAAATGTGAAATATTGATTAACCACCATGAGCTCACTGATTGACAATTCAACCAGTCTGTATAGTTAACCACCATGAGCTCACTGACTGACAATTCATTGGTTCAACCATAGTGAAAGTTGATATTTATATAAATATATAGTTATAAGTAGTAAGACAATGTATTCAACTTCTGCAATAGACATAACAACTTATTTCAGCTAGTAAGACAATGTATTTCAGCTAGGTGGTGTTGCTATATGCTTCAGTCGATGTTATAAAGTCTTGTCATGCATTAGGTTTAAAGATATATCATTTACCTCTAACTTTCTCTTAATGGTTTCGCCTAATAGTTTATCTTGCTTTCCCTCCATGTCTAACCCTTGGACAATCCTTCATCCAGCCTACTGTCATTACCGGTGTTTTTACAACTTTTTCCTATACATGTACAAACCACATAAGATAATGTTCTATTATCTTTTCTATCATGTGGGGTTGCTCCAATTTTCTTTCCAATGAATGTATATCTACTTACCTTGTCCGCCGTTACATTATCATCTCTTCAACACATAGTTTACTTTTCAGTTGCCTAATAATCAATTCCATACAAAATTGCGGGAAGTTGTGTGATGAAATTTTCCTTTAAAATTGAGGTATATTTTTCAATCGTGTATATCTATAGCATTCCTCCATTTTATCCTTTGTACTTGGATTATGTGACTATGTGATGTGTCGTATTGTATGTTCTCCAATTTTCACCTATACTGTATAATTTGTTTATCTATTTTAAACTGACATTCACATTCTTTGTTTTACTTCTACTTAAACACATGCCATATCTAACTTCTCATTCATCTCTTCTGTTGGCTTTTCAATTAAGATTATATTATGCGCAAAGGACGTGCACTTTGGCAATATTAATATGAATGCCTTCAAATAACTTGTTTGATGTAAAATAATATATTTTATTTAAGTAACATGTAATAAGCACAGGGTTAATAGGAATGACTTGTGGCATAATTTTCTTTGACAGTTTGTTGTTTCCCATGGGATTCTTTTGTGAGGATAAAAATTGAATTAATCTTTAAGTTACCCTATCCTCACTTCCCACTCTCCTTTACCTAAATCATACAAAGAGCCACATAAGACCTCTATTCTCTGCAATTGTGCAAAGACCAACCAGCACCCCTGCCCATTTTATTTTTTATGATGGATACTGTTATTTCCAGTAACTGCAACGGTGACTGCAATGACCAGTTTCTCTACCCTTCACTGCTCTGTTTCTAGGATTTTTCTCATCTGTTAAGCTCATCTCTTTATTTTTGCTCCAATGACGTCTTTGTTCTACTTCTCACCTTTGTTCTCTGTTGTTTTCACTTCTGTTTCTACTCTTCTTTGGGATTTATGTTCAGTTGTATACTTTGGGATTTATGTTCAGTTGTATACTTTGTAGTAACAGTCATCCCAGTATTTTGCTTTAGCGGTTTTGGAGTCATGCTGCGCTGCTATCTGGCATTAACAATATAGCTCTTGATAACTCTTATACCCATCTTGGGATAAATTTATCTTTCGCCTTCTATTTTCATCTCATAAAATGGTTGATTAATTTTTATTTTTCCTTATTTCCATTATATTGTTGAAAATATTGTTGCATGTTTAAACTTAAGAATCACTTATGTGTTGCAGGCAGATAGAGGAGTACACTCAATTAATTGCTTCAATCAAAGCCCAAATTAAGCTGGTACGTTCACTCTGTTTTCTACTATTCGTCAATTTAATGGACTCCCTGATTCCTGCTGCTTACTCTTTTTATAATAATGGATGTTGCTTATTAAATTAGATACTACTCGATAGTTGAGAGAGCCATCAATATGGGCCAAGCCTACTCCACTGGATCCTAGCTGACATATATCAGGGCTGTAGTACGCTTGAAGCAGTAGGGGGATACTTTCGATGGTTGCTCATCATCCCCCGTGTTTGCCCACCCTCCCCCCAATACAATACCGGAAGCTAGAATCCGGTAGTGTATTTTACATTACCGGAAGCTAGGATCCGGTAAAAAGGCGAAAAAATGAGCAAACATTTGGGGCTGGATGAGCAATCACGCTACTTTCACAGTTTCACACCCAAATTGTTGAAAACCCACACATATTTCTGGAAGTGTACTTTCGGACAGCGTAATTTGTCTGGAAGTGTACTTTCAGACGACACAATGAGTTTTTTCTGAAAGTTTATATTTGAAGTCCTGTTGGGGTGGAGAAAGTTTCTCCCAATGCAGTAAGCCCCGGAAGGCGAAACCACCAAAAAGCTTGCATGACCATGGGTTAATGCTAACCCATGGGTAAGGCCATTATTTTTATTTTCCTCAAAATTATTGCTCCTCATAAATGAGCTTGCTCTGCTCTATGCATTAACAGTATGCTTACATTTATGCTGTGCATGGAGAAAATTTTCTAACTCCTGTAGTATGCACTCCTCTCCCCTAAATTAACTGCTTTTAGTATGATAATCTTTTCATTAGTCTATGGAAATATTCAAAAATAAAACAAATTACACATACATTTCCGTGTGTCATGATTTTATTTGGAGTATAATACACACTACAGGACTGAACTTTTATGAATAACACAAATTATCAATAGCAATAACTATGGACATTAAAATTCAAATTATGTTATCAAATACAGAACTCTGAATAAGGTTTTTTTTGTTATATTAATATCTAGGAAACCATTTTCAAGTCGAGTAACACAAGTGCAATGAGCAAAATATTATTGCAAACAATAATTTTAAATTTTGAATTTGATTTTTGTCATGGTCTTTGGACATTGTGAATGTCCAATGCCACAAGTCTTGCAATCATGTTCATCTAAAACTTAATCATTATTTAACTCTAATAATAGGCTGCCCCTGCCTTTCCTCTAATGAGAATCCATTATCTAACCCACATGACTTTATGGGCTTGGAAAATGTTGGTTATGTTTGATAAAATTTTGGAACTGACCCATAGTTGATCTTTCCCTGAAGATATTTGAGAAAAACTGTAATCTATTCCTGTCCAAATAATAATAATTTTACAGAGTTTTGAGAACTTTCCATTGTCTCAATGCAGGTTTGTGAAGGGATTCGAGAATTACTTGAATTTCCAGCTGAAAAACCCGCACCAGAACGGATATTTTGATATTTACAGAGTACACATCTAATTGCTTATGTTAGTATTTTTCACCACAATTGCGAAGAAGAAATGTAGTTATGTGTTAAAAAACTGGGATGGATATTTATCCATTATGAATGAAATTTTGCATCTCTTATTTTGCTTAGTCTTCTAATTAATATTTGTGCAGGATTGTTTAGTAGTTCATGTATCTTGTAACGAATATGCAAATACATATGCAAGGATTTTGATTACCAAACGTGAAAAGAAACATTAACAAAATACCCAAGTCTTTACTTCTATGATTTTCTATTGTTGAAATTTGAATTGAAATTTCTGCTAATTTGTTTATTTATAAACCAAAGATGCCAATGATAATTTTCCCTGCCCCTAATAATTATTATACTGTAATTAAAATATATGAATAAATATATTTACGTTAAATAAAAATAAATGAATGATTTTCGTTTAGTGGGATGTACACTTAGACTTTAATTTTGAATATTGGTCAAAGCACGGTGTCTTAAATAGAATTATTTCTGGGGAAGGAAATATGTGAAAATAAAAGTGTACTATTACTTAACAGTATTATGTTATAAGAGTTTCCTCAATGCAAGAAAATTAAGAACGCAAAATAGGTGGATCATACTTTAGCATATATTGGATAAGAACACTTCACTCAAATAAAACGAAGATGAAAAGTAACGTTTTCAAATAAAAAGTGATAACTGCATGAGATATAAACACAATAACGTTAAGAATATTGCAAGATCAAGTTCTATTGTAATTAGTTCTTACATGTGGTACATACTTTAACGTAAAAACTAATTATATTTAAGATTCATATCATACTTATAATATGCATTGAAAATGCTCTAAAGATCAACCATATTATACTTCCTCTAGTTCATATATAACCAAAAAAGTTATTTCAATTTTTTTTAGAGAAAAGTAGTTAATATCGTTTAAATTTCTCAAATATTAAAAAAAGTAATTGCATTATCTAAGATTTCTGTGTTATGAGAGCTTGTTTCATGGAAATAAAATACAAATTATTAAAGGATACATTAAAATGGTTAAAATGTGATTTTATTCTTTGCAATTATAGTTTTATTTTCTATTTTATTTTTTATAAGTTTTTTTGGATCCAGTTCTTATAAATTAAAAAACCGTTGTTTTAACCAAGTAATTGGGTTAAGGTGGTTAATGAACTTCGGTTGAGGGCGAATTATTTAGGAAAATTTGAGTTCAAATTATGATTGAAATAATTTTTGATTATACTTTATTTATCTCTCGATCAAACTCTTGATTATTAGAGTCTCATTCTCTTGAGAATCAGACGGTTAAAACAAAAAAGAAATTGTTGCTTTTAGCCACTAGTATCATATGTGGTTCAATAAAATTGTGTCACATGACCTAATACACTGACGATAAAGATTAAAAACAAAATTTACATGATTAAAATAAAAAAATTATAATTACAAAAATTAAAATCATATTTAAATTTTTTTAAAATAATAATATAAAATATGATATAATTAATTCTCTATTTATAATAAAATATGATATTTTTGTTGTTATATTTAAAACGGGAGGAAGTAATATGTAATAAATTTTGTGTTGGCTTGCAATATGTTTTTTGATGTGATGCTCAAATATTAGATATATAGAAGAAAAGCAATAAAGAATAAAAGATACCAAGCGAATCGAATATACAGTAGAATCTATGATTCAAGACAACAACTCAACATGAAGTCCCAACCCACACTACCTACCTACCCATCACATGATTGTGCTAACGTAAATTATGGAAAGGCTTCATTATGCATTCATTGAATTATTCACCTTCAACACAAATTACTCTCTTTTGTCTCATAACCATAAGTGTGATTTTAATTAAAAAAATTGTTTCAAAGTAGATGTTATTATTAATTTTTAAGATAAATTTAATTATTTTTTCTATTTTATAATTCAATTATTATTAAATATATTCTTTTAAAATATTAATTTTATTTTATATTAAGGAAAAATCACCAAGTTATTAACAATGATTTTCTATTCTATAAAAAAAATATTTGTAATAATATCATTATTTCTGTTTTTTCTAATTATTTCATCTTTTTAGTATATTTGCAAAAAGAAATTTAAACAACGTTTGTCGTGAGATATGAGGAGTACAAAAGTGAAATCATATATATTATATATAATTTCATTTAAAGGTGTCATCCAAGCAACTGGTTTCAAATAAATCTACTTGTAGACTACTAGTTGTAATGGTTTCTTTTATTAATTTTAAGAAAAAGTAATTGTAGGATGGGATAGAATTGATGGGACTTGTATATTTATAATGCAAATTCAATAATGCATAAAAAAAAAAAAAAGCAACATCATATCATAACTTGTCTTGTTGGTTCTGTACTCGTTTGATGCCATCATGATTGGTGATTGATCAAAAGGTTGTTGCTTCTTTTATGGGCTGTCGTGCTGTTTTGATGGGACTTTCATCAAGGAATCAAATATATATCAACAAAAAATCTAAAAATGCATGATACCTAGTAGATACTAGAAGTATTTAAATATCTTTGTTATAAGAATAAATGCATATTTTGATGTCTCACGTGTATTAATTTTGGACACTCATATGCCACTAACATACTTCTTATTATTAATATTATATAAAATAATTGTTTCAAAATTAATATAATTTTTATGTAATTTTAATTTTTTTTGAGCGAATAGTTAATTTGCACCTTAAAATTTTAGGAGTCAGATATTTATTCTTAAAATTTAAAAATAGACAAATAAAACTCTTAAATTGAATGACGTCTATCAAATTAGTCATTTTGTTATAATAGGAACAAAACCAAACTAAAATACCATTGTCACAACAGGAGCAAAACCAAACTTAAATATCAGAGTCACAATCTGGACCAATTAATGAAGATCAAATATTACCCTAGGAGATACCTATTTAAGGAGATGCATTAGGAACTAGAAAAAATGTATGATAATTGAGGGACTATATTACAAATTTTAATATGATTGTAGGGACTAAAATGCTAGCAAGTGAGCAATTTTATATATTGATTTGTGTATATTTGATTCTAATTTTTGCTGGTAAAAACATATGGACTTAGAGGACCAGTTATATACTTTGATAAATTTGGTGTAAGACCACCGCCCATCAGATGACCTACACCACAATTCATGAAAGCACCAACACCTCCATCCATCAAGGAACCAACGCCAACACCCATGAGAGCACCACCACCCATTAGAGTGTCATTCCGTAAGTCTGACTTAAGAACAAATGAACCCGAATTCATGTACTTCATTCCTAATCTAGGGATGCGACTTCCAAATCCAAGGAAGTAAAGAATGAAGCATTTTTGAAACATGTTTTTGGTTTTGTTCATGTTTTAGTGTATTTTAAATTATGTAATTGACACTTATTTGGATAAGGTTATGGTATATTTTGGGTGATGTTAATCACACTTTTTTGTCAAGTATAATGAATCTCTTAATTTTCATTAATTAATCATGTCTTATATAGGCAACATACAAGTCAAGTTGATCAGCTTAACTTACACATACTAACAGGCTTACTAGTTGACTGACTAGCCTATGAGCTCATTATTACGAGCTCACAAACTTACATGCTTACAAGTTTATGACTGACTAACTTATGAGATTACGAGCTCATAGACTTATAGGTTTCTGTTTGACCCATTAGCTCATGCGCTTATGAGCTTATGACTAACTAACTTATGAGCTTATGAGCTCATGGGCTAATTTTCCTGTAATTATAATCCTGCATGGACCTATTTACTTATAAGTCGTTAATTTTAGGGGCAAAATTGAATAATTTAAATTTCATAGCAACAATGTTACATTACATAAATAGATTCATGGACTAATGCCTCCCATAACAATGGTTAAGAATACAAAAGACAAATATTATTGCCAAGATATACTTCAACATTTTGACTTCATTCCCTAATGACTCAACTTTGTCCATCAACCTTGCATTTCCACACCTCTTTACTTCCACGGTCATTTGATAATGAGACTAGTTTGTCCATCATTTTGACTTTTGAAACATCAAAACTCCATTATCCAACAACTTTTCCTTCCACACATCTTGCCCAATAGCTTTGCCTTCCACACATCTTGGTATATTTTTTCATTGAGCAAACCTAGTTCCTCAGCATCAGCAACCCATATAAAGAAGTTGCAATTATATATATCATCCTGCAAAAATCAGAGAAATTTCAGATATAACAGTAAAAAAAATGAGGTAGAAAATTGGTGGGAAAATGGAGAAAAGGGGAAAATAAAAATGGAGAAAAGGGGAAAAGAAATTGGAGAAATTACCTTTGGCAAGGGGCATGAAAAGAAATGTCTTCCAAAGTTCTTCTTTGTGTAGCCACTCTAACAACAACTTTTCTTTCATAGTGATATTTGAGAATTACCCGAAGAAGAAGAAAAAGTGATTTTTAATTCTTTCATTTTCTGAGATTTGAACACCAAGGAAGATGAAGAAGAATGGATTATATAAATTAAGGTGTTTGGAAGAAGAAGAAGAGGAAGTGTGAAAACATGGAAGAAGAACAAGAAAGTATTTTATATAGGGAGACTATTATCGTTACATTCATGGCAGGTTTCAGTTTTAAAACAAAAAATTGAGTTTCAAATTGGTTTACAAAATCAGGAAATTTAGCTCATGTCTGACGTGCTTACCAAATTGGGCAATTTAGCCAATGTCTGACGTGTTTATCAAATCAGGCAATTTAGCCCTTCTCTGACGTGACACTGAGTTGGCTAACAACTGATCTCGCCACGTAAGCACTTCACATTCACGCCAACATCATTAACGGACCAAACTAACAGATGGACTATTTGGCTCGACACCATTCAATTTAAGGATTTTATTTGTCTATTTTTGAATTTCAAATGGGTAAATACCCGATCTCTATAATTTCAAGGGGCACATTGGCTATTAATGAAGTAGCAATGTCAATCACAAGAAAGGGAGGTTTGAATTGTGATTTCACCTTTTTTAAATTTCCTATTAAAACTTAAAGAATTTAACTCAAGATTAATCTTGGTTATGAAAATAGAAAACAGAGAATGTTCTTGGTTAGTGAAAAACACACAATTTAATTTATCTATTTAATTTGATAATCAAAAGACTAGAAATAAATAGAGATAAGCGAAGAGATATCATACAAAGATATATCCTGGTTCACCCAACCCGGGTTACGTCCAGTCCTCACAACCGTGAGATTTTTCACTAAATGTTCAAAACGAAGAACGTTCTTGGTTTTTACACCACCAGTCCAGATCAACATTGATCTGTTACAATCTTCACATTTCAACCTAGAAAGGATTTTTACAATCACCTTTCAGCCTTGAAAGGATTTTTACAAACACACTCAATCTAACATAAAAGATAGACTTAAGTTACAAATGTGTATGATAAAAGTGTTTGGGATCTTGAAACTTCTCAACACTTGTTTGAGATAAATGAAAGACAAACTCAGTAAATAATGATCCAAAGATATAGTGAAGAGAGTGTTGAGACAAAATCTCAATTTAATGTTTTGATGAAAACAAACAAAAAGTTAATTAAGAATGTTAATTATGATTCTAAGTGTGTTGGTTTTTAACATGTGTGTTTGAGTGTATTAATCAAAGATAGGAATCAAGCAAAGCAAAGAAAACAATTAAAAACTGAACATATAAAGAAACAACAAAATCTTGAAAACGGAGAATGTTCTCCAGTTTCAAGAATGATCGTCACAGCCTCTTGACCAATCAATCTCCACTATTTCAACGAAGCTTTTGCCTCTGAATTTTGTACTAGTTCATCAGTACATGGCAAGGAACAAGTAGAAATCATTATAGTCAAAGAAGGCATTCAGATCGCAAAGAGAGAAGATCACAAACTAGCAAGACCAAACATATTTGAACTTGACTGTCAACATTCTTGATAGCATTCTGATCATTCTCCAGCATGCTAACATCTTTCTCCAGCATGTTAACATTAATCTCCAGCATGCTAACATCATTCTCCAGAATGATAACATCAATCTGCAGAATGATCATCAGTCTCCAGAATGTTCAGATCAGTCTCCAAAATGATAACATCAATCTGCAGAATGATCATCAGTCTCCAGAATTTTCGCCATCATTCTCCAGCAGACTGTCATCATTCTCCAAGCTGTTTTGGCAGAATCAATCTCTGTTTCTGCAGAATTTCAGCATTGATCTCCTTACTTCTGCAGATGTTTATAATCATTCATTATACTATTTTGGACAGAATCAAAACTCCAGATCGAAGCTGTAACATCAATAATTACATATGAAGCTTCAAATATCAATCTCCGTTTCTGCATAATTGATTCTCTTATTTCCGCAGAAGTTGTTCATTACTTTCCAAACTATTTTGGATCAAATCAAATGCCCAGATCAAAGCCCAATTATCATCAAGTATTTTCGAAGCTTAATGGGTCATTAAAAACGCAGAAAATCTGATTGAAATTGAGCAAAACAGCCCAGTCAAGCAAGGCCTAAAACTGTCACATCATTGGATTATTTTTTCAACAGAAAGGTTGCTTGTGTTAGAGGAAAACAGAGCACTCCCAACAGCTCTTTCTGACCTGAATTAATTGCTCAAATCACCTATAAAAGGAAGGCCAAGCTCAAGGAAAAATCAGAGCTTCAAGTACTAAGAAAATTCATCAATCACATACACTTACATACTTGAATACTCTCACTCACATACATTGAATCAATTCTGATTTTTCCCATTCGATTCTTAGAATCATTTTCGTGTATTTCTCTGTCAAAGAATCAGATCTCAAACAAGAGTTGAGACATCTCAGATTCTAACAAAACAATCTCATCATTATTGTAAAACTCAAACTATAAGAGTTTAGTATAGTTTGGGTAGATTGTAAGAAATCCTATCAAGGTTGATAGGTGACCTGATTGAACTCCTTTCTAGGTGGAAAGGTTTTAATATTGTAACAGATCAAGGTTGATCTGAGCTAGGTGCTGTAAAACCAAGAAGGTTCTTTGTTTTGAACACTTAGTGGAAAATCTCACGGTTGTGAGGACTGAACGTAGCCCGAGTTGGGTGAACCAGGATATATCCTTGTGTGGTATCTCTTCCCTTATCTATTTCCTTTCAGTCTGATTGATTATCAAGTTAAATACATAAACTGAATTACTGATTTTAACTAACCAAGAACGTTCTCCATTTTTCTGGTTAAAACCAAGAACGTTCTCCGTTTTCTGTTTTCACAACCAAGATCAATCTTGAGTTATTTTCTTAAGTTTTTTCAGGAATTTTTAAATAGGAACATTTACAATTCAAACCCCCTTCCTTGTAAATCGACATTGCTACTTCAGAGAGCTGGAGTTTGCTTGAAGAGTTTTTTTGACTTGTTACTTGAACATGTGTTGGTAGATTTGTAAATTGAACTCTTGCCTTCATCTTCCAATTGATCTTCAATTTATAGATGTTAAAAGACTTTGAATATTCAATTTAAAATGAATATATCCGTTGGACACACTTCCCAAGTGTCAGATATATTTGAAAGCAATTAAACATGTGTTTATTTGCTGTCCAGAACGTTCTTGACAAAACAGAGAACGTTCTTGCTTTTGGGTCTCATAGAAAACGTGAATGAGGGAATGTTGGATTTTGACAATTCTAACAACTGTTGTGTGCCAAGCTTTTCTGTTATGTACGTGTGTCAGTGATGCAGTGACTTTATCATTTATGTCCAGTTTGTACTTGCTTACTTTAGCCATCAACTTTGGGGATTAGTCTTGCTTTTTATTCTTGATGCATTACTTTGCTTTTTGTTGATCTTATGGAAAGAATTTGTCCAAAATGATCTTGAGTATATAATTATGTTCCTTTGTAATGAATACTGGTGATTTGCAATGTAGATTGATGTATTTTCGTAGCCCAAATCAATCTTGAATTAAAGAAGACTTTGTTCTTTGTAAACCAGAATGTTCTTGGATTAATGCTCTCAAAACCAGAACATTCTTTGTTTTTCAGACTGTTGTCTATAATGATATTTTGTCACTTTTGCTTTGAGTTGTGCTCTTTAATCTTTGATCCTTTTGAGTGATTCTTTTGCTCATATGAGAGCTGTATATTCCTAGTATATGAACTGGAAATCCATTCGCAATTTGCAAGATCTTTCCTTGCATTAAAAACTGATTTGATATTTAAAAGTATTGTTAATTTTGTTTTACAGTAGAATATACTCAAGTGTTTATGTACTTAAAGGTAAATATAGTTTTGAATAATTATATATAAGCTAGGTTTGCTTTAGTAAAAGAAAAAGTAAAACATTGTTGACTAATACAACTCATGCAAAATATATTTAAATGTGGAATTGGTTTATTCAAGCTTTTTTATTTTATTGAAGTGGTTCTTCTAATAATATATTTGTTAAATAGTTATGTATTTTATTTATTGTTAAAGTTTTCCAGATTATGTCAAGAACGTTTTTGGTTCAATTTTGTTCATTTTTAAGTCTTTCTTTAAACTGATTTCTCTTGCATTTGCTTTGTACCTATCTTGGATTATTTCACTCAAAAGCACAAGTTAAATTAACATAACATTTAGAATCATAATTAACAAACATTCTTAATTAACTTTTTGTTTGTTTTCATCAAAACATTAAATTGAGATTTTGTCTTAACAATTCACTCTTTTTTTTT
>JBBPBP010009778.1:10411599-10425080 GCA_037974735.1 Cicer chorassanicum | reverse complement strand
TATTTAATTTCCACATTTTGAATGCATTTGTAGATTCATTTTTATAATTGATTTTGACTCATAGTTGTAAAAATATATAATATAATATCTCCTAATTGATTCTAATTTAAAATTTTTATTTTTAAAAGTATTTTTAATTTAATATTTATTATTCAAATCACTGTTATATAATATAAATTATTTTATATCCAACACAATTAATCAAAATCAATCAATCAATTTTAACTACTATAATGGCATTTTTGACAATGTTGTAACCTCTTAATCAAAATCAATCGATCAATTTAAACCACTATAATGGCATTTTTGACAATGTTGTAACCTCCATCAATCATTGTGTTGTCTTGCTTTATTTTTAACTTTTTTAAGGGATGGATCCCTTCTCACACAGGAGATACCATCAATTAAAAAAGATTTAAAAAAAAACAGAAAGTTTGTGTATGTTTTAAATGGGCCTAACCCATGTGTTAGAATTAAAGGGAATTTAAATTCTCAATTTGATATCCACTTTAGTGAATGTCATTTGTTATTATTTGTTATTATATGTCATTTATTTTTATTAGTAGGATTTTTTTTTAGTTCTACTGATGATTTTATATAGCGGTGTTACTTTTTTGTTTGAACGACTCGTGTTTTTTTATTCTTACTTTGAGGGTTTTTCATGTTAAATTTTAATGAATGCAATTTATAGTCATTTTTTCATTTATTGCTATTTTTTTTGGTATTGACTTTGGTTGATAATTCATCTTTCAAGTTCTACAAGAAATAGTTAATTTAACGAGTTTCAAATATTTGATTGCACGCTCTGGTCCAAACAATTGGCATTGGAATTCAGTACTCTTGTGCTAATTATTTTGTGGCGAATTATGGAAAATAATACAACTCGTGTGGTGACCTTGAATAAGTCAAATTATGCCCTTTATAAAGGAAAGATGGATGTGTCATATGTGGAAAAAAATTCACCATCCTGTATTCGATACAACGAAGTCAGATGATAAATACGATTGATTTACTAGAGTGACGTGTGTGTGGATAGTTTGTCAATGGGTAGTAACAACGTTTTGAACCACATTAGTGGAGAGAAATATGTTAAATCATTGTGAGATCGATAAGTTGAAGCAATTGTATGCGAATAATTCACGAGGAATCATGAACCAACTCTCTATTATGGCTATTAAGTTTGATGAAGAAATTCAAATGTTATTGTTTCTTGGTTTCTTGTATGACTCACGAAAAACTTTCATAATGTCATTGTTGAATTTTGCTACTGATGGTGTATTGTTAATGAACCTTGTTAAAACTATTATAATGAGGAGATAAGAAGAAAGTGTCAGAATTCCCCTTCACAATTGGAGGTATTGGTTACTGAATCAAGGAGGAGAAGCAAAAATCGATATTTAGGTAATAGAGACCAAAACAACAATTTCAAAAAATATGTACAAAGTTGTTGAATGCTTGAAATGTGGTAAAAAGTGACATATTTAGAAGAATTATTGATTTTGAAAAAGGTTAATGACGGCAAAGGTAAAGGATAGAAGAAGATATTAGTGAAGACAACACTAATTTGACCTCTAATGACTTGCTTCTCATTGAAGAACATAATATTGTTAATATTGTTGATAGTGCATCCAGTTGAGAGATTGATAATAGCATTTCAATACATGTCATTTCTAAAAGATATATTTTCTGCTCTTATACTCCAGATGATTTTGGTGATGTGAAGTTCAATCACGAACAAGTGTTAAAGTGTATTGGACTTGAAGATGTTGATATGGAGATGTCTAATGCAATCAATTTAACTCTCATGAGTGTGCATTCTATTATGGTCAATTTTGGAGATGTGATACTATATTCATTAGGCTTAACTACAGTTTTAGTTCATCTATTTTTATCAATTCACGAATTCAGTCCCCCTATTTTAAAATCTGACAATTTTTGTCCCTCATTATGATTTAATTATAAAATGGCGATGTGATATGTTTTAAATAATATAATATATGATACGATAATGTAGAATGAATCGCACCCATGAAATCGCAATAAAACCCTATAAAAACTTAACTTTCGACTTTGAAAATTTAATTTTTGTAATTTAATTAATGACATATGTATAATTAATGCATCTAGATGAGTTCTATATCATAAAAATTGTATGACACATCCTTTAAAATATGTCAAATTATCATTTTTATAGTTTAAAAATCTAAGAAAGAGATTAAAATTGTTGACTTTTAAAATAGATGATTAATTCTGCAAATTAATTAAGATAAAAGAACCAAAACTATAATTAAACCTATTTATTATAACTCACTCAAATCGATCAACTATTACTTAAGAATTCGTTATTAACTTCAATTTAAAAGTGACTCTAACATATCAATATTCATGAGTTACTCTTGTATGGTTATAAGATCAAATGTATAATATTTAAATATATAAAAAAAAATATTTTAAACATTAACAAGAAATTAGTTTTTAATTATTGTTATTAAAAGAATATCTCTTATATGTATGTACCTAAGTAATGTAAGTTTGATTTTGTGACTATGCTAGTGTTTTCTCTAAAAGCCATATAATCAGCCAATTATACATTGATTGATACACATTGTTCAAAGTAACATAAGTCAATCAAATAATTCAATTGTGCTAGCAGTAGCATATGCCGTGCAGTGTGATTCAGTAAACTGAGCTACTTTCTGTTACACCATTCTCTGTGGGGCCCAACAACAGTGTTATACACACTTGATTTTTTAGTATACCCATAAACTTGGTTGCTTGTTGTCTTTTTGCTTTGAAATTTGGATTCTTTTTAACTCTCTGCCACACTTAGTACACTTTAATGCTTGCATTGCATGGCAAAAAGATAGTCTACACATTTATACTATTTAATTATATTTATTTATACTTGCAATAATGCTTACTTGTACTAGTATATGTATATAAAGCATATCTTAGCATCTATTTGACTTGACATCTTTAATTTAATACTTTTTGTACTTAGGTGAATCTGTCTTTACAGTTATGTAAATAGTAGTTGCTCTACATGACTGGTTTATTTCATAATGTTGTTCACGTTTGGTTAGTTTCACAAGTTATATCTGCATGCATAACTACCTGAATGAATCTTAAGATTCTATTTCACAGAAGGAAATGACAACACTAAATAGATAAAACATGTAAGCAATGAGTTTAAACTTATTAGTTTGGAAAAATAAATTAAAGAAAATTGATGTATTAATTGATATAAAATTTAAATTAAATATATTAATTTTTTTAACTAATTTTTATATATATTTTGAGATGGAGGGAGTATTTACTTTGTGTGCTTCATTTTTAGTTTTTTCTTACAGTATTCTATTGTTCTTAAACCAAATTTCATTTGAGCTAATTTTGTTCTTTACTATAGAAGCTAAATTTTATTGAAACTAGTTAACTTGTGTTTAGTTTGGTGTTTGTTTAACGCCACCGTGAGTTTAGGAGTGTCTCACTAATTTTTAGAAACTATAATATGTAGTTTTTGTCCCATTGTGATTTTAAAGTTTTTTAAACATATATTTAGTGAATGTTTGTTTTTACTGTAGAAAAACATGAACCTACATATAACTTGAAGCTACGTGTTGTAGCTTCTTGTTTTCATGGCAAATTTAAAATAATTATTTATGTTTAAATATTTTTACTTGAAATGCAAATTCAATAAAAAAATTAGTGCAAATTATCAATCCATGCACATGTTCGATTTTATCTATTCCAATCAATCTTAGGTTTGGAGACAATTTCTGGACTAAAAACATAAACACTTTATTTATTTTCTTCAATAAAATCTTATTTAACAAGATATAAAATCAATTTTGGAATAATCCAATTTGAAACCAAACACACTAATTGAAAGGCCATTGAAACTGAACTGAATAAACTAGTACTCTTATCAATGTAAAAAACTAAACTAGTAAAGAAATCCTTTCTGAGATTAACCAACAACTTTGGCCTATAAAATTAGAATTTTTCACTTACATAATAAATGCAAACATTTCTTTTTCTTATTTCATCCTGCACAATACTTTATCTGTCCCATAAATCTAAAGGTTGGTCATGTAATTAAACGATCTAAAAATCAAATGACATTGTCATAATAGTTATCTATGAATCACCGACACAAAACACGATAATGATATTGCACACAGAAAGTGATAATAATTTAAGAATGTAAAAGTGATTAAATATGTCAGATACCAAACAAGTCTTCAATCTGAAGTGTCGGTGCTACATAGATAGTCATCACTCACTAGCAATAAAACATAAGCTTCTTGATATTTTCACTAAGTTTAGGTAGAGGTGGGGTCTTTGGAGGAGCAGCTCTGGATAATGTAGAAGCACTTCTGAACAAACCTAAGGACTCTGATCTCTCAAGGTAGAGTCTTCCCCTATATGCAGCTAAATGTGCATAATATGCAGGAGGAACCAAAGAAATTGGTTTAGTACACCTAACAAAAGTATAGCACAAATTGTAAACCAGCTTCTGCAATTCATCAGAACTAAACTCATTTTCATCCGACAAGACATGGTAATGTGTCGGCCGGCTCGTTCCTTTGACACCCCAGTGACTACACAGATAGAAATCAAATTCTTTCGGATGAGTAATCACAGAATCAACCACTGTCCCCGGAGGAATATTTTCATATTGATAATTTCTGTGATTCGAAGATTGATCGGTTTCGGAGGGAAACAACCTTGTGTGATGTCTCTTTTGGACAACTACAAAAGTTATGAAAGGTTTATAACCATGAAACCTTGAACAAGCTTGCTTTATGGATTGGAGTTCTTCTTGGAGAACTTTGTAGAATTGAGTTTCGCTAACTCCATCTCGAAAGAATATTATTCGGTTGGGGAGTTTTTCAACTTCCTGACGAAAATCTTCGAGCAACTCGGCCACCATTGCGCCGAGGTCTTGAATGATTTCTTGCCTATGTGTTTGAGACCTTATTCTTGAAATGTATTTGTTGGCTGTTGGCCAATTCATGCTGCCAACAACAGCAGCCACCGAAGGACTTGAGTCGTCGAGAGGATGAGGATGTGTCACGTCAGCTCCCATGAACATCGCAGGTTCATCGATGCTGAAAAGGCGTGGTAATTGTGAAGGAAGCGAGTTGTATAAAGCAACTGTGCATCCACCAACTTTAGCATTGATCTTGAGTGCCAAATTAGCCAAAAACTGTGAACTTAATTTGATGAGATTTGGATACAAGCAGCATTGGCTTACAACGCCGACACTTGTCTCGGAGATTCGTTTCAAGTCTGCATACCCTTTGTGTTTTTTTTCCATTATACAAATAAGAAGCTGCAGATTGTTTGAGGCAATTCTCTGGATTCTATTGAGCTTAGATTCCAAAAGTGTGACATTGTTAAGAACATGGATTGATTCAAACTGTGGACTAATGACTGTGTTCTTGTTAAGAAAAATGCCTAATTGTTCACATCTTTGAGTTAACTGGTTTATGAATCTTGGGATATGAGACTTTTGCTCAGGTGTGCCACCAAAACTTATAAGTGCCCATCTTTCAATTGTAGTTCCTTCGAAGACGTGGCCGTCGAGAAGGTTCCATTGACGATCGTGACGTGAAGGAGTCAGGTTTCTCACATGACCTCCATCTCCAAGCTTTAGTTTTGGAGGGTAAAGAATTCTCCCTGTCAACTTTGTCATTTCTCTTGAGACTTGGAGTTTGAATTCATTTTCTTGGTCACCACTGTCAAAAAGGATTACTTTTAATGCATTAGATAGTAGAAAGAAACTAACACAAACAATTATGTAATTGTTTATAAGAAAAATATATAACTGATCCATAGAAGTACTAAGAATCATACACAATGTATAGACCTATTTGGATAAATAATTTAATCAAACGACTATGGTTATCATATAACTTCTTACATATAAGTTGTTTCTATAAGAAAAAATAAAATAAAGTCATATTGTTTTCATATAAGCTATAAACTATAAGTTGTTTTCATAAGTTATTATTATAAAGAACTTATGGAAATAAGCCTAAAATAGCTTATGAACATGTCATAAGTTGTTTCAATAAACTCTCCTGAACAGCCTCATAAGTGCTTATGCTTATGCCAATAGACAAGTTCAAATAAGTCAATTCAAACAACACGAGAAATATGAAGCTACTACAATGTGTTTATAGTTACCTGGTAGGACCAACATTTCCTGTCATGACTCCTTCGATGATGGCTTTTCGCTCTCCCGGTCGTTGACAGCCCATCTTGAGTATTCTCGCCGTCTGATCATCAGACAGTTTCCCAAGAAACTTCTGTCCTTCACAGATCACACAAAGCTCCATAGGCAGATAACAAGGTTTACTCCTACTAATTTGCAAGCATGGCAACTTCCTGAATTGTATGTCATAGTTATAATGATCTTTAAAGTAACTCACAAGCCTAAGATTCTTCCCATCTCTATCAGGAAACCAAAGATTTTCAGTTGCCTCCTCAGTTAAGCCGTAGACACGATATCTCTGAACAGTTTCTCTATGACAAACAAACACCCTGATGTTTTTCAATGCTTTCTCAACTTCCTTTCTTTCTTCGCAAGTTAGCGAAGTTGTCTTCCTTTGAGAAAGGTCTCTAAGAAACTCAAGACGCTTTTGCAGGTATGGAATAACTCCTATGCTCTCATGAAAAG
The DNA here is from genome assembly GCA_037974735.1 of Cicer chorassanicum. NCBI lineage: Eukaryota > Viridiplantae > Streptophyta > Magnoliopsida > Fabales > Fabaceae > Cicer > Cicer chorassanicum. The sequence goes on along the minus strand of JBBPBP010009778.1, from coordinate 10,418,395 downwards.
CAGTTACTGAGAAATCAACATTAAGAGCAAGTCCTTGTTGAGTTGGTCTAAGACTTTGAAAGAAGCCTCTCAATCCAACGGCTCCTCCACCGATATCTTTGCTTCTCCCCATCGAACTCGAATAGAATGACCTTCCTACAGGTATACATTTCTCAGTTGGACTTTCCCTCAAAACTACATCCAAAGCATGTAGATAATCCTGAGGAAGTGGAATCCCTTCATCGCCTTCTTTGCTCAAGTAATTAGTCAACTCTTTTCCATCAAGCTTCGAGACTAGTTTGATATTTATCCGAAAAAGTTTATGTTGTTCATGCTTCTCATTCTTAGCATCTGTTTCTCCATAAAGCGCTATCGATTTGCTAGATGGAATCGGGAGGCTTATGTAGAACTCAAGCTTATCATTTTGGAATTCAATTGGACTATAAAGATTATTTCTCCCATCATATGCTGGAAGAGCACCCAATAGCACATCAGAATTGTTATTTACAAGTTTCTGTTTGATTGCTCTAGCAATTTCCTTAGAAGGATGAGGACTAATTTCAACATTGTAATGATATAACTTTTGTGATGAATCAAACTTCACTAGAAAATGGTTGGCAAGAAGAGATATCACAGGACCTTCTTTGCCACCAGAATCTGGCCTCCTTGCAACAATCACTTCTTGTGTCTTCCTTGTTGAAATGAGCTTCTTCCCATCATCTTCTTTAAGGGATTCTTTAGTTTGGTTCTGAAGCTCCTTTGGAGCTGAATCATTATCATAAACAAAATGGTTCATCATTTTTCCATTATATACTTTGTTGCATACATCAATTGGTAATATCAAATAATTAAGTGCATGTTTGGTTTTGTGGTGAAAATTGATTTTGTATTTTAATTATAAGTGAGCTGAATATACAATAGTATATGTTTGAATATATTTACAACAAAGTGAGTTAAACAATAAATTTCAGTGTAAAAATCACATTTAAACTCAAAAGTTACAAATTCTAGCTTCATATTAGAATCAATTCTAGAGGCAAAATCAGTTCTACTTGCGAACAACCAAACATGTCAAAAACAATTTTACATCTCCAAAATCAATTCTGGCTGCTCCAAACATGAAACCAAACATAGGCTAATATTTTACCTCATTAGAGAAGGTTTACATGCTTTTATCAAACTCAATTTTTTCTCATAGTTAGATGTTTTTATGTGAAGAATGCTTTTAGGATAATTTCTCAACGTGTTCAAAGCAAAAAAAGCAAATCATTGATGCTTCTTACCAAAGCAAATTTGAGAGTAAATCAATTTTGACTTGATTTAAAACCAAATAAGTGATGATTTCACTTTATTATATCTACTTTATTAAATAAATTAATAAATAAAATAAATAAAAGAAGATGAACTTTAAATCTACTAATCAAAACATAACACTCATGTTTCAAAAAACTTGTGAGCATCAAAAAGAGGTGTAATGAACAAAAGAATCCTTGAACTTTTACTAATATAGCCCAACAGACACCACAAAAAAGAATAGGGGCCCATGAACAGGGACACCATAGTTAATTGGAAAATTCAACATATTTCAGAATTTACTACTAAATGCTTCCAACCAAAACAAGAAAAAGAAAAACAAAATCATTCAACAACAATAGTTCACAGAAAAGAAAATACAATGGAAAGGACTTAACATCTTTTATGTTATTATTATTGTTCAATAAAAGGGTATCATATAGAAACACATGATAGAGCTTTATTTATTTATTTATTATTTTGACAAATTTAGCATTGGAACATAAGGGATCAATTGCTGCAAGTGGAACAGTGACCTTGAAAGTATTTCCCCAACAAGACCTTATATTTTTTCACATTAAAAACACAGCAAAATCAATGAAAATTTGAATCAAATCTAGTTTGATTAAAGTAAAAAAAAAAGTATAAATTATAAATTATTACAACCCCAAATGCAATGTTTCAAAAAAAAAATATTAAAAATAGAAAGACACAATAAAAAATTGTTTATTTTTTTTATCTCTCTCTCTCCAAGAAGTCAAAGTAAATTTGAAATTTTTTCTAAACAAAACAAATCAAACAAGCCTAAAGAACAGATTTTTATCTTGAATATTTTAAAAACATGAACACAAGCAAAAGGGTAAGTTTGAAATGGAAAGAACAATGCTGAAACTTACAAGGAGCAAGTGATAGTTGAGAGAGGTTGAAATCTGATGAAGGAGAACTATTGAGTTTGCATGGATGTTTATGCAAATGGGTTTTTGATATAAAGCTTTGATTTTGATGAAAAGGTGGAATCAAAGGTAGTTGTTGAAGAGAAGGTAAAGGAAGAAGAGCAGGGTAGTATCTTTGAAACTTGTTTTGATGATTGAAGAAACCAAGTTGAGTTGAGTATTGTTGTTGAAGCTGATTTTGATGATGCTGTTGATGATGATAATGATGATGGTGATGATGGTGGTGATGATGATGATGTTGGTGAGAGTTTGTTTCATTTTGGTTAGTGTTAGTTGAGTCTTGTGTTTGTTGTTCCATGATTTGATTGGAAGAGAAGAAGGAAATGAGAAGTGTGAAAGAAAAGAAAGATTTTGAGAGGATATGAGGTTGGTTTTTCTGATAAAATAGTTTGCAGATGTGACAAATAGCAGAAACTACAGTTACTGTTTCAGATAGAGAGAGAGAAGAGACAGAAAGGATGGTAGGAACTGAGAACTTGAGAAGAGGTGAGAGAGACGATGCTAACAAGTCTTCTCATATTGTTAAGAAAATTAAAAAAAAAATTAATTAGTAAATTATATTTTTATTACATAAATTTTAATATAATTTTTTTAATATTTATACTCTCTCTTAATAATAATAATAATAAAGGAACTTTGTTTGAGCCTTTTGTTCCTAGCGGTTTCTTTTTTTACTGTTCTTTGAGATTGGTTTGGAATATATATCCTAAACAAGAAAATAAAAGTGAAAAGAGTATAAAAAATAGAAATATATAACAAAATGGGTTTTCTTCTATTGATTTTACGGTGCACTAGTGCAGATTATATATAGGGTTAAGATTCTGAATTTTTTTTTTTTGTCTATTTTAATCTTCTAATCTGCGATTGATTGCACCACCTTTAAGTCACGTGCCAATAATTTGAGTCTCTAAAATGATCTTTATTTTTAAAATAGTAGAGATAAGTTAATCTAAAAGTGTAAAAGATGTTAAGTTTTATGGTGGGATTGTTAATATTGTGATGATCTATTGTGAGTTAACAAAAACTATGAAATGTTGTTTTTGTAAAATTATGCTAGTGATTTTGTCAATTCCAACGATAAATCGTCTTTGAATTTAATTCATTATAAATATAATCTCAAAGGAGATATGTTACTATAAAATAGTTTTACATCGACATCATATGAGAAGTTACAATATATTTACATAAATTCTATATCAGAAGTCATGATATATTTACATAAATTGATCACTTTATAACCGCAACTTAATGATTACTACAAAATACTGCATACTAACTCAACATAAGTGAAAAACTATTTTCCGACTACGGATGTCCATTTTCTCATAAAGATAAGGGAATGTGTTGCAAAATTTAAGACTTTTATAAAATATTGCTACATTTGTTTTATTATAAAGGTCACATAAAAAACTGTCTTAAAATGAGTGTTATTTTATGTTTTAATATAATAATATTGATAATTTTTTTCAATTGTATTATCTAATTAATTAGTACTACATACGTCACTTTCAAATTATAATTCTTTTTTTCTTTTTATTTATGATAATAATAAATATATTAATATTAAAGAAGTTAATTTAATAAAATTATCATTTCATTTATGTAAAATAAACAAATTATAAAAAGAGTATCGCCTCTATCTCACAATGAATATCACATGTGTGAAAATAATATTTTGTCCAAACAGGTTTGTCATTTTTTACCATACATCATTTTTTTAATTAATATTATGTATATCTCTTGTGAATATCACATGTGTGAAAAAAATATTTTGTCCAAAAAAGGTTTGTCATTTTTTACCATATATCATTTTTTTTAATTAATATTTGTATATCTCTTAAACTTGACTTTGTAACCTCAAGATGCATAGTTCAAATCTTACTAGAGATAGTTGTAAAATATTCATTAGTGTCACTTTAATTAATAAAAAAATATGTATATATCTTATAAGTTATTATTCTCTATTTTATATTTATGATAAATAAAATACACCAATAATTAATAAAATAACTTAATAAAATCATTATTTTCTTTTGTATTTATTTATTATTTTTTGTTAATATATATAAAATAGTTAAATAATATTATGGACTAACTTAGTACACTTACAATGGTCCTATAAAATCAATAATTGCTTTGGTAGTTTACTTAATATTGCAAGGTACCCTTGAAGAGTTGCATTAATGAGAGGGGTAAAATGACATTCACCAAAGAGGTTGTCTTTTGTAATTTTACAATATGTCTTTATATGTGTCTTGGACATTAATACCATCTTACATGCTCCTTGACTTACTGCCAAAACACTTTCCCTTTTCCATTGAATGTGCAATGCAATGGGAAGTCAAATTAGTGTAAAAGACCAAACAATCCCTGTCTCACCCTCCAGTCCATTCTGTTTTTTTATTGGAACTTACATTTAATCTTATGGGGATTGGGATGATTTCATCAATCAATTTGGGTTCACATTTTGTCTCTCTTTGGCAGTATTTTCTGTTCAGTATGTTTTAAACATCATCATCCCTTTGTTATGTCACTATTGTTGTTGTCTATTATGTGCAGGCTTTAATCAATTTCAACCACAATGAAGTAACTGCTCTTCTTGCGTCATCAACACTCTCATTCTTCCAAATCTCTATTCCCCTCACAAAAAATAGTATATTTTACATAAATATTTCATTTATATATAAAATCAGCCATTTGAGGGTATTTATTGGGAAGTATAATTTTTTTTATAGGTAAATGTTAATATAGAAAGAGAAATGTTAGTAATAAGCATAATATATAGGTTGTCAATGGTTCATTATTACTTTAAAGTTATTTGAAATTCTAATTTGGTCAACGACACTCTTTAGTATCGGGTTCAAATGTGAATGATTAATCTCGTATTAATCATATATGAGTTAAATGTTGAATATGTAAAAGAAGTGATTCATGTACTTAATACTTTAAAGTTTTAGATCGAGATGCAATGTCTTAAGTCTCATGTAGTTTTGGAGCATTTGTCTCGTTGTTCTCATAATCCCATTCTCCTCAACATTCAAAAGTATAAGTTAAGGTCCTCATGATCTTTACAGCTGAGGCAAATATGTCACAATCTCGATAAAAATAAGGGTAACAAATATGTCTTTCAAAATTCAATTTGTGAAACTGACACCAATTGTCAGAGTCTTGTATACAAGGAGATATGTTAGATATTTTTAAAAAGTGTCGTTAGTTGTCTTTAAAATTTTGAGTCATTTTTAAACTCTAGTTTATGATGAACCATCTTGATAGGTATTTCATTGTAGAAATTGTTAGTTTTTTATTTTATGTACGTTTGGTATCACTTTGGATGTCATAAAATTGATTTTAGAAGTGTATAATTGATTTTCGCATGGACGTCTTCGGTGAAATTGATTTTATATCTAAAAGTTAACTTTATTTTTTTGTCACTAGAGAAAATAGTAAAGAAATTTGCACACAACTAAGCTTTAGAATTTGAACCCAAGACACGTCGTCCAATCAAATAATATCGACATTTGTTAGTTGAAGTATAATTTCAAGACAATCAATAACCAATATTAACTGCACATAAATAATAAATTATAAAATATTGATATATAAACGAATTGGTTTTTTTTTATTGACAAATATTAATAAGTAGGCAAGTTAACATTTTTCCATATTCTCTAAAATTTGAACTTCGACTAAGACAATAGTCACTTCGATAGCACTTTGGAAAGCAAATTAGGCTCAATCAACCTAACTCCTAATCTAAACCTAAGAAGTGTAGAGGCATATTTTCTTTTGGACTACTTATTATAACTGAGGAAAAACAAAGAAACAATTTTATGTTTATCACTTCCTATTTTGCCTTTATACTCCATTAACTATATCTTTAATCCTTATTTTTGCCTAATCTTTGGTTTACATGAGTGTAGTGGGATGGGAAAGGTATGCACTTGGGAAGGTGTGTGTCTTAAGAGAAACACAGGTTGAAATGAATGTGATGATGAGACAAATGTGGAGCTTTAATGCAAAGGATAAAGTATATTTATTTTGATCTTATACGACATAGTAACTCCACTAATCTTCTTTAGCTTTAATGCTGTTTACACTATTTTTGTCGTAAACTTTGTTATGTTTAGTGATGTAATTGTAAATCATACTGCTTTCATTTGTAGAAGAAGCTGCTTCTACAAGAACCAACAATAATTTCAAAATTTGATTCATTATAAAAAAATAGTTTATGTAAAAAAAAAAACCACTTTTATATGATTTTTTAAAAAGGGTTTAAATAAATTTTTAGTTTCAATAAAATCTCAATGTTTTGTTGTTGCTCCTTATAAAAATTTCTTCAATTTTTTATCTTAAAAAGTTTATATCTTCTTTTTTTTACTAAGTCATGACTCATATATATCTTTTGAATTTTTAAATGACTTTTGTTTTATAATTAAGACATTGTAAAAGTCTTGTTACAAAAATTTAGAACTTTTTAAAAAAAGTAGTGAGTTAAATATAAATTTTTAAATTTTTGATTTTTATAAATTCATATTTAAATAATTTATGGTTAAAAATTTCTAAATATTTAT
>JBBPBP010009778.1:10391098-10411333 GCA_037974735.1 Cicer chorassanicum | reverse complement strand
TAAAAATAATTAAAAACAAATTTTTTTCGAAACTAAAAATTTATTTAATCATTTAAAAAAATATAAAAAGAATAAAATAAACAAAATTTTTAGAAATTAAAAATTTTTTGAAGATAATTTGTATATGTATATATTGTTAAGAAAGTTAAAATAATAAAATATAAAATTTGATTAGATAATTGATTAAAGGCTAAACTAACGTATTTGGATAATAAGCAACTCGAGTCGCTTAAAGATATGATGATGACTTCGATCATTAGTTAATGAGAATGAAAATCCACGAATTAAAATAAACACACCTTTAACTATATTTCAGATCCTTGAAGTAATTAAAGATTTGAGGATACTCCAAAAAATCGGAAAAAATAATTAGTTAAAGAAAATGTTAGTAAATATTAATTTGATTAGTGAAAGAAAATAATACAGAGGTGACTATATGTAGCAATTTGCAAGAAAGAAATATATTTTTTACAAAACCTAAAAAAAAAAATAGCTACCAAACTATTTTGTTCTTAAAAATGTGAACTTAAATTTACTATGTATAAATATAAAAAATATTATTAAAAATCTATTTTTTTACCTTGAAGGATTTAAAGTTTTAATAGTTCTTGCAGATAGAATAATCATTATCCTACTTTAACTTTCAAAATTACACTAAAAAACAACGGTGGCAGTTCAAACCGTCACAATGCCACACTTACGGCAACAGCTATGTTAAAAACCATCACAAATCTAGTGCCGCAGGATTAGGATTTCGGTGTATTGTTATATGTAATCATGTAGCAATTATTGACCTTAATAATCATTTTTTTATTTTAATTTGGCCTTTTCCAAAATAAAAATTATTTATTTGTCATATAAAAAAAGCACTCATATTTTCTCCATTATGTTTATATAATATTAATAGATATGTATAAAAGTTTTTTTGGTACAAAGATATCTATAATTTTAATCTATTGTTATATTTACGCATTTGGATTTCATTTTATTACCTACTTGAAGGTTACATTTATTTTCTTTCCCAAATCTTCACATACCAAAAATGATTTTCTATATATGCTGACTTCATTTACTGGCTCAACTGTGTCAGTTACTAATACTCGATCTCCTGCACATTCTAAGGAATATGGATATAAGATATGGTTGCATGCTAAGTGAAACCATACACCACTGGCATTAGAGAACAAATTAATTTCGATCAAAACTTTAATTAATTATTTTTGTAATTGATATATGCCTCCTGCAATGAAAGATACAGACAGCATGGAGTGTCCCTCCCTTTTTCATGGTTTTATGCCTGCCATTTTTCTGTGCATATTATTGCTAATTCCTAGAATCACCATACCACATACAAGATTCCTTTCTTTCCTAGCTTCCATGTTCCAACTTATAATATTAACTTTTCAATAATAGGGAAGCATTTTAATAAAACTATTACTATTCATGAAGGTGTTTTAATTATTTTAATAAAAAATTAGTGGTACAATACAGAAAAAAAATTATTATTTAGGTGGTCGCATGGCGGAAATATGATCTCTTGAAGATAAAAAAAAAGGACATACATGAATAAATAAAAAAAAAACACAGACAAATCAACCATTGAATTATTCCTAAATTTCTAGGACATTAGTTAAATAAAAATATTCTAAAGGTGTAGAATAAAATTTGATATATTAAGATATGTTAATTGATTTTGATTTCAAAAATTGATCTCTCAAATTTAAAGTTAGAATTTAAAGTTTTTATTTATAAAATTAATTTTTTACTCATAAATTTATTATTTAACTTATATTTGAAAATTTTACTTTGCGCCCCACTATTAGGGGTGAACATGGGCGCGGGTCGACCCGTCAACCCGATCACCCAACTCAACCCAACCCGATTTTTACCCGTACCCGATCACTTTCGGGTCCGACCCAACCCAACCCGTTGAAACCCGCTTATATTTGGGTCGGGTAATGAGTTTAACAATTTGAACCCGTCGACCCGTTGACCCGACCCGATAACTAGTTATATATATTTTTTTAAATTGTTTGGCTAGTTCAATAGGGTTTCATTACTCTTCTTTTTATTTAGACTTTCAGCTGCCTTCATCTACTTTCTGCCTATACCTTCTTCAAGACTTTTTGAAGTCGCGCAGCCGTCCACCTTCTTCTTTTGTGTTCATAACTATTTTATACGAATTAGTTATAATAAGATATTATTAACTAGTGATTTTTATATGAATGTTGATACAAGGTGTTCATGCGTCTAAGCTAAACATTGAATTCGTTTAATTTGTTTTGACATTGTAATCTCGTATATGCCTACTCATAAAATTCATATCTAATTTTTGAATTGTCTCTTTCAAATGAGCAATTTAATTTGAGTTAAATACTATTTATTTAAATGTTATATTTTGTTATAGTTTTACGTAATAAAGGTAAGAACAGAAAGCTTATGCTTATAATGAATTTAGTTTAAATTTTTTATATTTGTTAAATACAAATTTTTTAGTTAAATACTATTTATTTGAGTTTAATACTATTTATGAGCAAAAATTAATGCTTATGCAAAAGATTACGATGAAATTAGTTTAAATTTTTTATATTTAAATATATTAAACATTTTTTTTAGTACTTTATTTAAAAATAGTAACTATAAACTAATGAATGGTACTTAGTAAACTAAAATGGTTGGTGGATTATGTGTAACCAGTGACTAATTTTTGTTGGGAGGGCACGACCACCCCAAAATTTTTTCTAATCTTTTAAAAATACTTCTTATTTTATTTATAATACTATAATTTATTAAATAAAAATTAATATAGATTAAATCAGGTTTATCCTTGTCATTGTGAAAAAACATTTGATAGGGACACATGGATTTTATGTTGTTTTAATGTTGGATTCTATAATTGGTGTATTTTATGAGTTGAATTGCGGTTGTTGAGTTATGTTGTCGAGATGTATGTTTCAGTCTAATATGTGAAGATAACATATTATATGTGCATTTTTTCTTGTTACATGAATTAATCTAACCAAATGACATGAAGATTGGTTTGTATAGATCTCATAGGATTGATACGTGTACATGGACTAAATTTATTTTATCAATTTTTTAATTATTTAAATTGCACTTTTTTTATTAGGCCCAATTTTTATTGATTTACTGTTGTTGAATTTATTTATGTATTTGAAAATTGTTGGATTTATTTTTTTGTGTGAGAGGTTGATGAGTTTTTTAAAGAATTGCATAATTTGTTTGAAATTTTATAGTTTTGAGACATTCAAGTATTAAATATATTTTCATTCAATATGTTTTCTTGTAAAATAAAAAAAATAGGTTATTATTTATGTATGACTCGCCAACCCAACCCAACCCAACCCGTTCACGATCGGGTCGGGTCGGTTCGGGTTAAATAAAAAAAATTACGGGTTTAGAACTTAACCCAACCCAAAGATAATCGATCGGGTCGGGTCTTGGGTTCTAGCAAAACCCGCCCAACCCAACCCACGTACACCCCTACCCACTATATAGTCCTACCACCACAATTTTAAAAAATAACAACTTTACACTTTTTCACTTTAACAACTCAATTTCACTTTTCATTATTGAAAGTTTTTCGGATTCACTGCTCCAAGATTTTCAGTACGCAAAAGATTTTCGAAAATTTTCGAAAAAATTTAAATTATGTTCCTCGGTACAGAAGTTTACAGGGAAACTTATATAAAGTTTTCTGGAAACTTCTAGAAAACTTTTTACAATTTTCTCGATATAGATGCCAGAACGAAAAATATTTCACAAGTTTCCCGTTATACTCCTCAGTTCCGGAAAACTTGTAAAATAGTTTTTCGGTACGCACCAATTATTATTTTTTTAAACTATTTAATTTGTTTACATCACAATATGAATAAACCGCTACAATTATGTGATAAAATATTCGTAGATACTACCAATATTTTCACCACAGATTAGATATGAATAATTGTAATTAATATTGTAAAAATTGTTATTGTGATTAATTATTTTAATTATATTTTATTTCAGATATTTGATACACGGCAAGCTATTGTGAATTGAGTTAGGAAGATTGATATTAAAAACAAAGTGACTGTTATCATCTCTAATTAGAGAGACCGGAGAGAGAGGAAAGAAGAATAAATTAATACTATGTTGTGACAAAGAAAGGAAATACAAACGTGTTGATAGTTCAAAAAAAATGTGATTGTCCTTTTAAGCTTATATCAAAACCATTAAAGGATGGTTTATGATGGAGAGTTAAAGTAGTTTATGGAGTTCATAATCGTGAATTACTTGATGTTTTAGAGGGACATGCATTTGTTGGACGTTTAGATAAAGAAGAGAAAAAACATGTATATGACTTAACAAAATATAATGTTGCACCGAAGCACATATTACTATCATTGTAAGACCATGACAAGAACAACATTACTCATATATTACAAATATATAAGTGGAGGAGTATTACTCGATTGTTGGTGAGAGGTTATAGAACATAAATGCAACATTTATTCAAGTTAATTGAAGATACAAAATATTTGTGTTGGAATAGAAAGCAAGAAGACTCAAATGTTACGAGGGATATTTGTTTGGTTTATCTAGATTTGATGAAGTTGTTGAACTTGTTTCCTATTGTGTTAATTATGGATAGCACCTACAAAATCAATAAATACATAATGTCATTCCTTGAAATTGTTGGTATGACATCAATAGAGATGACATTTGTAGTTGGATTTATTTATTTGGAATATGATTGTGAAGAAAACTTTTGTTGGACATTAGAGAGATTAAGAGAACTGTTTGTTACACAAAACAAATTTCCTCATGTAATTGTGACCAATAGAGATCTTGATTTGATGAAAGCAGTTGATATTGTATTTGCACATGTTGTTAATTTGCTTTGCCAGTTTCATATCAACAAAAATGCTGGAGCAAAATGCAAGCAATATGTCTGGAAGGATAGACAAGAGTTAGTAATGATTATGTGAAAAAACATTATGTATTGCAGTGATTAGAAAGAGTACCTCATGCGCTTGCACATGTTTGAGCAAGCATATGTTGATAATCAAGTATTTGTTGATTATGTGAAAGACACCTAGTTGACTCCTCACAGACAAATGTTTGTTGAAGTAGGGACTAATCGGGTGATGCATTTAAGAAACACAACGACTAATAGGTATGTCATGTCACTGTAAGACTTTAAATTTGTAATTTTAGTATATATTATTGAATTGTTTCATGGTGAAAATTTACTTTTCATGATAGGGTTGAGTCTGCTAATTGAAAACTGAAGATAATGTTGGAACACATCATGGTTGACATGTGTAAATGCTGGGAGGCTATGAACAACGTGATAAGATTGCAACTTAGAAAAATCAATGGCGCGTTTCATAAAAGTTCATATGACCAAGAGCATCAAAACAACAATCCATTTTATCAAAGATTGAATACGTTTGTATCAAGACAAGCTCAAAGATGCATTGCTGAAGAATATGAGAAAGGTGAGTTGGTGAGTGCTGATAAATCTATATGTGGTTGCTCTCTTAGAAGAACATATGAGTTACCTTGTGCTTGTGAATTGAAATAATGTAAATTGACGGGTGAACCAATTCCTCTACATTCAATGCATATTCAATAGAGGAAATTAAGCATAGAGTGTGAACTCACGCAAGACCCAAAAGATGGACCTAAGTTGGTTGGATATGTATAATGAGATGGATGCATTGTGAAAACGCTTTCGATCACTCGATGTTATAGGAAAAATAGTGTTGAAGAGTAAGGTGCGTGAGATTGATTTGCCAATTACAAATTCAATGTGTCCACCACCTGAAAAAGTTAAAACCAGCGGATTATTGAAGAAAATTACATGTAAGAAGCTGAAAGGATATAATGTATATCAAGATCCTTCTTACTGAGCATGTTGATGCAACATATTCTAAGCATCCTGGTTCCCAACCATCTCAATTATCAAAGAAGAGACTCTCTCAATCATCAAAGAAACAACCCCTTCCATTATTGATGAAGCAACCCTCTTAATCCTCAATACAATTGTTCTTAAGAAAATTTCATGGTGTTATTAACCTATACATTGATGACATAATTAATGTGATAGTTGATGGAAATTGTGGCTATCCAACTATTGCATCATTGCTTGGATATGATGAGGATACTTGGTCTTTGGTTTGCTAGAGTTTCGACCAGGAGATTGGTTATAACATACGTCCCTATGATAGATTGTTTCTATGGTGCATTAAAGAAGTCAAAGATTCTTTGAAGATAAGAAGTTTGGTTATTCAACCCCTAGATAAATGAATGTTCATACAAGATTTGGGTTACCTGATAGCGACAACATATAATGTTATTCATGTCATGTTTGGTCGGACATTCTCTATGACTTAATTTCCTATGAGGCGTTCATATTCAGAATCGATAACAAATGATCGTATTATATGTATTGGTTTTTTTGACTTAAGTCATTGGGTTAAAGTAAAATGATATTATTATTTTCTTAATTAATACTAATTTTTCAAACAATAAAATTAATTATTATTTCAACCGCTTTTGCAATTAAAGATGAAAGGTGGGTTTCCAATGTCAAACATTGCACTAGGTTGAAATAAATTTTGTACTGATGAAGTAACTTCTTGGACAATAACATATGTAGGACGTCTACAACTGCCATGTCACTAGATGAAAATTGATTTTGTATGCTTGAGATTGTACTGAACATTTTGTATGGTTGAGATTGCATGGACACATTTTATATGCTGGAGATTGCACTGACATTTTATATGGACCACAATACTTTGAAGCTTATATAAAATCACTTGATATTAGTCCTTTTAGTTACTTCTTTTCGTTATCTTTCTTTTTAGATGGATACGTATTCAAAACTTGCTTTAATGAAAGTATTTCACTTGAAGTTATGAAAACAAAACTAAAAGAGTTACTCAAATATGGTGATAATAGGAATCTGGTTCGTGTTGAATATCGTCATTTTCATCTTGCAAATAATAATGACGTGAAAATGATGTTCTCAACATTTGTTCGTTAAGAAACCAAAGGACTATTCGAGTTGGATGCTACATTATGTAGATCTATCAGTGCTATTGAGACATCTTTGACTCCTCCCAAGAGAGTTGATGAAATATTAGCTGATCAACAATGATCACTTCGATGTTATGTCTTTAATTATTTTCTTAGATTTTATGTCTTTAATTATCCCATTTTTTGTTATCTGTTAGTGTTTTCATCTTGTATTTTATGTAGTTGTTAACTTATGTTGTTATGTCTCATTATATTTTTAATTTTGAATAATAACAACTATTAATAATAATAAGTTCAAACTCTGAATACAAATTACAATAATGATATTTATCACAAATAACATTAAAAACTACTAACTAGCATCACCGTGCGCTAAATATAAAGCTTTATAAAAATAATTATACAGGTTGTCGTCTGGTTCGACACCGTGTACTTCCATCCCCATGTATAAGGTCACCACCTACTGAAGGGTAGATGGTTGTGAACTAGAAGCTTCTGCAACGGTGGTCAGGATATCAAACTCTAGAACATGAGTTACACTGTCTGGCTACAATAAAAGTGGATAAGATACCATGTAGAACCACTCCAAGTATCCATCATGGCACTTTGATGGATATGTAGCTAGATGCATCCTATGATACAGTTCAGTGATAAGGCTCATATATTCCATCCACTCCACATGTGCATCCGATAATCTGTCAAGAACTGGAGGTGGTAGTGGTGTAATATTCTCAAACACCTCTCTAGAAAATACATCACTACTGTACTGCATAACTGGCGGTGACCGATTTATAACATGATATCGTCGAAGAGAACGATGTGTTTGTGATTCTCTTATGGTCTCGATGTGACATTAGCAGATGTTAGAGAATCTATCATCTATTCGCACTTAGGGATTTTTTGTTTCCTCTATCAATAGCTCCATATGTTGATCCTAGCAGCACACTCCACATCAGCACCTAGGTATCATCTTTTACAAATATTTGAAAAATATTCATAAATCCAACATTGTTTCATAATTATTAAAATAAATTAACGATAATCATAAAAATCAATAAATAATAATTATAACAATTAATAAATAATAATCATAAAAATATATATAAAATAATAACTACATTAGAGACATATATACACCAAACTGCTTTGTATCGTAACAGCTGTATTCTGAGAAGTAGTCATAAAGCACGACAAGTGCAGCAGATCTCAGACGTTCCTACCAGCACCTTCCAAATCTCTGAATAGCATAAGGTACTTCGCATGTATAGCTCTTATATGCAAGAATAGTACTCGTTACCAAATTCAGCATGTACGCCCTGATAGTACAATCAAATATCTCTACAACACATTATTTTCTAAAGACATGCTTTAATCAATCCAACCTATAGTGCGCACTCCTTGTTTTTCTAGTTTCCTCCCATATTTCAAAAGCAGGCACCCCTAATAAATTAATGGCAATACTACATGTCATAACTTAATCTAGTTCGGGAGGTGAACTATAGATCACCTCTAATACGAATGTCTAATAGGTTGGCAACATCGTCCAAAGTAATCGTCATTTCACCAAATGACATGTGAAATGAAGAAGTTTATGGGTGTCACCTCTCCACAAATGCAGAAATGAGGTTGTCGCGTCTAGTTTGTCCGCGAAAAAGAAATCACCACCAATTTTATTTTTTTTAAAAAGGGAAAATTAGATAAAACCTAGAATAAAGATTTTGAACCAAAAAAGCGGATTAGAGAGTTGATTACGAGTACAAAAAGTAATATTACCCTTCATCGTCTGTTAAAACGGTTATCCTATAATTAATGTATACAAACTATTTGTTTATTTAATTATTTATTTTACCCCCTAAAAAGATTATTAAAAAAAACAAATTATATACATATAAAAAAGAAGGAAAAATATTTTTTTATTAAATTGGTTTGACAAGGGGAAGATCTTGCTCCTACGTATCCCTATGTGCAATAGCGAAATCAAAACACATGTAGTTCTTGGATAGAAATGTTTTATGCGTTGTCTGATTTTATTATTACTCAATTTTAATTATTTATTATCATATATGTATAAAAAAAGATAATAATAATAACGAAAAAGAGGTCAAATGTCTGTTTACGGATTGTATCTCTTTATTTTGTAATAAAAATTGATTATTGTTAGAAAACAATGACAACGTGGCAGTATGTGAACGAAACAGAAGGACGTGACGACGAAGCAAAATATGCAGCCTGTTAAAGGATTTGCTTGTGAGTTGTCAGAGCTAATCCTAAGAATCGAAAAAACTATTCGATTCATCTGGCGACGATCGACGACAATCAATTCTAATCCTAAGAAGAAGAAAAAACTATTTATTGATCTAGTTTTTTGTTATGGTTTTCTAAGTTATTTGATAAAATCATGATATGAGTTTTGTGTTATGTTACAATGGGATAAAGTTTATTTTCTGAGTTATTTGATAAAACCATGATATAAGCATCAAATTATTTATGTTTTTTTAGTATGTGTGTTGCAAACAATTTTAGGAACAAGGACAATAGCTTAAGAAAAATAAAAGCTTAGCATTTGAGTTTATTTTGTCGAAAAACTAAACTGTAGTTTTTTTTTAAAAAAAGGATGCAATACAAAGAAGCTAATAAGAAGAAAATTATAGGAGATTAAGAAGATTGATAACTTACTGCTGAGCTGGTTTTGCTAGACTGATTTTATCAAATTCAAACTATCCGCTCCTCTCTATTTTTTCCTATTATTCTCTCTATTTTTTTTACTTGACCATCCTCTACTTTCTCTCTCTTCTTTTTCTTTCTTTCTATTTTAGTGTTAATTATTTATAGAGTTTTTCCGTGTAGGTTACAAAAGAAAAGGAAATAATTGTGAATTGATCACCATTATTCTGATTTTTATTACATTAATCAATTTCTTTTCGGTTTCTTTTCATTCAATTATATATATATATATATATATATATATATATATATATATATATATATATATATATATATATATATATATATATATATATATATATATATATATACTGATTTTTATTATTGTTAATCCATTTCTTTTCGGTTTCTTTTCAATCAATTATATACGTTTTTTTATGTTTTAAAAAGGAGTGAAACTCTGAACAGGAATCAGAGGCAAACAGAGGCAATCAGGAATCAGAGGTAATTAGGAACCAAAGGCAATCAAAACTAGAGACAACCAAGAACCTGAATCACCCATGACTGTCTAAAGTTTATAGCCCTAATTATTTTTTTTTATTATTTTTTTATTTCATTATATATTTGTTTATTTTAAGTGTATAAAAAGTCCAAAAAAATAGCGGACAAAATTAGGTGTCAACAGAGGTTGTTGTAGTGGTGCTAATCTAGAAAAGTTCACCCACTGCTCTATGTCTCACAAGATTACTTGCGAAGTACATTGTTGTACCTTCTTACCATGGATAGCTATCTTTAGCATTGGTCGCTCCTACATACAAATAAAATAAAATATAATATAAAATAAAAATAATAATTAATTTAATTATTTTGAATCCACCATAAAAAATTTCAAAATCAAAATAACTAACATACTTGACCAAACCACAGTCTACCAGCAACATGATACCAGTATTGTGTAAGGACAAATATATCAAACAGTCCTCAAGCATACCGTGTAAGCTCGTCTTCCTGCTGTAACAATGTACTCCCCAAAATTAATTTAGAGTTTCTCTAAGTCCCGTTCCCCAATACTCTTTATTCCCCAATATTGCAAATCCCTAGAACGTCGTCTTTGTCTTCCTTAAATCCATATGATTTTGGGAATAATGGAGGTTGTTTGCAATGGTCTTCCTCACATTCAGGTAAGTTGGAGAATCATATATTAAGATGTGCGATGAAAACAAGCAACAACTCAATAAACAAAAGCTGAAAGTTAATAAACAATTCTTGACGAGCAAACATGAATTTTTCATGGTCTACATTCTTCATTCTGTCCCTCTGTAATATTTCATAGAGCGCCTAAAATAGAAAAACTAATAATGTGATGTGACAAGTCAACATCATGTATCACATATTGTGATATGATTTGCAAATAGATTGAACGTAAAAGACCAACTTGCATTAACAGAGATAGATTAAGGGATCAATTTGATTCGTTTTAGAGTTATGAGACCAACCTAAACTTAAAAATTAAGTTAATAGACTATAAGGGTATTTAAAGATTTTTTTTTTCTTTCTAAATTGATCCTTTAAGTTTTTTTATTCCCATATTAGTTTCTTAAGTTTTTTCTCTCATAATGGTCCTTTTAAATCCCATATGGTCCATAGGAATAATTATATTTTAGATTTTGAAAAGATTAATTTGACTGAAGTTTTAGGAATCAATCTTTTACAAATAAGTTGATACCTCTTGAATAAGTGCAATTTAATTTGAGTTTGAAACTCATAAACTTGAATGAACGTGAAGAATCATAAATAATTTTATTTATTGGTTTATAGATTGGTTCCTCAATTAGACATTTTATGAGTTTTTTTTTTATGAAGATGATCAGGAAAAATATACGAAGAATCTAAGAATTTTTATTTGGGATTTAAAAGATGATAAAAAAAAAACTTAAATGATTAATATGAGAATGCAAAATATTAAAGGACCAATCTTGGAAGGAATAAACTTAATGGATTGGTCTGAGAAGAAAAAACTTAAAGGATGTATTTGAGAAGAAAAAAATATATTATATGTTGATTTGGAGTTGTTACTTTAACAACGTTAATGATAATTTAACATTTAACAGTCACATGGACAATTTTTTAACGAAGTCTAACAGAAGTTCAAAAAGAAAGACCTCAACGTGCATATTTTGAGACTAAAATGAGTTAATTGGAAGAAAAAAACGTAAGTACTTATGTAGAATTTGGACCTAACTTAAAGAACCACAAATATAATTTTGCCAAAAAAAATGAATACATTATTTCTCTTTTGCATCTATTTCTTTTTTAAATGAAGGAAGTCCTTCATTTTTTTATTTTGATAAAAGTCCTCTGTATATTTTAAAAAATAGAGAAAATATTAACTCATGCAATACATGATGAGTTTGGTTGAAATTGAAGAATTTTAAATTAGCTCATATTTCTTGGAATTGTAAATGAAGAGGAAGCTCAAGGATATATATATATAGCTCTAGTTCTTCATTATAAATTGTACCATTCATAAACATTTTAAGCTTGTATCTCATTAATTTCTTTTCTCTTATACTTTTGTCTTATAGTGTTGTGAGATGTAGTTCAAATATTTACTTTGAAAAGTGTGGGTGTATTGGAGGTCATGAGGAGTTTGAGGGAAGTATATGTGTTGTAATAATTTTCACATAGTTTTATTCTCTGGTTATCGTTAGACAACAATCGTGGTTTTTTCTCCGGATTTGGAGTTTTCACGTTATTTTGTTGTGTTTTGATTGTTATTTAAATTTATCAGTTTGTTTGTTTTTCCCAACATGTGGTATCTGCAACTTTTGGTTAGGTCTAAGGAAATAGATTTTTTAGTATGCTCTGTGGTTGTAGCTTTGTATGATCTTCCACATAAGAAAAGAAATGTCATATTGTAGAAGTGTTGTTCATGAAAAGTTATGTCTAACGAAAGACTTGGTTATTAAGTAGTCATCTGTGCCTCACCTTTCTTTCTTGAGAACCTACCTGATGCACATTTACACTATGTCAAGTTCCGTTGTGAAGTTTGGCTTAGAGAAATTTGATGGAAGAAACCATTATGGCTTTTGTAAAATTCAAGTAAAAAAGATGTGTTGATTAGCACATGGGCACTAGTTACCATTGATGCAAGATGTGTTGTGAGATTATGTTGATTGCTGAAGAACTTCCTGATCAAGCGAACATGGAAGTTGAACCATAAACTTTCAGCTTGGTTTTCGACATGTAGAAGAACTTCTTAGAGTGATTTAGCTCTAAGTGGAAATTCTTGGAGTAGTTTAACTTCAAGTTAAATTTCTTGAAGGGGTTTAGCTTCAAGTAAAGTATACTTTTATGGTGGAATATGATAGTTCTTTTGAACTATGATTGTCGGAGTAGACAATGAAAGTTGATGATGCATCAATTTCAATCAAGGTGGAGATTGATCAATTTGGTAGAAATAGTCCCACATTACTTGAAATTGTAAAAGAAGAGGAAGCTCAATGGTATATATATAGCTCTAGTTCTTCATTACAAATTGCACCATTCAGAAACATTTTAAGCTTGTATCTAATTCCTTTATTTTATCTTATACTCTTGTGTTAGAGTGTTGTAAGAAGTTTATGTTTGTGTGGGTGTACTGTGGACTATGGGGAGTTTGAGAGAAGTCTAAGTGTTGTAACAATTTTCACATAATGTTATTCTCTGGTCATTAGACAACAGTCATGGTTTTTTCACTAGATTTGAAGTTTCAACGTTATTTTCTTGTGTTGTGATTGTTATTTAAATTTATAGGTTTGTTTATTTTTCCCAACATTTGGTATCAGAGCCTTAGTTCAACTTGGTGAAGGAACATGAGTAAATCTTGGTATTGGATTCTTGTATCAAAAGTCTTTTTGGTGATCTAATCAAGAGGCGAGTCTCATTGGTAATAACAATGGTACAAGTTTATAAGATGTGAGTGACTCATACTTGATGGGGAGATTGTTGAGAATTCAAGTGTGAGTGGTTAGTCTCAAAATGGACTAGGAATGGAAGAAATGTTGCATATATAAAAGAGGTGACTCATACACCTAACGTCTTAAGGTTATAGGTTGAAATATGGTGTCAAAGTCTCTTAGGGATCCTAGAACATTTGACATATTATTTCTACTACACCCCTTGGACAACAATACTATGCTCACACACAAAACACATAAAATGAAGTACTCCATTGTCCTAAATTATATGTCACTTTGCTAATTTCATATAAATTAAGAAATGTAATTAATGTTATATGAAAAAGTAAATTTATAAATTATTTTACAGAAGTATTCTTCATTTATGACATGAGAAAAATAAATTAAAAGAATTAAAAAAATAGAGTAATAAATAATAAAAGGAATAATATAAAAAAACATTAATAATTTATTAATATTGTAAAACTACCTATAATTTGAACAAATATATTTTATTCTAATAGCATATACTAATTAATTAATATATATACTAGTAATTTGGGACAGAGGGAGTATGTCACTAATTTTAATGAAGATATCAAATGTTACATTATTTGAGTTATGGAGAAAAAAATATTACTATTATGCATGATAACATTCTTAAGAAAACAAAATAAATAAGCATTCCGTCTTCTCTGTCCTATTTTCTTTTCCTTTAAAAAGAGCCAACCAAACACAGTGATAGGTCCCCTCTCTTAAGAAATCTGAATTATTAATTAAGGTGGATTTCAACTCTATTTAAGTTTCTTAAAGTAATAAAAATAAATAATTGATTAATTGTCCAAATTATCTCTCACGAGAACTTATTCTATGAGAATAATATACAAATTAATTAAAAGGTGTGTTTTATGAATAATAACTTCAAATATAGTATAATTAATTCATATATTTTAAACTACAAAATATGATATTTATGTTGTTTATATATATATATATATATTTACGCATGCTGTTTACATTCAAAACCGAAAGAGTAATAGTTTTCCATTATTCTAGAGCAAACATCAAATACTCTCCTTGGAAAGACATTTGATCAGATTTGAAATATGATGATGCATATATTTAGATAAGAACAAAATATTTTCGGATTGGCATCAAAGTGATTGAGAGATCAATTTTGTTTTTACTTGTCACCCTCTTATTCATTGCTCATGGTATGTTTGAATTCATTGCGCATAATTTTGTTTTGAAAAGGAGTCTTGGAAACCATAAACTTCACTTGCGTGTTTTTGTCGATAATTGATTCCAAAGAGGACTAATTGTACATTAATCGATGTCAATAATTGATATGAGAAATATGTAGTGGTTGTCATAAGTTCAATTACTGCCTCTTTTAGTAGTGGTTGTCACAAGGTTTTACACTATATTTAATTCACAGTCTTGATTACAATTTTTTTTAGTTAACTTGCAAGTTTTATCGTAAGAAAATTACAAATTTTTTTGTACGGAAAAATTGTAATCTTCTTAAATATACACTATTACCTAAACTTTTAATACACTCAAATAACTTGAATAATTGTGGTGAATAAAATTGATACTAATTCTATATATTGATGATAACTTTTTACTTTAACATAACATATCTTCTCATTATTTAAAGTGTCATATTTCTTCACTTTGTTATCAGTTTCGTCTTCTAGAATAAAAGATCATTCCCGTAATTAATTACACTTGCATCATGAGGAGGAGCTTTGAGGATTATTGTATTGAGCTAAGAACAATTATACAAGTAGATTTGACATTACATTTTCATCCAAAACCTTAAGATATAAATATATGAGTCATTTCACTAATATGATACTCAATATTCTTTTTTTCGTCCAATTTTCTCGCTCACACTTAATATACACCAACACAAATTAATACTTTATTCGTCCTAGAATAAATGTGATATTTGTAACAACACCAAAAATAGTTTTAGTCTGACGAGACCCATTACCAGTTTAAAGATGAGACATTTTTAAAGTCTGTAATAATATTTACTAAAACTACTATATTTTGGTTTAAGTTTTATTCTTTAAAGACGTTTTACAATGCAAAATAATTTCTCAATTTATTGTAGTTATTTTGGTTTACTATTTTAGTTTTCATGGTAATTTAGTTGTTTGTTTTTATAATTATAATTTTTAATTAATGTTATTTATACTCACTTCTAAAATAGTATTTTCTACTTTATATTTGATAAAGAAAATACACCAACAGTATAACGTAAAAAAAAAAAACTAATAATTAATAAAATTAAGGTTTAAATATGTAAAAGATTAGTGCAAATAGGTCACTTTGATTTTAAATCCCATAAAAAAAATTCTTTCAGTTCGACCTTTTGGTTAATACCTTTTGGTATTGTGATGAGGAGATATTGGGGCTGAAATGTTTATGGGTCGTACATAGGTGTGGTGAGGTAGAATGAGTGTATGTGTTGCTGTTGCTATTGCTATTGATTGTGATGGAAATATTGGTTATGATGATTTCGTATTGGCTCCTTAAATGGAAGGGAATGATTCTTTTGAAGGCAACATGCAAAATAGATACCTTATGAATGTAAGATAAAGGCGTTCTTGAGATTGTTGTTAGATTGTAGGTGGATTTTTTTGGTTTTTGGATTTGATGAGATGACAAATTTTTGGGTTTTGGGAAGGGGAAGAAAAATTTGTTTTTATTAATTTTTAACATTAAAAAAATGTTCTTGTTAGCATCCGTATAATAATACCTACATCATTTAAAAATTGTCATATCAATATTATCAAACATAAAAATGATATAAGAGAATAAATTAATAGTGTTTTGAAACTGGAAGATCAAATTAAAAGAATTTTTTTAGAAATACTAAAATTAAAGTGACTTTTATTTGCAGGGATCTTATATATATTTAAGCATCAAATTAATTTGATAAAATTATTACTTTCTTTCACTTATTTATAACTTCTTCTTAATTTATGTAAAATAGCCAAATATCACCATTATTATGGGACAAGGATTTTTACAAAGTAACAATAAAGTTAGATCCTCTCAATTTCTCAAAAGAAACAAAGTGGTCCATTTGAAAAAAAATCTTTTTAAATTTGTGTATTTCTCATTTCAAATAAAACACTCCAAAGAGAATCTCAAAAAAAGTAAAAAATAGATCATTAAGATAATATATATTTTATATACAATTACACTGGTTAACGATTTAGTCTCTAGTTTAGTAATTTGTTTGCTTCAAAAAGAAATTAAAATTACTTAAAATTGATTTTTTTTAAAATCAAATCAAACAATTCATTTAATAAAGACTACCCACAAGGTGTATTAAGAGTGTTCGAAATAATTATAAGATAGTTTATTCCATGAAAGACCACCAATCGAAATGGTGAAAAAAACAATTAAACTTCAATTAAAAGTCTTGACAAATCTAAACACCCCTTTAGTTGAATGTACATTTGATGAAACTAAAAAAACAAAACCCTTTTACATGTATTCTAAACCATTCCCAAGACAATAACTTAATACTCTCAAGTAAAACGATGACATTCTCTTTATGATTATAAAAAGTTACTCATTTTCTTGATTTCCAGATTGATCATGTAATAGCCAACCAAATAACTATAAACCTCAATCAAAACCCTCTACCACACTGAAACAAACCTCCAAATTGAATCGGGTGATCTTCACCATCATTTGACAATACACATGAAATATCTATAACTAACAGAAAACTAAATGTCACACTTGGCAAAAAAAAAAATTCAAAAAATAAATGTTGAGCATTCATCAAAAAATAAATGCCACACTTGACACTCCATCACACAAAGTTGAGCATCCAAATTTAGAATTTCTCAATCGATCAAGTTCGCATTTGTTGACAACCAGTCATTCAATAGTCTCCAAGCAAAGATTAACATCTTTAGCAGAACCATTTTATTCCAAACAATATCCATCAAATGTAGAGAAGACACATTTTTGGCATATAAAGATGCAATGATTGGTAAGCGTTTCTTTACTCATTAAGTACCACAACCATTATTCTAAGTCCAAGAATCTTCAAAATTACTCTACAAAGAAACATTAGCTAAAGAATCAGACACTCCTCTACTAAACCCTCATCTCATTGAAACAAACGATGTTGCCACCTCAGTCCTCCCACCCCATCTCTAAAACGTAACTCAATAAGTGTATACTCACATTTTTATCTTATGTCAAATTAAATTACCTAGAAAAATTATATCTCAAAATGTCTCCATTATGCCATGAATACGGCCAAAAAGATGTTGATCTACCATTCTCTAATACCTTTCAAATCTTACCACTAAACCAATTAGGATACATAACACCTATACCCCTTTTAGCCAAACTAATGTCCTTATACCAAATAGAATCCCCTACCACCACAACCACACATCTACACAATCTGTACCTATTTCTGAGATAACACCTTAAACCACAAATCATCATTGTATGTCCTGAACCTTCCACACCACTTTCCTAATAAAGCTAAGTTAAAAGCTTTCATACCTTGCACACCTAAATCACCATGCTCTTCTGGTAAACACACCTTATCCCACTTCACCAAATGGACCTTCCTCACTTTCTCACCCCCACCCCATAAAAAAGATGTAAATAAAGACTCAAAATTTAAGAAATTGTACCAAAAAGAGCCTTGAAGAATGAAATGAAATAAATCAAAAAAATAAACAAGACAGTGTTAAGAATAACTAATTGACCCCTGATGGATAAATTACGAGATTTCCAAACAAATAGTATAAAACGGAGTCTCTCAATCACAAGATTTCAAAATGCTAACCTCCTTAAATTATCACCAATGGATAAATCCAAATATTTAAAGGGAAAAAAACATGTCTAACAATGAAGCACTTGAACATTGAATAAGTGATGGCATCCATTGAAGATTCATTTGTCTAGCTGAAGCTGAAACGATAGTAATAGTTACATATAAAAGGGAATAAGTGTCTTCTTTTTGTTCGATTGTTACGATCGAAACCTAGCAGCCACCCTATTTCCTCATCTTCCTTTTGTTCAATTTTCTTTTGTTCACCTAAAAAGAGTGGTTTTGGGCCAACTTTTGGTATGAAATCACCCATCAAAATTATTTTTCATTATGTTTTATTTAAATAACTAATTTTTACACCTACTTATATTTTTTTCTTTTGTGTTTGTTTTGTGAATTTGTCATCTTAATGCGACATTGTTTTTGTTCGTCGTCATAGTGCAATATTATTTGATTTTCTGTCTTATTATATTGTGGTGTTTATTTGGTTCACTATGAAAAAGCAACTTTGAACAAGTGTAGTCATGGGTATTCTACAATACAACATTACAACTCCAAAGTCATGGATATTCTAGACACTTCACTTTTGTCATATTTGTAGGCTATGTCACAATTGTAGATATTTTGTTGTTTTATGTTATTAACTAGAATGTGTAACTTTATTCGCATATTTATCCTTTTCTGTTTTGGTAACTTTGAATTGTATTATCGATCAATATAATTTCTACTAATTTGAATGAACGCATATTATTTTTGATTATAAAAGGAATAAAAATGTGTTAAGTCAACGTAATTTTTTTTTAGTTAATTAGTCGGCATAATTTATAACATATAAATCTACGAATCTCCCTTAATTCAAATCTCCCTCAATCTTGTCTTTTTCTCTTAATTTTACTTTTTTTCAATTATTTTGATTTGGAATTAAAGTTATATCATAATGGTCGTGCTAGTAAAATTTTGTACAAATATAAAATTATTTAATATGTTATTTAAATATATCAAAATTAATATATTTTTATTGAACACCGTTAATCTTCATAAATTTTAATAACATATTAAATAATTTTAAATTTATGTAAAATTTTACATACATAATTCATATGATATATACTTTTGATTTAATAAAAAAAAGTTAAAATTAAGAGAAATATAAAAGATAGAAAGAGATTTGGAGAGGATACAAACTCTAAAACTACACATAAGACTAAATAAGATATGACAAGACATTTAACCCCGACGATATCCATTAGCAACTATTAATAGAGACTAAAGAATTGATGTAACTACCAACAATCAGAAAATTAATTGTGGTTGATTCTGTCATAATCACATATGTTTCTTTTACTCATCAATCATCATTATCAAATATCAAATATGTAAGTCTGTCATCAATCACTAGTTGAACCATGACATTCTTCTACAATTTGAAACTCTACGGTGTCAAAGTTCTTCCCAACATAATTAAATTCTCCACTTTGACTTAAATATGAATAAAATAGTGTATATATTTTTTAAATAATTAACAAAATACATTCACTTTTTTAGTTATATTTTAATTCGAAAAGAGTAACAAACAAGTGGACAAAATGTAATTTTAATTTTAAACTAATACTTTAATGGTTAAATAAGATTTTTGTTTTTATAAAATTTTACTATTTTATTTTTAATTCTGGTAAAAAAATTCGTTAACTTCTAATTCTCTAAATTCTTTTATTTTTAGTCTTTTGATTTTGAATTAACCTCTTTAGTATCTTTTAA
>JBBPBP010009778.1:10362494-10391058 GCA_037974735.1 Cicer chorassanicum | reverse complement strand
ATTAAACATATCCTTAATATCATTTGCAAAAAATTGTTCAAAAATTCCTACAATACAAATATAAAACATACTTGCATAGGTAACATTTATAACCTTCATTATTTTTAAATAAATCACCAACTACGAAAATTGTATTATCTCGATATTATTTTTAAATAAATCACCAACTACGAAAATTGTATTATCTCGATAAAGAAGATTAACAATCTCATCAATATCAAGTTTAAAAGGTGTATCATCCTCAATCATCCAATAAAACTTACAATATCAAATTGGGGAGTTATTATACAATTAAAGTGAAAGAAATGTTTGTGACTTTTGATATAAAGACATTGTTATATCTATTCTTCAAACCCAATTGTTATATGCAACATAAACAATATCTTTTAGTCTTAGGTGATCAAGTGATCAAGTTTATTGCTTATTTTCGTATGGATGCATTCCAAGATATTTCGAATCAGAATTTTGTATAAGAAGAATAATTGTCAACTTCAGCAAGTTGGACCACAACTAAAATAATTTCTCCATCGTTCATCTATGAGAAATGTATTGAGTTACTTAAAGCAAGAAATACACATAACTATTTTAAGTATAAAAGTATAAATCGGTACTCACCATGTAGTGTCTTTGTCACATTAAGATCATTTACTCGACTAAAATATCCAAAACAATCAAAATATATTTTCATCTTATTAATGGCTTTGGCCAGGTCAAGACAATAAGCTTTTATTTTGAGTAAAACAACAAGCTTTTATTTTGAGTAAAACAACAAGTAATTCCACAACTTTATGCTTTCATAATGTGTCACTAAATCAACAAAATTTGTACTCCAACCCATTCAATAACAAATTGCACAATGTCACATCATCTTTCAAATTGTCTAATGCATCAATAGATTTCACAAATGCTATACTAAGGATTGATAAGAAATATAAAGAAAAAACTTTATTAGAGAGTAGTTGATTGGACTATGAAGTATATCAACGGTGTATAAGATTAATCAAAGATTACACATTCGTGTGATTTAAAGCAGCAAGAAACAAAGTGTTGTTAGCCGATGAGATATAAAAATGTTGGAACTCTATTTTCACACATAGACATACAATAAAGCATCTTTTGCATTCCATTGCTCTAGAAATATAAATGTTCATACTCAATCAAATAGAAGAAAGAGCCAAAAAAACTACTCTATTTTATTTTTGCAAAAGCAACAACTACCCTATTATTGAATTACATTGTTCCTCAGTATTGAGCTGAGATATAAGGGGACTAGAAAGACTGTCATTGTTTGATGAATATTGAATAGGAATCAAAGCAGGATCTTTATAAGCATCTACCAAATTGTTGTAAAACTCATTTATTGTAGCATCATTCTGGTCTTCCCTGTCCTTCTTTATCAAACACTGAAACACAAACCCGAATCGAAATTAGAGCTTAAAGATTTAATGCAACATGCAACAACTCTTATGTTTATCAGGGAGAATTGTTTCCTTTTCTTTCATGTTATAGTTTCTTTCTTGAATTGAAATGTACCTCGGCGGAGTATCCAACGAATATCGGTAGGAACCGTTTTCGGCAGTATTCGTTGAATAAAAGTGTGAGGACTGGTAAAGGAAACATCAAGGTAGATGCTAGAGAGAGTTTTTTCAATGCAAAGATTCCACTTGCAATGATGTGCATGAGTACTAGAGAAAATATCATTGAATTGTGCACAATAGGCCAAAATTTTCCTGCAGTTTCATACCTTGGTGCATATACATTCATAAACTGCATAATACATAGACAAAGCATCAGTGCAACTCATATCAATGGAAGTTCGTGATGTAGCTGAGAATAAATACTGACCTGGTTTCTGTAAATGATGTATGCAAGACAAAAGTAGGCCAAGACAAACGGTAAAATTAGCGGAGCTAGGAAGAAATATGTAATACCAAGAAGTCCAAAGAAAAGGACCCTTGGAACATCTCTGTAGTATGGCATACATGGAACATCAAATTCATCATCTGGACTTGTGAATAGCCTTGTTATCAAATTGAAAATATAGGGAATTATTTGGAAGAGTTCCGATGACACGCTTGTCCATCCCGACGTAACAACATATGTAATAAAGAATGATGCCTGCAGTCATGCAAAATTTAATTGCATTAAAAAGATAGAAATGAAAAAAAAAAAAATCTATTATGAATTGACATGCAGATTTTACTTGAATTGTGATCATATGACATGTTTAATGTGAAAAGATAGTATGGGAGAAACATTGTCTAACCTGTGCTGGAACCGCGATCGCCAGCTTCCCAGGAATGATCTTAGGATCAAGAATGATAGACATCATAGATAGAATTGATCCAGAAAATACAGACGCGAAAAAAACATTCCATATTGTGAACCACAGCACTTTAGTAGTTGCACTCCTTTCTATATCACTGAGTGAGATGTATCCTTGAATAGTGGAAAGGTAGTGCATGGCAGGGGGCACAAGTTGCAGAAATAACTGAAGAATGAGACTCGGAAGATATCCGGTAATTATTTGGCTGACAAATTTTCTGTAAGCAGATTCACAAAAGGGTAAGAGATTATGCATTGACAACTTGAAAAACAAAACATAATGACAAAGCTACATGTGAACAAAATTAGATAACAAAAGGATAGTTAAAGCGAATTCAACTAGACCAGAAAAACAAAACCACGTTAAGATATTTGACCAGACCAGTGTTGTCAATCGCGGATCACAAAAATAGAAGTTTGTTCAAATTCTGCTATGCAGTTTGACAACCTTTTTCACAAAATATCATATCAAAGAACAAAAGAGATTTCTTCAAATTCGACTATGCTATAGCGTCGCTATAGCTTTTATTTAACAACCTTTTATCACAAAATAGCATATCACGAAGCAATAGCAATTTGTTCAAACTATGTTATGCAATAGTGCTATAGTAGCTATTTGACAACCTTTTTTCACAAAATAGCATATCACAGAACCATGCTATAGCTGCTATTTAACAACACTGGACCAGATAAAAAATTATGTGATTGAACATCCAAACAGCAAGAAATTTCAGCATTGGGTTCTACAATAACAAATAAATCAAGTTAACTTACATGGTAAGAATACTTTCCAAGAAAGGAAACAAATTTTCCAATTGGGTCAAGTTGGTAAGCCCCTGTACAAATACAACAGGTACAAGAAACATAATAGTGAAAAGAATACACACAAGTACAACCACCAACTTAGAAATCCATCTTCGCATGAATGACTGAGAGAAGAAAGGCCAGTAAATGTCTCGAGGTTCCGGAGCCAACTCAGTAATCCACCGGGTTGGATTAACTGATTGCTGCAAATGGAAAGCAGTTGCAGCCGCAAAACGAGACCTGAAGAATACAAAGGCAGCTCGAGCTTCCTTGTCCATTCGACAAAAATGGATATTAGTAGCGTGCAATTTACGCAAACAGCGACAAACAAAATTCAAATAGTTAAAAGAAGGCTGATACTATGAAAAAAATTCATTTACCAGGTACTTCTCCTGCCAATGAAGCCTCCGACTGCTTCAATCTTACATTCTCCTCAATGTCCTCTAATCTCTTTTGGTAACGCTCTATATGATTATATTTTTGGCCAAAAGTTCCAAAAAAGCCACCATGTTTATTCTTTTGCTGAGTAGGACCCGGTCGCGAGTGTGAAACCTTTCTATATATATTTTTTGCTTCATTCTAGATTGAGGAAATCAAAAGATAGGCAAATGAGCTGCATGATTCTTCAAATTGAAACAGAAAATAGTATACCAAAGCACTAAGAAATTTTATCAACAAAACATAGCAGCTACCTTATACATATTATTGAACAGATGATTGGAATGATAAAAGGTGTTAAAATTAATAAGTGTTGCTTGAGTAGTGGATAGACTTTGATTATTATAAGTGTCTCAATCAAGGAATTTTCATTTAGAAACAAAATTTTCTCATGAAATATTTAAGGAATTTTGATCCTTAAGTATCACCAAAAGTGATTGAGAAGGAAAAACAAGAAATAGTAACATTAAGTGGAAAGCAAATAGTAACAACAATTCAGATCAAATTAGCCAATCTATGAATGTCAATCTCAAGTGTGTACAGCAAAGGAACTATGAATGTCACTACTGCATATTGATCAAGAAGGCGTGAGCAAACAAAGTCTAACAGGTTCTTAGCCTTCATGCAGGAAAAATTTTCCACAGCCCAACTTAAAATCTCAATCGACAACTTTTTTACTTTACTTTTGTACCGATGCAGGATTAACAAGAATCAAGGAAGCTGAAGTTTAAAGACCACATCACTTCAGTATTCTTGTATATATCTATGATTACAGGGCTGATTATATTAAACTTCCATAAATCCAAATAGATTATGATTACTTTGAGTTTCTACTTACTAGCATTAGGAAGTTATCAATTAATTGTACAATTTTATAAACTCGATTAAGGGGTACTTTAATAATTAAGTATTTCCTGGTGATGGATGGAAATCAGGCATGAATCATGTTATTTAGGGGCAACAGACTGAGTTAAATGTACAATTTGGTTCCTCAAAATGGCAACTAACACAGACACATCTCATCATAGGCGTGCCCCAGTGTCCGACACGACACCTTGATTACATTAAATTAATTCATTTTCTCAAATTATTACCGGTTTCCACATGTCAGTGTCGGGTTTGTGTTAGTATCCATTCTTCATAGCAAATTAGTCCTCAAATGTGTAAACAACTTCACACAGCCATCCTTTTGTTTTCACAAATTCCTTTCATCAACTATTGTTTTCACATTAAATGACACATAACTTTCCTGGATTGCATTTCCTTTTTTCCTACTTGATGGAAGGATGACTTAGCGAAAATGGATGGATGAAATTATGAAGAAGCTGAAACATTTTGGGACGGATTTGTGCACATGGACAGCCATTTTCAGGGACCAGAACAACAGAAGTTGTCAATTTTAGGGAATATCATAGTCATTTTCATATTTTTTCATGAGAAATACCACATATTTGTTGGATAACAAAAATGTCTTTTGTTTTAAGTGTAGTAATTCAATTTCTACATGCTCTATTCAATGGTCAGTGAGACACTCTTCTTTATGAATCCTCACACTTCTTTATGAAGACAAAGTAAAGTTTCCAAGAAGACTACAAGTAAACTTTCCAAGAAAATTAATTATCAAGAAAGGAAATGAAAACTCAACATAATCCTTACCAGGAGTCTTCGGATTTTGCTTGTACGACGAACAACGACATGTGACAGATAATCAGAAGGGTAAAGCTCTTTAAAGAAACTCTCAACACTGTCACTAATGCTGCTAGAAGAAGTTGGAATGCTATTAACTAAAATGGTGAACTGATGTGGCTGTGGTTTGGATGAATAAAAGTAAGAAATTCTTCTAGAAGATATGTGTTTATATTCCTGAAGAGTAAAGATTGAAACAATATTGAGAAATGAATAAATTGTTCAATGTTAATTCTTGCAAAAACTATATGTACTTATATATTTCAATTAATAAAGAAAATTAAGAAGAAAGGACACCCTTATTATGAAGCTAAGAGTGCATGCACTTACATAAAAGAGAAGTATGCATATGAATCCAGTGACAAGATATACAGCACAGAAGTGTACCCATAACCTGAAAAGGAAATAATTAAGGATAACAATCTCATACAGATTCTGATCTAACAACAAAAAATCTTCCACGATTAATTGCATGTTTGGATTGGCAGTGAGTTTGACAAAATTTTAGTGACGCCTGGATTTTGTTGAAACATCAAAGTATAGCTTTTGCAAAAGCCACAGTGGCAGACCATAATTCTACTAAACTCATCGTGAAGCCAAACATACACTAACTAAAGTAAGTTCTCATAGCTCCATTCAATAAGAACTATAAAATCTTGAGATAGTATTCACCAGCTAGAGCCACTGTTTACATTTGATATTGTAAACACATCCAAGGAGTTATTGGTGAAGTTACCAACATCAACATCTTGTTGCTGATTTCCCCAGCAATTGATTGGGAGAAGCACAAAGATCCCAATAATCCCAGCAAAAGTAAATATTTTCACACTGCATCCAAGAAATACAAGAACTTTGTTAGAATAGCCAATTCGGTTATAAAGTTAGAAGATAAACGCACAAGAACACGACAATTGATCATAGAATTCAGCCAATCGTGCCTACATTTTCGACAACAGAGTGGTTGTTGTACCTTTTCTACTATGCAACAAATTAGGGTTACAGTACAAAGCTTTGTTTATGTACCACGGTCCAGTTTACATGTTTACTCTTGAATCGTACCCCGATGGCCTCACCAACGATTGATCACGAAATTCAGCCAATTGTGCCTACATCTCCAACATTATAATGATTGTTGTACCTTTTCTATTATGCAACGAATTATGGTTACAGTACCAAGTTTTGTTTAAATACTATGGTCCAGTTAACTCCTACCGCACCTCGAGGACTCCCCCCACAATCACTCGTTATGCTTTCAGTTTCACTCGCTACACTCGGGCACATCGTCATACTCAACAAAATCAATCTAAATAAGAGATGCTTAAACAACTTAATTACCACTTTTTATGTTTCAAAAGGGGTGGATATTGAAAGGGGTCATGCACAAAATTACAAAATCATGAAAGTCATGGTACTATCCCCTAATGAAGGAAAATCCATAAAGATATAGTACCTGAATGTTATGATACGCATAAAAACTACACCATCTAATCCTGATAATGAGTAAAGCTCCTCCTCAGAGAGACTCCAAGCCTTAGCAACCCAACCAGTAGAAGGTATAAGTCTTTCTAAATTGAAATGACTTCTCCTCTTAGAAGTTCCTTCAACAAGCAAGCGAGGCACATAAACTTCATAGTTGCTTGGTTGTTTCCTCAATATAGAATACAGTGTCAAGAACAACACACACAAAGCTGTGTTTATCCCAACAGATGTCAGAAGAGCTGACACAATCATGTTGTTTCCAAGGAAATCTCAAAGATACTGCAACAAAAATAAGCAGTTGGGAAAAACACAATCAATGATTCTTCTTCAAATTTGAGTTAATCGTCGTGTGCATAAAACACAATTGATGTTCAATATCTATCTAATGATCACAACATAGATATTCCAGAACCGGTCAGCGGTCGCTAATTCAATTAGCTTATAGTCTAATTTTTACAACTGTCCTTGAAGGGATTTGAATTCAGTATCTTGAAGTTACATCTCATACGAGGTTAAACTCTTAGGAATGAACTAGCACCTCGACAACCGGATTCTTAAATAAAATAAAATTTCCAACTACAATAAGACCAAGAACAAGAAGCAAACTTTGTAAAAATAACTTATTCAAGAGATTATTTGATTATATATAAAATTATTATTATTATCATTATTATAATTATAATTATATTGTAGGTTCACTTTCCTGCATTAAATAAGCAACCAATTGAAGACACATAAAATCAAGTGAGGATAAGATATTTTACAAAAAAAGGAAACAAATAGTTAAAAACTCTTCAACTAGAAATGAAAAACTCAGATTCAGAAACTTACGAAGTATAATACTTATTCCACAATTGAAGAGTTATATTGAGTACATAGGTGATGATATCATGTAGCTAATTTTGGTGTGTTGAGTAGAAAGCAAGAAGGCACAGAAGCTGAAAATCATAGAAACACGAAGAGAAGAGAAAACTTGAATGTATCTGTGTCAGAAAAAACAGAATCAGAACATTGCTGCTACTCAAAATTCATAGAATGTGGTGATAAAATTGTTATTGAACTATTGAAGTGGTTTTTGAATTTTTATTTTATTATTAAGTTATGTAAATTTTTATACTTCGCCATCTTATAAAGAGTTCTTTTCTTAGCAAAGGGATTCCGTTGATACCAAGTTAAATTGCGGATACAATAAATTGTGGCTAGGTTTTATTCATTTTGTAACTGAACACATATTAATTCAGTTTCTAATTATTAATAAACAATTAATAGTTAATATTATACTATTAATCAATTATAACTAATATTAGTTTTTGTTTGTCCGTTTTATTAATTTTTTTCTCACGAGATATTTATGACTTAAACAAAATAATATCGTGCTGATGTAATTTGAATATTTTTGTCAAAGTTATTTTATTTTTTTATAATTTAATAATAACCATGACCCTGATTGATTATTATTTATTATCATTTTCACTCAAAAATATAAAATATATTTATTATCATTTCTAATTCTAGTTAAGAATAATGTAACTAACTACCTCTCAAAAAAAGATAATATAACTTTATTATAATAAATGATATAACTATTTTTGGACTAAGGATAATATGTATTAGTATTAGTCTAATTTGTCTAGATACATAGAGAATTCTTAAGCACATATGAAGTAATTGTGTTTGATAGCGTTGGAGATAAACGACATAAGTTTTGAATTTCATGTCGATAACATTTTTATATTTTTTTATATTTTATTTTTATTTTTTTAGGGATTGGAGTAGAAAGGTTGTTAGCTCAATCACTGCTGTCAACGGTTCCAACTGTTGTCATTGACAGTTAGTTGCTTGTTGCCGCTGCTGCTCAACGTGTAGCTTATATTTGTTCTCATTCTATTTCTTTTTTTTTTTCTCTAAATATTTGTTCTATTTAGTGAAGTAGAATTGATCGGAACTTTTTTATTTTTGAGAAAAGAACTATTTTCTTATAATAAAATCAGAACTTTCAATTGACCTTAATCAAATTAAAAATAATCCAAATAACCAACTTATTATGAAATATAACAGATAAGTTTTTTTGAAAAACAAATGTTTTTCCTATATAAAAACAAAAGAAATAAGTTATAGAAATTTCTAAGTTTAATTATTTTACAAATGTCTAAATTATTTGAAATTTTTAAATAAATCATTAAAATAACAAAAACTGTAAACAAGTCCATGATTTAATATAATCTTTTTATTAATCAACTGTTAGTCAAATTGTAATTGAATGACTTAATTATAATAATTATATTAGTTTATAGATCTAATTACAAATTTTAAATTTAAAGATTAATTTTAAAAAATTTAAATAGTTTAAGGATTTTCATTGTAATACATATGAGAGAAAGAGAGAGATGAGATGGTGTAGATAGAAACGAGAGAAGGTAGAGAAATAGAAAAGAGAATAATAAGAAAGAGAAAGATATAGAAGACAAAGAGAACAAAATATAGTTAAAAGAAATAGGCTAAATATCACCCATGGTCCTTAACTAAATTTCAGTTACGATTTGGTCATTTATCTTTTTTTTTTTCTCCCCAATTTGTTCTTTTATGTTTTTAAATAATTTCAACGTTGCCCTTTAAGTGGAGTTTCGTTAAGAAAAAGTTAAAAAATCTCTCATCTAGATAATTGCATATGTTCATAAAACCTCTAGGAATGATTGTCACCGATCAAAAGTGATTTATATGGAGTATAAATACTCATAGCTTCAGTTTTAACGAATCAATCCTACTATCAAACTTAGAACAAATTTTGAATATTTTTCTGAAATATTTCCAAAACATAAAGGATAACTTTTTTTAAACATGGAGGAGAGATTTTTTTAACTTTTTCTTAACGAAACCCCACTTAAAGGGTAACGCTGAAATTATTTAAAAACATAAAGGATCAAATCGGGAAAAAAAAAGATAAATGACTAAATCGTTAACTAAAATTAAGTTAAGGGACCATGGGTGATATTTATCTAAAGAAATAATACAATAAAGAGAGCATCTCTCTCTTTTCTTTCTTATTCCTCTCTCATCTCTTACTCTCTCTTCTATATCTTTTTTTCTTTCTTTTTATGTCTTAATCTCTCCTCTCTCTTTTCTCTATCATCTCTTAAGTCTTAAATATTCATGTATATGAATATCACAATGTAGGTCTCTAAATTATATAAAAAGTTAAGTCTTTAATCTAAAAATTTGTAATTAGATCAGTAATATTTATCTTTTAATTAAGTTATTTCATTAAAGTTTTTAATTAAATTCTATTGTCTAGTTTAGAAATATCACAAAGATTACTCCCTCATAGGAGGGAATTGTCTCATTTGAGAAATTAATATGATGAGATAATCTCATTCAATTTCATCCCTCCATCTTATTTAATTAAAAATCAATTAATTGTATTTTATTTTATTTTGGATTGCATTGCTCAATCCAAATTAAAAATATTAATACACACTTTCAATTTGTGGGTTGTTAGATATTATTGGACTCTATTAAAGACAACTGCAAATTGGTTTATATCAGTCACAATTTAGTTAAAATTTATTAGTTTAGTTATGATCACTTTATAAGTGTATTCTACTCTCAATCTAATCAACTTTTCTCATCCTATCAATTCTAAATGATCAATCATTTTCTCAAAATATATTTCTTTATCAGATTCTACCGGTTTCTCAACACATAACACAAAACACTCAATTGGATGTCATTAATTTCTTTATCTCCTACCAAACTAATGTCTCTATTGTGAGCTCTCTTTGCCGCCAATTCATGTATTGTATTATTTGATGTTGTTCGACACCGTACATGTTACAAGTAGTTTGTAGTCATCGTTTGACATTTTTGCATTTTATGATGTTGTTCAACATTAACTCTTGGGACACTTGCATCATCGCCTTGTTATTAGGATGAATGTCGACACTCAATCTATCACTCCTCCTTGGTTGAAAGAATATCCTCATGCTAACTTTTAAGAATTGTTCAATACTTGTACATGCATGTATAATGAATTTCATTGGGAAGTACTTTATTTATTAGTGTTTATTTGAATTTTTTCGTTGTATTTTGTTTTAGAGAAATGCTTAATATAACCAAAAAAATTTATCACTGTGTGTTTGAAAAACTTTGATAATTTTTCTTTCTCATCTTTTACAAAATTGAAAATCCTCTATGATTTTAAAAATAATAACAAAAAAAGTAGAGGAAGAATTGAACAAATGATGCACTTGACTCAGTCAATTTCATTCACCACTCAATCTTCTTGTGCTCTTGTTCTGTACTTGCCCAAGCTCAATCCTATTTCTGACCCGACACAAATATCAGTCCATCGCAGGAAATTAAGGTTTTCTGCCCTTCGCCTGGACCTGACTGTTACGACCTTAAAACGACAACTCGTCGAATGTGTTTGCAATTATGGCTATTCATTGCCAATGTCCCCTTCTGCTTTATGGCTCGCTTATATAAACAGTGTTTTCGACACCTGAAAAGGTAAACACCCTTTCTAATCCCAATACCTCTTTCTCTCCTCGAATCAATACTCATTTGAGTGTCAGAGTGTTTACAGGTACCCCTTCGTCAGAATCCAAATACTAATCTAGCTTACAAAGCCAATCATCCCCTTCGGTCGAGAACGGATCATTGGCTCCATTTGTGTGAATTAAGGTTTCCTTGTTTTGCTAAAACCTAGTTTGTAACTCTTTGATGGCTAGCAACAAACATAATAACCATAGAAAGAATGTCGACACCGTCATCCAACAACCAAAGGATGGGGCCACAACATCCCCATCCCAGAATCTCCCTGTCAACAACCACAAGCCTAACCCGGGCGTCGACCTTCCGGTAAACCAGAACGGAGGAGAAACCCTCGACAAGCTCGTTGCACTAATTCGGGAATAGTCTCGAATGATTCTGAAGTAGAACCGTCGTCTCAACACTATGGAGAAACGACAGCCAACCACCCCCATGATTGTAACGTCCCATGAGACACCATAATTCACTAAAGGTTCTGTGAGACGACATTATCACGACATTCTTCTTAGAAGGCAAGGTCAGAGATCACTAACTTCGAAATGTAGAAGGTCTTATGAGGACTCCCTGCCTAGGGAGTTATGACAACATCCACATCATTCACGATCTATGTCATGTTCCATTTCATCTCCAACCCACGAGACCCATCTGGATATCACACGGATCTCGCGAATCTCGGGGACCCTTCACAGCAAGGATTGTGTGATAAAGTTTCAAAACCATTTTCTAACAAGTAATTGCTTAGTCTATCATACCAAGCTCTAGGTGCTTTTTTTCATACCATACAAAGATTTTCTAAGTTTAAAGACATAATCTAGAAACTCAGAATTTTCAAAACCAAGGGTTTGTTTGACATAAACTTCCTCATTTATATAACCATTTAAAAAGCAATTTTTACATCCATTTGGTATAAAATAATATTATTTTGTGCAGCATAAGATAATAGAACTCAAATAGCTTCTAACCTTGCCACTGGAGCAACTGTCTCAGTGTAGTCAATATCTTCTTGTTGATTGTAACTTTGAGCTACTAGTCTAGCTTTATTTCTTACCACTTCTCATTTTTCATTCAGCTTGTTTCTAAATAGCCACTTTGTTTCTATGGGCTTCTTATCCTCTGGTCTTGGAACAAAATTCCAGACATAATTTCTCTTGAATTCATCTAGTTCTTCCTACATTGCTAGAATCCAACCATTGTGTGATAAAGCTTCATCTACAGAGGTTGGTTCAATCTGAGATAATAGACCAAACAATTGTGTATCTTTCAAGGCTGATTTGGTCTTCATATGATCACTTGTTTTTCCAAGTATAAGTGAGCCTGTATGAGATGACTTGTATTCCATCCAGTTATAGAATCCTCTTATTTTTCTTGCTCTTCTGGTCTTCCAGTAGCTTCTGGTTTGCTGTTATCCTCTGATTTGTCTTCTACTTCTAGTGCTTCTGGTTTTCTTGCAATATCATCATCTTGCTCTAACCTTTTAAAGTAAGGTGTTTGTCATCAAACTTAACATTGATTGACTCTTCCACAATCAGAGTTCCAAATTGTATACTTTATAAGATTTATACCTTTCAGAGTATCCCAAGAGGATGCCCTTATGTGATTTTGAGTCAAATTTGCCAAATTTTTCTTTGGTTTTAAAATATAACAAATACAGCCAAATTGTCTAAAGTAGGAAATGTCGGGCTTTTACCTTCCACAGTTCATAAAAATTCTTGTTTAGATTAGGTTTGATCCATAACATGCAATATTCATTGCTTCTGCCCATAAGTGTTTTGCAACATTCATTTCATTAATCATGATGTGTGTCATCTCTTGAAAAGACTTATTTTTCCTTTCTACAACACTATTCTGTTAAGGTGTTCTAGGAGAAGAAAAATTATGTAGGATGCCATTCACTTCACAAAAGTTTTCAAAAAGGGAGTTTTCAAACTCGCCACCATGATCACTACGAATTGTTGTGATTGATAAGCATTTTTCATTTTGCACTTGCTTACAGAAGGTAGTGAATACCTTATGTGACTCATCCTTGTGTCCTAAGAATTTTACCCATGTCCATCTAATGTAATCATCAACGATAACAAGTCCATATTTTTTACCATTCACAAAGGCAGTTTTAAATGGACCAAACAAATTTATGTGTAAAAGCTCAAGGGGTCTTGTTGTGGAAACAAAGTTTTCTGAAGAAAAAAATTCTTAGTTTGTTTTCCTTTATGGCATGCCTCACAAAAAACTTCTGATTTGTACTTGAGATTTGGTAGCCTTCTAACCAGTTCTAGTTTGCTCAATTTAGAGACTAATCTCAAATTAGCATGGCCTAATTTCTTGTGCCAAGTCAGTTGTTCCTCATTAACAGACATAAGACACTTGACCTCTTGTTTTTCTAGAATAAAAATATTTATTTTGTATAAGTTATTCTGCCTTTGACCAGTAAAAAGTACAACCCCATCAGTTTGACTAATTGCCCTACAAGACTTTTGATTGAAGACAACATCATAAAAATTGTCGCTTAATTGACTTATGCTAGTAGGTTATGCTTCAGTCCTTTAACAAATAAAACATTTTTAATAGAGGGTGA
Organism: Cicer chorassanicum; assembly: GCA_037974735.1. NCBI lineage: Eukaryota > Viridiplantae > Streptophyta > Magnoliopsida > Fabales > Fabaceae > Cicer > Cicer chorassanicum. The sequence continues at coordinate 10,377,206 of JBBPBP010009778.1, read as the reverse complement.
AGAGCCATTACCAATTGTACCAGAACATGATATCCTTCCTTTCTTTTTGACTCTGAAGCCTACTGTTCCTCTTTTCTTCAGGATCAGTCTTCGAACATAGACCTTTCTCCTGTCATATGTTGTGAGCAGTCATTGTTTAGGTACCATGATTAGTATTTTAATCCTGCTGCTAAGGACATCTGCAAGAGGAATTATTTTTTGTTTAGGTATTCAAATCTGGTTCGGTCCTGGTATGTTAGTGTTAACAGGCTTTTTGTATTTCTATGTTTTTTGCATGGAACAAGTTAATCTATTATGACCCTTTTATGATAATATGCACACATAGAATCAGATGGAATTAATTTGGAATTTTGCGTTGATTCTACAAACTTAATTTCTATATTTCCATTTCTGCTAACACCATAGATCATTGAATCTTGCTTGCTTCTATGTATGCCATTTGCTAGGAAATCTTGAAAAAGCCAATTCATATTTAACAGAGTTGCAACCTTATCCTCTAATGGTTTCAAAGCTTTTTCATTTAGAGTTCAATTTTCTCTTTCTAATTCTTCAAAATCAGTTTGAAGAGAATTATGTTTCTCAATCAAATCCTTGTAAGCTTTCTTTAGGATTTTTAGTTTTGAAGAGACAGATTGATTTGCATTCAAAAAATCATTTAGAGCAGTTATAAATTCACTACAAGTTAGATCAGAAAATACCTCAGTTTCCTCATCGTATTCTGAGCCAAAGTCTATGTCAGCCATCATAGCCAAGTTTTCCAGTTCTTCATCATCAGAAGACTCATCATCAGAGTCATCCCATGTGATCAGACCTTTCTTCCTAGTCTTGGATTCTTTCCTCTGGTTCCTTTTCTTAAGCTTTGGACAATCTACTTTGAAATATCCAGGTTCCTTGCATTCAAACCAAATGGATTCTTTCTTTTGGTTCCTTTACTCTAGTACTTCTTGAAATCCTTTTAAGGAAAAGATCTCTTTTTGTGCAACATTCATTGAATTCTCCTTGAAATGAAGGATAATTCCTTTGCTTATGAATCATCATTCTGACTTTCTAAATCATCATCTGATTCTTTATTTGCTTGCAAGGCTTTCTTGTCTCTAGTTCTGAGAGCCAAAGATTTTTGTTGCTTCTTAGGCTCATCCTTTGATAGTTCAATTTCATGAGACCGGAGGGAGCTCATCAATTTTTCCATAGGCAAATTGTTCAAGTCTTTAGCTTCCTGAATTGTTCAAGTCTCCACTTGTTGGGTAGACTTCTAAGAATCTTTTTTACATGGTTTATTGTTGTGTAGCTCTTTCGTAGTACCTTTAGCCATGAGACCAGAGTTTGGAATCTAGAGAACATCTTCTCGATATCTTCATCTTCCTTCATCTGAAAAAGCTCATACTTCTTGACCAAGAGGTTGACCTTTGCTTTCTAGATCTGCTTATTTCCTTCATATGTTAGAATCAAACAATCATAGATACTCTTACGTGTTTCCTTGTTGGTGCACTTATCAAACACTTTGAACGTGATTGAATTTATCATAAAGGTTCTAGCTTTATGATGCATCTTATACTATTTCTTTTGCTTAACATTCATTTATTTTCTGGATAGTTCACTACCATCAGCATTTGTAGGAGCAGTGTACCCATCTTCCATCAAATCCCAAAGTTCAGGATCTTGGGAAATGAAGAAATTTCTGAGTCTGTCATTCTAGTACTACAAGCCTTTCTCATCAAACAGAGGTGGTCTATTGACATTTCCTCCCATTGCCTCATCACCATCGTCGCAGCCTAAAATTTCGAGTGTTTCTCGAATTCAATGGAGTCACCACCAAAATTTATTTTAAAATAGGGAAAATATTGGGAAACCCTTAAAAATACAAAAAAAAAATGGTATTTGAAACCAAATTTTGAGTTCGGGAGTTGATTATGCGTAGGAAAGGTATTAGCACCCTACGACATCCGTTAAAATACGGTTACCTATAATTAATTATGCAAGATTAATATTAACTTAAATATATTTATTTCTCCTTATTATTAAATATGAATAACAATTATTATTAATTTTTTAATATGATTTTGGAATAAATGTGTGTTTAAGAAATAAAGGATAAAAAAAAAGGAATTTTTTATTAAAGTGCTTGACAAGAACGCGATCTTGCTCCTACGTATCTCCCGGTGCGATGGAGAAATCAAAGCTACGTAGTTCTTGGGTAAAAAATGCGGATGCGTTGATTGTTTTTTAAATAAAATTTGTTTTGATATATATAGAAAAAGTTTGGATGAAAAAGAAAATGAACTTGTTTAATTTGAATAATTATTTTGAAATGCGAGTTTTAGGACTATCAAGCTGTACAACTTGTATCTCAAAAACTCAGAATAAAAAGATGTCTCGTCTAATTAATCCTTTTATGAATATTTTATATTATTTTCGGTTTAGATATGAATTAAAAAAAACACCAAATTGTACAGTATGTGTCTTAACAACGCAAAGATAAAAAATAATACCACATCTAATTTGAACAAATTTATAAGTCGATTTTAGATTAATTTATTAAAAACATAATAAATAAATAAATACATGAATAAATAAATAAAGAGAGTTTTAGAACTATCAAGTCGTACCACTTGTGTCCTAACAACTCACAGATTAAAAAGATGTCCCATTTAATTAATCTTTAATAAGATATTTATTTTTATTTATTTTATGAAATTGATATTTAGTTATGAAGCAATGTTTTTTATTTAAAAAAAATTAACTCTAAATGGACTGAATTTACATGAATATACTTCCATTTTGCTTTTTTTTTGTTTTTAAAAGCCCAGCCCAACTTAACATAAAAAAGGTTTAAAAAAAAAGACATAATAGAAACCCTAGGTATTTAAACTAAAAAGAAGGGGGGCGGCTACTTGTAGCAGAGAAAACATCAACAGAAGAAAAAAAAGAAGAGAAAGAAACCGATTAAGAGGGAGAAAGAGGAAACCGCTAGAGGGAGAAAGAGGAAACCGCGACGGGAGAGAGAGGAAACCGCGAGAGGGAGAAGGATGAAATCGCGAGAGGGAGAAGGATGAAACCGCGAGAGGGAGAAGGATGAAACTGCGATGGGAGAGAGAGGAAACCGCGAGAGGGAGAAGGAGGAAAACACGTCAGGAGAGAGGAAACCACGGCGGGGACGACAACGACACCGACAACATCGTCACATGTTTGAACTTTTTAGTCTTATTTTCTTATTTTTTTCATAATGTAATCTTATTTTTTCCTTTTTTTAAATCCAAACTTTGCATTTTCATATGTATATAAAAAAAATTAATTATCATGTGAAGAGAGAAAAAAAAATTACCTTAACTCTTCTTCTTTTGTTTGTCTTTCTTTGCTACTGCTTTGCTTTCTTCTTCTTCGTTTTAGGTATATTTTTTTTTTTGTCAATGTTCATCCCCCTTATGAAATTTAAAGAAGATGTATTTATAGAGTTTTTTATTTGTTTAGTTGTTTTCTTGTTTGTCTTTGTTTGTGCCACTATTTTCTAGTTTCTTGTTTGATGTTTTGTTTCCTGGTATCATCATTTGCGTTTTTCTGCATCTCTGATCTATTCACGATTTTAGCTAATGTTTGTTTTTATATGTTCATATTAATATGTCTGTTAGTTTTTCTTAAACTCAAAAGTTTGTCTTTTTGTTCTATATCATGTATACAAAGGCTGACTTATAAAAATTATGTTTTTCTGCTTCTTTAATTAGTTACAAAGCAAAGGCTAGTGCCTCAACCATGACAATGCATCAGAAACACAAAGGCAACAATAAGGGCTAAGGGAAACAACAGAATAGAGCCAAAGCAGACTGGCTTAAATTGATTTGGTTTAAATTAAATTTTAATGTAATCTGATTTGGTTTGAAATTTTAATGTAATTTGATTTGGTTTTATTTTAATGTAATTTGATTTGGTTTTATTTTAATGTAATTTGATTTGGTTATGTAAATTGATGAGATATCATTGTAATTATTCTATTTCCTTTTTTAATTTATTTTAAAATAGTTGGACAAAATTAGGGTACTACAACTGCCCCTATTTAATTATATTTTACTTGAAAAAATATGAAAATATGAATAACAATGGTTTTCATTTTCATGTTATCAAGTGAAAGATAAGTAAATATAAAGACCTAAATTTTGTCCAATAACAAACGCATGAATTAAAGGCCCCCTGAAATGTTAAAGTGGGAATGATGCAATTTTTTGAAATGTGAAAAATGATCGTCTTCGGATTGATCACCGATGCGTAGTTCGACATGAGTGAAAATAATTGTCTTTGGATTGTTTACCGATGCATAGATCCATAAAAATAAAAAATGATCGTCTTCGAATTGGTTACCGATGTGTAGATCGATAAAAATGAAAGTGATCGTCTTTAGATGGTTTACCGATGCGTAGATCCATAGAAGTAAAAAATGATCGTCTTCGGATTGGTTACCGATGTGTAGATCGACAGAAATGAAAGTGATCGTCTTCGGATTGGTTACCGATGCGTAGATCGACAGGAATGAAAGTGATCGTCTTCGGGTTGGCTGCCGATGCATAGATCGACAAAAATGAAAGTGATCATCTTCGGATTGGTTACCGATGCGTAGATCGACAGGAATGAAAGTGATCGTCTTCGGATTGATTACCGATGGGTAGATCAACAGGAATGAGAGGATGATCGTCTTTAAATTGTTTACCGATGAGTAGATATATAGAAATAAAAAACTTAATTGGTCCAATCTTGAAGGTAGATAAAGAGGGAGAATAAGTATATGATACTTGCAATTCGAACGATAAGGTATGAATGATTCATGCATGTGTTATGCATTGAGTATAGGTAAAGTGTCAATGAAGATGCATGGATCATGTGAGTATGAGTAAATTATGCATGATTTATGTGTGTCATGCATTATAGATCAATTCTTGTTCATTTCTTTGATTCCTCGATCCTTATGCTCTTCTACGCCCCAAGATTCAATGGATGAATAAAAACAAATAGTATTTCCACATGATGACTCTTCGTATCTATCGAGTGATCGCTTTTTTCGAGGCGAAGCAAAAATCCATTGTTTAAAATGATTACTCTTCATGCACCTATACATGTTGAGGATCTATCGAGTTCCCGCGTATATATTTTTCAAGTGTCAAAATGATTAAAATATTTTTTATATTTACACATATTTCAAATTCCAAAATTTATTATCATAAAATAACATTTTAAAAAAAAAAAATACTAGAACCAACAACCACGAGACTAAATTGGCTTAGAAAGAGGGTAATGTATAGCATCGAATGACAAGATTGAAAAATGTACATTCATTACATTGAGAATAATACAATTGAGCTAAGGGTTACAATGTATGGATGAATGAGTTTAGGTTAAGTTGAAGAGATAACAAACGCTATTCATTCTTGTAATTTAGGCACTTCCGTTGGTCAGCTTCCAAGAATAATAATTGCCCCAGTTTGAAGCGTTTGATTTTTTTTTTTATCCCTAACTTTTGCATGGACTGCTCTTCCAAGTTTTCAATCCATCGGGATGCTCTAATTTTTGCCTAGGCCGCCTTTTCAGGTTTTCAACCTAGCGATCCCATTTTTGATTTTTTTTTTTTAAGCATAATATTTTTTGACTGCATCTGAATTTATTGGAAGTGGAAGGTCGCCTCCATCCATTTCTGTGAGTATTAGAGCTCCCCAGAGAAAGCTTTTTTCACAACATATGGTTCTTGTAATTTGGGGTCCATTTTTCACGAGAATCCTTTTTTATGGGTAATATTTTCTTTAACACCAAGTCCCCTTCTTGAAACTCTCGGGGACGAACTTTTTTCTCGTATGCTTTTTTGAGTCTTTTTTTGATATAGTTGACCGTGACATAGAGCTATCATTCTTTTTTCTTCTATGAGATTTAATTAGTTAAATCGTGATTGAACCCACTCAGCCTCCTCCAGTTTTGTTTCCATCAAGACTCTGATCGAAGGAATTTCAACTTCAATGGGAAGTACCGCTTCCATTCCATACACCAATGAGAAAGGAGTTGCCTCTGTTGAGGTACAAACAAAGGTTCTATAGCCATGTAATGCAAAAAGAAGCATTTCATGCCAATCCTTATATGTCTCCACCATCTTTTGTATGATCTTCTTGATATTCTTATTTGTTGTTTCTACAACACCATTCATTTTTGGACGATATGGCGAAGAATTATGGTACTGAATTTTGAAACTATCACACAACTCCTTCATAATTTTATTATTCATATCGGTCGCATTATTAGTGATTTTCTTATTTGGTAATCCATATCGACAAATCAATTCTCTTTTGATGAATTTGACAACTACGCTTCTTGTAACATTGGCATAAGAAGCGGCCTCAACCCATTTTGTGAAATAATCAATAGCTACTAGGATAAACCGGTGCCCATTTGAAGCCTTAGGCTTGATGAGTCCAATAACATCTACTCCCCACATTGAAAATGGCCATGGTGATGTTAAAACATTCAAAGAGGTGGGTGGTACATGTACTTTATCAGCATAGATTTGACATTTATGACATTTCTTTACGTAACTAAAGCAGTCGGACTCCATAGTCAACCAATAGAAGCCAGCCTTTAGGATTTTTCTTGCCATTGCGTGCCCATTTGCATGAGTCCCGAAAGAACCTTCGTGAACCTCTTGAATGGTTTTCTCCGCTTCCGCTTGATCCACACATCTGAGGAGAACCATATCATGATTTCTCTTGTAAAGCATATCACCATTTAAGAAGAAGTTCATTGACAACCTTTTTAAAGTCCTCTTGTCGTTCTTTGAAATACCCACTGGATATTCCCTGTTCTTAACATATGATTTGATATCATGAAACCATGATTTGCCATCAGACTCTTCTTCTATTGATAAGCAATATGCTGGCTTATCCTTTCGTTGAATTTTTATGACCGGCACATCTTGACCGATGTTTATTTTGAACATTGATGACAATGTGGCCAGGGCGTCGGCCAATTGGTTTCCTTCACGAGGAATATGGTGAAAAGTGATATGCTCGAAGTGTTCTAGCAATTCTTTAATATGCATATGATACGGAATCAATTTGGAATCTCGAGTTTTCCATTCTCCTTTTGTCTAATGGATGACCAAAGATGAGTCTCCATATACCTCAAGAACCTTTACCTTTGATTTGATGGCTGCTTTAATGCCCATTACACATGCCTCATATTCTGCAATATTGTTTGTGAAATCAAAACACAACCTAGCAGTAAATAGAGTGAACTGGTTCTCAGGGGAAATCAAAATGGCTCCAATTCCATGCCCTAACGCGTTAGAAGCACCATCAAACACAAACGTCCATTTTTCTTTATCAGGTGATTCAGTCTCTTCAAATAAAGTCATTATGCCTGCATCGGGGAATTCACACTGCATTGATTGATAATCTTCTATAGGTTGTTGGGCCAAATACTCTGCTAGGGCACTTCCTTTGATAGCTTTTTGCGTAACGTATACCAAATCGTATTCTGATAGCAATGCTGCCAACGGGCAATCCTTCCACTAAGAGCAGGTTTCTCAAAGATGTATTTAATTGGGTCCATTTTAGACACCAACCAAGTTATATGACATAACATGTATTGCCTCAACCGACGAGCAGCCCATGCTAATGCATAACATGTTCGTTCAAGCAGTGAATACCTTGTTTCACAGCTGGTGAACTTTTTGCTTAAATAATAGATAACATGTTCTTTCTTACCGGATTCGTCATGCTGCCCCAGTACACAACCCATTGACTCGTCAAGTAACGTTAAGTACATAATAAGTGGTTTCCCAGGAACAAGAGGCACTAAGATTTGAGGTTTTGATAAGTACTGCTTAATCTTTTCGAAAGCTTTTTCACAATTCTCATTCCATTCAACCTTTTGGTCTTTGCGCAACAACTTGAAAATTGGCTCGCATGTAGCGGTGAGATGCGATATGAACCTGACAATGTAATTCAATCTACCCAAAAAGCCACGAACTTCTTTTTCCGTGCGTGGAGCGGGCATTTCTTGTATTGCTCTTACTTTATCTAGGTCCACTTCTATCCCTTTTTGACTAACGATAAACCCAAGTAACTTGTCTGATCTTACACCAAAAGTGCATTTAGCAGGGTTTAAATGGAGTCTGAACTTCCTTAGTCGCACAAACAACTTTTGAAGGTTAATAACATGGTCTTCTTTGGTCCGAGATTTTGCAATCATATCGTCCACGTAAACCTCTATTTCCTTATGCATCATGTCATGAAACAAAGTTACCATTGCTCTTTGATAGGTTGCCCCGACATTCTTCAACCCAAATGGCATCACTTTATAACAGAAAGTCCCCCATTGTGTGATGAATGTAGTTTTCTCCATATCTTCAGGAGCCATCTTGATTTGATTATACCCTGAGAAACCATCCATGAAGGAGAAAAGAGAATATTGAGAAGTGCTATCTACTAGGACATCAATGTGAGGCAATGGAAAATCATCTTTAGGACTAGCTTTATTTAAATCCCGATAATCAACGCACATTCGAACCTTTCCATCCTTTTTTGGAACTGGGACAATATTAGCAACCCATTGAGGATATTTTGCTACTGCTAAGAAACCAACATCGAATTGTTTCTTGACCTCTTCTCTAATTTTAAGTGACATATCAGGCCTCATCCTCCTCAATTTTTATTTAATTGGAGCACATTCAGGCTTGAGTGGTAGCTTGTGTTCAACTATATTAGTATCTAACCCAGGCATATCTTGGTATGACCATGCAAAGATATCCACATAATCAAATAAAAGTTTAACCAACTTTTCTCATTCAGTTTCTTTCATAGACATACCAATTTTAATTTATTTCTTATCATGTTGAGTCCCTAAATTGATCACTTCAACAGGTTCTTGATAGGGTTGGATTATCTTAGCTTCCTATTCAATTAACCTTTCTAGTTCTGGGGGAGGCTCACAATCGTCTTCACAATCCTCATCAGCGTGATTAATTGAGCCTTCAAAATTACAAGAAGGGGTTCTAGCGTAGCTATTTTCAACATATTCGTTTTCGACTCTGCATTGTTTAAATTAAGAAGAAAAATGAAAAAAAAATATGAATAAAGATTGCCAAAAAAAAAAAAAGAAAAGAAAAAAAAAACAAAAACGATTGAAGAATTCAAAAATGCATTTATTGATAATAAGTACGAAATTGAAATACATGGGCCCTAATTAGTTATCCTTATAGCCTTGGGCAGAGCAAAAGGAGTTAAAATACACAATTACTTTGAACATGAATTAACAAACACAGGAAACTCAATGATCTTCCAATTGTTGAGACTGGTGTTTGGAGGACAAGGGTACACCAATTTTAGAGTATCATCATCAACATGATCTTCTTCCGCAACAGACACCTGATCAACATATATTATTCCAGCGCTTTAAAACGTTTGGTGAATGTCACAAATAGGAATCTTTTGTGAATTTGGTACTCGATTTTCCAAACGAGCCAGTAGGTACATATTCCAAACCGTACCTATCGTTCTTCTCGGGTATATCTAACCATTTTTCCAATTTAACAAAAACTCCCCCTTCCAACATCGGTTTGGTAGACTTTAAGCAGGTGGTAGAAAACTTTGGTTCTTTTAAAAGAGATCCTTCGCCCATGAAGACAACATTGGCAATTTCTAAAGCCTTAAAGGAAGTCTCTATGGCTTCCTCCGTGTTTTCAATGTAGCCCATAGAAGATAGATGGCTCACTATCATATCTTCTTCCCCAAGTATTATCACCAGCTTATTGTCTACTATAAACTTTAGCTTTTGATGAAGAGTGGATGTCAGTGCTCCAGCAGCGTGAATCCACGGTCTCCCTAAAAGGCAACTGTACGCCGGCTTAATATCCATCATTTGGAAGGTTATTCCAAAGTTATGGGATCCGATTTGAATCGGCAGGTCAATCTCACCAACAACTTGTCTTCTGGATCCATCAAACGCTTTCACCACCAAAGCACTTGGCTTCAAACAGGCTCCATGGTATAATCCTATTTGTAATGATTCACTTTAAGGATCGTTCTAGGTTGAAAACTTACAGATTGGATCCAAAATCGCGTATTGTTGGAGAACGCGATAACCGAAGCTAGGAAACTCCGAATCGGGCGATTCCAAAACGAGATGAAAGATGACGTTCTGAAACGCAAGTTAGGATGTTTAATCACCGAAAATAAGTGTGTAGAACTCGAGATATGGTAACAGGTTACTGAACACGAAAATTGGCACAATTTGTGTATTAGGTTTGATGTAAAGGAAGCTCAAACTTATTATTATTCAGTAAAAGAACCAAGAACAGAATGGCGCCACAATCTAGGGATTGATAAGCCAAAAAGAACGCCACAAGGATTAAGAACCTTGATAAGTTCAAATTGAATTCTTTCAAGAACTCTAGAGAGCAAAAAGCCTCACAAAAATAATCTTCTAAAATGTATCCCCAAAAAAAAACAAGAGTTTGCCTTTTATAGTGGCACCTCCTTACAAGTTATCTAAATTTGGCCCAACTGAAATTTTTACAATTAGACCCAAATTTTCTTACTAATTCAGTCTACTACTTTAATTAAAACTAATATTAAAATTTGATAACACAGAGAATCAACCTTCATTCCTTAGCTTCTTCAATTTGGATTAAGCAATTGACTATCTTGGGCTTCAAGTCTTCATGAGTTGTACTTGCTTCAAATAGAGTGGTTATCAAGTTATTTAGAATCTCCTTTGCCTTCTTTGACCTTGCTCTTGTCATTGGAGTTCCAAGACCTTGAATATCTTCTATGCTTCCTTCCTTTGTTATGCATTCTAGTTCCTCATCATTCCCTCCTTCTTGAACTGAATTTGCCCTCAAATTGCAATCTTCTTCATCTGCATCATACGGAGACAAATCAGCCACATTAAAAGTAGGACTAACACCATACTCACCTGGAAGATCTATTTTGTAGGCATTATCATTAATTTTGGACAGCACTTGAAAAGGTCCATCTCCCCTTGGTTGAAGCTTAGATTTTCTTTGAGAAGGAAATCTTTCCTTCCTTAAATGAACCTAAACCCAATCACCTGGTTCAAATAAAACCTTTTTCCTTCCTTTATTAGCTTGTCGAGCATAACTATCCACTTTCTTTTCAATTTGTGCCTTTACCTTCTCATGTAATTTTCAAACATATTCAGCCTTAGTGAGAGGGTTAAAACCATAAACAATTTCAAAGGGAGAAAAACGAGTAATGCTATAAACAACCCTATTATATGCAAACTCAACGTGGGGCAAACATTCTTCCCAAGACTTAATATTCTTTTGGATTACAACCCTTAGAAGAGAAGAAAGAGTTCAATTCACTACCTCAGTTTTGGCCATCAGTTTGTGGGTGGCAAGTAGTGGAAAAGAGAAGTTTAGTTCCAAGCTTACCCCAAAGTGTCCTCCAAAAGTGACTAATGAATTTAGTGTCTCGATCACTCACAATGCTTCTAGGTACACCATGAAGTCTAACTACTTCTTTAAAGATCAAATATGCCACGTGACAAGCATCATCGACTTTTCTGCAAGCTATGAAGTGAGCCATCTTGGAGAATCTGTCCACCACCACAAAAATTGAATCTTTTTCGCTTTTAGACCGAGTAAGACCTAAAACAAAATCCATAGAAATATCAATCCAAGGGGAGTTAGGTATAGGTAAAGGAGTATACAAACCATGAGGCATAACTTTGGACTTAGATTTCTTACAAACAATGCATCTTTCACACAATTTGCGTACATCACGTTTCATGTGTGGCCAATAAAAATGTTCATGCAGCATGTCTAAAGTCTTTTGTACTCCAAAATGTCCCATTGATCCCCCCTCATGTGCTTCCTTCACAAGTAAATCCCTAATAGAACTTTTAGGCACAGATAACCTCTTTTCTTTGAACAAATAGTCATGATGCTTAAAATACCTATTTTGGGCAGCATGCACACAAGATTTATATATTTGAGAAAATTCAGGATCATGTTCATACAATTCCTTAATTACCTCAAAACCAATAAACTTAGTTTCAAGAGTAGAGAACAAAACATACCTTCTTGAAAGTGCATCATCAACAACATTTGACTTACCTTTTTTATGCTTGATCACGTACTGAAATTGCTCAAGAAATTCAACCCACTTGACATGTCTCTTGTTGAGCTTACCTTGGCTCTTTAAATACTTCAATGATTCGTGATCATTATGGATTACAAATTCCTTTGGTAAAAGGTAGTGCTGCCATGTTTGTAATGATCTCACTAATTTATACAACTCTTTATCATAGGTAGGATAATTAAGAACAACACCATTAAGTTTCTCACTAAAATAAGCAATGGGATGCCCCTTTTGCATCAAAACTGCCCCTATCCCCACATTTGATGCACCACATTCAATTTCAAAAGATATAGAGAAATTAGGCAATGAAAGAATAGGTGCATGAGTCAAATTTTCTTTAAGGGTAGAAAATGCTTGTTCTTGTTTTTCACCCCATTTAAATCCCACATTCTTTTTAATCACTTCATTTAAAGGTGCAACTAATGTACTAAAATCTTTAACAAACCTCCTATAGAAACTAGCTAAGCCATGGAAGCTTCTTACCTCGTTAACATTCTTAGGAGTTGGCCATTCTTGGATAGCTTTCACCTTCTCTTGATCAACCTGCACTCCCTGTGAGCTAATAACAAAACCAAGGAAAACTACATGATTTGTATATAAAACACATTTTTCCATGTTTGCATATAATTTCTCATGCCTAAGAGCTTCCAATACACTTCTCAAATGCAAAAGATGATCATCATAAGATTTGCTATAAATCAAAATGTCATCAAAGTAGACCACAACATTTTTCCCTAGAAACTCCCTTAACACATGGTTCATCAACCTCATGAAAGTGTTTGGTGCATTTGTTAATCCAAAGGGCATGACTAACCATTCATACAAGCCATATTTTGTTTTAAAGGTTGTTTTCCATTCATTTCCTTCTTTAATCCTAATTTGATGATATCCACTTTTAAGATCAGTTTTTGAAAACACACAAGAACCATGCAATTCATCCAACAAATCATCTAATCTAGGAATGGGATGTCTATACTTTACCGTGATATTATTGATGGCTGTACAATCAGTGCACATCCTCCAAGACCCATCTTTCTTAGGCACAAGAATAACGGGGACTGCACATGGGCTTAGGCTTTCTTGCACCCATCCCTTTTGCATCAAGTCTGCAACTTGCCTTTGGATTTCTTTAGTCTCTTGGGGGTTAGCCCTATATGCCGGCCTGTTGGGCAATGAAACACCTGGAATGAGATCAATTTGATGTTCTATACCTCTTATAGGTGGTAGGCCTTGAGAAACCTCTTTGGGAATTACATCTTCAAAATCCTGCAATAAAGAAACAACTTCACTAGGAAAAGAATTAGTAAGATCTGCAACCTTTAAGTCACTTTCCTTGCTCAACAGCAATAGCATTGGCTTTTTTAATTGCATAGCCTTTTTCACCTCTTTTTCTTTTATGAACAAATTTTGTGTTTTTCTCTCTTTCTTTTCTTTTTCTTTTTTCTTTTCTCTCTCATTTTTGATTCATCCTCACCAACCTCTCTTGGAGACAAAGGATCAAGAGTAATTTTGCGTTCTTTGTGTACAAAAGAGAACTTATTTGTAAAACCATCATGATTGCTTTTCTTATCATACTGCCATGGCCTTCCGAGAAGCAAATGACAAGCCTCCATTGGCAGTACATCACATATAACGGTATCCTCATACTTCCCAATAGAAAAATTCACCTCCACTTGCTCACTCACAATCTGCTCGCCTTCCTCATTAAGCCATTGAAGTTTGTATGGTTCTGGGTGGGATTTATTCACCAGGTTCATTTTTGACACCATTCTTGCAATTGCAACATTAGTGCAACTTCCTCCATCTATAATTAAAGAACATAACTTACCTTGGATGAGACATCGAGTATGAAAAATATTTTTCCTTTGTGTTTCATCCAAGTCTCTTGATTGCCTGCCCAACATTCTTCTCTCCATGAACAAGTCTCCTCCCTCGGCAACTTCTTCCTCTAGTAATATCTCCATTCTCCTTAAGCAACATGCTCTTCTTAGTTGGACATTCAGAAGCTATGTGACCTCTTCCCAAGCATCTGAAACATTTAATTTCACTACTTTTTGTTTTCTTATAAGCATCATTGAATTTATTTTGAATTCTCTGAGGTGCAACTGTGGATGTGTTTGATGAAGTACTTCCCTCCTTCTTATTTCTATCCTTCCAACTAGATGAATTAAAGTTAGAAGAACTCTTTCTTACACCTTTTATCTTTAGTTGTTGTTTTATCTTAGTAGTTTGATGCACTAAGTCCTCCAACTCCACATGATTTTGTAATTCCACAACATCACTTATATCACTATTCAGCCCTTGTAAGAAACGTGCCATAGTAGCTTATCTATCTTCACTAATATTGGCTCTATTTAAGCACGCCTCCATCTCCTTATAATAATCATCCACACTTTTGCTACCTTGTGTGAGCCTTTGAAGCTTATTGTGAAGGTCTCTATGATAGTAAGAAGGAACAAATCTCTTCCGCATTAACCTCTTCATCTCCACCCAACTATCCACCATTGGTTCTTCATGCCTCACTCTTTCTTTTTGTAATTGGTCCCACCAAATGAGTGCATAATCAGTAAATTCCATGGCT
>JBBPBP010009778.1:10328267-10362263 GCA_037974735.1 Cicer chorassanicum | reverse complement strand
CCTCCATCTCCTTATAATAATCATCCACACTTTTGCTACCTTGTGTGAGCCTTTGAAGCTTATTGTGAAGGTCTCTATGATAGTAAGAAGGAACAAATCTCTTCCGCATTAACCTCTTCATCTCCACCCAACTATCCACCATTGGTTCTTCATGCCTCACTCTTTCTTTTTGTAATTGGTCCCACCAAATGAGTGCATAATCAGTAAATTCCATGGCTTCCACCTTTACCTTCTTCTCTTCCGTGTAATTATTGCATGAAAATAATTTTTCAATTTTCATCTCCCACTCAAGGTAAGCCTCTGGATCACTTTTTCCTTGAAACGATGGTATTTTAAGCTTCACTCCATCTATTTTATATCTTCTACCACCATCTCCAGTTTCTCTTCTCCTTCTTCTACCTCCGTCATCACCATGATTTTCTAACTGTTCAATTCTAGCATGTAAATCTTCAGTATGTTCCCTCAGCATTCTTTGCATTTGAGCAGTTATAGCCTCCACTAACAATCTGTTGTGTCCCCCTTGGGGAGGGCTATCATCACCACCTATTCCTGCCATATTTTAAACAAAAAAGAAAACAAACAGAAGTGAAAGAAAAGGACCTCACCATACAGCTCACGTGTTTACACTCTTGAATTTGTCACTCGTGTTTCACTCAATTTAGGTCTTTTTTTTATAATGAATCCCTCTTGCCTTTTTCCACTCAATTGCTCTCTTCAAGTTCTTAATTGAATCAGCAAAAACCTCAATATTTTTGAATCAAATTGGTACGAAGAACTTAAAATAACACAAAGTAGTAGTAATGTGATTGAAAAAAAAAAAATTACTCTTAGGAATTTTGTCAAACAGGTAGTGTGCACTACTTTTAACAATACAGCTACCTTTTTTTTGTATTCTTTTTTTTTTGTACTTTTTTTTGTATTTTTTTTTGTATTTTTCTTCTTTTTTTTGTATATATTTTTTTTAGGTACCAGCAACACACAAATTAACGAAAATCAACAATTCAAACAAAAGCAACACAACTAGCAATTTCAATAAAAAAAAATGCGTAAACAGAATTTTACTCTATTCCAAACCTAGAGATAAGCTCTGGTACCAAATGATATAATCCTATTTGTAATGATTCACTTTAAGGATCGTTCTAGGTCGGAAACTTACAGATTGGATCCAAAATCGCGTATTGCTGGAGAACGCGATAATCGAAGCTAAGAAACTCAGAATCGGGCGATTCCAAAATGAGATGAAAGATGATGTTCTAAAACGCAAGTTAGGATGTTGAATCACCGAAAACAAGTGTGTAGAACTCGAGATATGGTAACAGGTTACTGAACACGAAAATTGGCACAATTTGTGTATTAGGGTTTGATGTAAAGGAAACTCAAACTTGTTATTATTCAGTAAAAGAACCAAGAACAGAATGGCGCCACAATCTAGGGATTGATAAGCCAAAAAGAACGCCACAAGGATTAAGAACCTTGATAAGTTCAAATTGAATTCTTTCAAGAACTCTAGAGAGTAAAAAGCCTCATAGAAATAATCTTCTAAAATGTATCCCCAAAAAAAGACAAGAGTTTTCCTTTTATAGTGGCACCTCCTTACAAGTTATCTAAATTTGGCCTAACTGAAATTTTTACAATTAGACCCAAAATTTCTTACTAATTCAGTCTACTACTTTAATTAAAACTAATATTAAAATTTGATAACACATAGAATCAGCCTTCATTCCTTAGCTTCTTCAATTTGGATTAAGCAATTGACTATCTTGGGCTTCAAGTCTTCATGAGTTGTACTTGCTTCAAATAGAGTGGTTATCAAGTTATTTAGAATCTCCTTTGCCTTCTTTGACCTTGCTCTTGTCATTGGAGTTCCAAGACCTTGAATATCTTCTATGCTTCCTTCCTTTGTTATGCATTCTAGTTCCTCATCACTCCATCAACAAATAGTTTTGATAGTGTTGATTTCTGCATGACATTTAACGATGAACCATTATCAACTAGCACTCGTGCTAGAATATGACCATGACACCTCACAGAGATGTGTAGTGCTTTATTATGCTCTATCCTCTCAGCGGGTAATTCACAATCGCTAAAACTCAAGCCGCTACTGGCGGTAATATTACCGACAACTCCATCAAACTGGTCAACAGTGATATCATGAGTAACATGAGCCTCGTTTAAAACTTTCATCAGTGCTCTTCTATGCGCTTCAGAATTTAATAACAAAGAAAGAACATCAAAAACTTCAAAAACCCGTTAGCTTCTTCTTCAAAAACTCATTTTGCTTGATAAACTTCAAAAACTCATTAGCTTCTTCTTCAAGCATTGTCTTTTTGCAAGTATCTGGCCCTTTTATAGTATGATTCGTGACTTCTTTCCCTTTTCCTCCATGACCCTCATTTTCCTTAGGTTGTCTAGGGGCATATACTTGACCACTTCGAGTCATTCCACCAATTCCTGAAATGTTGGTGACATCAGTTCCTTTAGATTCAAATCTATCACTTGATTGATGATTTGCCAAGTGGGACGTAACTCCATAATTCCATGGCACCGCCTTGGTATTTTTTTAAGGAAAAGGGGTTGGTGCTTGGACAATTATTGCATTTAGCCTGCTAGGAGTTGGCTTAAGATTTTCTTTCCTATAAAGGATTTCCAATGGTCTTTGGAAAGATCTACTATTTTCCATATACGGCTCTATGGTCAACACATGATCATCTTTTGCACATTGATCTATCTTATCTTCAATGACATTAACAAAAGTATCCCCGTGGCCCGGTAAGGGATTACTCCCTACGTTGGGACCGTCTTCCTTGAAGGTAAGCCATTTAACATTAATCAATTCTTGCACTTTAGATTTTAGGGCTTGGCAACCTTCAATTGAATGCCCTATATCTCTAGCATGGTATTCACATTTGGCGTTTGGGTTATACCCCTTTGGGAATGGTGGTTCTAGAGGTTTCATTCGTCTCAGGACTACCATTGAATTCTGGAGTAGGTGAGGCAACAATTGGCTGTATGTCACGGGAATTGGGTCAAAATGGGTTATCTTCTTTTCTCGATTGACTGGTGGTTTGTATTGATTCGGGTTAGGGTTTTGGATTCATTGGTTTTGTTGGGGAAATGCGACAGGTGGTGGTTGGACTAGAGGTGGTTGATAAAAAGATGGCCTTGAAGGGTGATATTGGGGGTATGAAGTTTGTGAAGTTGCAGCCACATATGAATAGGGAATGTAAGGAGTTTGGGGTATTGGGGGTGGAAATTTGGGGGTCGATAAGAATTTATGGATGAGAAATAGGAGACTCTTGCGTTTACCATTACAGCATTAACATCCCCTTCTTTCTTTTTTATGAATCCCATTTGGGGTTTCTTCACGCCACTTGCTGCATATATGATCTTGCCACTCCTCATCCCACTTTCTATCATTTCTCCTATTATGACTAGGTCAGAAAAGATTGATGACATACTCCCAATCATCTTATCATAAAAAGGCGCTTGGAGAGTATCCATAAACATACCAACCATTTCTCTTTCAGATAAAGGAGGTTCTACTTGTGATGCCACTTCTCTCCACCGTTGTGCGTATTCTTTGAAAGTTTCATTGTCCTTTTTCAATGAATTTTGCAATTGCATCCTATCAGGGGCCATGTCAATGTTGTACCTGTATTGTTTAAGAAGGCATCAACCAAGTCTTTCCACGAACGAATTCGATTTTGCTCGACATGCATATACCAACTTAACGATGCCCCACTCAAACTGTCTTGGAAAAAGTGAATGAGAAGTTTGTTGTTATGAGCATGAGAAGCCATTTTTCTGCAATACATAGTCAGATGATTTTTAGGACATGTGGCGCCTTTGTATTTTTCAAACTCAGGAACCTTGAATTTTGGAGGGATAGTCACATCAGGAACCAAACACATATCAAAAGCTTCGAGGCCATAGACATTATGCCCCTCAATTGCTTTTATTTGCTCTTCTAAAACATGGAATTTCTCTTTCGATTGTGTATCATCTCCAACGCGAGGTTGCTGCCATTTCCCGTTAGCATCAAAATGGGGTACTTGAGGTGCACTATATGGAATATTTTCTGAGGGTATAGTGTTTTGGGGTGGCATGTAGCCTATAGGAGGTGGGATTTGTGGTTGGTTTAGGCTTTGGGTGTTGATAGTTGAGTGGTTTTGGTTATTGTCCATGGGGTTGATGACTACAGACGGAGTATAACCATGTGGGAGACCATACATAGGAAATTGCATAGCCGCAGTACGATATTGTTGGGTAGTCGGGGTAAAGCCTGGTGGGTGAGAAGGAGTGGTTTGGTGTTCTTCATTTGCAGTTGGAGGATCCCCATCTATATTCTCCTTCCTTGCCAAAGCCTGTATAGCTTTTAGAATTTGATCAACGTTGTCCTTCAATTGGTTAACATCTGCTCTCATGACTTCTTGGTTTTGCTCAAGTTCATCCATGATCTTGGAGTTTGCGTGAGCCCGATAAGGGTGTCGGGGAAACAACTTTATTGATTTTTTCTTTTCTGTTTTTTTTAAATAAATAAAAAAAATCTATGAGTATGTATTAAGTAAGAATGGAATGAAGATGAAATTAATTAGTTAATTATGATAGTTGGATGTTGGGGAATCATAAGTCTTATGTAATTTTTTTTAACAAAAACGAATTATTAGTGAAGAAAATATGGGGATCGAAAATTAAAACAGCAAATCCTTCATTGATGAGAAAAAGAGTACATCACATTTAAATTAAAAACTACATTGACTATGGTACTTCAATCTTCTCTTTTAATAGGACAACCAATCTTCTCCTCCAATTCTTCTACCAAATTTTTGCAATATTCAACGAACTTGTAGACTTTCACTGGAGTATTGAGCGGATGCATTACTGCATCAATCTCTCTTAGATGCTTTGGAATTTTTATGATTGCTTGATTAGCTAGCATCGCCAATTTTGAAAAGCAGTCTTTCCAATGCTTGCCTTCATCTTTCAGCTCTTTATAGATCTCTTGATTCTTCAACTGACCTAGCAACATCATAAAACGATCCTCCCAGTATATTGTTTCATCCTTTAAGTCGTTATTAGATCTTTTCTTGGTAATCAATGTAATTCTTCAACTCACTAGAATTCTCAATTTCTATTTTTAGTGCATCTTGATGTTTTGAGAGTAATTCTTCAATTTCTTCTTTGTTTTGCCTTTCGTTCCTCAATTGACTCTCATACTCAGCTACTATTTGTTTCAGTTGTTTCTTTAAATCTATCAAACTCCTTTTTTATGTTCCTCTCAGAGCTTGCTGATTTTGTCCATAATTTCTTCCACATATAAGCTTCTTCAATAGCTGCATTTTTTTTTCTTGTTTTCGCACATCTAACTCTTCATTTGCACCTCTCAAACAGTCTTGTATGTCAAGTTTATTTTCCTTTTCAATTCTCAACCTCTTGTTGCTTCTCTCAAGGAACTAACTCTTACAGGAGTTTTCTGATCGTAAGTTCTCGTTCTCTTGTAAGTATTTTTCTAACTTTGCTTGTAGCTCTTTTTTCTCCTCTTCATTTTTTAACTATGATGCTTTGAGTTCTTCTATTTCTTCATTGGCAACAAGGGTAGGTTCAGATATTTCCGGATCACTCGAGGGTGTACTGTGAAAAGGCAACTTGATTTCTTGGACTCTTTTCTTTACCCATTGTTGATAGGGTTCCTTTGTGCTGCAATTTCTGCATCCGAGTACTCTTCCTTTTCTAATGATCATTTCCCAAGCTCGACTTATCCTTCGCAACATCGGTGGGTCTTCTGTACCCGTATTATGCAAAACAAAAGCTTCTAACGACTTATCATCTGGTTTCTCCAACATAGGATAGCCAAGCTGTCTCAGAGCTACCGTCATATTGTAATTAATGCATCATTTGGTTCCCATGAGAGGTACATTTGGGAAATCTCCGCATTGGCATATTACTTCCTCCACCCCTTGTTCTCTATGATACCATGAACTTGTGTCCCCAGTAAGGCTAGCGATACTCTGAGCCCATTCACGATTACTTTTAACTCCAACATTATATCCTTTCTTGAACATATGGGACACGAACCATGTATACAACATTGGACACAACACAAAATTGTTCCCCCTTTTTTTTCATGTCGCATATGCAGAGAGTAGTATACATCAGCAAGAACCGCTGGAACTGGATTTTGTTTATTTTTGTTAAAAGCTAAGAAGACATTGATGGCAGCAAAATCTACAAAATTATCAAGGTTTGGGAATAAAACAATACCATAGATAATCAGAGCCAAAATATCTATAAAAGTACTCCATTCTTTTTTAGCAGCTAAATCTTGACACTTTTGCTCTAAATATTTTCTTGAAAAACCATGAATAGCTCATTTTTCCTCTTTTGTACTTGCCAACTCTCTTATGTCGATTTTCAACATTTTGGCAATTGCGCCCAAATTCGATGGTTGCCCAGTATATCGATAAGGATTTCTTTTCTCTAAAGAGTAACCCAATATTCGTTCAAATTCCTCTAATGTCGGGGCCAACTGAAAGTCTTGAAAGGTGAAACATCTTAAGAGAGGGTCGTAATACTGAGCCAATGCCGTGAGAGCCCCTATTGGCACATTTACTGCCAAGAGATTTAGGATCTTCCTATATATGTGAAAGAAACTCTCACGTTGTATGGTTTTCATTTGATTGTTGATGTCTCTTAAACTTTTCAAATCAGGTTGCTTGAACTTTAAAAGTAAAGTCTTTCTTTTTTCCGATCCCATTGTCTACTTAATTTAACATGTGACTAAGGTCCTTATGATTCCTCAACAATCCTGAAAATTGATGCAAAATGCCAATTCATTTTCAAAAGAAACAATGTCATGAGAGATGTATGCAATTATGCAGAGTGACTGTTGTGAATTGATAGCGTTTCAACAAGTGTATTGAATCGTTGCAAGTGATAATAAAATAGTAGTACCGAGTGTCGAACTCAAGGATTGCGTTTTACTATCGAATTATATTTAATTACTAAAATTGAACAAAAAGTTCCCAAATTGATTGAAGTAATATTTTAAATTAAAAACAGTAATAAGATTGATCCTTTATAATGAGAAAAATGTCAGGGATGAGTTTCACTTCGAATCCAACCTTAATGTCTAATTTGATCCTAGTTACTGAATTCCTTTATTGAATTATTACCTAATTCTCTTTATTATTCTTGCCCTAATGTCTTAGTGACAAAACCTTTAATTCCAAAGTAACCCTTAATTCCTTAGTAGATTTAAGATTAGAATTAAGCATTACCGTACAGGAATTCTCTTTTTAAATTATTTTTTTTTGCAACTAATTTAATTGGTTTCATGACCTGCATCTATCCCTAGACTACAAATTCAGGAATTTCTAATCTCAAGCATTCGTAACGGCCGTCTTTGAGTCTCTCTGCTAGAGCACAAGTCTCTAAACTTTCCAATAGTCAAAAAGATCCCTAGAAAGTGAAAAATGTGTTTTTATACATTCAGCCGCGTGCCAGGCGCCCCAGGTGTGGAATTTGCGCTTCAAGCGCAAGTGGACAGAGCCAGGAAGGCCGAAATGCGCCCCAGGCGCAAGTTTTAGCGCTTCAGGCGCACATCATTTGCTATCTGACTTATACTGCATTTGTCTCCTCTTTCGAGTTTGAATTCGGTTCTAGTGTCTTCATGAAAGTTGTAGTTATGGATCTTAGCTTTCATTTGCACTTAGTTTGAATCCAATTGGACATCTACAACTCCAAATATGGCTGAAATACTCCACATAGGTCATGTTGATTTCTCACCAAAATTCAGCACTGCACTAAAACGAAGAAACAACGCAAAACTACGAAAAATCTCTACTTAATCAAGGAAATAAGAACATAAACATTTCATTAAATCAAAGAACTAAAATCAACAAAATATATCAAATAACTTCTTAAATTAACTAATGATTAACGATAGATAAGACTAAAAACAATGAAAATTATGCATATGATGAAAAGTCATCATGAATATATAACGTTTTGAATGAATGTATGAGGTATTTTTTTGCTTATATGGATATTCTTATGAGAAATGGGTCTATTGGCTTATGTAGTGAAAATCTCACAAGGGTGGCTCTATAGTTCTAAACATGGTCCCTAGAGCCAGTAATCCCATTTTGGAATATTGCCAACAACAATAGGTAAACTATTTGGAGTGACAATATCCTCAACAAGATCGAACTCTAGGTGAGATCTTCATGCTAACCAAACAGGATGTACATCCAGAAGGCTACCACTACACAATCTTGAAACTAAACTTAAGTTTTGTTCAAACTTAGGTATAAGGTTCCACTCATAAGTGTGTGTCTTAGTAAATGTGTAGGACGTGGAATAAGTATAAATCAATAGCTCCATAATGATAATAAAACATATATACATATACAAAATAAATAAATAACTAAATAAATAAATAAAATGATATACTAGCTTAAAAGAGTATTATAATGTCACTTAATACTTATTAAGAAATAATAAAGATATAAGGTAAAAGAAAATGAAAAACAAACAAAAGATTTTTATAAGAAAAAGTTAAAAATTATGCATAATTAATTATGTTAGGCTTGACGGTCTAAGTGTCCCCAGTGGAGTCCCCAGCTGTCGCAGCCTAAAATTTCGAGTGTTTCTCGAATTCAATGGAGTTGTCACCAAAATTTATTTTAAAATAGGGAAAATATTGGGAAACCCTTACAAAAAAAAGGTCTTTGAAACCAAATTTTGAGTTCAGGAGTCGATTATGCGTAGGGAAGGTATTAGCACCCTACGACATCCGTTAAAATACGGTTACCTATAATTAATTGTGCAAGATTAATATTAACTTAAATATATTTATTTCTCCTTATTATTAAATATGAATAACAATTATTATTAATTTTTTAATATGATTTTGGAATAAATGTGTGTTTAAGAAATAAAGGATAAAAAAAGGATTATTTTTATTAAAGTGCATGACAAGAACGCGATCTTGCTCCTACGTATCTCCCGGTGCGATGGAGAAATCAAACCTACGTAGTTCTTGGATAAAAATGCGGATGCGTTGATTTTTTTTAAAGAAAATTTGTTTTGTTATATATAAAAAAAGTTTTGAAGAAAAAGAAAATGAGCTTGTTTAATTTGAATAATTATTTTGAAATGCGAGTTTTAGGACTATCAAACTGTACAACTTGTATCTCAAAAACTCAAAATAAAAAGATGTCTCGTCTAATTAATCCTTTTATGAATATTTTATATTATTTTCAGTTTAGATATGAATTAAAAAAAACACCAAATTGTACAATATGTGTCTTAACAACTCAAAGATAAAAAATAATATCACATCAAATTTGAACAAATTTATAAGTCGATTTTAGATTAATTTACTAAAAACATAATTAATAAATAAATAAAGAGAGTTTTAGAACTATCAAGTTGTACCACTTGTATCCTAATAACTTAAAGATTAAAAAGATGTCACATTTAATTAATCTTTAATAGGATATTTAATTGTATTTTTTTTATGAAATTGATATTTAGTTATGAAGCAATGTTTTTTATTTAAAAAAAGTTAACTCTAAATGGGCTGAATTTACATGAATATACTTCCATTTTAATTTTTTTTGTTTTTAAAAGCCCAAGCCCAACTTAACATAAAAAAGGTTTAAAAAAAAAGACATAATAGAAACCCTAGGAATTTAAACTAAAAAGAAGAGGGGCGGCTGCTTGTAGCAGAGAAAACATCAACAGGAAAAAAAAAAAGAAGAAAAGAAGAGAAAGAAACTGATTAAGAGGGAGAGAGAGGAAACCCCGAGAGGGAGAAGGAGGAAACCGCGATGGGAGAGAGAAAGGAAACCGCGAGAGGGAGAATGAGGAAAACGTGGTGGGAGAAAGAGGAAACCGCGACGGGGATGGCAACGGCGACAACACCGGCAACGGGCGACGGCAACGACAACATCTCCACAGGTTTGAAATTTTTGGTCTTATTTTCTTATTTTTTTCATAATATAATCTTATTTTTCCTTTTTTTAAATCCAAACTTTGCATTTTCATATGTATATAAAAAAAATTAATTATCATGTGAATAGAGAGAAAAAATTTACCTTAACTCTTCTTCTTCTTCTTCTTCTTCTTCTTCTTCTTCTTCTGTTTGTCTTTCTTTGATACTGCTTTGCTTTCTTCTTCTTCGTTTTAGGTTTTTTTTGTCAATGTTCATCCCCCTTATGAAATTTAAAGAATATGTATTTATAGAGTTTTTTATTTGTTTAGTTGCATTCTTGTTTGCCTTTGTTTGTGCCACTATTTTCTAGTTTCTTGTTTGATGTTCCGTTTCCTGGTATCGTCATCTGCTTTTTTCTGCATTTCTGATCTATTCACGATTTTAGCTTATGTTTGTTTTTATCTGTTCATATTAATATGTTTGTTAGTTTTTCTTAAACTCAAAAGTTTGTCTTTTTGTTCTATATCATGTATACAAAGGCTGACTTATAAAAAATATGTTTTTCTGCTTCTTTAATTAGTTACAAAGCAAAGGCTAGTGCCTCAACCATGACAATGCATCAGAAACACAAAGGCAACAATAAGGGCTAAGGGCAGCAACAGAACAGAGCCAAAGCAGGCTGGCTTAAATTGATTTGGTTTAAATTAAATTTTAATGTAATTTGATTTGTTTTTATTTTAATGTAATTTGATTTGGTTATGTAAATTGATGAGATATCATTGTAATTATTCTATTTCCTTTTTTAATTTATTTTAAAAAAGTTGGACAAAATTAGGGTACTACAACCATAGTTAGACATATTTGAAAGGTGTATTTTTCCTCAAACATTGTAAAGTGTTCAGGCCTTTAGACTGAGTTTTGATGCCAATTATAGGTGGAAAATACACAAGAAATGGGGGTTTAAATTGTTTATTCGATTTTTAAGAAATTTATTGGCTAACAAATGGTGAAAATAAAACAAGTAAACAACAGAGGCAGTAAACAGATGGAAGAGGGATAACAGAATAATTTATCTTGGTTCACCACTAACTTGGTAGCTACGTCCAGTCCTTTCACCCATAAGGATTTAGTCTAGTAATTCAAACCAAATTACAACCGCTTAACTTCACAAGTTAAGTTTTCTCAACATCTAACTTGAAAACCGCAGTTCGTTGAGGATTTACAGCCACTATCGAGCCTGGTTACACAAATGTTTAGTTTCTGTTTCTGGGTTTACTCTCACTAGAGGATGGTGTCAATATTGCTCACAAACTTAGCACAACTAGAATGATATTACAATTGAGTGCTAAATAAATTCTAAGTATTTGATGATTGATTGATATTCAACTCATATAATTTTTGTTCTTGTTTCTTCGTATTTGGTTGTGTCAGGTTCCTCAAGTGGTGAGAACCATTTATAGATGCCAACTGTTTGAGCTTTTCAAATTGCTTCTTCTTCTTCTTCTTTTTCTAACGTTTTGATTCCAACATTTAGATTATTTAATTTTGGTTACTTCAATTTTCTAATCTTCCCTTTGCATTCAAGTTCTAATCGTTGCTTTGATTTATGTTCAGATGCTTAATAGCTCGTTGATTTGAATTTGTTCTTTGTTCTTGAGCTTTGAATTTTCTAATCGTTTTTTGACAGTTGCTGAAATTCATTTCTTGTTAGTTACTGAAATTCAATTCTTGATCGTTGCTTTGATACCCGGATGTTCTATCTTTAATTGCATAGATTCGTTGTCGTGAATTTGAAATGGGTCGTTTCTATTTGAAGAGATATTCAATTCGGTGCAATTAAGAATGTAACTGACTGGGAACTTTAATCCATTAAAGTGTGTACAAAAATAAATGTTTGATCATTTGAATCTTCAGTATCAGAGTCAGAGGTAGTGAGCCTTCATTTTGAGTCGTATGTAGAACGTGTCTTCAGAGTCAACATCTAGATTCATGACTTTTATCAGAGTTAGAGTCGTTGACTTTTTCATTAAAGACATTGACTTTTCTCAGAGTCAGACGCCTGCTTTTGTTGGAGGCAGAGTTTAAAAATCAAAGTTAGAAGTAGTGTGAAGTTCAGAATTAGACCCAATCATCTTCTGGTGTTGAATTACTTACTAGAGGTAATTTAATAAAGACAGAGTCAACATTGTAAATCAGAGTCAGATGCTTGCCTTTGAGTTGCTTTGTTGGAGGCTGTTTATTGGAGCATGTTGCACTTGACATTAGAGTTTTATCTTCAGAGGTAAAACCTTGGAGACAGATTATCAGAGTTAGATCCTTAGGCTCAGATACTTAGAGGTAGAGGCATATCCTTAGAGGCATATCCTTTTGAGACAGAGAATGGAGCGTGTTCGTCCTTTCCTCTGATTCGTCTTTTTATTCCGTTTCCTCTTAATTCGCTTGTTTCCTCTGATGTACAGTTCAACACCACGAACGACGCGTGTTGTTCCTTTCCTCTTATCCGTCCTTTTAATTTTTTTCCCTCTTGATCCACTTGCTTTCTTTTATGTACAGTTCAACACAGCGAAGAGCATGTGTTGTTCCTTTCCTCTGATATATTTGCTTCTTCTGGTCACTTTCTTTGGTCACTTACTTAAACTACTATTTATTTAAATAATTAGCAACAACCACATTTGTTTAATATTCTCAAGAAAATGTTTATTCAGAGGCTAAAACAAAGTAAAAACAATTATTCCTAACGAAAGGAAATCCACGTCCGTATTTCTTATGCTTTTAAAAGTTGGTGACGAAATATTGAAAATAAACTGAGATATCACGACAAATCTATTATTACAAAATTGTCTTGAAAACCTATTTTTAGCCCACGTTCGCCTCTCATCAATATTCATCAACTATTCATGAATCTTCTCGAAGTCATTAGTACCTAAAATTTTGTTATATCCATCATCCACATCAAACAAAATCTAAACATATAGAAAAATGACACAAAAATATAAATGTAAAAACTTCCAATTTAAAAGAAAAAAACGCAAATTGGTGAATTGTATAACAAAAACATATGCACTTACGCATAATGCATGCTCCTAAAACTATATGATCTAGATATAAATCTGTCACTAAGGCAACTTCCACACAGAAAAATTACCCATACCAATATGGAAAATAAACTTGCCACTAAGGCAACTTTCACGAAGATGCATATGCCATGACATGATAATATATTATCAAAAAGAAATATTCCCACACAACCCACTAAGACATGTCATATGCATTCAAAAAGTCACTTTTTCAAATCATCGTCTTATTCACAAATCACTAAGATCATATACCACACATCCTTATCATGAGAATCATATATACATAGACAAATAACCATAAAAATTACAGCTTTCACCACATACACATAAAAATTAGAACTTGGTTTCATATACACCATAAAAATTAAAACTTTAACATATATAACATGAAAATTCAAACTCCAACTCATATACGTCATCAAAGTTAAAACTTTAACACATATAACATAAAATTCAAACTTTATTTCATATTCATCATAAAAACTAAAACTTTATCGCATATAACATATAAACTCATACTTTACATAAAAATCATATAATACATATCAAACTCAACGAAAAAAATTAGGGTTTTATTATTTTAATCCATTAGTCTACATTTATTCCTTTTAAAAGACAAGCAATCACAAATATTTATTTAATGTCATCCAACCAACGGTCTAACTATAATTTGTGTGGGAAAATCCCTTACCTTGGCTATTTTTTTTCCTTAGTACAAAGCTCTAAGCCCCACGAAATTGTTCACAAGGAAAAAGAAGTTCCAAGCTTTTGATGCACGAAAAAGAGGAGGTGTGAATGTGATGGTGGGTAGAGTTTCGGTATTCCTTTCTATTTACAGAATCTTGGTTGTAAAGGGTTTGTGAGTTAGGTTTTTTATTTTTATTTTTTTTTGCTTATTATTACTGAGTATAGAAAGGTTGTGCTCTTAGGCAAAAATTTAAAGTAAAGATTGGTGGGTAGATGGTGTTGGGCCCGAATGGAGAATAGGAGGGAGAAAAAATCAATTTTTTTTTTGTTAACCTTGACCGTAAAAAATTGAATTAAGTAAATTAAATTTCTAGAGAAGTGTGTAGGGGAAACTAATGTATCTAGCCACACATGAGGGATAAAGGAGAGATAGGGCGTGAGGTAGGAGTTAAGAGGGAATGATTCCTTCCAAATTTATTTGGTCAAAGCATTCAAAACATAATTTTTTTCGAAAAAAATAAATATCAAATCTTCTGGATTCTCAAACAAGTTTGTGTCTCCCTTTTATTATTATTTTTTCCTAAGGTGGATGGACCACAAGTATCTTCTACTATTTCATATGGGTTGGGTCACACCAAGCCACAAACCCTTGCCCAAATTCTTCTTGCACTAAAAAAAACCATCTACATATAATATATATGTATAAACTTCTCAATTGATTAAATAATTCATACTAACAACTTTATCAACAACAATAAGTCGAACAAGATAAATAATTATCACACATAAATTAATACTAAGAAGAATATTTATGGATCCTAATTATTTTAAATAATAAATTTAGAGGGTGTTACACTATCCTCTAGTGGACGCGCTTCCTCTAACTTATTTTTAGCACACTCAATTAAATTATTAGTGTATTAAATTGTTTCCACAAAAACCTTTTGTTGTCATAAAAACAAGATAAGAAATTGTTCACTAAACCATTTTGGTTCTAACATCTAGTCCAACCCCAAGTTGTTATGTAGCACAAAATCATCAACTTGGAATAATGGGTCAACCTGTAAGGTTCTCAACTCTTGCTACCTCACACAAATGGTAGATGATCCAAGCACGCCCCAAAATGCTAGTGGGATGTTAAGCTAAGGAATTAATGTCGTTGGCAATCAAGGTACCAACGTTGATTGATTGTCCCTTCATTAGTGATAGGAACTCGATAGCCCTATTTACGATCACATAAGACATATTCAAGTAGTATTTGATAGTCTGGTGAAAGAAGGAGCGCCACAATTTTGCCACTAGTTTCAAATCAACATTCTAGAGGCACTTGGGAAAGAAGGCAAAGGAAGGATCACAATCCTTCCACATAACATAACCCCATCAGAATCTCGTTGTAATCAATGTTGCTCTATTTGTGTTTTCAACACACCCTCACTAAGCAGATTTGCCTAAAATCAATCTCCAAGATTTGATTAATGGCTTCAGAGTCGTAGGGTAATGTTTCCCCCTTCTCCATTGATTCAAACTTCCTCTCAACATTTAGATGTATCCTCTTAGTGGGTGGCACATAAGCGTTCTATAACACTCCAAATTTTATAATAAACTATTTTATTAATTAAATAGAATTTTAGATAATTAATTTGGTGTTAAAATCATTTTGGAATATATGTTGATTAGTTTTATGATTAATTTTCTTTATAGGTGTGTTTTCTATGATGTGCTAATCTTGTACATATTTGACCAAATATGTTATATGAATAATAAATGTTATATTTTATTATTTTATATATTTTTCTAAAAATAATAGTAGTAAAACATAAAATAAATAAGGAGACCAATGGACTTGACCCATGTGAACCCTAAAAAAAAATAAGAAAGGGAGCTTCAACATCCGCCACAACAACAACCTATCATTTGGCATCAGTGATTGATAATTGTTCCAGAAAAATTTCTCCGTTCTCGTCCAAATTTCAGTACGTTGTTTTATTAATTTAGCTTGTCAAATAAACATAATTCCTCAGATTTTTAACCATCTCAATTTCTCTCTAAAATACCCGATTTCTCCGTTTATAAAATTCCTTATTTTGTATCGTTCTTCTTCACCGTAGCTCCGATTTGAGTGAAACCAACGCCAAAACGACCGTACGAAAAGTGGCTATATTATCCACTGATTGGTTTTTTGATTTATGGTAATTTTTCTTGACCGAATTTCGAATTTAGTTTTTAGAGTAGTTTCTCATAGTTTATTTTTGACGTTTACTCATAAACTGTCGAGTTAGATCGATTGAAGGATAAAGAGTCAAAGAACAAAGACTGTTTGCTCGTTGAATCTTATTCGTGTGTAAAAGCATCAAAATAAGGTAAGGGGTGAGAGAGCGTTTGAATTCATGAGTGTAATATATTGTGAGATGAACGGGAAAATCGTATTTCTCAATGATTCATCTAAGGCTTGCTACATACGGCAGTAGCCATTTGAGGGATAAATTAATTAATGTGCAAATATGAAAATTGTGAGATTAAAATATAAAATAGAAATATTTGTAAGGTGTTGATTGATTTAACTTCTTTAAATGTGTGGTATTTGATGCTATTGTGATATTGAGTGTCGAATTAATTTTATGTATATGTTTGATTAGATGAGTTTATGTGATATGATAATAAAAGGTAGATGTGTTGTGATAATTTTATGTGATGATGATGATGTATGAATAATAATTGTGATTTCATAAATTTGTGATAAGTTTATGTGATGAGGTACGATTGATGATAGTGATGCTCTAAATTTGTGATGAGTTATGTAATGATGATGATGTGTGATTTATAATAGCAATGTTATGAATTGGTGATGAAAAGATTGAAGTAACCTCTGATGAAATAATTGTGATTCTAATTTGTGTTTGAGATGACGGTCTTAATGGAGTATCATAGGCCAACGAGGGGATAAAATTAATATTGAGAATTTGTGAAGTGAAGATTATTTTGTCATCATATAGGTAGGGCCTGACAAGCCTAGTAATTCCGGGGAAGTACAACTGAATTGAGCCTGATCGTGGCGGTCTACTGTTGAGCCTTAAGGCAAGATTGTTAGACCTTGGAGGTATTCGGGTGGGGAATTCCTAGGTGACTTGGAGGTAGCACTCCAAATGTCGGGAGCTACCATGCAACACAGGTTTACCTCGACTGTTGCGTATATGTGTCTCGAGTTGAGTTGAGGGGATCTATGAGGACAGGGCCAATTTGAATTGTCCGTCCACCGGGATGGTGGCATAGTATCAGGCCTCCTAACCAAGTACTTCAAAGTTAGAATGGTACCACATTGTGAAGTAGAGTCTAGGCTCATGCATAGCATTGCATTTTCTTGTGATTAATATGTATCGTGTGCGATAATAATTTCTGTGATGATTTGATGTTATAGTGAAGTGTATTGATTTTCCTTGATTTTGACAATATAACGTGATGTTTTTCTTTGAAGAATATTTGTGCAATGATACGGTTTATTGATGATTAATTGCGTGTTCTTCTTACTTGTATTATACTATAAACATGATTACAAAACTCACCTCCTTTGTTGTTTGTGTTTGACTGGCTTGGCCCTGCGTTTGCAAAATCGCAGTTATTACAGGTTAATGAGTCTTGAAGTTCAAGTTTGGGAGGAAACCTGCTCTGATAAGTGATACCGGGAATTAAGAGTTGTAATGTGTATTTTACTTATGTAGTTACAAATGACTTTTTATACGAAGACCTTAGTACTAGTAAGTCTTGGGAATTAAATCAAGAAATTCTAGTTAAATCAAGTTCATTGAATTTTAATTGAGGAACAAAGTTGAATTGTTACATCTGTATTTAGAGAAACGTGATATCCTAAAATAGATATAAAAGTTTTTACTTTCTTGAACAGGTTTTCATGCGCTGCGGGTTTTTTTTCAAATAATTTAGTATAAATTATTATAAATGTTATTTTGGGGTTTCGGGTGTCACACGCTCACATAGAACTTGCTTACCACCCAAAGTTGCATTGATAGAATTAGGGAGTGAAAATGCTCCCCACTTCCTTTCCCTTAAGTTTTTTTGAATCTTAAGATACTCAAAATCGTTTAAAGCAAAACTCCTCTACGGATTAAAATCCTATTTGAGGATAACATCGTGATACCTTTCTATGTGAACTAAAGACAATAACATATTATCCACTTCATTGGAAGTTCCTTCACCACTACTTTTTTTTGTGTGTAGAGATTCTAGACCTTTTTGATGCTATAGTGATACTGGCAAAAAAACACTCAGAAAATATTGGATTAGGAGTGAAAATTGAGCAAAATGCAGAAAAATAAGAGAGAAAACAATATAAGGTGGAAAACTGAGGAATGATGCGAGATCCATACCAAAATTCTTTTAAATGCATGTTTTGCTTGGCGACGATATTGGCTTGCCAAACAAGAATCGAATAACGAACATGCCCCTCGAAAACACGTGAACCACTTTAGAAAATTGTGTCCTATTGTCTAAAAGTGACAACAACTTGGTTGGTTTTTTTTGTGTACGCATAAATCTAACGTTCAGAATTCAAAACTTAGCTCGCCGAGCTGTATGCGATCTTTGCCGAGTGAAATTCGGCTTAATTGGAAGTGAAGAAAAATTAAATTTAGCTTGCTTAGCCAAATCCCCAATTTTTTTTAGAAGCTTAAAAATAAAGACTTCAGAAAAACATAAATTGTAAAAAGAAACTAAATTACTAGTTACCTCCCATGCAATTCTTGTTTAATGACCTGAACTCAACATGTGCTTTTTTTTCAATTAAGATCAAGCAGATGTACTTGGTTGGACACCATGACCTTCTAAGTATGATTCGAGTCTTTTTCTGTTCACTTTGAAACTTTGAGAGGAATTTGGATCATTCAATTTTATTGCACCATGCAAAAACACTTTGAGTATTATGAACGAACATGACCATTTTGATTTTAGTTTTCTTAGAAACAACTTCAATATAAAATTAAACGGAAGAACAACATTAGTATATACGTATGCATAACATTACTAAAATGACCATTTAATCTTTTAGATTGAAAAATATCAATATTAGCGTATAGTCATATTTCGCTCCTATACAAAAATAGGTTGAGTCTCATAATTATTCTGTTAAACAGGTGCAAACATTTTTTTAATTTTTTATAGAAAGGAAAAACACAAACATTTTAACTAAAAATATGTAATTTTTTTATCGAAGGTAAAAACACAAACATTTATATAGTGTATGAGATCTACTTAATTATAGTTAAATACTTTACCTTAATTTTTCTTAAAAAAATGCCATTTATTTTTATTTTTATGTTTTTGCAAAATGAGGAGGTGAATTTGATTTGACTCTCCCTTCCTCAAAGAAATGGTTGAGTGCTGACTTGTATAACCTAAGGCCATCAGCAACCGGCAACCGGCAACCGCCAAAGAATCAAAGACTAAAAGTCCTAAAGTGTCCGAACCGCACGCGATCCTTCCCTTCGTTTCCATTTTCAGTGTTCCTCAACAGTAGAAACCAAAATCTCAATCTTCCTCACTTCAGATCCCTCACAGTACCA
Organism: Cicer chorassanicum; assembly: GCA_037974735.1. NCBI lineage: Eukaryota > Viridiplantae > Streptophyta > Magnoliopsida > Fabales > Fabaceae > Cicer > Cicer chorassanicum. Next base: position 10,342,992 of record JBBPBP010009778.1, on the reverse strand, counting down.
TTCGATCCAAGTTAAGGTAAAATCTTAATCAATTAACCACACTATGACTTTCCTTCATTTCCAATTTTTTTCGAATTTCATTTTTTTCTTTCTTTCTTTCTTAGAAGGGTTTCACAGTAAATTAGCAAAGATGAGCGAAGTTTTCGAAGGGTACGAGCGTCAATACTGCGACCTCTCTGCTAATCTCTCTCGCAAATGCAGTTCCACTTCTCTTCTTTCTGATCAAGGTACTTTCAATTCAAACTTAATCATTGTCGTTTACCTGTTTTTCATGTCTCTGAATCTGATTGGTGCCAAATTGTGTAATAGATTTTGTTTCTGATCTTTACATTGGATATGAGCGAGGAAATAGGGATTATTATTGTTGTTAAAAATTTGTTGTGCTAGAAAATCCTTTGATGGCTTAAATATGATTTTAGCCTAAGCAATTAAAGCGTTTTTGGTTTTAGCTCCTGAATTTTTTTTTTTTGGATTCGGTCCTGCAAATTAAAAAGGATTGTTTTTAGTCCCTAACGTGCTCTGTGGCCCAATAAAATCGCTCCACGTGGCCCAATAAACTGATGTCTGAGACCAAAAGCAAATAAAAAAAAACTTAAAGAGACTAAAATTGAAAAATGTTATAATTGCATAGACTAAAATTAAAATCATATTTAAACCTTTGAATTGTAAAAATAAAAATTTAAATATTTTTTGTTTTTGAATTTTGTGCCTACTGCTATATAATTTGAGTTAATTATATTACTGGTTTGATCATTTGAGTTAATTATATCACTGGAACTAGGCATGTTCTTGGACTCAACGGTTGCTACTAGATTGTGATTTAATTATGTCAACACACCTCCAAACTGTGATTTGAGACACTAGTTCCGATTTGTGGTTGTGATCATCCAAAGTATTTTTTTTTTTGTCAAATAGTCCAGTGACTAGACTCAAATACGTGTGGAGAAGTCGAGAATCCTAAGTTCAATCCTAGGCCTCTACTATCGATGTCCTTGCAGCTACCAATTGAATTGTACTTGCGGGACACACTCAAAATAAATTTAGGTGACAGCCGAAATTGGTAGACACTGGAGAATTTAAGATTGTTAGTTAAGCTCAGTCAAGGTGATGGGATAGCCGAGTTATCAACTTATGATCCAAGAAGTCAGGAGCATCACATGAGTCATTCCATTTGTTCTGGTTCTTTGGGGAACACATGCAGGGAATGGATGCAAGCTATGATGTTCTGACAACACAGAGGAAAAGAGGAGGAGGAGAGTTTTTGTTGGTTGTTACTACTAAATGTGGAAAAAGGGGAGGGGAGAACTGTTCTCTACAATAAGACACTGATTTTACGTCTGGAGAAACACGTGACTGTGACTTTCTAGTAACACTGCAGCAACTTTAACTCCTACGTCAAGGCTCCTCTTCACAAAACCAAACAAAAACAAAATACTTAGTTACTTACACATAATTTTTTACATTTGTAATAAATATATTATTATTTTAAAATTTTAAAAAAGTATGTGTATTATTTGTTATTTACTATTTAACTTTTCAAAAGATATTGAAAGAGTGGGAATTAATCAATTAGCATGCCAATATACCCATGTGCCGTATATTTGGCCAACTAACTTATATAGAGGAGTATTGTGTATTTGGTAACTATGGACTTGACTTATGTTTGACTGTTGCTTCCATGCAGTCTAATGATCCTTATTGACATGGATTTGGTCATATGTTTCTTATGTTAACACTGTTTACTCATCGAAAATTAATTCTCAAACAAACAATTTCTGGGTGTCAAATGTTATCCTGAGCATGTTTCTATGACTGTGATTGACATAAAGACATGTCATTATCATTTACTTTCAACATTAAATCCAGTTACTGAATTTTCGTTGTGATTTCAGAAGAGAAGCTGCAGAAGTTTTCTGAGATCAAAACTGGACTTGATGATGCCGATGTTCTGGTACAATGTTGAAGTGTTTTCTACTTACGTCTTATATCTCAGGTCTTACTTTTATACTTATTATCTTGTATTTGATTTTTATTTCTCTCTTTTGTCTCCCTAGATTCGGAAGATGGACCTTGAGGCAAGAAGTCTGCAACCAAGTGTAAAAGCAATGCTTCTTGCGAAGTTGAGGGAATACAAATCCGATCTAAACAAGTTGAAAAAAGAATTTAAAAGGATAACATCACCCAGTGCTGAGCAGGCTGCCAGAGAAGATTTGTTGGAGACTAGAATGGCGGATGCACATTTGGTATGTCTGGAACTCTGGAATATATTACTTCATACTTCATAGCAAATTTTTCTTGAAATGAAAGAAGAAAGCTTGTGGCTTTCTTGTTTTTGGTTAGAGTCTTACAGAGCTCCAAATTGGGAAAATAAGGGGCTGTTTACTTTGTGAAAACATTTTCTGTTTTCAATTCTTAAAATTTGTGTTCATTTTACCTTAACGGGAGACTCTTGAAGTAAACAATTGTTATGGAGATAAAATGAAATGCTAGTTGGTGTAGATTCATTTCAAGAAATAATGAAAACAATTTTTCGACATTTTCATTATTCTAGAAATGTAGACAACTCTTCACTTCAAAATTCTCTTACCTCTTTATTAACGAGTACAGTTAAGACAACTTTTAGAATATGAAAACGGAAAATGTTTTCACAAAGTAAAGGGTCTCTAAAGTTTTGTTTCTTGTTTTGATTAAATCACATTTTATTTGTTTGTTAGTCAGATATGTTTATTCTCTTCTATATCTCTTTGATGGGATCATGAATGAAAGTATCTTGACCTGTTAATCAAACTAACTATCACAAAGGTTCTCCATAAAGTATCTTGAGTAGAAGTAATTACTGTAAATCTGGTAGTTGAAAGAGTTGAGATTCATGGAGTCATATTTCATAGAGTTTAAATTGGGATTTAATCATTCCCTAACATGAGAGATTTTGGAACTCATTGGAAGAGAAGAGAAATAAGGGAATTAGAGAAAGATAGGAGATGGATTCGTGATGATTTGGCTGAAAAATATTCTTGCTCCTGCAAGGTTTGGCTTCCAAGAAAGAAATTTGCAGATCATTCATCATTTCTCCAATTTCAAGTCGAAAGTTCTGAGACTTGGTTAGGAACATCTAGTTATAGATGAGGGTCTGAGATTGGGCATAATCACTCTCTCTTCTGGGCATATTTATGTGTAGTTCCATGAATGCATGATTATTCTTGAGTTAACTCAGAATTGTACAAGTTAGACTCTAGGTTTTAAATTAGAGTTCATTCACTTACAACATTGTTTCAGTGTCAACTAAACTAGACTTGCATCGACCCCGTATAGACTCATGAGTTTGAGGATAATTGAACGAGTCTACAAAATAATGGTTATTACTTATTTTCCCCCAGATATGCCTAGACTGACAATGGTTCAATACTTTATAAAAACCTATAATGCAACAACTAAATGATAGGGCTCTACACTAGTCACAAAACATGGATCTCTATGCTATAGCACTTTGACTATGCAAATCAGTATCCAAATATGATCCTATCAGCAAAGGAGTTGAACAACGTTGTATTGAGTCTCTTAGCATAAACAGATAGAACCCCTTGCCCAATCCACGTAAGCTCAATTCTAAAAAGATGCAGTTGAAGTGTGAAGTAAGTCAGTTAGGATATTTCCTGAAATTCAGGGAGTTTCTGTTATAAGAGAGGGAGGGGAAGTTAGGGTTCATTCAGAAAAGTTGTTAGTAATTGGTTGGAAAAGATTTCTCTCTGGTTTCGGAGTTAATAGAACTCTGGTTTATCAATTCTGTTTCTGCTTTCCACCATTGTAAGAGCTTCAAGCTCACCATTTCCAGTTCAATAAAGTTCTGTTTCTTACCTTAAAATTGCGAGTCCTATCTTAAACTAAGTCATGGATCAGGAAACATGAACAAACCCATCATTGCAAGTTTGCAATTAACCCAATAGGCCAATGAGGTGAATGAACTCTACTCTGATGAGCTAAAACCCAGTTTCAATCAGGGGAACCTAGTCCTACCATCCTTCACTCTGTAGTAATTGCAAACCTTATTGATGTTTAACTTATTATGGTCTTTTTGTGTGCTTAGTTTTTTTTATAGACAAATATTGGTTGTTAATTTGTTAGGGGTGAGGAAATTTGCTAGCGGCAAAGTTTTTTTTTTTTTTTTGTGTGTGTGTGTGTGTGCTCAGTTATGAACCTATCTGGTCATGTGGGTAAACCACGGGATTTTTGGGCTTAATTGCGCCCAACGCTCATAATTGAATCTTCTATTTCATGCATCAAGCGCAATTGCACTCACTTTCAGGCATCTTTACACTCTAATTCCTGTTGCATTCCTCTCAATTTGCTCTCATTTCCATGAGTTATCCTGACAAACAAATATCTATTAAAATTTAGATCACAAAAACTTGAATTGACATGAGATTTCGTCAGAAAAATTATGCAAGCTATGCATGCAAAACTAGAGTGCTGAATGAAAAGGTTATGTAGCTACTATGATTCTTACCTAAAGAAGAACTAAATGAAAGAGAAAATGCAACTAAAGTGATTATCCTTGCAAATAAAGTTGCAGTCTTGCAGATATTTGCATGTGCATATCTTGGGTTATGTTTATTATATCTTCCACATATCTTGTATTTTGAATTGAAGATTTTTGAAATCAGTTGCACTTGTGATGATAAATATTGCAGTTCCAAATGCATATCCAGTTATCTTGGGTTACCATATATTTGTTGAATTTTTTAGTTTTTTTGAAAATTGTAGCTATTTTTTTTTCTATTGAAATACAAAAAATGTAGCTATTTTTTTTTCTATTGAAATACAAAAAATGTAGCTATTAAGGAAAGTAGTGCCGTAGATCGAATGCTGTTAATCTATTATCTATCATTTGGTGGTGACATAAGGATAATGTTGCAGGCTGCTGATCAGAGAGAAAGATTAACTATGTCAGTAGAGAGATTAAATGAGTCTAGTGACAGAATTAGGGAGAGCCGAAGAACCGTGCTGGAAACTGAAGAACTTGGTGTCTCAATCCTCCAAGATTTACACCAGCAGCGCGAGACTCTCCTGAACTCTCATAAAAAGGTACTTGATATGTGAATGCTATTTTTTCAAATGGTTTTTCGTATTTCACCTTTAGATGGTTCTTCTCCTCCTTTGTTTTGCTATGAAATTATCATGAGATGATCTTCTCTAAGGGTAAGTCAATCTTGACAGTTATTCCATTAGATTAAGATTGTTAGCCTTCAGTGTAACGAATGCAATGTAGAAGCTGTGATGATTGCTGGTTGATTGTACTTTTCTTGGCCTTGCAGCTTCATGGGGTAGATGATGCTATTGACAAGAGTAAGAAGGTTTTAATAACCATGTCACGGAGAATAACACGAAACAAATGGATCCTTGCATCCGTGATTGGAGCTCTTGTTTTTGCTATTGTTATTATTCTATTTTACAAGCTATCTCATTAGTAATATGTGTTCGGTTGTATATAGAACAATATGTGTTTGTCGTATCCCTGCAATTGTTTGTCTGTCCATTGTTATTTTCATGATTGGTGAAGTAGTCAATGATTCTTGCTTTTTATGCTCTACATGGTGTTGTTTTCTTTTGAAATGAAAGAATGTTTACTTGATGCAAGTAAATTTAATCATGTATACTTATTTTATGATATGATGCTTATGCTAGCAATATAGCATTTCTGAAAGTGTATGAATTGATTGAATTCTAAATTCCTGTGCTAATACTGTAATTCAAAAAAATAAAATAAGAGACTGTATAACGTGCAGTTCCTATTATCTTTTCAAAATCCTAGTAACTATGTATTGAAATGAAAAAGTGTATGGCAGAAAGCATTTGATGTGTCAGCCTGTTTGGCACACAATAATCTATTATTATTATGATAGTCTGGTCTTTCCTTTTTCTTTTTCTCTTGATCTTGAGGTCTCCATCGTGCAAAACATGGACGAAATAAGGGAGCTTAAGAGCGTATAGAGTTTTCCACTTATAAAATTAGAGCGAAGAGCCTTAAAGCCCTGGTCAAATTGTTGTTGGTTTAAGCTTACGAATGTGGTGTGGTTGGTTGAGACGTTGAGTGGTGGAATAGTATAAGTAAATCAAGTACGAGATGATCACGAAGTTGGGACGCTGCCAAAACAAGTTGCGTTGTGGAACGTGAACAAATAAGACGACGAGGCACGCGTCCTCATAGGTGAGCTACCATCAACACTCAAACAAGGAATCTAAAATAGTCATTAGTGCTATTTTATTTAATAAAGAAGTTTCTTTTCTTTAATTAAAAAAAAAATCAAATTTAACTAACAAATGATGAATTTATTAAGTGGTGTTTGTCATTTTCCTACATAAGAAAAAAAAAACAATATTTTCATTAAAATTACTATGAAAAAATATCAACTTTTTTCCAAAAATTTTCCTAAATAATTTGGTGACAAAATAAATGAACTTCAAAAATGTAAAAGTATTATTTTATTAATTTTATAATTTACACATCTTTTTTTTTTGACAAAATGATACTTCACTGTAATAAACAGGAAACCTAATATCAGAATCATTCATAAGATTATTAATATTTTTGTTAAATTTTGCTTTCTCATGAACTCACATCCTTGTTAAAAAACAATGCGGTCTGAGTTGATTTAGTTGATTCATAATACAAAATACTCTTATTTTGAGAGAATTCAAAAATTGTATTTGGTGAAGATTTTGGAGAACTTACACAAATTCTTCATATCATTTTCATGTTGTTATAATATTCAATAAATTAAAAATATATTAATCATATAAAAAAAATTCTATGTATTCTCTATTTTCTTCTCCCTCCAAAGTTCTCTCTTCCCATTTCCTCCCCTCCAAACGCCCAACACAAAGCCTTAGATTTTGTTTGAGAGTTTGGAGAGAAAAGAGATAACTTTAGCAACAAAAAACCAAAGAAAAAAAGGTAAGAGAAAGAAGGATAGTGATCCAACTTGAATGATAGATTTATTTTTCTTCATGATACAAAATTCACCTAAAATGGAGGAACTAAAAAATGTATTAAAAGAAGATTTTAGAGAGCTTATACAAAATAAAATTCTTCAAATTCTTTTCATCTATTTATAATACTCTCAAAATTAAAATATCGTAATCAAAATAAATATTTCTTTATCATTATCTACAAAAATACTTTTTAAATAAGGTACGAGATTTCTCTTCCTCTCCCAAAATTTTCCCCTTCCCTCGCTCTGAAACACCAAACAAAGTTTTAGAATTTATGTTACACGAATTTTTTTTTTGACTCAATAAAAAAATAGTGGTTTAATTTTTAGAAAAGCTAAACCACAATTTTAATCCTTCAAAGTGTATGGCGTTGTGACATTGGTCTCTAACATAGCCAAAAATTCAAATTAATACTCTAATAATCAAAATGTCAATCAGTTTAGTTTTCAAATGTAAAGTTAAGTTTGTTAAATGGGTGACGTGGATGCTAATAATCTTATTGGCATGTGGGCTATTGACATGGTCGAGGGCTAAAATGATATTAACCCCAACAAAATTCTCAATAAATTTTCCAAATCAGTAAACCTAGAAACATAGTTCTTCTTCATCTTCTTTCCTATTTTTCCTCGAAACATAAAGTTAAAATTTTTGTCTTCTCTAATTTTTCACCTTCTTCCCTTATTTCTTCCTCATTTTCTCCAAAATTCCATGCTCGCTCATTTCTTTTCTCCCCAATTTTCTTCTTGAAAGAAAATGATTGGGGTTAGAAAAAATTGGGGCAAACAAAAATTAGGGGTATAAGAAATCAGGGAAGATGAAAATTATGGAGAAAAGGAAGATAAAAAATAAGGACAACAAAAATTTTAGATTAAGGTTTGGGATATATTAGGGAAAAAGATGAAAAAAGTTGGTAAGAAGAATAACTATGTTTTTAAAATTTAAGTTTGATAATTTATTGATAATTTTGTTGATGTTAATTCATTTTAATCTCCGACCCTATAAGTTATTAACTTTTTTTTAGACAAAAAAATGATCTTATTTCATTTAAATCGGTAAAAATTATATCGATTAAGAATGATACAATTTAAATTTTCTAAAATCAAGAAGGATAAATTTATAAACAAATTCGCTATATCTAGGTTAATAGCAAAATTGACATAATGCCTACAATTGTAACAAAGCTTACTAATATGACATAAACAAAATTGAAGTGTTTGGAATACACATGTTTTTGGAGCTGTAATGTTGAAGACACCAAATTCAGTGATTGAATCCGCACTTGATCGAAATTAATCTGTCAATATGAAATAAATGAATACCGCAACAAAACAAAAAATCGAACACTGCATCGAGACAAGAAATCAAATGTTGCACTAGAATAGAAAAAAATAATATATATGAAAAATACTTATTTATATTAAAAAAAAGTGGTAAAAAGAGTTAGAGGTAAATTTAGATAAAAAAAATGACCTAACATCATCATTCTCTCATAGATGTCTAAAAGAAAAAAAAAAGTTGAAGGAACATATTTAAATTTAATAGTTTGAACTGTTCTATTTTTAATATAATTAAAATCCCACTTAATTGCATAGACTAAATTGAATGATGTTTTCATGAAAAATTAATTTAAATTTTTAATTAAATTAAAAATTTAGGTGACAATGCCCTACCAATAATTGAAAAAAAAATAGTTGTTTGATTTTAAAAATAGAGAAAGAATTTTCACGTGGACCCACGCACTCCACTTCCACAGCTGTGGGGATGGGAGAGAAAAAAATCACTTATAATTCATTTTTTTTATAAATAATTCATAACTCATTTCCAAACCCAGTTTTCATTTTGCTGCTTTTTTCCAAAATAGCTTCTTCTATTCATCTTTCCTTTCACCCTTCACATCAACCAAACTTCAACTCCATGGATTCTCTTCCTTCCGTATCCCCTTCCATGGTCCTACCTCCCACCAATCCTTTCCGTCGCCATACCCGACGCCTTTCTCTCTTCTCTCGTCATCTTCCTCCGAGACTCTTCTCCGCACCTCGCTGCCGAACGAGGAGGAGGAAGGAGGTGTCGTGCAACGTCGGCGGCGGAGGAGACTCCGGTGAAAACGAGGAGGTGGAGAAGGCGCTTCACATGGACGGCACAATTCCAGGAAGCTCCGACGAGTTCCTGAAACGTGTTTCCTCCCGTGCTTATGACATGCGCAGGAATCTTCATCAGTCTTTTGATTCTAGTAGCTACGACGGTATCTCATCTTTCGTTTCGCTTTTTGTTACTTACTTGTGATTCTGAAAGATTAATCCAATTTGAATTGTATGTTTTTTTTTTCATAAGTTGATGCTTATGATTTGAATTTAAGCATAAATTAGTTCAAGTTGTTTAGGTTAAGTTGATAATGTTTCTCACTAAAAGATGCAAAAATACTGAAAAGAAAAGGTGGAAATAATTTGCAGAATATATATATATATATATATATATATATATATATATTATTCTCTCTTCTAATTCCATTTTCTTTTCTTACCCTTTAGTAATTTTAAACGTTGTGGCTTTTTCAATTGGTCCATTAATTTTGATCTTATTATGCTCTTATGTGTGCTGACTGCTGAGTTGAGAATCTATCATGTAATTTGTGAATTTATTTGAATTGTGCTGCAGTGCTGCTATGTTGATGTATTCTATTTGTTCTATTTTGGATGTGAAAGTCTGGTATAGGCGTGATAGTCGGGTCAGGTTCATTCTGGACCTATGAGTCCATCTTAGTTTAAGTTATTGCTTATAGAAAATTTAAATTTTGTTATTGTGCTTTTCTTTATTACTAAGTTTGAATGTTGAATTATACTATGCTAATAGTATTTCTTAGAGTATATGAAATAACTCTAATTGTCTTTGATATAATGTGAGAATATTTTAGTTTATCTCCTAAGATCAGTTTCTAATATTAGATTATCTCCTAGGATTAGTTTCCATATTACTTAGTTATTATCATGATTTGTTTCTTAATTCCCTTATTTGTTTAGGATTAGGAGTCTTGTAGGAGTATATTTGTAAATATGGGTTAGTGTTTTGTCTTTTATATCAAGTTAGTATTAAGTTATTATCAAATATCAATCATATTTGATGTTTTTATTATTTCTTTCTTCAATTTATCTAAGACCTCATAAGATCAACAATCTTCAATTGTGTTTAGATGTTGTAGATGTTTTGAACAATGAACACTATTTTTGTATTAAGTAAACTGTTACAATATTACTGGTCGAGTCTGGAGATTCCACAAGTTAGCTTAGGATCTTGATTGAGTTTGACAACCCTGCTACAGAATTTATATCCACCTTTGCATCTATAGTTATTAGTTGAATGACATATGTAATGAAGACTATGAAGTGTAACTGAAGAGAGAATATATCGTAAACTACCTTGCGAATGTTCCAAATTTGATGTAATTGTCTGTCAATGTTTGTGATCCGTGTATATGTCAATGTCAGTGTAGCCAGTGTTTTTATTCGTCCTAATAATTGAAGGTTGTCCTTTCATCAGTTTTAGATGACAATCCTTGGAGAGAAACTTCAAAGCCTGTGTATGTACTCACCCAAAAGGAAAACCAGTTGTGCACGATGAAAACCCGAAGAAATAGAAGGTCCGACTCACCTTTTCTGTTGTTTTCTCTCAAAAGTAATATTTGGAATTTTCTATACCTGACTTTACTTTTTATGTAACAGCGAAGTTGAAAGAGAGCTTGGCTTATTGTTTTCTAAAGGAAGCAACCGGAGAGCTGCAATCGGAAATCAGTCAAAACAAGCAAGGGGAGGGACAAAATTTCCAATGCTTGTAGAAGATATTAGCGAGGGAGTGCTGGTATGTACTCTATTCAGGCATACACAAAATTATAGCTCGATTTTTTATTTTTACTTTGAAACATTTTGTAACATGAGATACATCAGAGAATATCAAAGAACATATTTTAGTGCCCCCGTTTTGTTTGATCATAATTGGAATATGATTGCTTTGGTAAATGCTAACTAGGATGCAACATATAAAATTCCCAAATTAGTTTTTCTTAGTATGCCCACTACTCTAAACAGTAAGTTGGTTCATGCTACCCTAGTACCTGTACTTTGTTTGTCGGGGTGGGTTGCATTCAACTTGGTAAAATAAAAGTAATTTTGTCTACCAATGTATTGTGAGGCTTATTAATTACTTACAATTTGACTATATGGATGCAGGTATTTGAAGATGAAAATGAGGCAGCAAAGTATTGCGACTTGCTGCAAGGAGGTGGTCAAGGTTGCGAGGGTGTTGCCGAGATAGACGCCTCATCGGTACAAATAACCGAGCAATTATTATTTTGCCTCTGATCTCTGTTGTTTGAAAACTTAAATATTTGCATGGTGGTGTTGCAGATATTTGATCTTTGCAAGAAAATGAGGGCTCTTGCAGTTCTATTCCGCAGAGGGACGACTCCTCCTGTACCTGAAAACCTTAAGCTCAATCTGCGAGCTCGAAAACGGTCCCTTGAAGACCAAGACGATTCGATGTGAAATTCAGCTCCCTTGTGACGGGAGAAAAGTGACTGTATGCTATCTAATTTTAGTCCCCCAAAACAGCCACAGGGAACAAAAATGTGTATAATATAACAAATTGATTCATCAGTATATATAAAAAAGTATAGCATGTATATTGTTGCTCAAGGCACATGTTCAAAAAGAAAATTAAAATCAAGTAATCAACTAAATAAGAGTAGACTCTATCCGTCAACTCATCAAGTGAAAATAAAAGTATAGTGGGTGCATTTAGAAAAAAAATAATTTCAATAGGGTTGGTGCAATTACAAGTGTATAATAACTGAGAACCCAGAACAAGCTACTCCTGTCCTGTCCAAGACTCCTCACAACAAGGATCACCACCGTACCATCCTTGTAGCACTTGTGGATAGTTTAAGGTTCTGTAGAGATCCTGGAGAGCCATGACTATTTATCAAAATATTACAACAAATATATAGTTTAGTGAGAGCAGAAAAGCTATGTGTGCCCCAAGTTTGACCCATAACAAATTTAGTTCAATTTAATTTGGTCCCTCTATTTTGATCAATATGTAATTTTAGTCTTCTCATTTTGTTTTCTGTAATTTTAGCCTTCTATTTTTAAAATTTAAGATATTTAATCCACTCATAAATTTGACTCAATTTTTTTTATGACGTGGCATTAATTTAAATGACATTGATATAACTGAGATCTATGTGGACTACATATTAGCATTTATTATTTTTAAATAACTAAATAAAATAATTGTAATCTAAAATAAACGAATGTCATAATAATTGTATCCATTCAACTATTTCATTGATCAGATTTTAACTTTTTTGTGTTTTTAAGCAACCAAATGATATATTAATAAAAAGAGAAAATTTTCAACGTTGGATATGCTAAGAATAACAAATACAAGAGTTATAGATATTTGTCGAAAAACAAATACAAAGACATCCAAATAACACAACCACCACCAAAAACATTTAAACAAAAAACTCTAAATTAATCTTCTAAAAAACTAACTCAAGCATTGAATTGAATTTGACCACAATTAATTGAAATCATATTCAAACTCTTTTTCTTTATATTTGAACCAACACTAATAAAGAAGTTTAATGCGTTCCGTCATCTCGATAATGTTACATTTTTCACGTCTAAAAATAACATGACTCCTTATTTTTCAAATAGGTCGTGCATGCTAAATATATAAGATTGAAAAAACAGCAACCTTTTCTACAAATCACACCTATCCCACCAAATTGTTGTGCACATAAACCCTAAACCCTAAATTAGAAAAGGGGTCCTAAATGTTTAATCAATTAAGAATATTTTGGCATACCAATCCAAACGAGGGACAATAAAAAAATAGATGCCGAGTAGTTTCTTCAAATCCACAACTACCCACACACAAATTGGAAGAGCTATCCAGGATACCTTTCTTTAACAAGTTATCTTTCATAGACAACCGATTGTGCAACAATTTTCAAATCAATAGAGACACTTTAAGCGACAGCATCTTATTCCAAATAATGTCACCAAAGTGAGAATGATCTACATTTGAGTTACGTAACAATCTCCAAATTTGTTTTTTTTATTTATTTATTTTTTTTTTATCAACATAGTTTAACTCATTACTATTGAATTGTGTAATCCATGTTTGAATTGATTGCAAAATTAACAACTAAAATAAAATGAATGCATGCATGCCTTGCTCGATGTTTTGATGAAACTGAGGGATGAGTTCAATTACCGCCTCTTCTGCACATGCAAAGTGAGTAAATGTGTGATTTATCTAATTGTTTACCAAGAAACTGCAATGGCAAATTCTATACAATTGATTTTTTTTTTCTACTGTGAGAATCATGTTATGCCCTTTTAGCCAACTGCCGTCGAATCAATGAATATGACCACTTAATTGAAGTCTCATGTGTGTGTAGCAATTACTGTAATTTGTAGTTGCATACTGCTATGAAGATGGAAAAGCTCACATCTAGTGGATGATTAAGGTAAATAATCATCATTAATTAATCTTTTCTTATGTTTTACGTTCGATATCTTAGTTGATTAACTAATTAAGTTGATTATTTTACATTAATTAACTCCTACAATTAAAGTGCAAAGACATCACAAAAGAATTTTTTTATCATTTCTACCACTCCAACAAACCAACTTACCTAAGAATTATTGTTTTGATCACAATATTATATTAGATTAAATCCAACAAAGCAAATAAAATACTAACTAGTCACGCATTAACTTAGCAGACCAAAACAAGCTTCCATTCTCATCCTTCGATTTCCTTTCCTTACACATATTCTACATTAATTGAGTATATAAGAATTTGTAATTTTTGATATAATTAATTCTTTTTATTATCAATGTTATTTAATTTTTATTTTTATTTTTATTTTTTTATTAATGGTTTAAAAAAAATCGTAAAATGATATTAGAGAGCTAATTATTTTGCTATTTTCTTTCTCAAAAATTCTTGGGAAGATTTTCATAGAAATTTAATTGATTTATCTTTTCTTTCCTATTTAATTCTTAAACAATTTGTTCATTTTTATCTCTTTTCTCCATTCAAAACTAATTTTTTCTCATTCTTTCTTAATTTTCTTTTATTTTCCTCTCAAATTCCAAGTTAGAATTATGTCGTCATTATTATCATGATAATAAAAAAAAAATCAAATAATGGGCATTAAGGGTATCATATTTGCTCCCAAGACTTCTTTACTGTTTTGATATCAACCTTCTTTCAACATTAACAACTTTTATCAAGTAAGAAAAACACGGAGACAAGTGTATTTGTTGAAATTTTTTCAAAAACACCAATAACATTTAGTGACAAAATTATTTCATTTTAGTCAAGTTGACATTAAAAAAAAACAAGCAAAGATTTTGAATAGAAGTGTAAACTCTAAATTCATTACTTACCAACAAAAAAAAATCAAGATTGTTTTTGTTTCTAGAAAAAAAAAATCATAATTGGTTTCTCAATTAAAAGTCTAAGCTAATTATCAAGAAGTTGCGCATGAGATTTCGTTCAAAAGAAAAAAGTGAATGTCATGCATGGAAGTATAAATTTGATTCAGTACATAATAAAAAAAAGAAAAGGAAAGAAACAAGATTGCATTATAATCTTTCTTGTTAATTGTTTATTTAATTGGATACATATAAGTGTTTGTAACTCGTGATATTGACTCTCTCTATTA
>JBBPBP010009778.1:10275265-10299821 GCA_037974735.1 Cicer chorassanicum | reverse complement strand
AAATTGAAAAAAATATTTTTTGTATTTTCAAACTAAAGAAAATAAATTTTAGAAGAATTTATTTATTTTAAAAATTATTAAAGTAGTATTAAGTAATTTAAATTTTATATCACCGTAATTTGTTAGCAATTTCCTCTTATTTTGCTTTGTTGATTGTCTTTTATTTTACTATCAAATTTATTTATTAAAATATAAATTAACATATATGGTTGTTTAAACAACGTATGATATACTCAAATTTTGTTTCTTTTCAAAAAAAAAATGAAAATAAAAATAAAAATAAAATGCACATATTGTATTGATTACATTTTATTTTTAAACAACTATATATACTAATTTACATTAAATAAAAATGACCGTACAATACAATAAGAGGCAGACACCTCACACCTTGCAAATAGGAGAGAGTTGTTGGAGTTGATTGCACAGGAGAGTAGAGTATGTTCTTTTCTTTCATACGTCTACTAAACTTTAATTTTGATATTTTTTTTTATTTAACATATTTTGTTTGATTTTATTAATATAATTTAATTTTTTATTATATTTTAATTATTTATTTAATATTTTTTCCTTTGTTAAAAAAATAAGACAACATATATTTCCATATCCAAAATAGATGAAGAATTTTTATTTTTGCTATCAGTGCTCGCATCTCAGTCTTGATATTTCCTTTGAGATCAAACAAAATAAACATTTTTGTATATAAATTTTAAAATAGGATTTATTGAAAATGTTTTTTTATAAGAGAATATAATAAAAAAGTATTCGCATTACGTTGTTTTTGAAATTAATAAATTAACTATTATTTTTATAAATTAAAATATTATTTTTTCAGAAAAGACATTATTTTATTGTTTATAAATAATAAAAATTTAAAAATGATTAAATTGTATTTTATTAAAAATAATATTTAATTATTATAACTTTTGTGTCCCGCCAAATATAACGAAGCAAAAACTCCAAGAAAAGTGAATGGCTCGCTAAAAGTTCCAATTTATAGAATTTTTCTCAAATATGATATCAAAATTTAAAAAGCTTAATTGTAATTGTAGTCCCTTTATTATTATTAAATCACATATCTCTGAAAAAGTATTTGGAAATTTCTCTAAATTCTCTAAGTAAATCCCTGGAGTAAGGATGTGGTTATAGATGTAGAAAATGAGATTGATTTGCTTTTGTTGGAATCAGGGGAAGGAATCGAACACGTATTGGATCGTCCGAAACTTTGTGAAAAAATTGTGTATCTCAGAATGTTTTTTCTATCGGTCGTGTGCAGCTTTATTTATAAATTCAACATTCAAAATGAGAAATTGTAGTGGCATTGTTGAGTTGATATGCATTTTTTTTTTACATATGCATTTTTTTAAAAGTTGTCTTTGTGATTACTTTATTTTTTTCATTATATTAATATATAAATGATTTTTCTATACGGAAGTTGTCTTTGTGATCAATTTATTTTTTTAATTGGTATGAGTTATTTTACTGTGTGGAAGTTGTATTAGTGACAAATATTATATTCAGATCATATACTTTTTAGGAACATGCATAACATTGCACTGTCTTTTGATTGTTTTATTGTGATTAATGTGTATCTAATGTGATAATAATTTTATGAGATGATTTGATGTAATAATGAGATATTAATTTATTTGAGTGATTTTGACGCTTTAATGTGATATTATTTCTTTGAATATTTTGATCTATCATGATGTGTTATAATATAACTCTATATGATTACATGTGTGTTTTACTTACTTATAATATACTATCAACATGATTTCGAAACTCACCTCGTTCATTGTTTGTGTTGGACTGGTTTGACCATGCATTTGTGAAATCGTAGTTATTACAGGATAATGAGTCTTGAAGTTCAAGTTGGAAGAAGCTCTCCTTTGATAGTGAATCTTGTATTTTATTATGTCATTTAACTATGACGTTAACGATGTATTTTCCAAAAAAAAAAAGAACTTTACTCTATTTGATTGTTATATAATAAGTAAATCTAATATAATTTTAAGCAGCAATGTGTATTTGTGAAAATGTGATACCTTAAACAACTATTTTGATTTTTCAATGAAAAATGAGATTTTTTTTTATCGTTATTTAAGTGATTTCTCTCAGTTATGAATTTGTCTCTAAAAAATATTACTATTAAAATATTTTGATTTAAGGTGTCACATATAATCTACTGAAAGTACAAGCAAAAAAAATAAATTGCAGAAATAATATTATGCAGGACATGAGTCATGGGAAACACGTTGAAGAACTTATTTATGAAATTCAGACTTATCGAGGAAAATTGTTATCGCAAAAAAAAAATCAAATGTGACCGTTTCAGACTATTAGATCGTTGGGCTGCCTTGAAAATATATATTAGAAAACAAAATTAAACTATTTTACAAAATAATTTCTCATATATTGAAAAGAAAAATAGAAAAGATTATTTTACAATATAGCATCTCAATCTCTTTATATACAATGGGAGATAAAAGATATGAAGTTTGTTAGAACCTCAATGGTTTGGAGAACAAATACTTACCTTGTTTTGATGATAACAAAAGGTATTTTGTGGGAACAATTTAATACACTAATAATTTAATTGAGCGTGCAGAAAAAAAAAAGCTAGAAGCGCCCATGATCAAAGGAAGCGTGTCCACCAGATGATACCACCAGAGGAAATGATCAAATGAAGTAAACAGATCCGAGGAAAGGAAACAATCAAATCAAAGGAAAGGAAGAACCCACGCCCTTTGTTGTGTTGAATTGTGCATCAGAGGAAGCAACCAGATTAAGAGGAAATGGAATAAAATGACGGATAAGAGGAAAGGAACAACATGTGCCCTTCACTATCGCATAAGACTCTAAATTCAAGTTCAACATGCTCTAATAAGCTGTCTCCAACAAAGCAACTTAGAGGCAACCATCTGACTCTAATATACAATGCTGACTTTGCCTCTACTAAGTTGTCTCTGACCAGTAACTCAACACCAAAAGATGATTGAATATGACTCTGAACTTTATACTACTTCTGACTCTAATTATTAGATTTTGCCTCTAACACAAACAAGTGTCTAACGTTGAGAAAAGTCAACGCCTCTAATGAAAAGTCAACGCAACATGAAAAAGTCAACACAACATGAAAAAGTCAATGATTCTAACTGTAATAAAAATCATGACTCTAGAAGTTGACTCCAAAGACACACGTTCTACACACGACTCGGAAACAGAATCAGATGAAGGCTCACTACCTCTTATTTTGATACTGAAGTTTTAATTGTCCAAGCAGTTACTTTTGTCCACACTTAAATGGATTAAAGAGCCCAATCATTTACATTCTTAATTGCATCTAATTGAATATATTATCAAATAGAAACGATCCAACAAATTCACGACAACAAATGTGCGCAATCAAAGATAAAACATCTTGAAATCAAAGAAACGATCAAGAATCGAATGTTAGTTACTGTCAAGCAACAATCATGAATTGAATGTCAATAACTATCAAGCAATGATCAAGAATTGAATGTTAGTAACCGTCAAACAACGATCAAGAATTTTATTTTAGCAACTGCCAAACAACGATAAGAAAATTCAAAGATCAACAACAAAGAATAAATTCAAAGCAACAATCGACTAAACATTTGGACACAAATCAAAGCAACGATCATTAAAGTTTGAATGCAATGGGAAGATTACAAAATTGAAGTAAACAACAACAAAAAAATTGAACGTTGGAATCAATATTTTGGAAGAAGAAAGAGAAGAAGAAGCAATTTGAAAAGCTCAAACAGTTGACATCTGTAAAAGGTTTTCACCACTTGAGGAACCATACACGTAGCGAGAAGAACGGAAAAATTATACGAGCTAAATATCAATCAATCATCAATCATAAATTACTTAGATTTTATTTAGCACTCAATTGTAATGTCATTCTAGTTGTGCTAAGTTTGTGAGCAAATTGTAACCATCCTCTAGTGAGAGTAAACCCAGAAACGAAAACTAACCACTTATGTAATTTGGCACGATGTAAATCCTCAACGACTTGTGGTTTCCAAGTTGGATGTTGAGAAGACTTACTTAGTGAAAGTTAAGGGGTGGTAATCTATTTTGAATTGTTAAATTAAATCCTTCTGGGTGAAGGGACTGGACGTAGCTACCGGATTGGTAGTAAACCAGGATAAATTACTGTGTTATCCATCTTACCATTGTTTACTGCCTCTGATTTTTCTTGTTTTATTTTCACCATTGGTTAGCCTAGAAATATCTTAAAAACCAAATACACAATTCAAACCCTCATTTCTTGTGTATTTTCCACCTACAAAGTTTTGTTACAACCATAACTATAACTAAAATAACATAATTAACTAACTAATAACAACCTAGGACAAGTATCCTATAAGCCATTACAAGCAAGCTCACAGTTAGCTTGACTGACAAGAAACTATCAAGTTGACTATGAGGCTGGAAGATTGGTGCGTAGGCTAACTAGCTAGTGAACAAGTTGGCAGACTGGTAAACTAGTCAAAACTGGCTGGCTAGTTAACAAGTTGGTTGATTGGCAGACTAGTGAAAGTTGGCTGACTAACATACTATGAACAAGCTAGTTGACTGGTGGAGCAACTTGACTAGTACACAAGCAAGCTAGCTAGCTAGTGACACTTAAGGTGGCTGAAGGCAAAAACGAAAAATAACTCAACCATAATATACTAGTTATTCTAATACCCCTTCATAAGCTGGAGCTTGATATATATATCAAGTAATCCAAGCTTAGAAACAAATAATTGTTGAATTACTTTGGCAGCAAGCTCTTGGTGAAGAGGCCAGCAGTTTAGTTGGCACTTGTGATAGGCATTAATTTAGAGATGCCAGCTTGAGACTTTTTCCTTACAATGTGGCAGTCTATTTCCAAATATTTGGTTCTTTCATGGAAAACTGAATTGGCTGCTATGTGCAAAACATTCTAGTTGTCACAAAACAATAAGGGTGTATGCTTGAAACTGATATGGAGGTCACTGAAAAGGTAGACTAACAACTGTAACTCACATGATTCTGATGCTAAAGCCTTATATTCTGCCTTTGAAGATGATTTTTCCACAATAACCTGTTTCTTGGAATTCCAACTAATGAGGAAATTTCCAAGAAAGAAACATTAGCCTAAAATAGATCTCCTAGAATTTTTGCATGTGGCCCAATCTACATAAGTGAATTTGACCTATGAATTTCTAGGAAAATAGATATCTTTTCCTGGTGTCTTCTTTAAGTATCTAAGGACCCTAATTGCTACTTGATGATGTGTCTGACTAGGACTTTCCATGTACTGGCTGAGTTGCTGAACTACAAAGGTGATGCCAAGTGTTGTAGTTGTCAAGTATATTAGTTTACCAATAAGTCTATTGTATTCAGTAGCATCTACATTGGGTGTTCCATCTTGTTGTTGTTATCTGAGAGATGCATCCATTGGTGTTGAAGCAGGTTTGCTGCACAACATACCTGTTTCTGTCAATAAATCTAGGTAATACTTTCTTTGACAAATGGAGATGGCAATTTTAGATTGTGCTACTTCTAACCAAGGACAGACTTCAAGGAAACCTAATCCTTGATGCCAAAAAGCTCCTGCAATCTGTCCTTAATCAGTTGAAATTCATCCAAATTGTTCCCAAATAGGATTACATCATCCACATCAATGGCCAAAGCTGTGAAAGTTTATGAATCACGTTTAATGAAGAAGGAATCATCTAATGTTGCTTATTGAAAACCATAATTCAATAATGTAGAGAAAACTTCTCATGCCACTATCTGTTAGCCTGCTTTAGTCCATACAAGGATTTAATTACCTTGTAGACTTGTTTTGTTCTATTCCTAGTAATTCTAAATGGTAATCTCATGTACACATCTCCATGTAAGAAAACATTGTTGATGTCAAGTTGTTGAAGATGCCAGTAAAAAATGGATGCCAAGGCCAACATAACTCTGATGGTTGTCATTTTATTGACTGGACTAAAAGTATCAAGATAGTCCAGTCCTTTTATTTGATTATATCATTTTTCCACAAGCCTTGCTTTGTATATGTCTATAGTTCCATCCTTTTTTTTGAGTTCGTAAATCCACTTGCTCCCTATAGGTTTGACTCAAGGGGACATGTCTACAATCTCCCATGTGTTGTTTGTTTCCACAGCCTTCAACTCATCTTCCATGGCTTTGTTTCATTTAAAATAGACAAAGAAAACTCCTTGTGAGATGGAGATAAATTAACATAAGAAACATAATTACAAATAGGTTAGGGTACACCTGATTTGATTGTTAAGTGACTTGTGATTTAACACTAGTAATCTGTTAGGTAGGTTGGTTGGTGTATATCATGTCCTAATCTTTTGATGCAGTGATTGTCATTATTATCTTGGTCTAACTGAGCAATGGAATCAACATGTTGCTCAGGTTCATAAGGCAGCAGAGTAATGGAGTCAACACCTTGCTCAGATTCATAAGGTTGTGAGCTTGGGGTATGCTCCATTTCCAAATCACAATGAAAATAAGCATTATGCAGCTCAATAACAGTAGGTTCACTTGAATTAATAGTAATGCAGTCCCAATTCCTTAAATTTGAATTGCTTGGATGTATGGAATGATGAGTTCTTCAAACACCACATTCCTTGAAACAATAAAACTTTTATCTTGGATATCTAAAGCTGGTAACCCTTTGTACCTGCCTTATATCTCAAGAAAACACATTTTTTGGCACGACTATCAAACTTGGATATGTGAGAAGTAAGAGTGGATGCAAAACTATGACTTCCAAAGACTCAATATGGCTTTTAGTCTTATATTTGCTTCTCATGAAAATAACCCAAACAAACCTACTATAATAATCTAAAATAGTGATAAAATACTTAAAATGATGGTGAGATTGAATAGAAAAGGGCCCCCCATATATCAGCATGAATTAAATCAAAAGAGGCACAAGCATTGTGATTATTATTAGGAAAAGGCAACTTCTTTTGCTTGGAAAAATGACAAATATGACAAACATGTTTGTCACCATAACATATATAGGAAAACTGATTATTCAAAATCTTCATACAATTGTTAGAAATGTGACCTAAACGAAAATGCCATTAAGGTTTTTTTGGGAATAAGTCTAACATTGTGATTATTAAATACTGTTTATACTACAATCATCACAATTTTTCAAATTTGACTTTGACCCCTTGAGGTATTAAAGCCCTTCAACAAGGTAAATTGTATCAATCCTCTTCTTGGTCCTCAAGTCATAAATATAACAACCATTAGTATTGAAAATAGCATAATAATTTAATTGATTACATAATCTTGAGATAGAAATAAGATTAAAAGAGAACTTAGGTAAAAAAAAAATCCAATTTTAAATCTTTTGTAACAAAAACACATGATCAATTGCTCCAAAATCTATAATCTAAACCACATCTTTGTGATAATTATGGATAGAAAAATTGAGGAATGTTTACCTGTGGACTTATCAACAGGGGTTAAACCAACCTGGGAAGGGGAAGCTATGTGGTTGGCTGCATGATTAGTCCCCAAATTAGCTTGTTGTATCTGGTCTAGAATTCATTTGATTTGATCTTGAGTGAATGGACCTTGTTAGTTGCCACAATCATCATCATCCTCATTCTTGGTGCTTTCTTGTTCACCATACACATTATTGGTAGAATTACCAATCTTGAATTTGAAATTAGGTGGAAACCCATGCTTTTTGTAACAAATGTCAACAGTATGACCAAGTTT
This sequence comes from Cicer chorassanicum, assembly GCA_037974735.1. NCBI lineage: Eukaryota > Viridiplantae > Streptophyta > Magnoliopsida > Fabales > Fabaceae > Cicer > Cicer chorassanicum. The sequence goes on along the minus strand of JBBPBP010009778.1, from coordinate 10,292,060 downwards.
ACCAGAATGAGTGCAAGTCTTGTCATTTCCTTTTCTTCTCCAAGAACCTTTCTTTATTTCAGCAACATTCACAAAAGTATGAGATTTTGTGTTATCATTAGACCCTTCATTCTGTCTTTCTTGTAGGAGAACTAAAGAGGGCTCTATTGAGTTTTGGCAGAGGCTCCATGAGCAATACTTCACTTTTAACCACATAAAAACTTTCATTTAAATCAGTTAAAGAGATGATTACTCTATCTTCTTTGACATATGTTGTAGAAGCACAATTACATGGTGGTATAGGGTGAAAATTATCCAATTCTTCCCATAAAATAGTTAAAGCAGTAAAAAATAAATGAAACATTCATATTACCTTGTTTAATTGAGTGAATTTCTTTTTTCAATTATGATATTCTAATTAGATCCCTTTGTGAAAACATTTCCTTTAAATCAATCCAGGCATTGTTGGAACTATCTCCGAAGGAAAGACTTTGACCTGAATTGATGACCCATTGAAGAACCAAACTATTGCATCGTAGTCAGTACTTGTGAGTTTTCTCAAAAATGTTTGGCATGGGCAAAGATCCTTCAAGAAACTTCATTTTATTCTTTCCCACCATTACTTCGGTCATTGAACAAGCCCAAGAATTGTAATTTGTTCCATTAAGGAATGGAGTAACAGTTACAGAAAAAGGACCCTCACTTGGGCGAATGTAATAATGACGACTGATGTTTTGAGCCGAATCAAGACTGGTAGTGTTATTGTTGTTGTTATTTAATCTTTCCATGGTTTAAGATGATGAACGCCCTCAAACCAGGCTCAATGACACCATATTAGGAAACAAGATGAAACTATTTTACTGAATAATTCCTCGTATATTGGTAAGAAAAATAAAAAAGATTACTTTACAATATAGCATCTCAATTTCTTTAGATACAATGAGAGAGAAGAGATATGAAGTTGTGTAACAATCATAACTAATATAACACAATTAACTAACTAATAACAATCTAGGACAAGTATCCTAAAAGTCATTACAAGAAAAGCTGACAGTTAGCTTGATTGACAATAAACTATCAAGTTGATTATGAGGTTGGCTAACTCGGTAGAAGTTGGCTGACTGACATATTATTGAAAGTTGGTTGGCTGGCTAGTGAACAAGCTGGCTGACTAGCAGACTAGTGAACAAGCTAGCTAATTGGCTAACTAATGGAGCAAGCTTGCTGACTGGCTACCAGTGGAGCAAGCTGGCTAACAGGCTGACGGTGCACAAGTTGATTGGCCGGTGACATTGAAGATGGCTAAAGGAAGAAAAGAAAAAGAACTCAGCCATAATGTCCCATTTATTCTAATAACATACATTGAATTTCCTAGCATTGTTCCCATGACCTAGTTTGTGAGAAATTTTTGATAACATACATTGTATTTCCTAACTCTATGTGATGTGATCGTTGCAGGATTTTGAGAGTGTTCTAAAGACTTAATTTATTATAACTTTTTAAAATTGTAACTGTTATATTATTTTAATATTTATTTTGAATTTAAAATTTTCCCATGACACTGTGCCTAGGAAATATGGAAGCGACAAAGTTTATTTTAAAATTAAAGTATTTTTAGGAGTTAATATTTTCTATCTTAATTTTTTGTTTGCTAAAAATATTTTCTTTATATCATTCTTCTTATTCTCTTCGTTAAAATTTCATCTTTGATCTTTCATTGTTATCTTCATTTTAGCATTCCTATTTATTTTCTTTTAATTACTATATTTCATAATCTCTTTATCATTTACTTCTTCCTTCTATTCTCCCATATTTCATCTCTTATTCTTATTTTCATTTTTCTTTGATTCTTTTCTCATTTTTTCTTTATTTTTTCATTAAATTATTATTCGTTTTTAATTATTTTAAAATTATGAATACCTTTATTTTTTATTCTTATTTCGTTTTTTCATTATCAAATTATGAATTATTTTAATTAATTTTTTTTCTATAATAATGTACTTAAATATTTTTAAAATTTTATAATTACAAAACTTTTTTTATATAATTATCTTGTTTTAAATATTTGAATTACCGAGGACATTTTCTCGGGAAATATTTTGTCAATTTTATTTTAAAATAATTCAGCATGGACACATTTTTAAATTTTTCATTGCCTAGGAAATTAGTTGGCTAAAAGGCTGACCAATCAAACGTGACATGCTGAAAATTATCCAGGATCATGAGCAAAAAGTGTCATACAAGACGGAAGTTATCCAAGAAATGGTTCTTGGAAAATAAATTTGCTAAAAAGGACATGACATAGTCTGTGCTTAGACTTTTGAACCAAATAAAGGGAAAGCCATCCATACGAAAAGCCAACAAACTTGTATCCATAACAACATCTCTTAGGCCATTAATAAGCCAATGGGCTCTCTCAGCTCTATCTTTTAAGAGAATATCATTGAGAAAATTCCAAAAATCTTTTCTTATACTAGTCTCACGAAAGTCATAGAAACCAGTCAACCTCCAAGTACCTCTAACATCCTCAACTTCAACAATAATATGATTTAAAGAATAATAATGTTACATTAGAGGCAGAAACACCATAAGACAGCCATACCACCACCTCGATCTTCCCGGTCCACAACAAAACAAAAATCTAAATCTAAAGCATAACATAATTCCTCAACTTTATTACAATGAACCAAAGTCATAAAGAAAATTAGCATTTGATTATAACATTGGAAGAGGTATTTTAAAGCATAAATAAACTTTGGATCTTTTAAATTTATGTCAGCTTCTGCTTAGATTGTTTAATTTTTTTTTTTTTAATTTGGTCTTTTGAGTTACATCTCATTTGCAACGTTAACTTTTATATTTTGGTTCATTTATAATAAGTATTTTTTTTCTTTCTATTAGTTCTATTTAAAAAAATGTCACGTGATCTTTACGATACTGAAATGTGCATAATAGTGTTAATATCACAATTTAAAAATAAATAATTTTTAGATTGATCATTTTAGTTTAGTCTAGTTCCCGCTTAGATCCAATCTTCGTTTTCTTTCTCTTCGTCATCTTCCTTTTCACCATCTTCTTCCTCATCCTCTTCTTCATTATTTTGTTTTATAAAAATATCAAAATAAGAATTAGGTTTTTCTTCCATCCAAAAACACATCAATCTTCATCCCTTTCTTTATCATCATCTTCCTCACCATCATTATCATATTCATCAAATCCAAAAATATCACACCTTCATCAAATCTAGAAATTAAAAGAAAAAATATTAAAAAAAAATATTTTGATTGATCTTCTAAAAAGTATTTGTCTCCACTATTCCCCATCTTTCTTCTTCCAACCCTTACTCACCTCCCTTCAATCTTTTTTTTTTTTATTTATGGGTTTGACGAAAGGTACCCAGTGTTCCTTCTTCCAATAACACAAATTAAACTCTTAAGCATCTTCATCATAAACTTAAAAAAATACAAAAAATTCCAATTATAAAACAAAACAAATTTGAAGTTAAAACTTAAAAAATATAAAAAATTTAAATATGAACCTAAACCCAGAACAATAGATTTACAATGGGTTTATAATGATGAAAGATGACAAAAGAAAGAAAGACTAACAGTTTAAACGAAATACAACTTAAGGGCACCAATTTGAAAAAAATAAAAACATGAAAGATGGAAATGGGTCAAATTTAAAGAACTGTGATGGTTTCATTTTTATGGGTTAAATAATTGTAAGAATTTATTATTTTTTTAATATATATATATATATATATATATATATAAAATTTGTGTGCCACTTCACTGTTATGTACATGTCAATATATTTTTGTAAATGAATTATAAAATAAAGGTCAAAGTTGCATATATAAAGTAACTTAAAAACTAAATTGGAGAAAAAAGTTTTTAAAGACTTAACTGAAAATTGACTTAAATTTAAATGATCAAAAATGTATTTATGTCTATTTCAAATTAGGAACTACACACGAAATACCTAGACTTCAACAATTTCAACTTATAATAACCCGCCAATACAATGTGTTCATTGAACAAATACTTGCTCACTTGAGAAAAGACTCCATAAATTCACTCATAAATTTTGAGGCATACATCATATCAAATATAGTCTTTTACCATTGAAACTACACTTATGACTTGGAATAAAATGTTTTAATTTGAGATAAGAAAATGAAAGAGTAATTATAGCATATAGGACATTATTTGTTGTTTTCAACTTTTTCTGGTTAGATCTTTGGTAATTCATATACCATTGTTGGTTGTATACGATGATCAATCTAAGTTGAATTTGAAGGATAATAAAAGAGAGTTATTTTCATTCACAATAATCAAAATCTTGATTCATCTTTGAAAATCCAATATAAAGAGAATCAACAACTTCCTCAACTTATTATTTTCTATAAAATTGTTTTCAACTTAAAAAGAGAGGATAATCTGATACAATTTAGATATCACATTATGACTTATACTGTAAATTACTGCCTGTATATTTTACAGAGCTCATGAGATAACAAAGGTGTATAATTAAATAATAACAAAATAATTATATGAATTTCTTTTTCTCAAAAAAGTTCTTCAAGTGCCATAGTTGCAACCCTGCTACTGAAAAGGTAATAAAATATGAAAGGAAAATGAAGTGACACATTCTGGTATCAGTTATCCAATTGATAGCTAGCATTTCTTCATTTCTGAAAAAAAAATGGTAAATTAAAATAAGAATTTAACACTAAAAATTGAATTAAGCATAGACAAATAGATGTGTATATGCTTACAGTTTAAGAAGACTAGTCATCTCCTCCTTAATGGCCACAGCAGTATTAGTCAAAATTTCTACCTCAAATCCCATTCTCTGTCACATGTTAAAGAAAGCATATTAAATCATATTATGTCTATGGTAATATTTATTTCATGCGAATTTTATTAAAACAAAAGTACGTTTTAAACTTACATCAATGTTGCTTTTCTTTGCAATACTGGACCAACCTTTGGCTGCGACTCCAGTTCTCCAATCAAAATCAATAGAGAGTGTTGCTTTGGGATCATCAGCTGAAACCCAGAAACATATAATGTGGTCCCCACTTTGATGTGCCACAAATGAAAACTGTCCTGCTTGAACATGCTCTGCAAAATGATGTGTCTTTGTACCTCCGGTCGTAGTCACCTAATCATTATCACCAATTAAATCAAAAATTAATAGTCCACCAACAATCAACTTCACATTTCTAGCTTTCTAAAGTAATATTTCTACGTTTTAAATGTAGTAACTAATTTGATATGTTTTGAATCATAGTTTTAAATTGCTACTATGGTTATATTGTAAATTTTTATATTGTAAACAACAAATAAGATTTAAATTGTAGCTGTGATAATGTGGAGGCGACTTTAAAATTTACAATATTAGTGTTGTACACTTCAATTTAAATTGTAACTTCACCAAATCATATATATTGTCTCGGTTACTACATCAATTTATTAAATTAAACATATAATCTTAACTAGAAAATTAACTAGGGTTGATTTTACTTTTGGAGAAATGAAAATTGATTTTATATGTGTATGATTAATTTTGATATGTTTAGTTATTTTTAATTAAAATTGATTTTACTTTCAAAATTGATTCTAAAGTTAAACTGAGATTTTTAGCTTTTGATCGAAATCGTGTCTTTTTTATCTTCAAATATATTGTTCAATTCATTTTGATATTAATTTTTCCAAATATAAGCTATTTTACATTCGACTCACTTTTAAGTTTTAACTAAAATCAAATTTATAAAATTATTTCTATAAAATAATTAATTTATGTCAATGTAGTATCAAAAACTCGATATTAGATTTATCATCAACTAACTTTACCCTAATTTGAAAAATGGGTACAAAAATGACCTAATTTTTATTCACGTTAAAAAAATTTAGTCCTAATTTTTATTCACGTTAAAAAAATTTAGTATTATCAACATATTACAACCCATCATATATATGATTTTATACGTAGTTATTATAAAAATCAAATATTTCAAATAATTCAACAATTGTGATCAATTGACAAAGTAAATATTATTTGTACCGACGATATATATGTGAATAAATGAATACCTGAACAGTGATGGTGTGGTTAACAGGCAAAGGTTGACCCACATTTGGATTCACGATTGAGTAGTTCCCAACTGTCATCGAGTTCTTGTTTATGTTTTCAGCCATACATCTATGTTTACCAGATGGCAAATCAAACCTCATGGATTCAACTGAAAATGAAAACATTCCCACAACTACAGCAACCAGAAAAATCAAATAGGATAGTTTTGGATTTAATCGAAACATATTCACAATATAGGTAGCTAGTGTGGAATGAGAAGAAGAGAGTAGAGAAATAAAAAAAAAACACGAACTTCCAAGTTGTGTGTGTTTAATTTGTTGGGGTTTCAAACAGTAGAGGGAAGGCGGTGAGTACAATTACAGTCTAACCTATATTTCCTTTTTTTTTACAATACAATATATATTTAATTATTTACTTTATTCTTTTCTTTTTGACTAATATTTCTTTTATTCTCTTTACCAAAAAAAATGTTTCCTTTATTCTGAATCTTTATTAGTTTTAGTATTTTGTTTTAATTTTGAAATAATAGGCATTAATTTTAGAAATTTAAAATCTAATTAACTTGCATTATAAAAATAAGATATCAAGTTTTATAGGTTGTCAATATAAAAAATTAGATTTAATTTAACATTAATATAAAATATTTTTATACTATATGTCAATTACAACTATTAAATAATTAAAAATTATTTTTAAAATTATATCTAATGTGATGTGTAAATTTTTATAGTAACAATATATACCAATTAAACTCTAAAATTTATATTATCAATAGATCTTGACCATTTTTATATTAAATTAGACTTTAAAATGACTAAAGTCAACGTTTTAACAAATCTTTAATATATTTTTTTGGTCAATAAATTTGTAATAAATGTAGACCACATAAATTAAATTCTTAACGTAAAAAGTATTAACTTATAAAATATTTAATGATTAAATTAAAGGTATTTAATAAAAATATATTTAATTAAATAATTTTTCAATTGTTATAAAAATGAGAAACTACATATAGAATGGAGTGTGTTTGTCCAAATTTGTTACTTACGTGGGTGACTTTGATTGGAAAATGCACGTAATTCTTCTTTCTTCCTTTATTCTTATTGGTTACTTTGCATTAATTTATTCAATAAATTAAATGTTTGACCAATATGACAAGGTAAATTAACTTCCGGATTGGAATTAGGTGCACTTGGGGATTAGGTCAAGTTATGCGGTGACAACATCTCGACCTTCCCATTAAGATCGGTTGGTCGGTATATGTTGTGACTGCACCACTACACTTAATTTTTTACTGTACCTAATTCTGATCAACAAATTCTATATTGGTCTTTTTGATTACTTGGGCCCACTGGTGACCACATTAGGTCTTTAATATGTACACTATGTGATACTCTTGTGAAATAATATTTAAAAGTTATTTAAAATTTTAATAATAATAGACGATATTAATTGAATGTATAAATTAATGGCTTTTTTTATGTTTATGATTGAGACGGTAATCTAATTGATGTTGATTAACTAGTTGAATTATAAAAGATACATTAATTTTCTCTTAATTTTATCAAACTAACATTAATCTAGTCATTGTCTTAATCGTAAAAATCACAAGTTGGGTCGGTGCACCTTTAATAAAGATAAAGCTTTAAACTTCTAATTTTTTTATACTATTAAGACTCAGAATTGGATCTCATTTATTGGATATATACTATATGTTTTGCAATTGATGTCAGTGTAGGTTGTTTTGTAGTACTGGTTGTGATCATCGCCTTCGAGATTGAAATCTATCATAATCGAATCTTAAATGTCTTGTTATTTTAAATTTAATTAATAGCTATTTTAGACTTTTAGTATTTTTTTATAGTTAATTTAGACTATCAGAAGAAAAACACATATATACTATTTTTCATTTACCCATGTGTTGTAACATTTTTCAAAATTTACTTAGGACTAAATTTTACACAATTTTCTTAAGTAGTATTTTTTTATTTTGATATTATTATTGTTTATTATGCGATTTAAATTTTTAAATACATTACTAAATATTTTTTTTTCCTATAAAACAAATTTGTTAAGTTCCACCACAATATATACAAATAATAAAAAAATTATATCAACCTACTTTACAAAATAAGAAGTTAACAACAAAAAAACATATTTAATAATATATTATTATTAATTTTAAAAAAGTCTCAAATAATATTTTGTTTTAATTAGCTCTCAATATACGTTGGATTGGCCCTTAAAAAAGAATGTTAATTTTTACGAGTAGTCTTGTCAATTGTCATTAGAGTTTCAATCAACTTTTAAGCACCAGTCTATGCTTTTGTAACACGTGGAAATCATGCTTTTGTTTGTGATTGATGTTACGGTGGCCACCTTCGTAAGGGGTCTAATGGATTACCATAGACTAGTACTTAAAAGTAATATGAAATTGTAATAACGATCGAATCGAAGACAACCTTTAAAAACTTGTATGTCTAATTGAGGGGTTGTTATGGAACTCCTTAAGTTAAAAAAAATATTATAACATGTAATCGATGAGTGTTCATTTTTAAATCAATTCACTAGAGTTTTGAGAACCACACTACAAAACTCTTACTATTTAGTGTATTTTGTGTATTGAATTTATAATCGTCTTGGTCAATTTTCAGTGACTTTTAAACTCTAATCAATATTAAATTATCTATCAATATGGTCCATTCTAGAATATGCTTTTGTTTGACTCTAATTTAGAATTATATGTATAAACTCTTATTTAAATGAATTTCGTTTGAGATTACGGATTAAAAAATGTAGTAAAGTAGCAAATAAATTTAACCTTTTTATTAAACTAACTTTATTATTTCCTCTCATATTTTTTTAGACAAACAAAACTTTTACTAATAGAAATACAAGAGATACTCAAACTCATTACAATCTACGAGATACAACTTTAAAATAGTCGATCATGAGCCATAAAAATTATAACAAATATCATTTTCAACCTTTGATATAATTAGCCATTTCCTTGATAGGATCTTAATTTGGGGCGTTACACCATCTCATCTCATATTAAATATTTCATTTAGAATACTTATTCATCTTTTTATATTACTTACGAAATATTGATTTTTTTCACTAATATACTCTTTTTTTCATTTTATCTCAACTTATCTAATTATTGTGTTAATTACTATTAGTAAGAATATTTTAGTATATGAAACTCATTTTGTTATTTATATTAGTACAACTAGTCATTTTATTGATACAACTTAAATGAAACACTTATAATATAATTTTTTTTAATAATATAATTATAAAACATATGACGTTTGCTCAATATAAAATTATTACACTTTTGCTACCCACACCCCTCAATTTTTTTATAAAAACGAAATACTTAAAATGCATTTGCTTATTTATAACATTCTTTAAACCTCAACCTCTCATTCTATCTTCATCTTCAACCCTAACCTCTCTTTCTATCTTCATCTTCTACCTTACACTCATATTCATCATTTTCTGTCACACCACTTTTTCATTCTTCCTCCATTTTCAATAACTTCAACATCTTCAATCATCTTCATTGCCTCCCATTTACATCAGATTTGCATCAATAATGTTCTTGTTTTTTTTTTTTTTTTAATATTTAGTTAGGGTTATGTGATAGAAACTGATTTTGATGAAAATGAAACTCATTTTATCAACTAATTTTTGTTACGCAAACTGACCCTGCCCAGAAACCTATATGAACTCAGTTTGAGTACGCAAACTCAGTTTGCGTACGTGAACTCAATTTGAGTACGCAAACTTAGTTTGCGTACATGAACTCTTTGAGTAGATTCTACGCAAACTGAGTTCATGTACATTCAAATGCCGAATTCCTAAAATTTGAAAATAAATAAACACAAGAAATTGATAACCCAGTTCAGACTTAATACTCCTACATCTGGGGGACAAATTCGAACAAACAAGATCCACTGTGAGCTTGTGAGTTACAACAACGATTACAATCAATCTTCATTTGTGTTTCCCAATTGATCCCAAACTATTTTCCTCATTTGTGTGTTTTCTCTCGGATTTTTCTCATGTAACAATGTGAATGAATTGAATCTAAAGCAACTCACTAACTAGCTTTATATACAAGGTAATGTGAACATAAAGGAGTTGATTATTCTCTAACAAACTTACAACTAACATATTCATCAGTTCAACAAGTTAATTATTATTCAATTTCCTTCTTATCCATGCAAACAATTCATAAGCTTCATGAATGAGCAGCTGATAGGCTGACCCATTGAGATTGCACAAGTTTAGGACCCACTTCATGAGTGCCAATTATCAACAAATCTCCATCTTAGCACTAATTGAGTTGGTTGTTTTGGATCTTGAAAGCTTCAGATTTAGTCCAAAGTAAGTCATTAGTTTACACCAAATTTCAACAAGCTCATACAATGGTTGAACATGCTGATTGGTATTGGCTTAGTGAGCATATCAACATGGTTGTCTTTTTGAATTACATCTCTAATGTAATAGAGCTTTATGTCTATGAGCTTAGTTCTTTCGTGAAACATTTGATTTTTACTTAAATGTATAACACTTTGGCTGTTGCAACGAATGAACACAAGTTCTTGAGAAATTCCTGGTTAAGACACCAACCATTGAACCCAAATAGTTTCTTTTATTGCATCAACAAGTGTCATATATTCAACTTATGTGGTTGAGAGAGCACAACACATTCCCCACGCTTAATCCTTTAATGCAACATGCTCCAAGACATAGCACAACACATCACATTGCAATAATTAACATAGAAATAAACACGAAAGATTTCATGAAAATGTAGTGTTACACTTTTCAAGAGGTTTGAAGCTTCTCCCGTACTTCTTTATCAGATGATGCATTTGAAATTTTCTCCAATTCATCTTCATCCAATGCTTGGTAAATGAGGAAGATGGACTTCTTGTGTGTCTTTCGTGAATCATTCAAAATATTCCTTTGTGTTTGAGTTAAGGAATCCTCCTGATCTTGTGATTTCTGATAATGTTTTTCAACAATCTCACAAACATCATGTACTCCAAGTAGATCATGTAAGAAATTTAATAACATCTCTTTACTTTTATGAAAACAAAACATTTTAGTCACTTAATGTGGAATAAATTTGGCCCTTAAAATAATTACCTCTAGCCATTGTCGCAAAGAGAAAAAACTTCAAGTTTTATATGTTATTGGTTCTTCCAAACTTTTACCCTTCTATTATAGATGATGTATATAGAAAAATTGGGTGTGAAACTTAGGGATCGATAACTTATTTATAAGCATTCTACCATAAAAAATGCATTGAATATTCATTGTCACTATCATAATATACATGAAAGTTATGATATTTCATATGCATAACTTAAGAGGCACCATAAAGTGAGATTCCCAATAGTTTAGATCACTTAATATAGTTTTTATGATGAAATTATTACATTCTCTCACTTGATCCAAACAATCAACTCATTATCCAAAAGAGTTAATTCTAAAATTTTCTTAAGAAATAAACATAGGAATCATAGCGATAGTTCCTTTTATATTGAGTAATATCATTCATGTATTACAACATGTTCTGTTTTCTAAGTACTATGCTTAATGTGACAATATAACTTAAGGAATAAATCCAACGTTTACTCTTGGTCCAAAATGAAATATATTGTCTCAAACTAAAGTGCTCATGAACGAGAAAACATCAAAATGTAAGAGTTTTATTAATAAATTGTATGCAATCATAACGTGAAATCAAGTCCCATTTTCTTCACATGATCCTTGAATTTTATTGGTGGCATGTTGTTAGTCAAATGATCAACGAACATGAAATTAGTGCTAATGTGATAAACTACCACTATTTAACTTTAATTCTTTCTCTAATGGCTAAGTACTTAATATCGACATGTTTGCTTCGACTTCCACTTTTGTTTTTCGTACATAAAGACCACAACTAAATGATTGCATAAATATTTTCAAAGACTTGAAAATAGAATCTACGATAACAAGCTCTGAAATAAAACTCCTAAGCCATACAGCATGAGAGGTAGCCTCAAAGTAGGAGACAAAATCTTTCATTTGAAACCTCTTTAGAACCTTATTGATATAGGCTTCATGTGATAGACCTAAAACATCTCGAGGTCTAGCTCTATGGATCTTAATGCCAATGACATTAGACGTCTTACCCATATCCTTCATATAAAAAATTTTAGAGGAAAATTGGTTCACCTCATGAAGCAACCCTTATATCATTTGAAGCAAGTAAAATATCATCCACGTGTAGAACAAGAAAACAAATTTTACTCACTAATGACCTTTTGGTATGCATTTATCTTGAGATTTTCTACAAATCCAAAAGAAGAAACTATTCCATGAAATTTAAGATACCATTGACGAGAGAGGCTTGTTTTAAACCATATATGGATTTCTTAATTTTGCAAACCAAATACTCATGTTAAAATTCACGCATATTTATCCAAGTTGCATGTATTACCAATGCAAACATACCATAAAATAAATCTTGTAACATAAAAATTACTTGTGGACTAATCAAGTTATGAAAATTATTTGACATTGTATCTTAGTTAATCACACAAATATAATGAAAATTCATGTGGGATAAAACTCGCTGTATCACATATAATTAATAACAATACTACGTCTCGTTACTTATGTGATATAAAATATTAGAAATAATTTTAATTAATTAAGGGTGATGTAGCTAATCCAAAAATAACCAAAATTATTAAAAATTACTAGACATAAAACTAAATTATACGAGAATTTTATTTATCATTAGATTATGTCTTAGAGTGGATAATTTTGTTATTCTCGTATAATTGCATAATTAAAACATGATTTTTATGCCTTTGATTTAATATATGCATGAAATAAGTTTATTCTGATCTATTCATGCTCAAAATATCCAACAAAAGGAAAAGGTAGAAGATATAAATTAATATAGAATAAAACTGATATTACCAAGCGTTGTTTGTGTCTCAACGGTTAAAAACTGCAACATTCAAATCGGTAAAGTGGGTTGAAATCCTAGATGTTTCCTTTTTCCAGCAATTTTCTCAGAAAAAATGATTATATACAAAATTTTGTTTATACATATGCATAATAACTTAATTAGCACAACGATTATCTATAATCATCTTCTAATAGGACGTGGGTTCAAACCCCACAGGCCCCAACAATCTCACATACATCATATATATTCTAATTAGATCTTACATTCCGATACTTAAATTATCCTAGGTCTTTATCTTTTAAAGTGAAATTTGAAAGGATATCATTTAATTGTTTTCCATGACTATAAAATGATTTTTTATTTGAACTTAAACCCCAATGCAAAAGAAAAATGTTAAGGTGAATTTTTGAAAGTAGTTACGGAGGAGAGAGTATTTGAGAAATGGTAATTTCTATTGTTTGCCTTAGTTTACAAATGACAATCTCTCTCTTTTTATAGACTATAAGAGAGAATTCTACACATTTCCCTATAACTACTTGTATTTAGTGTTATACCCCTACATCACTCATTTACTTCTACACCACTCTAAATTTTTTGTGTTGTCTTAGCTATCTATTAACTAATTGGACCTAACAATTAATTGGTCCAATCAAGTCTACAATCCAACATCTTTTTCTTCTAAGAAATACAAAATTTCTGAAAGACCATCGAACCTTTTAATTTGAGTCGAACATAATGATAGATCAAAGAGGCAAAGCTCTCTTAATATCTACATTTTTGCAGTTATGAGAAAGAAACTAGAAAGTTTTCTTAATAGAAACAAACTAGATATCACTACTTAGACACATTGATGTTGATTTTAACTTTAAAACTCAAAACAAAGACTAGAGACAACAATTCCTTAATGCATTACTGCCATGAACATGTTTTCCAATAAATAAAAAGGAAAAATCTGATTCAATTTAAACACCCTGTTACGCTTATCCTTCAAATTGATGACTTTATAATTAATTTCAAAATAACTTACATACTACATATAAGAAAAAGAGTATAATTAAACTATAACAAAAAAAATTATATGATTTTCTTTTTCTCAAAAAAGTTCTTCAAGTGCCATAGTTGCAACCCTGCTACTGAGAAACAGAGAAGAAATGAAACAAAAATCAAGTGACACATTCTTGTATCGGTTATCCAATTGATCTCTAGCATTTCTACATCTCTGAAAAAATTAAAAAAAATTAAAAAAAATTGATAAATTAAAATAAGAATTGCACAACTTAAAATTGAATTAATTAAGGATAGACAAACACATAAAAACAGGTGTCATTCTTACCGTTGAATAAGATATGACGTCTCCTCCTTAATGGACAAAGCAGTATCATGCAAAATTTGTACCTCAAGTGCCAGTTTCTGCCACATTTAGAGAAATGAAGTTAACCGATACAATATTTTTCTTCTAACACGAATTGATTTTTTCCAAAGATTACCACTTTGGGAACAATTGTAAAAATCAAAATAAAATTAATTAGATCCTAGAATTAAGATATTTGAATATATAAATAAAAGATACAAAATATCTGATGGAAATCATTATAGTAGTATAGGATGTGATAAGATGGTGGACAATTATTATATAACCATATAAAATTGATTCACAATTCGATTGATAATGTATGTGCATTGAAATCGATATTCGTGTTAAGACCAGAAACAAAAAAATCGATATTCGTATATTGCTTAAAGTGGTTGTGGCAGTTCCCATTCTTGTTTCTTTAATTCTTTAATTTCTCTTTCAATAAACTTTTAATGTGATACTGATACATATACGATAGAGTTTTTAGTGCCAAATAATTACTATATATTTTTTATAATGATATTTTTTAACGGAAATACTAACAACTAATAAGTGTCTTTGAGACACTTGTAAATAATTTAAAAGTGATTTTTTTTTGAAAATGTTTGTTGCACACAAAAACTGAATATACCTCTTTTTAAAATTAAGTGAGAAACTTACATCAATGTAGCTTTTCTTTGCAACAGTGGGGTAATTAATAGTTTTTACTCCAGTTCTCCACTCAAATTCAACAGAGAGAGTTACTTGGGAATCTTCGGTTGTATCCACAAAACATATCACATAGAGATCACTTCGATATGCATTAATTGCAAATTGTCCTGATTGAACACGCTTTGCAAGATGCGGCGATTCCTTATTTCCATTCCTAGTCACCTAATTAACATCAAAATAAAATCATATATATATATACTACCAATAATCAACTTCATATATCTACCTTTTTCTAACATGAACATTTTAATTACAGACCCAAAACAAATATTTGCATTTTAATTTGTAAAATAAAAATATTTTTTTTTTATCACATATCTTTTCGCACATATTTGCAAACACTAATTTCTACAAGTATCTTGAGGGCGCTTGCTTGACATGCCTCCAATAGTATCGCTCCTTCCAAAATATAATCCTAGTGTCTTCTTCATCTATTAGAGATAGATGATTTAAGATCATTTTTTGTCTAGAATCATGCTTGCAAATCGTTTCCTTATTTTATTTTATCTAATTAAGTGGATTTCGTTTGTGCTATTAATCTGACTAATATGATTTAGGTTTGTAAGCGCAGATTCATCCTTTTTTATTTTAGTAAAATTGAATTTGTATTGTATTGATATATTTTACCAATTTGATTGAATGGATATCATTCGTTTTAAGTCAAAAAAGTTCTACAAGTATCTAAAGCGCGTTTAAAGAGTTATCTCTTTTGAATTAGAATCGATCACCAAAATGCGTGTGTGAGTTAGGTACACATAGATTTAAACATCAAATGAGTATTAAGAACAAAGTAAGAGGTTTAATTCTTGCAATTAACATTTCTCCATTTTCACTTTAAAAAAATAATCACCAACATTTACTTATAAAAAAATACCTCAACAGCGATGGTGTGATCTGCGGGCAAAGGTTGATCCTTATTAGGATTGACGATGGAGTAGTTACAAAAGATCATCGAATCCTTCATTACTTCTTCAGAGAAGCATCTAGCGGCATTACCATGTGGCAAGTCAAATCTCATGGATTCAGCTGAACATGAAAGCAGTCCCAAAACTACAAGAAGAAGAAAATAATAGGATTGTTGTGTTCTTACTCCAAACATATTCATGATTGTTGGTGAAATGAGACGAAAAAAGTGAAGAATAAAAAAACACACGTATTTCAAAGTGTGTGTTCGATGGATTTGTTGCTTTCAAATAGAGTAGGGTGGAAGTACATTGTACAAATACAATTAAGTCTATACTATTTACTATGATGTGTTTATCCAAATTTGGTTGTTAATTATATTGTTGACTAGCATCATAGGAAAATGAAGGTAATTCTTCTTTTGTCTAAATCATGATTTTCTTTGCTTCTTATTTTGAATTTGAACCAGTATTATTTTAAATATTTAATGGATTTCCCTTTTCAATCGGTGTAAATAATTAACTTTTGAAATTTTTTACTATATATAAGTCAATTAGACATATATTGGTGGTATATATGATGTTTAAATTAATAGTTAAATAACTTTTATTTTTGGAAAAAAAATATTTCTTATCACTTATGTAACTATAATAACTAAATATTATTTATCAAAAATTTCAGTAAAAAAAATTTTGATTTCTTTTTGAATTTTTATTTTATTCATAATAGCGAAATATTAAATAGTTTTACGATAAAATGTAAAA
>JBBPBP010009778.1:10212783-10255054 GCA_037974735.1 Cicer chorassanicum | reverse complement strand
GTGTTACCTGTAATGCAAATAAAACAAATATAATTTCTTTGATACAAATCCAAAGAAAAAGGATTACAAGGTCATTGTTATGAATAATAAAAATAAAAAGAGAGATCCTTGTATTTTATATTTAAAATAAATTCAGTTTTGTTGAGTGAGACTAAATGTATCTATATTCGTAGTATGATAAGTTGAGATATAATTGTCTTATATTTTATTAAAGTTACAAATTCAAATTTTAAAACTTCTTATATGTTTGATACGAAACACATAAAAGAGATAGTTCATAAAAATTTTAGCCAATAAAAAAGAATAGTTACAGTTTGTGTTCGTATACTCAATACCTTAATTATAAAAACTTTAAAGTACGCTTTCAACTATAGAACGTAAATTTCAAAGGGAAGATAACACA
Source organism: Cicer chorassanicum (assembly GCA_037974735.1). Lineage (NCBI taxonomy): Eukaryota > Viridiplantae > Streptophyta > Magnoliopsida > Fabales > Fabaceae > Cicer > Cicer chorassanicum. Next base: position 10,254,651 of record JBBPBP010009778.1, on the reverse strand, counting down.
ACGATGTGATGATTAGAAGTGATTGTTTTATCATGGTGCAGTTGTCTACTTGTCCTTTTTGTTTCAATCATATTAGGGATTTGGTTTCTCTATCGGACAACAAATACGTTTTTTTACCGCAATGGACCTATGAGTTATGGTAAATTTGATGGCTACAACCACAAAACACTTCCAACTGCCAAGGATCTCAAGAGTTTTCATTTATAATTTTTAAAAGTTAAAATATACAAATGCCTTTGGTCATTAGAAACCTTAATTTTTTGAAAAAACTATTTAGCAGTAAACTTTTTATTTGTTTAATTATTATAATATATCTTTTCTAATATAAAATTATTACTATTAAGAATATCATAAAGATTTAGTAGTAGTATATATTTATCGTTAAGTACTATTACTAAAACTATCAACAGAAACAAAATAGAGTTTAGAATTGTCAAAACAAATAAATAGTAGAAATAAGTACAAAAATATATTTATTTTAAACAATGAAGATATTATATCATTTATTACATGACAAAATTACAACCTATATTTTGGAACAAAACAAAGGATAGTAAATCTTCTGCGATCACCTATTTCCAAAAGAAGCTTTAAAAAATGAAGAAATATGAGGTAACTCGAATAAGCTAAACACTCCACAATGGCCAATGACGGATAGGGTGTTTGAGCAATGTTTAGCCTAAGAGTAAATTTGTTTTTGCCCACATCTAACCCTCAACGCAATCCAACAATAAAGAGGCTTCATGAAAGTGAGATATCAGATACGAATTATTTTTTTAAATGCGTTATGACAACAAAAATAAACACAATTTCTCAAGTCCATAATCTTAAGAATGATTGATTCCAACATGTAATCATATACTATTTGTTCTTGCAAGATTCCAAACATGTATTCACGATGGAATTTACGGCACTGGCATCTGAAAATAAAAAACATTAAAATCATGTTAGAACCACAATTAATTTAATCAATGATTAAATACATTTTAGTACCTTACAAATTATGTAATATATACATTTAGTACAAAAACTCTCCAACGTTTGGTACTTCAATTATTGTACATTTTAAAAATGATTTCTTCTATTTCTTTTTGAGTCTCAAGAAATAAATATTGAAGTAAGTTCTTGCAACGTGGAAAAAATTTAAGGTCAAACCTACTTGAAATATATTTAACCCTTGATATGCGTTTCATGAAAAATATAATAAAAGAGATAAAATTTGATCTTACCAAAATCAGCTACATTGGACTTGGAAGAAGCACAACTAGTAGTACAATCGTATGCATCTATGGATAATGTCTTATGGCAATTCAATAATCCACAAGAAGCAACACAAGCTATATAAATTGGACGAATTTTAAAGACTTTTCTACATTTTATAGCACATTTCCCAATGCAAATGATTTCACCGATTGTACTATTTGTTTCTTTAGCTCTTGGAGAATCATCACCTTTTGCAAAATTAAACACAAACATTGTCATAATGATGACTACAATCAGGACAATATTTTTCATCTCACTCTTTCCCATGATTCTCTTCTCTAAGTAAAAATTGATTTTCTCCAAGTATATGTTAAGATTTATTGGACAATATAAGTTGAAAAAAGAACCTCAATTTATAAGCATAGAAAAATTAATTTGACCTAAATTTTTACATCATAACAACTATAAATCAGACTCATAAATTCTTTCACGTTCAATTTCTTATTTTGTTATAGCAACATATTAGAAATACAATTAATAATTGTCTCTTGTGGAATATGACGTGGTTTATAGTAATTAAGAAATTAAGACTAAACAAATTAAGTTGTATGTATTTAGTGTAAAACTAATTTTGGCACAAATGTTTAATTATATTTCACCACTTGATATGTCATGATATTATTTCTTAACAAACCTACAAAATATCTTAATTTTAAAATCATGATTGGACGTATGCATTAAACCAAATTCCAGTTTACTATATAAACTAAACTCTTATAAAAACGGATTAACTGAATCATTTAAGAATTATGCAGTGGCTGTTTAAAAATTAAATAATTAGGTACATAAAGTATAGTATTTCTTTTTACAAAGTGTTTCAAATATTATATTTTGTTATTATAACACTATTAATATAAATTATTTATAAAATATGTCGACAAATATCTATGACTTGTATAATTGTGTTTAAATATTTTATATTGTCAAGGTAAAGGCTTTTAAAAAAAATACATTCAAAATGGAAACTTTTTATTAGTCAAAGTGGCACTGATGGTCGGGATAATTTTTTGAAATCACAAAAGAATTGAAAATTTTTAATTTGAATATGTTTTGGAATGTTTTTAAAATAGTTTGAATATGTTTTTATTAATTTTTGGAATATTTTAAATATATTAGAGATTTTAATTTTTTAGCTAATATATTCATTAACATTATCTATTATAATGAAACCTTTTGGTAAATATAGAAAATTTCAAATGTCCCGTGTATTTGTTCGAAGTCCCGTCCAATTCATATATATTTATACTTTATATCTTAATTGAAATAAATGATAATGATGATGCCCTTTATGGGTCAGTTCAAGGCAAAAAGTTTGACCTTGTAACTTCGTGGGACTTCAAATCCGTTCAAGGTTAGATGTACAATGGGAAGTACTGCCAATTTAATTAATGGTAATTTGGGTGAAATAAATTTATCGTCCCTAAAAATTTTATTTTTAGTCTCTGTTAAAATAAATCACATATTTTAGTCCGTACAAAATTGTTATGGAAGCAGTTTTAGTCTCTGTTGGAGCATCAACATGTGTTTTTGAACAATTGTTTTGCATACATGTTTACAACACTATGAAAAGTTCCTGTGCAAAAAATGAGGTCAAAAGTTTATTTCTAAGTCCATATTCTATGGACTTTTATCTTGAAAATATGACATTTAAAAATTCAAATTTAATTCATCACAAGTTAAACTATTATTATCTGTGTAGACGAACTTTTAATAATATTCTAAACAGACTTGCAAAAAATCATTTTAAAATTTAAAAGTTGAAGTATGTTTCGTTTTAGCAAGGACTAAAACAACTTACAGAATAATTTTGCGGGACTAAAACATGATTTTTTTTACATGTACTAAAAAGGAACGTTCAAAATTTTCTAGGGAATAAAAACTTAATTAACGCTAATAATTTCACTCTTCCCTAATTTATAAAAAAAATAATAATCATGATGATAATATATAAAAAAAAATTTATAAGGTTTTCAATGGCTGTCTTGAATTTATGTCGTAACTTTACGATCATAAAAATCTCAAATTTAAGGTATATTAATTAAAAATAATAAATACCATTAAATATTATATCTAAAGCTAATTTAGAAAGCATTATATGACCATGATGCAATTAACAGTGTTACCTGTAATGCAAATAAAACAAATATAATTTCTTTGATACAAATCCAAAGAAAAAGGATTACAAGGTCATTGTTATGAATAATAAAAATAAAAAGAGAGATCCTTGTATTTTATATTTAAAATAAATTCAGTTTTGTTGAGTGAGACTAAATGTATCTATATTCGTAGTATGATAAGTTGAGATATAATTGTCTTATATTTTATTAAAGTTACAAATTCAAATTTTAAAACTTCTTATATGTTTGATACGAAACACATAAAAGAGATAGTTCATAAAAATTTTAGCCAATAAAAAAGAATAGTTACAGTTTGTGTTCGTATACTCAATACCTTAATTATGAAAACTTTAAAGTACGCTTTCCACTATAGAACGTAAATTTCAAAGGGAAGATAACACAACGATGTGATGATTAGAAGTGATTGTTTTATCATGGTGCAGTTGTCTACTTGTCCTTTTTGTTTCAATCATATTAGGGATTTGGTTTCTCTATCGGACAACAAATACGTTTTTTACCTCATTGGACCTATGAGTTATGGTAAATTTGATGGCTACAACCACAAAACACTTCCAACTGCCAAGGACCTCAAGAGTTTTCATTTATAATTTTTAAAAGTTAAAATATACAAATGTGCTTGGTCATTAGAAACCTTAATTTTTTGAAAAAACTATTTACCAGTAAACTTTTTATTTGTTTAATTATTATAATATATCTTTTCTAATATAAAATTATTACTATTAAGAATATCATAAAGATTTAGTAGTAGTATATATTTATCGTTAAGTACTATTACTAAAACTATCAACAGAAACAAAATAGAATTTAGAATTGTCAAAACAAATAAATAGTAGAAATAAGTACAAAAATATATTTATTTTAAACAATGAAGACATTATATCATTTATTACATGACAAGATTACAACCTATATTTTGGAACAAAACAAAGGATAGTAAATCTTCTGCGATCACCTATTTCCAAAAGAAGCTTTAAAAAATGAAGAAATATGAGGTAACTCGAATAAGCTAAACACTCCACAATGGCCAATGACGGATAGGGTGTTTGAGCAATGTTTAGCCTAAGAGTAAATTTGTTTTTGTCCACATGTAACCCTCAACGCAATCCAACAATAAAGAGGCTTCATGAAAGTGAGATATCAGATACGAGTTATTTTTTTTAAATGCGTTATGACAACAAAAATAAACACAATTTCTCAAGTCCATAATCTTAAGAATGATTGATTCCAACATGTTATCATATACTATTTGTTCTTGCAAGATTCCAAACATGTATTCACGATGGAATTTACGGCACGGGCATCTGAAAATAAAAAACATTAAAATCATGTTAGAACCACAATTAATTTAATCAATGATTAAATACATTTTAGTACCTTACAAATTATGTAATATATACGTTTAGTACAAAAACTCTCCAACGTTTGGTACTTCAATTATTGTACATTTTAAAAATGATTTCTTCTATTTCTTTTTGAGTCTCAAGAAATAAATATTGAAGTAAGTTCTTGCAACGTGAAAAAAATTTAAGGTCAAACCTACTTGAAATATATTTAACCCTTGAATCAATACTACTACCTTATAATATGCGTTTCATGAAAAATATAATAAAAGAGATAAAATTTGATCTTACCAAAATCAGCTACATTGGACTTGGAAGAAGCACAACTAGTAGTACAATCGTATGCATCTATGGATAATGTCTTATGGCAATTCAATAATCAACAAGAAGCAACACAAGCTATATAAATTGGACGAATTTTAAAGACTTTTCTACATTTTATAGCACATTTCCCAATGCAAATGATTTCACCGATTGTACTATTTGTTTCTTTAGCTCTTGGAGAATCATCACCTTTTGCAAAATTAAACACAAACATTGTCATAATGATGACTACAATCAGGACAATATTTTTCATCTCACTCTTTCCCATGATTCTCTTCTCTAAGTAAAAATTGATTTTCTCCAAGTATATGTTAAAATTTATTGGACAATATAAGTTGAAAAAAGAACCTCCATTTATAAGCATAGAAAAATTAATTTGACCTAAATTTTTACATCATAACAAATATAAATCAGACTCATAAATTCTTTCACGTTCAATTTCTTATTTTGTTATAGCAACATATTAGAAATACAATTAATAACTGTCTCTTGTGGAATATGACGTGGTTTATAGTAATTAAGAAATTAAGACTAAACAAATTAAGTTGTATGTATTTAGTGTAAAACTAATTTTGGCACAAATGTTTAATTATATTTCACCACTTGATATGTCATGATATTATTTCTTAACAAACCTACAAAATATCTTAATTTTAAAATCATGATTGGACGTATGCATAAAACCAAATTCCAGTTTACTATATAAACTAAACTCTTATAAAAACGGATTAACTGAATCATTTAAGAATTATGCAGTGGCTGTTTAAAAATTAAATAATTAGGTACATAAAGTTTAGTATTTCTTTTTACAAAGTGTTTCAAATATTATATTTTGTTATTATAACACTATTAATATAAATTATTTATAAAATATGTCGACAAATATCTATGACTTGTATAATTGTGTTTAAAAATTTTATATTGTCAAGGTAAAGGCTTTTAAAAAAAATACATTCAAAATGGAAACTTTTTATTAGTCAAAGTGGCACTGATGGTCGGGATAATTTTTTGAAATCACAAAAGAATTGAAAAATTTTAATTTGAATATGTTTTGGAATGTTTTTAAAATAGTTTGAATATGTTTTTATTAATTTTTGGAATATTTTAAATATATTAGAGATTTTAATTTTTTAGCTAATATATTCATTAACATTATCTATTATAATGAAACCTTTTGGTAAATATAGAAAATTTCAAATGTCCCGTGTATTTGTTCGAAGTCCCGTCCAATTCATATATATTTATACTTTATATCTTAATTGAAATAAATGATAATGATGATGCCCTTTATGGGTCAGTTCAAGGCAAAAAGTTTGACCTTGTAACTTCGTGGGACTTCAAATCCGTTCAAGGTTAGATGTACAATGGGAAGTACTGCCAATTTAATTAATGGTAATTTGGGTGAAATAAATTTATCATCCCTAAAAATTTTATTTTTAGTCTCTGTTAAAATAAATCACATATTTTAGTCCGTACAAAATTGTTATGGAAGCAGTTTTAGTCTCTGTTGGAGCATCAACATGTGTTTTTGAACAATTGTTTTGCATACATGTTTACAACACTATGAAAAGTTCCTGTGCAAAAAATGAGGTCAAAAATTTATTTCTAAGTCCATATTCTAAGGACTTTTATCTTGAAAATATGACATTTAAAAATTCAAATTTAATTCATCACAAGTTAAAATATTATTATCTGTGTAGACGAACTTTTAATAATATTCTAAACAGGCTTGCAAAAAATCATTTTAAAATTTAAAAGTTGAACTATGTTTCGTTTTAGCAAGGACTAAAACAACTTACAGAATAATTTTGCGGGACTAAAACATGATTTTTTTTACATGTACTAAAAAGGAACGTTCAAAATTTTCTAGGGAATAAAAACTTAATTAACGCTAATAATTTCACTCTTCCCTAATTTATAAAAAAAATAATAATCATGATGATAATATATAAAAATAAAATTTATAAGTTTTTCAATGGCTGTCTTGAATTTATGTCGTAACTTTACGATCATAAAAATCTCAAATTTAAGGTATATTAATTAAAAATAATAAATACCATTAAATATTATATCTAAAGCTAATTTAGATAGCATTATATGACCATGATGCAATTAACGGTGTTACCTGTAATGCAAATAAAACAAATATAATTTCTTTGATACAAATCCAAAGAAAAAGGATTACAAGGTCATTGTTATGAATAATAAAAATAAAAAGAGAGATCCTTGTATTTTATATTTAAAATAAATTCAGTTTTGTTGAGTGAGACTAAATGTATCTATATTCGTAGTATGATAAGTTGAGATATAATTGTCTTATATTTTATTAAAGTTACAAATTCAAATTTTAAAACTTCTTATATGTTTGATACGAAACACATAAAAGAGATAGTTCATAAAAATTTTAGCCAATAAAAAAGAATAGTTACAGTTTGTGTTCGTATACTCAATACCTTAATTATGAAAACTTTAAAGTACGCTTTCAACTATAGAACGTAAATTTCAAAGGGAAGATAACACAACGATGTGATTATTAGAAGTGATTGTTTTATCATGGTGCAGTTGTCTACTTGTCCTTTTTGTTTCAATCATATTAGGGATTTGGTTTCTCTATCGGACAACAAATACGTTTTTTACCTCAATGGACCTATGAGTTATGGTAAATTTGATGGCTACAACCACAAAACACTTCCAACTGCCAAGGACCTCAAGAGTTTTCATTTATAATTTTTAAAAGTTAAAATATACAAATGCCTTTGGTCATTATAAACCTTAATTTTTTGAAAAAACTATTTACCAGTAAACTTTTTATTTGTTTTATTATTATAATATATCTTTTCTAATATAAAATTATTACTATTAAGAATATCATAAAGATTTAGTAGTAGTATATATTTATCGTTAAGTACTATTACTAAAACTATCAACAGAAACAAAATAGAATTTCGAATTGTCAAAACAAATAAATAGTAGAAATAAGTACAAAAATATATTTATTTTAAACAATGAAGACATTATATCATTTATTACATGACAAAATTACAACCTATATTTTGGAACAAAACAAAGGATAGTAAATCTACTGCGATCACCGATTTCCAAAAGAAGCTTTAAAAAATGAAGAAATATGAGGTAACTCGAATAAGCTAAACACTCCACAGTGGCCAATGACGGATAGGGTGTTTGAGCAATGTTTAGCCTAAGAGTAAATTTGTTTTTGCCCACATCTAACCCTCAACGCAATCCCACAATAAAGAGGCTTCATGAAAGTGAGATTTCAGATACGAGTTATTTTTTTAAATGCGTTATGACAACAAAAATAAACACAATTTCTCAAGTCCATAATCTTAAGAATGATTGATTCCAACATGTAATCATATACTATTTGTTCTTGCAAGATACCAAACATGTATTCACGATGGAATTTACGGCACGGGCATCTGAAAATAAAAAACATTAAAATCATGTTAGAAGCACAATTAATTTAATCAATGATTAAATACATTTTAGTACCTTACAAATAATGTAATATATACGTTTAGTACAAAAACTCTCCAACGTTTGGTACTTCAATTATTGTACATTTTAAAAATGATTTCAGCTATTTCTTTTTGAGTCTCAAGAAGTAAATATTGAAGTAAGTTCTTGCAACGTGAAAAAAGTTTAAGGTCAAACGTACTTGAAATATATTTAACCCTTGAATCAATACTACTACCTTATAATATGCGTTTCATGAAAAATATAATAAAAGAGATAAAATTTGATCTTACCAAAATCAGCTACATTGGACTTGGAAGAAGCACAACTAGTAGTTCAATCGTATGCATCTATGGATAATGTCTTATGGCAATTCAATAATCCACAAGAAGCAACACAAGCTATATAAATTGGACGAATTTAAAAGACTTTTCTACATTTTATAGCACATTTCCCAATGCAAATGATTTCACCGATTGTACTATTTGTTTCTTTAGCTCTTGGAGAATCATCACCTTTTGCAAAATTAAACACAAACATTGTCATAATGATGACTACAATCAGGACAATATTTTTCATCTCACTCTTTCCCATGATTCTCTTCTCTAAGTAAAAATTGATTTTCTCCAAGTATATGTTAAAATTTATTGGAAAATATAAGTTGAAAAAAGAACCTCCATTTATAAGCATAGAAAAATTAATTTGACCTAAATTTTTACATCATAACAACTATAAATCAGACTCATAAATTCTTTCACGTTCAATTTCTTATTTTGTTATAGCAACATATTAGAAATACAATTAATAATTGTCTATTGGGGAATATGACGTGGTTTATAGTAATTAAGAAATTAAGACTAAACAAATTAAGTTGTATGTATTTAGTGCAAAACTAATTTTGGCACAAATGTTTAATTATATTTCACCACTTGATATGTCATGATATTATTTCTTAACAAACCTACAAAATATCTTAATTTTAAAATCATGATTGGACGTATGCATAAAACAAAATTCCAGTTTACTATATAAACTAAACTCTTATAAAAACGGATTAACTGAATCATTTAAAAATTATGCAGTGGCTGTTTAAAAATTAAATAATTAGGTACATAAAGTTTAGTATTTCTTTTCACAAAGTGTTTCAAATATTATATTTTGTTATTATAACACTATTAATATAAATTATTTATAAAATATGTCGACAAATATCTATGACTTGTATAATTGTGTTTAAATATTTTATATTGTCAAGGTATAGGCTTTTAAAAAAAATACATTCAAAATGGAAACTTTTTATTAGTCAAAGTGGCACTGATGGTCGGGATAATTTTTTGAAATCACAAAAGAATTGGAAATTTTTAATTTGAATATGTTTTGGAATGTTTTTAAAATAGTTTGAATAAGTTTTTATTAATTTTTGGAATATTTTAAATATATTAGAGATTTTAATTTTTTTAGCTAATATATTCATTAACATTATCTATTATAATGAAACCTTTTGGTAAATATAGAAAATTTCAAATGTCCCGTGTATTTGTTCGAAGTCCCGTCCTATTCATATATATTTATACTTTATATCTTAATTGAAATAAATGATAATGATGATGCCCTTTAGGGGTCAGTTCAAGGCAAAAAGTTTGACCTTGTAACTTCGTGGGACTTCAAATCCCTTCAAGGTTAGATGTACAATGGGAAGTACTGCCAATTTAGTTAATGGTAATTTGGGTTAAATAAATTTATCGTCCCTAAAAATTTTATTTTTAGTCTCTGTTAAAATAAATCACATATTTTAGTCCGTACAAAATTGTTATGGAAGCAGTTTTAGTCTCTGTTGGAGCATCAACATGTGTTTTTGAACAATTGTTTTGCATACATGTTTACAATACTATGAAAAGTTCCTGTGCAAAAAATGAGGTCAAAAGTTTATTTCTAAGTCCATATTCTAAGGACTTTTATCTTGAAAATATGACATTCAAAAATTCAAATTTAATTCATCACAAGTTAAAATATTATTATCTGTGTAGACGAACTTTTAATAATATTCTAAATAGGCTTGCAAAAAATCATTTTAAAATTTAAAAGTTGAAGTATGTTTCGTTTTAGCAATGACTAAAACAGCTTACAGAATAATTTTGCGGGACTAAAACATGATTTTTTTTACATGTACTAAAAACGAACGTTCAAAATTTTCTAGGGAATAAAAACTTAATTAACGCTAATAATTTCACTCTTCCCTAATTTATAAAAAAAATAATAATCATGATGATAATATATATAAAAAAATTTATAAGTTTTTCAATGGCTGTCTTGAATTTATGTCGTAACTTTACGATCATAAAAATCTCAAATTTAAGGTATATTAATTAAAAATAATAAATACCATTAAATATTATATCTAAAGCTAATTTAGAAAGCATTATATGACCATGATGCAATTAACGGTGTTACCTGTAATGCAAATAAAACAAATATAATTTCTTTGATACAAATCCAAAGAAAAAGGATTACAAGGTCATTGTTATGAATGATAAAAATAAAAAGAGAGATCCTTGTATTTTATATTTAAAATAAATTCAGTTTTGTTGAGTGAGATTAAATGTATCTATATTCGTAGTATGATAAGTTGAGATATAATTGTCTTATATTTTATTAAAGTTACAAATTCAAATTTTAAAACTTCTTATATATTTGATACGAAACACATAAAAGAGATAGTTCATAAAAATTTTAGCCAATAAAAAAGAATAGTTACAGTTTGTGTTCGTATACTCAATACCTTAATTATGAAAACTTTAAAGTACGCTTTCAACTATAGAACGTAAATTTCAAAGGGAAGATAACACAACGATGTGATGATTAGAAGTGATTGTTTTATCATGGTGCAGTTGTCTACTTGTCCTTTTTGTTTCAATCATATTAGGGATTTGGTTTCTCTATCGGACAACAAATACGTTTTTTACCTCATTGGACCTATGAGTTATGGTAAATTTGATGGCTACAACCACAAAACACTTCCAACTGCCAAGGACCTCAAGAGTTTTCATTTATAATTTTTAAAAGTTAAAATATACAAATGCCTTTGGTCATTAGAAACCTTAATTTTTTGAAAAAACTATTTACCAGTAAACTTTTTATTTGTTTAATTATTATAATATATCTTTTCTAATATTAAATTATTACTATTAAGAATATCATAAAGATTTAGTAGTAGTATATATTTATCGTTAAGTTATATTACTAATCAACAGAAACAAAACATAATTTAGAGTTGTCAAAACAAATAAATAGTAGAAATAAGTACAAAAATATATTTATTTTAAACAATGAAGACATTATATCATTTATTACATGACAAAATTACAACCTATATTTTGGAACAAAACAAAGGATAGTAAATCTTCTGCGATCACCTATTTCCAAAAGAAGCTTTAAAAAATGAAGAAATATGAGGTAACTCGAATAAGCTAAACACTCCACAATGGCCAATGACGGATAGGGTGTTTGAGCAATGTTTAGCCTAAGAGTAAATTTGTTTTTGCCCACATGTAACCCTCAACGCAATCCAACAATAAAGAGGCTTCATGAAAGTGAGATATCAGATACGAGTTATTTTTTTAAATGCGTTATGACAACAAAAATAAACACAATTTCTCAAGTCCATAATCTTAAGAATGATTGATTCCAACATGTAATCATATACTATTTGTTCTTGCAAGATTCCAAACATGTATTCACGATGGAATTTACGGCACGGGCATCTGAAAATAAAAAACATTAAAATCATGTTAGAAGCACAATTAATTTAATCAATGATTAAATACATTTTAGTACCTTACAAATTATGTAATATATACGTTTAGTACAAAAACTCTCCAACGTTTGGTACTTCAATTATTGTACATTTTAAAAATGATTTCTTCTATTTCTTTTTGAGTCTCAAGAAATAAATATTGAAGTAAGTTCTTGCAACGTGAAAAAAATTTAAGGTCAAACCTACTTGAAATATATTTAACCCTTGAATCAACACTACTACCTTATAATATGCGTTTCATGAGAGGAGACTGTTATTTTGTAGATTTGTCAATTAGTGTAATTCATTATCATAACCATGTATGCCTTATGCATTGTGTCATGTACACTAATTTAATGTATATAAATATATAATTTTTTTTTTTGAAAATTTTGAGAAAATAAATTAGAACTATTTTGGAAGTGCTAATTTATTGGAAAACTTTTTATCTATCTATATATATAATTTAAATCTTCTTTCAAAATATGAAATGGAAAATAATAATTTTTATAATGATTAATTATTTAGCAATGTGTTTTTGACGATTAAAGTACGAGTGATTTTAGAAATCTTATAGATTTTAAAAATATCTGTGACTTATTTTATTTTTAATTGTATTTAGAAATATGATTTGTTTTAATTGTTTTTATTTTGACGTGATTTATTGAAGGAAATGGTTTGAATTCCCAATGATTTTTTTTGGTGCTAAATGTGTAACCTTTAAAGCGGTTTATGTACTACTTGATTCAATTTGGTTTGGTAGCGTGTTGTGTCTTCTAGTAAATAATTATTTATCTTATTTGCTACTTGGAAATCTATGTTTTAGTTTGTTGTAACTTTTAAGTGATGATTAATTCAAAAGAAAATTTGAGCGTGATCAATTTGGAGCAGTTAGCCTTCTATGAAAGTATGTTACATGTATTTGAATCATCGTTTGAGTTATGAGATGAACGTAAAATGATGGTGCTAATTTTTGGATTAACTCTGTGAATGTGTATGTGATTATGTAAATATTAAATTGTTTGTGTTTTAAGTGTTTTAGTTGTTGGGAATTAGTGTATAGCGTTAGAGTAGTCGAGAGCATCTAAAAGTGAAATAATTCTATATTTCTACAATCGGATTATTGATTATATGTTGATGTAAGTTTCATTTCTTTTGTTGTTGTAACTAGTTGTAAATTACAAATAAATTATTGTGATTGTGTAATTAAGTAAGTTTTTAACTTGAAGTAAGGAGTAGGAGTTGTGGCGCCGCCTTCGCACTCCTGAACCACGTTAAAAATACTTTTAATTACCCATGTTTGAATTCGAATGACTGTAGTTATAGTTACCTTAAGTAGTTGACTACATGAGTAGGAGGGACTAGCTACCCCGATGACTCATCGTCGATAAAAGAGGCAACGATAACTCATTATTTTGTTATAAGTACCTTTTAATTTTATTCTTTAAATAGTTGAAAAACACGTTCCTCGCTTATGTGAATTGAATGAATTTAATTATTAAATTTATGTTATTGTGAAATAGTATCTCTATCATTGATTTTTTTTCTTTCTCCTTGATTATATATGAAGTATGTTTTATAAAGTGATTGATTGTAAATCTATTATAATGTCAATAAGTTGTTAAGTTGTTAAATGTGTTTAATATTTTAAACATTGCTCTCCGTGTCAGACTTAAGTTAAAATTGTTGAATGTTTGGTGATAGGATCTAAACTTTATTTTAAGGAGTAAAATTTGTAATATTTTGTTTGAAAGAAATAGTTGGGATTGACAATATACTTGGAAGGTGTTTCATTTAAACCAACTAAATGAACTAAGTTATTATTAACTAAATCTATATGTTATGTGTTATATGTAAATTATAGTGAGTAACTCTATGATATTTTCTTTCATTATTGAGTAAAAAATGTGATATGTGTTTAATTGATTTATAGTGTCATGTTAGCCTATCAAGCTAAGTTAATTGGTTTTAACATATTGTGCTTAATTGAATGAGTAGTGAATGCCTTAAAAATACTTATAGACTAAGTTTGAATCATGAGGGTAGTTAGCTAGATATTCGTTCGCGTATCGTTAACCACAAATTTCGAGGACGAAATTTCTTTAACGAGGGGAGAATTGTAACACCCCAAATTTTATAATAAACTATTTTAATAATGAAATATGATTTTAAATAATTAATTTGGTGTTAAAATTATTTTAGAATATATGTGATAAATTTCGTGATTCGTTTTCGTTATATGGGTGCTTTAGATGATGTGCTACTATTATACATATTGGACTACACGAGTAATCTAAATAACAAATATTATACTTTATATATTTTTCTAAATAGTATTTTAGTGTAATATTTTAAAATAAAATAAAATAAAAATAAGATTTTAGAAGATTTTACGTGTATATGTAAGTTTGTAATTAATGTGATATTTCCTTGTATGTTTGACTAATGTTAAATGTGCACATATTTATATTTTAATTAATTCTAAGTATCTCCTATTTTAGTTATTTATTTTATAAACAATTATCTTGGGATAGTAATAATATTGTGTTTGATTTCCTTTATTTTTATATACTTGTTGTGGCATTGTGATTTTATATATATTTATTATGATTTAGTAATTAATATAAAATAGTAATGTTATATTTATTTATTTTGTGATTTTGACTATTCTCTAATGATGGTAGTATTTTAATATGAGTATTTTGTAAAATAAGTATAATTATATTGATTATTTTGAATATTAGAGTTTTTGTTGTTCGTAATATGTAATTTTTAAAAAAGTTAACTACTTTAATTAATCTATTTTTAAAATATTGATGTTATATTTATTTATTTTGTCATTTTAACTATTTTCAAAATATAATTATTTTAATTTGATATTTAAAAAAATATTATTTTAATGACAAATAAATAAATTAAAATAAGTGTGTAATTAATTGGGCTTTGTGAAAATAAAAAAATACGGTAAAGAAATAAAATTGGTTCAATAGGTTAGGTTAGTAATAACCTAACAAAAAAAATTGTAGAGCTACAGGAATGGAAGGCATGGCAGCGGCTGTAGCAACGAGAATAGTGAGAATTAAATAGGAAATCGATGTCGATGTCTCACGACTGTTCAGAAAACTTTCTCCGTTTTCGTCCAAATTTTAGTATGTTGTTTCATTCATCTAGCTAGTCAATTAAATACACTTTCCCAGATTTTTAACCATCCCAATTTCTCTCTAAAATATCCAACTTCTCCGTCTATGAAATTCCTTATTTTGCACCATTTTTCTTCACCGTAAGTCCGATTTGAGTGAAACCAACGCCAAAACGATCGTGTGAAAAGTGGCTATATTATCCACTGATTGGTTTTATGATTTATGATCGATTGAAGGACAACGAATCGGAGAATAAAGGTTGTTTGCTCTTGGAATCGTATTCATGTGTGAAAGCGTCGAAATAAGGTAAGGGGTGAGAGAGCGTTTAAATTCATGAGTATAATATATTGTGAGATGAACGGGAAAACCGTATTTCCCAACGATTCATTCGGGACTTGCTACGTACGGCAGTAGCCATTTGAGTGATAAATTAATGAATGTGCAAATAAGGGAATTGTGAGACTAAAATGTGGAATAGAAATATTTATAAGGTGTTGATTGATTTAATTTCGTTGAATGTGTGTTATTTGATATTATTGTGATATTTGATTTATTTTTGTTAAATGTGTGATATTTGATATTATTGTGATATTGGATGTCGAATGAATTTGGTTCATATGTTGGATTAGATGAGTTTATGTGATGTGATAATAAAAGATGTGTGCATTGTGATAATTTTTTGTGATGATGATGATGTATGATTAATAATTGTGATGTTATAAATTGTGATAATTTTGTGTGATGATATATGATTGATGATAGTGACGCTATAAATTTGTGATGAGTTTTGTAATGATGATAATGTGTGATTTATAATAGTGATGTTATGAATTGGTGATGAAAAGATTGAAGTAACCTCTAATGAAATAATTGTGATTCTAATTTGTGTTTGAGATGACGATCTTAATGGAGTATCATAGGCCAACGAGGGGAGAAAATAAATATTGAGAATTTGTGAAGTGGAGATTATTTTGTCATCATATAGGTAGGGCCTGACAAGCCTAGCGATTTCGGGGAAGTACAACTGAATTGAGCCTGATTGTGGCGGTCTACTATTGAGCCTTAAGGCAAGATTGTTAGACCTTGGAGGTATTCGGGTGGGGAATTCCTAGGTGACTTGGAGGTAGCACTTCAAATGTCGGGAGCTACCATGCAACACACGTTTACCTCGACTGTCGCGTATATGTGTCTCGGGTTGAGTTGAGGGGATCTATGAGGACAGGGCCAAATTGAATTGTCCGTCCACCAAAATGGTGGCATAGTATCATGGCCTCCTAACCAAGTACTTCAGAGTTAGAATGGTACCACATTGTGAAGTAGAGTCTAAGCTCATGCATAGCATTGCATTTTCTTGTGATTGTTTTGTTGTGATTAATATGTGTCGTGTGCAATAATACTAATTTCTGCGATGGTTTGATGTTATAGTGAAATGTATCGACTTTTCTTGAGTAGTTTTGACTATATAACGTGATGTTTTTCTTTGAAGAATGTTTGTGTAATGATACGGTTTATTGATGATTAATTGTGTGTTCTTCTTACTTGTATTATACTATCAACATGATTTCAAAACTCACCTCCTTCGTTGTTTGTGTTTGATTGGCTTGGCCCTGCGTTTGCGAAATCGCAGTTATTACAGTTTAATGAGTCTTGAAGTTCAAATTTGGGAGAAACCCCGCTCTGATAGGTGATACCGGGAAAGAGAGTCATAAGTTGTATTTTTATTTGTTTAACTAGAAACAACTTTTTGTATGAAACCTTATAACTAGTAAATTTTTGGAATTGAATTAAGAAATCCTAGTTAAATCAAATTTTATGGAGATTGCACTATTTTATAGGAGGAAAAAGTTTAAAGTGTTCCTTTTAATTGTTGAGAAACGTGATATTTTAAAATCAACTATAATTGTTTTTATTCCCTAGAAAACGTATTTGCTTCACCCGCTGCGAGTTAAAGTTAAAAATTCTATTATAAATTATTATATATTATTTTGGAGTTTAGGGTGTCACATTTTTTAATGGCTGTCTTGAATTTATGTCGTAACTTTACGATCATAAAAATCTCAAATTTAAGGTATATTAATTAAAAATAATAAATACCATTAAATATTATATCTAAAGCTAATTTACAAAGCATTATATGACCATGATGAAATTAACGGTGTTACCTGTAATGCAAATAAAACAAATATAATTTCTTTGATACAAATTCAAAGAAAAAGGATTACAAGGTCATTGTTATGAATAATAAAAATAAAAAGAGAGATCCTTGTATTTTATATTTAAAATAAATTCAGTTTTGTTGAGTGAGACTAAATGTATCTATATTCGTAGTATGATAAGTTGAGATATAATTGTCTTATATTTTATTAAAGTTACAAATTCAAATTTTAAAACTTCTTATATGTTTGATACGAAACACATAAAAGAGATAGTTCATAAAAATTTTAGCCAATAAAAAAGAATAGTTACAGTTTGTGTTCGTATACTTAATACCTTAATTATGAAAACTTTAAAGTACGCCTTCAACTATAGAACGTAAATTTTAAAGGGAAGATAACACAACGATGTGATGATTAGAAGTGATTGTTTTATCATGGTGCAGTTGTCTACTTGTCCTTTTTGTTTCAATCATATTAGGGATTTGGTTTCTCTATCGGACAACAAATACGTTTTTTACCTCAATGGACCTATGAGTTATGGTAAATTTGATGGCTACAGCCACATAACACTTCCAACTGCCAAGGACCTCAAGAGTTTTCATTTATAATTTTTAATTGTTTTTTACCTCAATGGACCTATGAGTTATGGTAAATTTGATGGCTACAGCCACATAACACTTCCAACTGCCAAGGACCTCAAGAGTTTTCATTTATAATTTTTAAAAGTTAAAATATACAAATGCCCTTGGTCATTAGAAACCATAATTTTTTGAAAAACCTATTTACCAATAAACTTTTTATTTGTTTAATTATTATAATATATCTTTTCTAATATAAAATTATTACTATTAAGAATATCATAAAGATTTAGTAGTAGTATATATTTATCGTTAAGTACTATTACTAAAACTATCAACAGAAACAAAATAGAATTTAGAATTGTCAAAACAAATAAATAGTAGAAATAAGTACAAAAATATATTTATTTTAAACAATGAAGACATTATATCATTTATTACATGACAAAATTACAACCTATATTTTGGAACAAAACAAAGGATAGTAAATCTTCTGCGATCACCTATTTCCAAAAGAAGCTTTAAAAAATGAAGAAATATGAGGTAACTCGAATAAGCTAAACACTCCACAATGGCCAATATCTACGTTTAGTAGAAAAACTCTCCAACGTTTGGTACTTCAATTATTGTACATTTTAAAAATGATTTCTTCTATTTCTTTTTGAGTCTCAAGAAATAAATATTGAAGTAAGTTCTTGCAACATGAAAAAAATTTAAGGTCAAACCTACTTGAAATATATTTAACCCTTCAATCAATACAACTAGCTTATAATATGCGTTTCATGAAAAATATAATAAAAGAGATAAAATTTTATCTTACCAAAATCAGCTACATTGGATTTGGAAGAAGCACAACTAGTAGTACAATCGTATGCATCTTTGGATAATGTCTTATGGCAATTCAATAATCCACAAGAAGCAACACAAGCTATATAAATTGGACGAATTTCAAAGACTTTTCTACATTTTATAGCACATTTCCCAATGCAAATGATTTAACCAATTGCAAAATTAAACACAAACATTGCCATAATGATGACTACAATCAGGACAATATTTTTCATCTCATTCTTTCCCATGATTCTCTTCTCTAAGTAAAAATTGATTTTCTCCAAGTATATGTTAAAATTTATTGGACAATATAAGTTGAAAAAAGAACCTCCATTTATAAGCATAGAATAATTAATTTGACCTAAGTTTTTACATTATAACAACTATTCATCAGGCTCATAAATTCTGTCACGTTCAATTTCTTATTTTGTTATAGCAACATATTAGAAATACAATTAATAATTGTCTTTTGTGGAATATGACGTGGTTTATAGTAATTAAGAAATTAAGACTAAACAAATTAAGTTGTATGTATTTAGTGTAAAACTAATTTTGACACAAATGTTTAATTATATCTCACCACTTGATATGTCATGATATTATTTCTTAACAAACCTACAAAATATCTTAATTTTAAAATCATGATTGGACGTATGCATAAAACCAAATTCCAGTTTAGTATATAAACTAAACTCTTATAAAAACGGATTAACTGAATTATTTAAAAATTAAATAATTAGGTACATAAAGTTTAGTATTTCTTTTTACAAAATGTTTCAAATATTATATTTTGTTATTATATCACTTTTAATATAACTTATTTATAAAATATGTCGACAAATATCTGAGGTGAGTCGAATTGTATAATTGTGTTTAAACATTTTATATTGTCAAGGTAAAGGCTTTTAAAAAAAATACATTCAAAATGAAAACTTTTTTTTAGTCAAAGTGGCACTGATGGTCGGGATAATTTTTTGAAATCACAAAAGAATTGGAAATATTTAATTTGAATATGTTTTGGAATGTTTTTAAAATAGTTTGAATATGTTTTTATTAATTTTTGGAATATTTTAAATATATTAGAGATTTTAATTTTTTAGCTAATATATTCATTAACATTATCTATTATAATGAAACGTTTTGGTAAATATAGAAAATTTCAAATGTCCCGTGTATTTGTTCGAATTCCCGTCAATTTCATATCTATTTATACGTTATATCTTAATTGAAACAAATGATAATGATGATGCCCTTTAGGGATCAATTCAAGGCAAAAAGTTAGACCTTGTAACTTCGTGGGACTTCAAATCTCTTCAAGGTTAGATGTACAATAGGAAGTACTGCCAATTTAATTAATGGTAATTTGGGTTAAATAAATTTGTCGTCCCTATCAAATTTTATTTTTAGTCTCTGTTAAAATAAATCACATATTTTAGTCCATACAAAATTATTATGAAAGCAGTTTTAGTCTCTGTTGGAGCATCAACATGTGTTTTTGAACAATTGTTTTGCATACATGTTTACAACACTATGAAAAGTTCCTCTACAGAAAATGAGGTCAAAAGTTTATTTCTAAGTCCATATTCTAAGGACTTTTATCTTGAAAATATGACATTTAAAAATTCAAATTTAATTCATCACAAGTTAAAAAATTATTATCTGTGTAGACGAACTTTTAATAATGTTCTAGAAATAATTAAATATAATTAAGTGCGCATACATTTAATATTAGTCAAACACACGAGAAAAGATCATATTAATTACCAACTCACATATACACGTAAAATCTCCTAAATCTTATTCTTTAAAATATTTACACTAATATACTATTGTTTTTAGAAAAATATATAAAATAATAAAATATAACATTTATTATTCATATAACATATTTGGTCAAATATGTACAAGATTAGCACATCATAGAAAACATACCTATAAAGAAAATTAATCATAAAGCTAATCAACATATATTCCAAAATAATTTTAACACCAAATTAATTATCTAAAATCCTTTTTAAGTAATAAGATAGTTTATTATAAAATTTAGAGTGTTACAATTCTCCCCTCGTTAAAGAAATCCGTCCTTGAAATTTTTGGTGAATAATAAGTAAACTAATATCTAACTAACTACCCACAAGATTCAAACTTTGTCACCAATGATATAATAAATATATTTACAGCATTTACTACTCACTTAGACATAACATGTCAAGCATCCTTGCATGATAAGGTAATATGACACAATAAATCAATTAATACATATCAAATACGCTATCAAATTCAACTAACAACTTAAACAATATTCTACTAGTTTTGGTCTCTTTAAAGAATGTTTAAATCCTAACAACAATTACTCTACAGGTTTCAAAAAATTAGACATCTAGAGAAACTTTTAAAATATTTCACACATTCATGAATAACAAACAAAAACACATATAACAATTCAATGACATGCAATCACTTAAGTGTATAATCATAGTGAAATATGACAAATATTTTCACATATGGTTTCAAACACACTCAAAGTATAACTTAATTTTAAAGTCTTATAAATAAAATTCATTTATAGAACTCATACAATAGTTTTAGTCCTTATGAAATGAGAGAATATAGAACAAATAAGATACTAACACAATGTCCTTATTCATTTTAAGCAAATTACTTAGAAGATCAAACATACTTAATTGAATGTTTAATTTAAGTACACACCACCAACCTAATATTCGCGTCACATAATTAGTTATTAACATTCAACATTGATGCCACATAAGACTCATAATCACTCAAAGTTGTATAAGAGGTGAACATGGTTTCTAACTATTTCCAAAATAAAATTAATAAATATATATAACAATAATAACAATGGGTTATCGTTGCCTCTTTTATCGACGATGAGTCATCGGGGTAGCTAGTCCCTCCTACTCATGTAGTCAACTACTTAAGGTAACTATAACTACAGTCATTCAAATTCAAACATGGGTAATTAAAAGTATTTTTAACGTGGTTCAGGAGTGCGAAGGCGGCGCCACAACTCCTACTCCTTAGTTCAAGTCAAAAACTCACTTAATTACACATTCACAATAACTTATTGGTAATTTACAACCAGTTACAACAACAAAAGAAATGACACTTACATCAATATATAATCAATAATCCGATTGAAGAAATATAGAACTATTTCACTTTTAGATGTTCTCGACTACTCTAACGCTATACACTAATTCCTAACAACTAGAACACTTAAAACACAAACAATTTAATATTTACATAATCACATACACATTCACATAGTTAATCCAAAAATTAGCACCATCATTTTACGTTCAACTCATAACTCAAACGATGATTCAAACACATGTAACATACTCTCATAGAAGGCTAACTGCTCCAAATTGATCACGCTCAAATTTTCTTTTGAATTAATCATCACTTCAAAGTTACGACAAACTAAAACATAGATTTCCAAGTAGCAAATAAGATAAATAATTATTTACTAGAAGACACAACACGCTACCAAACCAAATTGAATCAAGTAGTACATAAACCACTTTAAAGGTTACACATTTAGCACCCAAAAAAAATCCTTGGGAATTCAAACTATTTCCTTAAATCCCTTTTCAATAAATCACGTCTAAATAATATTTCTAAATATAATTAAAAATAAAATAAATCACATATTTTTTTTAAATCTATAAGATTTCTAAAATAACTCGTACTTTAATCGTCAAAAACACATTTCTAAATAATTAATCATTATAAAAATTATTATTTTCAACTTATATTTTGAAAGAAGATTAAAATTATATATATAGATAGATAAAAAGTTTTCCAATAAATTAACACTTCCAAAATAGTTCTAATTTATTTTCTCAAAATTTACAAAAAAACAAAATTATATATTTATATACATTAAAGTAGTGTACATGACACAATGCATAAGGCATACTTGTTTATGATAATGAATTACACTAATTGACAAATCTACAAAAAACAGTCTCCTCTCACACCGGCTACTCAACATGTCTATAGATACATCATCAGTTTCTATCAAGGCACAAAATTGGTCTAAAGCATAACACACCCTCAATTTTACAAAAAGCATGTCACATTTTTATATTCAACTCAAATGTACATTTCGACAATAATAACACAACAATCACAATCATACAAAAAAAAAACAAAAAAAAAACATTCTACTCATAAAACACATCGAATAAAGAATCCAAAATTTAGATAACTTTTCAAAACGAGTTTCATCATGGAGATAATTCTTTTAAAAACTTAGTTTTTTTTTTCTCATGTTTCCTTCTCTTTCTCATTAGTAGACATTTTATCATTTGATCTTGTTTTTATTAGTACTATTATAAATCAATAATGAGTTCTTAAAATCTAAAACTCTAACATCAAGTTAAACTCTAATGAGCTCATAAATCAATCATTTCAAACAAATATACCGACACCCTCACGATTCAATATTCATTCCAGCACCTCTAACCCAACATTACAACAACTCTTTTTAATTTTCTTAAAAACAAGACATAATAAAACATGCTGTAAATTTAAGCTATTTTAAACATTAAATAAAATCAGTAGTATAGAATTATTGTTGTTTTATAAATCAACAAAAATTCAACTCAATTTAATTTCTTTAAAATAATCAAGGGTAATTCAAATAAAAGTTATTTTCATCTTACAAAATAAGTAAATTTTAACTCCTCCAAAATGTAATTTTAAAAAAAAAAAATTCTAAGTTCTACCGACCTCTAATATTCAAGAATTATTATTGCTAATAATATTAATTTCATACTATTTAAAATCATGACGAACATTCTAAATTGTTTTCAAAACCAATATCAAAACTCTACTCATCTAGATACAACCATCAACACTTTCAAGTGATTTAAAGTTAACATTTACATTTTAAAATCAATTCTTTTTCTGCACACAAGCCAACAAAAATCAAAATAAGAATTTTTTTGTCAAGATTAAAACTGTAGACATAAGAGACATAATTCCTATCTAACTCAAAGTTTAGAACGAAACATTTTTTTTTCTCTAAATTGAGTTTCAACAAAAATAATAATAATTTGTACCTAGTAAAAGTCAATACTTAAAGTTTTAAACATATAATTCATACGGAAATCAATGTTTCAATCAATTAGTTATTAGATCAAACACTTTAAACAGGTTCATATCAAGACAAAATATTTTAAATTGATTAAGGGTGAAAATGGAACTTTAAAACAAATAACTGGTGAGGTATGACATTTGATAACTAGGTTACGTGAATGAGATTAATAACTTGAAACATCCAGGTTGTCAATCAAAATTATTATTTCCAACTATTCACATAAAACAAAAATGCCAAAATCATAGTTCGGTAGACATGAAACAAGCAGCAAGATCATTCAACAAGTAACCTACAAAATCTTGTCAACAATTAAAATTAACTCAAATCTTAACAAATAATATCATGGTTTATTTACTCACTTAGGTAGGAACTTAGAATCCATAACACTCAGAGTAACCAAATAATAAACAGTTAATTATTAACTTCAAAAATATATATAATTATACAAAAGCATATAACACTTAACACAATAACATAACAGGAAAAACATTCTTCAATATAAGTATAATATAAGTAAGGAGAACACGCAATTAATTCTAAATAAACCGTATCATTAGACAAACATTCTTCAAAGAAAAACATAACATTATAAAGTCAAAACCACTCAAGGAAAGTCAATACATTTCTCTATAACATCAAATCATCTAAGAATAATTATTATCCCACACGGCACATATTAATCACAACAAAACAATCAAAAGAAAATGCAATGCTATGCATGAGCTTATACTCTACTTCACAATGTGGTACCATTCTAACTCTGAAGTACTTGGTTAGGAGGCCATGATACTATGCCACCATTCCAGTGGACGAACAATTCAAATTGGACCTGTCCTCATAGATCCCTTCAACTCAACCCGAGACACATATACGCGACAGTCGAGGTAAACGTGTGTTGCATGGTAGCTCCCGACATTTGGAGTGCTACCTCCAAGTCACCCAGGAACTCCCTCCCCGAATACCTCCAAGGTCTAACAATCTTGCCTTAAGGCTGAACAGTAGACCGCCACGATCAGACTCAATTCATTTGTACTTCTCCGAAATCGCTAGGCTTGTCAAGCCCTACCTATATGATGACAAAATAATCTCCACTTCACAAATTCTCAATATTTATTTTCTCCCCTCGTTGGCCTATGATACTTCATTAAGACCGTCATCTCAAACACATATTGGAATCACAATTATTTCATCAGAGGTTACTTCAATATTTTCATCACCAACTCATAACATCACTATTATAAATCACACATCATCATCATTACATAACCCATCACAAATTTAGAGCATCACTATCATCAACCGTAACTCATCACATAAACTTATCATAAATTTATAAAATCACAATTATTATTCATACATCATCATCATCATCACATAAAATTATCACAACACATCCATCTATTATCATCATATCATATAAACTTATCTAATCAAACATATACATAAAATTAATTCGAGACTCAAGATCACAATAACATCAAATACCACACATTTAAAGAAATTAAATCAATCAATACCTTACAAATATTTCTACTTTATATTTTAATCTCACAATTTCCATATTTGCACATTAATTAATTTATCCCTCAAAGGGCTACTACCGTACGTAGCAAGCCCCAGATGAATCGTTGGGAAATACGGTTTTTCGGTTCATCTCACAATATATT
Source organism: Cicer chorassanicum (assembly GCA_037974735.1). Taxonomy (NCBI): domain Eukaryota; kingdom Viridiplantae; phylum Streptophyta; class Magnoliopsida; order Fabales; family Fabaceae; genus Cicer; species Cicer chorassanicum. Next base: position 10,228,813 of record JBBPBP010009778.1, on the reverse strand, counting down.
ACACTCATGAATTCAAACGCTCTCTCACCCCTTACCTTTTTTCGACGCTTTTACACACGAATAAGATTCCACGAGCAAACAATCTTTGTTCTTTGACTCTTTGTCTTTCAATCGATCTAACTCGACAATTTATGGGTAAACGTCAAAAATAAATTATGAGAAACTACTCTAAAAACTAAATTCGAAATTCGGTCAAGAAAAATTACCATTAATCAAAAAACCAATCAGTGGATAATATAGCCACTTTTCACACGGTCGTTTTGGCGTTGGTTTCACTCAAATCGGAGTTACGGTGAAGAAGAACAATACAAAATAAGGAATTTTATAAACGGAGAAGTCGGGTATTTTAGAGAGAAATTAGGATGGTTCAAAATCTGAGGAAGTATGTTTATTTGACTAGCTAAATGAATAAAACAACATACTAAAATTTGGACGAGAACGGAGAAAATTTTCTGGAACAGTTATCGATCACCGGTGCCAAATGATAGGGTGTTGTTGTGGCGGATGTTGAAACTCCCTTTCTTATTTTTTAGGGTTCGCATGGGTCAAGCCCATTGGTCTCCTTATTTTTTTTATCTTTTACTACTATTATTTTTATTTTGTTAAAACAAAATTAATTGTTATTTAATCTCATTTTTAATACTCTTCAAAACATCATTAAATTTAATAAGATATATTTAGAAATAATTAAATATAATTAAGTGCGCATACATTTAATATTAGTCAAACACACGAGAAAATATCATATTAATTACCAACTCACATATACACGTAAAATCTCCTAAATCTTATTCTTTAAAATATTTACTCTAATATACTATTGTTTTTAGAAAAATATATAAAATAATAAAATATAACATTTATTATTCATATAATATATTTGGTTAAATATGTACAAGATTAGCACATCATAGAAAACATACCTATAAAGAAAATTAATCATAAAGCTAATCAACATATATTCCAAAATAATTTTAACACCAAATTAATTATCTAAAATCCTATTTAAGTAATAAGATAGTTTATTAGAAAATTTGGAGTGTTACATTTATGAATTAGTATAGTTCATTATCATAGTCAATATACCTTATGTTTTGTGTTATGTGTACGACCTTAATGTATATAAATATATATTTTTGTTTTTTGTTGTTGTAAATTTTGAGAAAATAAGAAAATATAATCGTGATCAATTTGGAGCAATTAGAGTTGTTGGAAAAAACCAGAGATAATTAGAAATAACTATCTCAATAATGCGGAATATTTTTCCCCCACCTGTGCAGATAAATGGCCAAACAGAAAGTAATAATTGGCAGAAAATTAAATGAGACAAACACAATTTTTAACGTGGAAAACTTCCCTCAAATTGAGAGAATAAAAACCATGGGACCTAGTCCAGTAAAAACTTCCACTATAATAATTAATGGGTACACCAGAGTCTTCCTAATAACAATAGGGAATATCAATCAACCTTCCTAATAACAATAGGGAATATCAATCAACAACAATAGCCTTATAATAACCTTCCACTAAAGTGGGTATACCAAAATAACTCTTAGAGAAAGTAAAACTATTACCACCACCGGAACTGAATTCATTTCCTTTTCTCTGGTTGCCGTGTGTGCGTGCGGTTACTGTTGTTTGCCTTTTCGTTCGCCTTTGCCCTTAGGGATTTGAGATCCCGTTCCTTCCTTTTATTTTCCTTTACATGGGTCAAGCCCAATAAACCATATATTCCTTTTTTTTTTTCTTTTCTTTTTTTTAATAATAATAATAATAATAATAATAATAATATTAATAAACTTGGTGGGTTCCACTTGGGGAGTGATCCCACCCAACAAATCTCCCCCTCACGACTCAAGTGGGAAGGTACTGCTCAACCATGCCTGCATTCTTTCTATAGTATATCATCTTTGACACAGGCAAGGTCTTCGTCATCATATCTGAATCATTCTCATCAATATGAATCTTCTCAATTAGAAATGATTTCATTTCCAGTGCGTCTCGTATCCAATGATACTGCACCTCAATATTCTTCGACTTTGCATGAAAAGTCGGATTCTTGCTAAGATAGATTGCACTCTGACTGTCGCAGAATAACACAAACTTATCTTGCTTGAGGCCTAACTCATGCAGGAATTTCTTCATCCACAAGAGTTCTTTGGAAGCTTCAGTTGCTGCAATGTACTCAGCTTCAGTAGTAGATAAAGCAACGCACTTTTGTAATCTTGATTGCCAAGACACAGCTCCCCCTACAAACGTCATCATATAACCAGAAGTAGATTTTCTAGAATCAATATCACCTGTCATATCTGCATCTGTGTAGCCATCCAACACAAGTTCACCACCTCCATAACATAAACACACTTTGGAAGTGCCTCTAAGGTATCTGAGAATCCACTTCACTGCTTGCCAATGATCTTTACCAGGATTAGAGAGAAACCGACTAACAACTCCAACTGCATGAGCAATATCTGGCCTTGTGCATACCATAGCATACATCAAACTACCAACTGTGGATGCATAAGGAACCTTCTTCATCTCTTCTTTGTCTTTCTCACTTGTAGGACATTGATCAGAATTCAATTTAAAATGAGTAGCAAGTGGAGTACTGACAAGTTTACAATTGCTCATGTTAAACCTCTCTAACACCTTCTCAATGTAATTGTGTTGAGATAACCACAATTTATTATTCTTCCTATCACGAGTAATTCTCATGCCCAAAATTTGCTTTGCAGGACCCAAGTCTTTCATTGCAAAAGACTTGTTCAAATCTTTCTTTAAAGATTGAATCTTTTTAGTGTCATGACCAACAATCAACATGTCATCCACATATAATAAGAGAATAATATAATCACCATCAGAGAATTTCTTGACAAACACACAATGGTCAGAAGTAGATTTACCGTACCCATGTTTCTCCATGAAAGAATCAAATTTCTTGTACCATTGTCGGGGTGCTTTCTTGAGCCCATACAAGCTTTTCTTCAATTTACACACAAGTTTCTCTTTACCTTTGACTTCGAAACCCTCTGGTTGCTCCATATAGATCTCTTCCTCCAAATCACCATGAAGGAATGCAGTTTTCACATCAAGTTGTTCAACTTCTAGGTTTAAGCTAGCTGCTAACCCAAGCACAACTCGGATAGAGGACATCTTCACCACAGGTGAAAAAATTTCATCAAAGTCAATACCTTTTCTTTGATTAAAACCTTTCACAACCAATCTTGCTTTGTATCTTGGTTGAGAACTATTCTCTTCTACCTTTATCTTGTATACCCATTTGTTCTTGAGTGCTTTTCTACCATTAGGCAACTTAAGCAAATCAAATGTGTGATTCTCATGCAAGGAATTCATCTCTTCCTGCATGGCCTTCAACCACTTTTCTTTATCAACATTTGTAATAGCTTCTTGATAGTACTCTGGCTCTTCACTATTAGTGATCATCACATACTCGTGTGGAGGATATCTTTGAGAAGGTTGACGTTCTCTAGTAGATCTTCTCAACTCAAACTCGTCTAGTGGCTCAGCTGGTACCTGCTCATCTTGGTGAGGCACATGATCATCAGTTACATTCTCATCATCTACCTGTATATCTCCCCCATCAACAAAAGTTTCTGCAGGGGGCATAGGCGCAACATCAATGTAACTTCTGGAATTTGGTTTCTGTTTCTCAGCTTTATCAAAATCTTCAATAGTTTGGTCTTCAAGAAATATCACATCTCGACTTCTAATAATTTTCTTGTCAACCGGATCCCACAATCTATAACCAAATTCTTCATCACCATAACCGACGAATATACATTGTTTGGATTTACTATCAAGTTTGGACCTCTCATCTCTTGTAACGTGAACAAAACATCTGCAGCCAAACACTTTCAAATGACGGTAAAAGACATTTTTCCCCGTCCAAACTCTATTTGGAACATCACCATCAAGTGGAATAAAAGGAGAAAGATTGATCAAATCCACTGCAGTTTTCATTGCTTCACCCCAAAAGGATTTCGATAATTTTGCATGAGAGAGGATACATCTGATTCTATAATTAATAGTACGATTCATTCTCTCTGCAACACCATTATGCTGAGGTGTCTTTGGAACTGTTTTCTCAAACCTGATTCCATGTTCTCTACAATACTCTTCAAACGGACCTCTGTATTCACCACCGTTATCTGACCGAACACATTTCAATTTGTGATGAAAATATTGAAGTAACCCCATAATTGATGAAATAATGATGATTACAATTTGTGTTTGAGATGACGGTCTTAATCGAGTATCATAGGCCAACGAGGGGAGAAAATAAATATTGAGAATTTGTGAAGTGGAGATTATTTTATCATCATATAGGTAGGACCTCACAAGCCTACTGATTCCGGGGAAGTACAACTGAATGAGCAAGATTGTGGCGGTCTGCTGTTGAGCCTTAAGGCAAGATTGTTAGACCTTTGAGGTATTCGGGGGGAATTCCTAGGTGACTTGGAGGTACCACTCCAAATGTCGAGAGCTACCATTGTGAAGTAAAGTCTAACCTCATGCATAACATTGCATTTTGTTGTGATTGTTTTGTTGTGATTAATATGTGTCGTGTGTATTGATTTGATGTTATAGTGAAATGTATTGATTTTCCTTGAGTGGTTTTGACTTTATAATGTTATGTTTTTTTTTTCTTGAAGAATGTTTGTGTAATGATACGGTTTATTTATGATTAATTGCGTGTTCTCCTTACTTATATTATACTATTAACATGATTTCAAAGCTCACCTCCTTCGTTGTTTGTGTTTGATTGGTTTGGCCTTGCGTTTGCGAAATCGTAGTTATTACATGTTAATGATTTTTGAAGCTCAAGTTTAGTAGAAGCCCCGCTCTGGTAGGTGATACCAGGAAAGAGAGTCGTAAGTTGTATTTTAATTTATTTAATTAGAAACAACTTTTTGGATGAAAATCTTATAAGTACAAGTAAACTTTTGGAATTAAGAAATTATAGTTAAATCAAGTTTATGGAGATTGCATTGTTTTATAAGAGAAAAAAGTTTAAAGTGTCGCTTTTGAATTTTGAGAAATGTGATATCCTAAATTAGTTATTAAAGTTTTATTTTCTTGAAAACATATTTTCTTTATCCGCTGTGAATTAAAGTTTTGCTCAAAAAATTCTTGTATGAATCATTATATATTATTTTGGAGTTTAAGGTGTCACGTTAGTGGTATTAGAGCAAGTCTGTCCAATCAGACCGAGTGAGTTATGTGTCAGTCTTCTGTTAGTCAATTGTCAACCTTGAGAAGTTAAGTGTTAGGGTGTCACATTACTCGTGTTCTCTGTTAAGTGTTGAAACTCTTACCTATTATTCTTGTGCTAATTGTTAACGTTAACTGCTTGCTCGTTCTTGTTGTGTTGTGTATTTGTTGAGATTTGAGTTAATTTGAATTGTTGACATGATTAAGTTAATTATCTATTGACTGGACTTGTGACTTGTGTTTCTAACTATGATTTTATGCTCTCTTATCATAGTCGATAGTTACAACATAATTGTTTTGATTGACTAGTTATATGTTTCAATTATTAATTCCATCGAGGTAGTCCTAATTATTGAATTGAAAGATTTTACCTATTTGTGTTTGTGGTGGAAACTTACTCTGATTTTCTTCAAATTGTAGTAAGTTGTTTCACTAGTAAACTCGATTAATGAATATATTTTATTAGTGATTTTAATTTTGCTTTTAACCCATTTAGTATATTTAGGATTTTGTAACACCCCTATTTTTAAAAGCGCGAGTGTATTTTTTTTTTCTAAAATGAAATTGATAAAACCAAATCCAGGGTAACTCTATAAATGAAGAAAATACTTTTTGACAAAAAATTAAAGTCGTAACTCAAACGACAAAAGTCATAATTTATTCCCTCATAATTACAACAGATTAAAAAAAAGTTTTTGAATTGATAATCCAAATATAAAGTACACCGGCTCCAATAGTTTATTTAAAATACACAAGTTCCTTTTTCTACAACAACTTGAAATAAGAAAGGGAAATAAATAACGTTCATAAATAGAACCCTAAGCTGATCATTAATCTATCTAAGGGTGACTGGGTACTGAGAATCCACGAGCGGCATCAAACCCCCTGCTTTTGGTCACACAACCAACCCATACAGCCTGTCTGTATTCGAATACAACATTCCATTCAATTGTATTCGAATACAGCACCTTGTGTAGTCGAATACACTTCAAAAAAATCAAGTCAGTAGCTAATTTAATCATCTGTATTCGACTACAACATAGGTGTAGTCGAATACACCTGTCAAAACAGCAGAAAATCAATTTTTGACCCTTTCAAAAACATTCCAACACTTTCAAATTCATTCCAACACTTTCAACACCAATTCAATCAATCACAAACCCCAACACAACACAAATCACTCATCACAATCAAGTACGCATATACAAACATCATGATATGTCAAACATGACTCACGTGCCAAGCACCCTAGTGCAATGCGTATATGCCAATGCACATGATTCCGGAATATCAACAAAACCCTCCTCGAAGGGGCGTAAATCATAATTGTACAGTCTCTCACAGACCAGTACTAATTATCAAGGCGCAATCTCTCACGGATCAGCACAATTTACTATCGTATAGCCTCTCACAAACCAGTACTAATTTTCTATGCGTGCAATCGCTCACAGATCAACACGACTTACAAGAGTGCAATCTCTCACAGATCAGCACAATTTACTATCGTACAGCCTCTCACAGACCAGTACTAATTTTCTATGCGTGCAATTGCTCACAGATCAGCACGACTTACAAGAGTGCAATCTCTCACAAATCAGCACAATTTACTATCGTACAGCCTCTCACAGACTATTACTAATTTTCTATGCGTGCAATCGCTCACAGATCAGCACGACTTACAAGAGTGCAATCTCTCACAGATCAGCACAATTTACTATCGTACAGCCTTTCACAGACCAGTACTAATTTTCTATGCGTGCAATCGCTCACAGATCAACACGACTTACAAGAGTGCAATCTCTCACAGATTAGCACAATTTAGTATCGTACAGCCTCTCATAGACCAATACTAATTTTCTATGTGTGCAATCGCTCATAGATCAGCACGACTTACAAAGTGCAATCTCTCACAGATCAGCACAATTCACTATCGTATAGCCTCTCATAGACCAACACGATTTTCTATGCATGCAATCGCTCACAGATCAGCACGACTTACAAGAGTGCAATCTCTCACAGATCAGCACAATGCGAAAATCTCGGCAAGGATAAGATGAACCAACTATTCGCATGGCATCCTCTCGTGGCCCATCATGGTTACCATTATTACCATGGCACCATCGCGGTCACCATGTACTATGAATGCATGAGCATACTCTGACTCTCGACACCACAATCATTAAGTAAATGCAGTTATTAAAAGATTCCCCATTTTTAAATGCTCATTTCACACTAATGATTCTCAAATTTAACACAACATACTCAACGCATACAATCCTCAAATCACATGAAATTGAATTCACAAATCATATTGAATTCAAATCACCACGTACACAATCTCATCAATTCATTTCACACCAAATCAAAATTCACACATAAATTGCATTTATTCAAAACCCCACATCTTCAAACATCAAGCATATCTCAACATTCATAAAATCACCCATAAACATATCAACCACGCCAAGTAAAAATCACCATCACCCATACCTCAAAACTCATTAAATTCAATTTCACCATTTTTCCCACAAAATGCATTCAAATTCATTTCTCACAACATCTCACCTCAAACCCACCAAATTTATTTTCCAAACATTTTTAACCATAATACCCAAATCAAAACTCTAAATCGTTAAACATAAACCACCAAATTTCTTTTCCACAACTCACATAAATCCCATGAAATTCCTTTTCCCCAAATTTACACATAACTTCCATCAAAACAAACCCCACAAATACACATATAGAGTTCTATATGCAAGCTATAAATTGGAAGGAGCCCTTACCTCGACGGTAGCTCGAACGGCCGATTACGGCACCGCGATAAAATTCCGGTAAAATTCCCGCTTCACACAGAGCTGCAAAAATTAGTTCCCAAGCACCGCAACGTGATCACGATCAACTTTCTCTTCAGTCGCGTCGCGAGATAAAGCTTGGATCTAGGTGATATGTGAGGTTTTGAGTTTGGCTGTTTTAAAAACCACCAACACTTGGTTTTCTTTTTCTAAACAGAAAAGAAGAAGAGGAGGAACGAATTTGCGAGCGCAAGGGAAAATGTTTCTCTTGCTTGCCTTCATATATATATATACAATCTTAGTAATATATATATATATATATTACTAACTCACTATATATATATATATATATATATATATATATATATATATATATAGTAACTCCCTCACCAAATATATATATATATAAATACATATTAAAATTAAACCAAACCAAAAATAATTAAAACTCTTACACACATCACTCTCATCTCCAATTATTTTGATAAAAATATCTATTCCCGTTGCAGCTCAATTGACATGTAAAATTTTCAGCAACCAAAGATATTTTTAACAAAACTGTCCGATAATAAATTTTCCGTAATGTAAATAAATTATTTCTCGCCAAATAATTCAAAACGGGACCCACAAAATATTTATGGCCTTTTAACATCCAAAATACCAATAAAACTAGCTAAAAAGCGTCATAATTCAACATGAAAGCACCCTGAAATACAAAAAGTACACTTTAAAATTAAGGGTATTACATTCTACCCCCCTAAAAATAGTTTCGTCCTCGAAACTACGCGTTGATAAACAACTCAGGGTGTTGTTCTCTCATCTTGCTCTCCAATTCAACATTCATACTAGAACTTGTTTCGTCTGGCCTACTCGAAGAAAGCGCCATCTAACCCTCCTCATAGGGTACTTAACAACTTTGCGCACTATCATAGCTGGTAAGACTCGCCCGTTCCGTTCAACACGATTTTGTCTACTATCAACAAGAGATTAAGGATGATCAGTTCCTCAATTTGTCAATAGGTAGCCTACGACCATGACGATGGATTAGACCATCTTAACCCAACTGTAATAATGCTCCTCTCAACTTGGAATTAAAGCTATCTCGAGGTACAAGCGGTTTAACAATCTTCTCAAGGTCCACTGAGTTTCCCTTATTTTCCTATCGATGAAGTACAATCGCCCAAAACTATGCCGCATAGCCTCATATACATCCACTTGGTACGAAACATCCATTAGGTCCCAAACTGAAACTCTAAGTTTGACACTCACACATTGAGCACAAAACATTCATTACTGCTGAAAACTCCTTAATTTCTCCATTGCCCGTAAATCCTCGATTTTCTTTAGTCGCACAACTGCACCAAGCCACAGTGTTTTTAACAGAATGTTGGTATGATTATATCTTTAATAAGCACATCCCATCATTCGATTTGTGATCAAAGTTTTCCTCAAATATTTTCGACGACATGTCCGAACTATACCACCTCCAAAACGCAAACATCCTTCCAGCTTAGTACTTCATTTCAAGAGTCACGTCTCCAATAAAATCCAATTTGAATTTCATTCATTGGTTAAGACCTACATTTGTCTCATTCCTAACACCTCAAATTCACGTTTCATTAGTCAATTTTTTTTTTACATACCTTGCAACTCTGGACAAACCCGAAAATAATTTTCCTCTATCTATTGCCAACATTCATTCTGATACTTCTCAATTTCGTTGTGTCCTTTATTTGCAGCTTGATGATTATCTTTTCATTATGACAGGTCAAACACATTGTATTCACTCCATCGCTTTTCCATTTATACAAACCTTAAATGTGTACCTCGAACCTTAATACATCTTCATTTTTTTCGAAATCATTACTTAGCTTACTCTTGTATGTCTTTTTCCAAAAATTGCTATCTTCTTTGATAGCCACAATCGGTACACCCCATAGTGCGTCATATCCCAAAATATCATCCAACTTAACTTTATTTTCTTTTATCTTTCCTCTTAGTATTAAACTTTCCTTCCTTCAGATAAGCTATTCATTCTGATCTTTAAGAATTTCTTCAACAATTCAACAAAATTTTAATTCTTCCAAATTTTCACACTTCCTATGAAATATTCTACATCTGAAATATATCTCAAAACACTTTTCATCTCTACCGTCACTCAACCGTCCATGTGGTCAACACCTACAGTTCTTTATTTGCTTAGCTCATTTGCCATCATACTTCGTCTTGCTTCATTATAGTGATTTCGATAATTCAAGCCTTATTAGTTCTCACCAAACTTTTTCATTCCATGCTCAATTCTTCCCTACCACATAACATTTAACTCATTTGATTGACGGACATAATAACGTACCCCTATGACATGCATTCAAGTAGTGCTTCTGAATTCATTGGCATACCCTTCTAATAACAATGTCTGATTTACGGGTGGAATAATTCATTTCATGAATCCTTAATTGACATAAGCCACATACCCATGTGCTGCTCCAACAAGTTTCATAGCACGCTTTCCAAAATTTGGTTCATTCGCTAGATTTTCTTATTCATTCTCAACCTTCACCAAGGTACCAAATAAAAGGATCTTTGCAATTGAACATTCTAGAGAACTACTTCTCAAACATTCCCAATCAGCATCTCCTAAAGAACAATCATCTTTAAACCTCATCCTCATAACTTAGAAATAAAATATCTCCAAGACCCACATACCTTTCACCGTCTATCTAGTCACTGAAACAATCATTTCAAATCTTAACGCTTGGCTTCCCAAGGACAACAACTAAACCATAAATCATTTGTTACATTTCTTCCTATTCACGCTATGTCATTTGAACAAAATTATAAAATCTTATCCTTGAAATCCTCAAATACTCACTACACCGTCTATAGTCATCCATGTCCTCTTAAGATACAATACAAGGTCTTATTCATCATTGACTTTAACCGCCTTAGTAATCTCACTAATGAAAACTCTTCTCATCATAACACAACATTATTAGTAAATCTTCAAACACTTCCATCCATAACATGAATTATTTATCACCTCCCTACCTCAACTCCCTCAATCATACAAGTTTAAGGTGTCACTTGGTCCTCCATCCCACCTTGTGGACTTTGAATCGTTGACTTAAGGATTAACCATCACAGGGTCTCAAATCAAATCTGAATTAATCCCTCTGACCTATCGAAATATTCACATTCTCCTAGTGTGTACCATCCTTTAATAGACTCTCAATGTTTACATTGCAACAATCTCTAAGTACTCCTGTACTCTGTACTTCCAATTCCACTTAATAGCAACATGTGGCTCAATACATCAAGGCTTAACTCACTCTGTTTACCCAAACATCACTCAAAGTTCACACTTACGCGTCAATAGTTTCCTCTAAGATCACTATCCACACTTATTATCTCCTAAACCACACAAAGATTGGTAAATTACCAATAAAATATATAGTCTCACTCCTATAACTGTCATGAGATTCATACTTAACAATCTAAGTCACAAATCTAGTTTAACTCGTATGCTCGACCTTACCCCTCAAGGTATCGACTATTCCTCACAGCATCCTTTGTCTCACCAAGGTCATATTCACCCCTCATGTGTAGCGCACCTTAATTTCAACATAAGCCTCTTTAGTTGACACCTGAGCACCAGATGTTATTCCGAATGGAAGCCTCGTCTTCTCAACAATTCCATGGTGTTCACATCTCTTTGACAATTATCAAACTTCATCCAGTCTCATCATGAAATCTACCGAGAAAACATCTAATACTTTTCATAAAAATGAATTCTCCACTTAGATCTTTACTTGAAATCCCCTATCCGTCTCACACCAATAACATCTTCGAGTTAACACCAATAACATAGCCTCTATATCCTTGGAATCACTTCATAAATCCCATGCCATCATGATCCGCTTCAACCCTGTCTTTCCCAACCGGTACGTTTTAGGAATTCAGAGACACTCATCGACCAATGTCGACTAATGTTCTATGGTTTAACTACTCTTCCAACTAAAGGGCCACAAGGTACCCTGTTTCGTATAAGAAACAATAAACTAATTAAGCACATCATGCTTGACCCAAGAAACCAAAACACAACGTACGCGTGGACTCCAGTCACTTGATACTTGATACCCCTAACCTCGACTCTTGATCAGCTTAGAACACCCAACTCACAGCCCCAAAGAAATTTTAACCAAAGCCTGATACCACGATGTAACACCTCGATTTTTAAAAGCGCGAGTGTATTTTTTTTTTTAACAAAATAAATCGATAAAAATACCAAGTTAAATCCATAAATAAAGAAAATACTCTTGGATAAAATATTTGAGTCGTATCACCACAACAAAGGTTATCATTAATTACAACAGCAGAAATGGTTTTGAGCAAAAATCCAAAGTAAAATATACACCGACTAAAATACTCTGTTTCAAATACACAAGTTCCCTTTTTACAACAACAACTTATAAATAGGAAAGGGAAAATAAATAAAATTCTTGATTACAACCCTAAGCTGATCATTAATCTATTTGAGGGTGACTGGGTACTAAGAATCAACGAGTGGCAACAAGCCCCACTACTTCCGGTTACAAAACCAACCCATCGCTGTGCCACGCCTTAGATCGACCCTGTTTCTCATATGAGGGCAAAGCCCAGATTTCCACAAAAGTTGTAAAGGATCACCAACCGAAATTAACAAATACCACATAACATTCAATTTTAAATGCACAAAATCACCTTTCGACTTAACATGCATCTAGAAAGGGTTTGCATATGCTAAACATACTTAAAAAAGGTTGAAAAATGAAGTATTGGACCAAACTGCACTGCTGTATTCGAATACAACCTCTGTGTAGTCGAATACAGTTGCAAAAACAGTAGAAAAACAGCAAAAACAGCACTGACAGCATTACTGTATTCGAATACAGCCTTTCTGTATTCGAATACAACATTCCATTCAACTGTATTCGACTACAGCACCTTGTGTAGTCGAATACACTTCAAAAAAAATCAAGTCAGTAGCTAATTTAATCATCTGTATTCGACTACAACACAGGTGTAGTCGAATACACCTGTCAAAACAGCAGAAAATTAGTTTTTAACCTTTTCAAAAACATTTCAACACTTTCAACACCAATTCAATCAATCACAAACACCAACACTACACAAATCACTCATCACAATCAAGTACGCATATACAAACATCATACATGTCAAACATGACTCACGTGCCAAGCACCCTAATGCAATGCGTATATGCCAATGCACATGATTCCGGAATATCAACAAAACCCTCCTCAAAGGGGCGTAAATCATAATTGTACAGCCTGTTACAGACTAGTACTAATTACCAAGGTGCAGTCTTTCACAGGCTAGCACGATTTACTAATGTGCAACCTCTCACAGGTTAGCACGACGCGATAATCCATGTAAGGGTAAGATGAACCATCCAATCACGTGGAATCATCCCCTATACGGATAAGATGAACCATCCAATCACGTGGAATCATCCTGTGGTCCATCCGGTCACCACTATCACCGACGCGATAATCCCCGCAAGGATAAGATGAACTATCCAATCACGTGGAATCATCTCGTGGCCCATCCGGTCACCATTATCACTACTATGAATGTATGAGCATACTCTGACTCTCGACACCACAATCATTAAGTAAATGTAGCTATTAAAAGATTCCCTATTTTTAAATGCTCATTTAACACTAATGATTCTCAAATTTAACACAGAGCATACTCAACGCATACAATCCTCAAATCACATGAAATTGAATTCACAAATCATATTGAATTCAAATCACCACGTATTCGAATATTAAAATTAAACCAAACCAAAAATAATTAAAACTCTTACACACATCACTCTCATCTCCAATTATTTTGATAAAAATATCTATTCCCGTTGCAGCTCAATTGACATGTAAAATTTTCAGCAACCAGAGATATTTTTAACAAAACTGTCCGATAATAAATTTTCCGTAACGTAAATAAATTATTTCTCGCCAAATAATTCAAAACGAGACCCACAAAATATTTATGGCATTTTAACATCCAAAATACCAATAAAACTAGCTAAAAAGCGTCATAATTCAAAATGAAAGCACCCTAAAATACAAAACGTACACTTTAAAGTATGAGTTTCATTTTTTCGGCATTGTGTTTTAAAGCTCGGTTTTGACTTTAATCAGTTTAAAATATTTAGTATGTGAATTTGTTTAAAATGGTTGATCAAATAACTAATTGATTGAAACGTTGATTTCCGTATGATATGTATCTGTCGCGTCCGGTTTGTCCGCGAAACAGGAGTCGCCACCAATATTATTTTATTCAAAGGAAAAATTGAATAAAACCTAAAATAATGATTTTTGAACCAAAAATTCGGATTCAGGAGTCGATTATGAGTAGGGACAGTATTACTACCCTACAACGTCCGTTAAAACGGTTATTCTATAATTAATTGTATACAAACTATTTATTTATTTATTCATTTGTTTTTACCCCAAAAAGAATACTAACAAATAAATAAATTATTTACATTAATAAAAGAAGGAAAAATATTTTTCTTTATTAATTTGGTTTGACCAGGAAAAACCTTGCTCCTACGTATCCCTAGGTGCAATGGGGAAATCAAAACACACGTAGTTCTTGGTAGAAAATATTTATGTGTCGATTGATTTTATTATTAATTTTTACTTTATATATATACATATCAAAATAAATTAACAACATAATAGTGATAATAATAATAATAATAATAATAATAATAGTAATAATGGTAATAGTGATAATAATAATAATAATAATAATAATGATAACGAAAAAAAAAGGTGAGTTGTTTGTTCCCGGATTGTATCTTTTTATTTTTATTTTAAAGAAAAATTAATTTTTGTTAAAAAAACAACGTAACGAAAATATAATAATAACAAAAAAAAGAGGTGAGACGTGGCGCAGCGAGCGAGGATGAATTTCATCCGGCGGCAGCGACTATTAATTCTAATCCTAAGGGAAAACTATTTATTTGTTGTTATGATTTTTTTTTGTTATTTTGATAAAGATGGGATATGAGCTATAAATTCAATATTACGATACAGTGAAATTTATTTTCTTGGTGATTGGTTTATAAACATCAATTAGTTATATTTTTCTAGCATTTTGTGTTGCAAAGAAAACAATTTTAACAACAGACAACTTTTAGAAAAATGAGAGCTTAACACATGAGTTTATTTTTGTATATATAGAAAAAAGAGAAAGATAAAAAAAAGAACATTTTTATAGGGATGCAATACAAAGACTAACAAGAAGAAATTAGAGAAGTGATACCTTACTACTGAAGTGTTTTCTTGTTGGACTGACTTTTCCAAGACCAAATTCTCTACTCCTCTTTCACCTATTATTCTCTCTTTTTTCTTTTTTCTTGTGCTCTCAAGAATCTCCTCTTCTATTCTTATTATCGATTATTTATAGGCTTTTCGGGTGTAGGTTACAAAAGACAAGGGAATAATTGTCAATTGATCACCATTTTATTACTATTAATCTCATTCTTTTTGGTTTCTTTTCTTTCAATTGATGATCATTATACCGATTTTTATGACCATCAATCCATTCAATTGATCCTCATTATACCGATTTTTATGACCATCAATCCATTTCTTTTTAGTTTCTTTCATTCAATTATGTACCTTTATTTATTTGTTATATTTTTTATTTACTTATTTTTATTATTTTTATATAATTTTTTTTTAGAAAAGAGTCTAAACACGAATTAGAGGCAAACAAAAACTGGGAACATATGTGATTGTTTAAAGTTTAAATCCCTAATTATTTATTTTAATTTTTATATTTCTATACATTTATTATTATTATTTCCCCCTTTTTTTTAATAAAAAATAAAAAATAAATAACTAGATAAATAAATAAAAAGCGGACATAATTAGGTGTCAACAGTATCTTTAATCCTTAAAGTATTGACTTTTACTAGATACAAA
>JBBPBP010009778.1:10180414-10210640 GCA_037974735.1 Cicer chorassanicum | reverse complement strand
TAATTAAGCACACATACATTTAATATTAGTCAAACACACGAGAAAATATCATATTAATTACCAGCTCAAATATACACGTAAAATCTCTGAAATTTTATTCTTTAAAATATTTACACTAATATACTATTATTTTTAGAAAAATATATAAAATAATAAAATATAACATTTATTATTCATATAACATATTTGGTCAAATATGTACAAGATTAGCACATCATAGAAAACACACCTATAAAGAAAATTAATCATAAAACTAATCAACATATATTCTAAAATAATTTTAACACCAAATTAATTATCTAAAATCCTATTTAATTAATAAAATAGTTTATTATAAAATTTGGAGTGTTACATATAGAATAATTTCGTAGGGACTAAAACATGATTTTTTTTTTTTACCACTACAAGAAAAACTCATTTTAGCTGCCAAATTTAGCGTCGGCCCCCGACTCCGACACTAGTTAGCGTCGGCGTAGCGTCGGTCACACCGACGCTAGCGTGCCCATAAAATAAGGCAGGGGCCGACGCTACGTATTAGTCTGAAAAATAAGGCAGACGCTAGTTTATTTTTTTTTATTTTTTCTTTTTTATTTTAATAATTAGCGTCGAAGGGGCCGACGCTACGTATTAGTTTGAAAAATTAAAATTGTTTTCTCAAAATTTCATCAGATTAGATGTATGAAGCCCTCGAACCCTCTCACCTCACTAACCCTTCTTCTCACCCTCATGGCCCTTCATCATCGTCAGCCATTCTCATTTCATCACCGAACACCCTTCATCACTCGAACTCGTCACTCACTCTGAACCCTCTCCTCTCCTTCTCTACCTAGCCGAAGGAGCAGCAGCGCCACCTTCCTTGTACAACCGGACGACCTCAATCGCATCGACCAACTTAGATCTTCTTTAATCCCAAAGATTTCGTCTCGCCGTCTCTTTCAATTTCAATTTCGGTAATAATCAAATCCCTAATTTCTCTCACCTATTCGATTTCTTCTGTGCTCTCTTTCACCCCCAAGCCCTAATCTTTTTTCGATTCTTTTCACTATGGATCGGATTTACTTGATGTTCTGAGATTGTGTTTGTAATTTGGGACGAACTTGAGCTCTTTCTTCTGCTCCAATTGGGGCTTTTGTTTTCTTTTTGTTTTTTTTACCTAATTTTTTTTGTTTTGAGTTTCTTTGTTGTTATGATTTTGTTTAAGCAAAGCTATACTGTAAATACGGAAGGTTTGTTGCTGTTTTTTGTGCTAATGAACTATTTCACAACTTGAGATATGAGAGCTAGCGATACTGTTTTGTGCTGATGAACTGTTGTTGTTGTTATGATTTTGTTCTGCTTCTTGTACTCTAATGTTTTTTGTTGCTGTTGTTATGTTTGTGCTGATGAACTGCTGTTGTTGTTATCGAATTTCAAATCTTTATTTTGTTTAGGCTCATGCTGTTGTTATGATTTTATTCTGCTTCTTTGTGCTGATATCCATAGTATAACTAAGAAAGCAAGTTAGTAATTAGTTGTTAAATTAAGAAGAGCTCCATATATGTTCATGTCTATTTATGCCAATCCAAATGTAATGAGTAAAAAAAAGGACAAAGATTGGATTTTGATCAAAAATTGTTAACAGAAAACCATTAATCTTTTAATAATGGTTTCTTTAATTTTTTTCCAAGCAATCGACTTTGTTATTTAACTTGTGTCACTCAGAATCATGATACATAGAAAACTCTTGCATCCTTTACAACTAGTATATAGTCTAGTAACTACCATTTTGCATAAGACTAAGTTCAAACATCCTATGCCTATTTACTCTTGCAATGAAATCATCATACTTGAATCTTCTTGATCTTATTGGAGCTTCTTGTACCTATTCATGGCTTGAATCTTCTTGATCTTATTAAGATCCATTTGATAAGAAGGATTTTAAGGTAGCTAATAGACTTAATTGAATAAGGGGGAGATTTTATTTCTATAAAATGGAAGAATATAAGATAGGCTGAATTATTTGTCACATAAATCACATGTGTTGTAACTTACAAACTTCTATAAAATAAGAGGATATGAATTTCCAGAGTTAATAGCATCGAATATTTTAATATTTTATTAGCTAAAATCACCAATTGACAAGCTTGTCTAAACTGCAACCATCTCCATGGTTAGTGTGGTTTTGTAAATGGCTAAATGGTTATTTTACTGATGATTACTTCATTTTTGGTATTCCATTGTATATTATATAAAGTAGACTAAAAAGATTTAGAAGTTTAGGTGTCACTAATTAGTAATTATGTTACTGATGCTTACTGTATTTTGGAATTCCATTATATACATTGGAAGAGGTTATTATAGACAACACTTCATTCTCTTGAGTTTAAGTGTCAAGAATCGTCAAGGCCTTTTCTTCACTAACACTGTTAAAAGTAGTAGTAACTATCAATATCATTGTAGTAGAACAAAAAAGCATGACATCTAAAAAAGGCCTTAATTAGTGTCAAAGTTAATTATACTATTCTGCGTAATTGTAGTAGAACAAGAAAGCATATCATCTGCATAATAATCAAACTATCAATATCATTGTAGTAGAACAAGTAAACTACTTATATTATTAAATAATTGTTAGTTTGATTATTATACTATTTTGCATAATTGTTATATTATTTCATTATTATAGTGTTCTGCATAATTATACTATTATGCATAATTGTTTCATTATTATACTACTTATATTATTTCATTATTCTAATGCTATGGATAACTTCCTATCTGTTATATTTGTTATACACTTAAAATTGAGTATAACAGCCCTTAATACATCATTGTGCAGAAAGGCTTTACCATTTTGTTCAATCTGACATTGGAGCTCAAAGGCTTTACCATTTTGTTCAATCTGACATTGCCGCCATTGCTACTTGCATAAAGGTATTTTCAATTTAGCTTTATGTCTAATCTGTTTTGAATGATTGTGTCATAATCAGACATACTGATTGTGTCTAATCTGTTTTGAATGGTTAATTAACTTGTTTAAGTCTCAATAATGATTCTGCTTCTGTTTAAGTCTGATTCTGCTTCTGCTTCTACTTCTGCTTAATTCTGCTATTGTTATGCTTCTGCTATTGTTCTGCTTAATGATTCTGCTTCTGTTTAAGTCTGCTTCTGCTTCTGTTTACTTGCAACATGATATTGTTTAAGTCTCAATAATGATTCTGCTTCTTTTTAAGTCTGATTCTGCTTCTGCTTCTGGTTAATTCTACTATTGTTCTGCTTAATGATTCTGCTTCTGTTTAAGTCTGCTTCTACTTCTGTTTACTTGCAACATGATATTGTTTAAGTCTCAATAATTTTTAAGTCTCAATAATGATTCTGCTTCTGTTTAAGTCTAATTCTGCTTCTACTTCTTCTTAATTCTGCTATTGTTTTGCTTCTGCTATTGTTCTGCTTAATGATTCTGCTTCTGTTTATTTGCAACATGATATTGTTTAAGTCTCAATAATGTTTAAGTCTCAATAATGATTCTGATTCTGCTTTTGTTTAATTATGATTCTGCTTCTGCTTCTGGTTGGTTTTGATATTTGAGATGATGATGATGTAAATGCAATTGATTGTATTTTTATTAATTAAATTAGCACTGATACTAAGATATATTGGATAGAAAGTAATGAATATAAAGTTGAATGAGTTTGGAATTTATTCCATATGACTAAGATATATTAGATAAAATTGGTAGGTTCACTTTTTTGAAAATGTTGTTAGTTTACTTGTTTCTTTTCAAATCAATGTATAGCTTGTTAATTTTGAATTTATTTTGAATTCATGTTTATTTATCTCTATATTTTTTCAAACTTATTTAGTGGTTGACAAGTTAAGTTTTTGTCCTGTAGAAAATGGATCGTAGTTGGATGTACAATAGGTTACATGCAAATAGACGCGGATTGAAAAATGAGTATGTTAGTGGTGTTAAAGATTTTGTGAAGTGGGCTTTGAAACAACCGATTTGTATATCTGAGGGAGGGATAAGGTGTCCATGTATAAAATGCAAGTGTATCAAGATATCTACAACAACTACTGTTAGACTTCACTTGTACCGGGATGGATTTCAACCAGATTATTGGATTTGGACTGAACACGGAGAAGTGAAGCCAATGATTATAACAAGGGGTGGTTCGACTAGTAGTAGGAATGTCCATCATGACGACCAATTTAATGCAATGGATGAAATGGTGTTTGATGCTTTTAGGAGTTATCGAGATGTCCTTGATGTGAATGCTAACATGGGAAATGAGAATTAGCTTCGACCATTTTAGCCTGGGCCCGACCCCGACGCTAATCCGACGCTAAATCAACGTTAGCGTCGGCTTTTAGCCTGTTAGCGTCGGCTTTTGGCCGACGCTAAAATCAGTTTTTCTAGTATTTTACATGTACTAAAAACGAAAGTTCAAAATTTTCTGGGGAATTAAAAGTTATTAAACCCTAATAATTTCACTCTTCCCTAATTTATAAAACAAATAATAATCATGATGATAATTTATAAAATAAATTTTACTAGTTTTTCAAAGACCGTCTTGCAATTATCTCGTAACATTATAATCATAAAAATCTCAAATTTAAGGTATATTAAGTAAAAATAATAAATGCCATTAAATATTATATCTAAAGCTAACTTAGCATGCATTATATGACCATGATGCAAAGGTCATTGTTATGAATGATAAAAATAAAAAGAGAGATCTTCGTATTTTATATTTTAAATAAATTCAGTTTTCTTGATTGAGACTAAATGTATCTATATTCATAGTATGATAAGTTGAGATATTTTTTTGTTAAAGTTATAAATTTAAATTTTAAAACTTCTTATATGTTTGATACGAAACACATAAAAGAGATAGTTCATAAAAAATTTAGCCAATAAAAAAGAATAGTTACAGATTATAGATTGTGTTCGTATACTCAATCCCCTAATTATGAAAACTTTAAAGTATGCTTCCAACTATAGAACGCAAATTCCAAAGGGAAGGTAGCACAACGATATGATAATTAGACGTGATTGTTTTACCATGGTGCAATTGTCTACTTGTCCTTTTTGTTTCAATCATATTAGGGATTTGGTTTCTCTATCCAACAACAAATACCTTTTTTAATCTTGATGGACCTATGAGTTATGGCAAATTTGATGGTTCCAGCCACATAACACTTCCAAGTGCCAAGGACCTCAAGAGTATTCATTTACAATTTTTTAAAGTTAAAATATACAAATGCCCCTGACCATCCGAAACCTTAATTTTTTGAAAAAAAACTATTTACCAGTAAACTTTTTATTTGTTTAATTATTATAATATATTTTTCTAATATAATTTTTTTTATTATACTTTTAAGAATATCATAAAGATTTAGCAATAGTGTGTGATACCTTAAATCCAAAAATAACATATACAATAATTTATACTAGATTTTGCTAACAAAATTAGTAGGAGATAAAGAAAATATGTTTTCAAGGAGATAAAACTTTTATAACTAATTTAATATATCACGTTCCTCTAAATACACATGTAAAAATTCAACTTTATTTCTCAATTAAAACAGTGTAATCTCAATGAACTTCACTTAACTATAATTTCTTAATTTAATTCCAAAAACTTATTGGTATTTATAAGGTTTTTGTACAAAAAGTTGTTTCTAATTAAATAATTTAATCATAAATTACAACTCTTATTCCTGGTATCACCTATCAGAGCAAGGTTTCTCCTAAACTTGAACTTCTAGACTCATTAACCTGTAATAACTGCGATTTTGCAAACGCAGGGTCAAACCAGTCAAACACAAACAATGAAGAAAGTGAGTTTCAAAATCATGTTAATAGTATAATATAGGTAAGAAGAACACACAATTAATCATAAATAAAATTGTATCATCACACAAACATTCCTCAAGAAAAATATCATATTATAAAGTCAAAATCACGCAAGGAAAATCAATATACTTCACTATAACATTAAATCATCTAAGATAAATTATTATTGCATATGATACATATTAATCACAACAAAACAATCACAAGAAAATGAAATGCTATGCATGAGCTTAGACTCTACTTCATAATGTGGTACCATTCTAACTCTGAAGTACTTCGTTAGGAGGCTTCATACTAAGCCACCACTCAAGTGGACGGACAATTTAATTTGGCCATGTCCTCATAGATCCCTTAACTCAACCCGAGACACATATACGCGACAGCCGAAGTAAACGTATGTTGCGTGGTAGCTCCCGAGATTTGGAGTGCTACCTCCAAGTCACCTAGGAATTACCGCCACCAAAATACCTCCAAGGTCTAACAACCTTGCCTTAAGGCTCAACAATAGACTGCCACGATCAGGATCATATCAATTGTACTTCCCCAAAATTTGTGATGAGTTTATGTGATGATGATGATGATGTATTATTAATGATAGTGATTTTATAAATTTGTGATAAGAATATTGAAGTAACCCCATGGTTGATGAAATACTGGTGATTCCAATTTGTGTTTGAGATGACGGTCTTAATAGAGTATCATAGGCCAATGAGGGGAGAAAATAGATGATGCGAATATTTGATGTGGAGATTATTTTGTCATCATAAGGTAGGGTCTGACAAGCGTAGCAATTTCGAGGAAGTGCAACTGAATGATCCTGATCGTGGCTGTCTACTTTTGAGCCTTAAGGCAAGACTGTTAGACCTTGGAAGTATACGGGTGAGGAATTCCTAGGTGACTTGGAAGTAGCACTCCAAATATCGGGAGCTACCATGCAACACATGTTTACCTCGACTGTCACGTATATGTGTCTTGGATTGAGTTAAGGGGATCTATGAGGACAAGGCCATTTTGAATTGTCTGTCCACTCAGGTGGTGGCATAGTATCAAGCCTCCTAACCAAGTAGTTCAGAGTTAGAATGGTACCACATTGTGAAGTAGAGTCTAAGCTCATGCATAACATTGCATTTTCTTGTGGTTGTTTTGTTGTGATTAATATGTATTGTAACACCCCAAAATCTTATTATTATATTTTAGTAATATAATCAATATTATTATATGTGTATTTGATATGAGTGATAATTTTTTTCGTGTTTGTCTTAATAATTTATTTAAATTATTAATAATAAAAATATTTTGTTTGTTTTTCCTTAACACAAAATAAAAATAGTAATAAAAAAAAAAAAAAAAACTAAATCACCTATTAGTATGTCATGCGGTACCTTTTTTTTTACTCACACCTAAACACAAGCTGATAAGGATTTGCTAGCTAACCTAGAAAGGTATACATATATAGTTAAACACAAGGCTTGTTTACAATTTATGTCGGCACCGAATTCCTCCTATTTCTATACATTATTTCTAACTCCTCCCTATACAGTAACAAGCCAACACATAGTAACATCTCTGCACATTGATTGGCACGTTAGTGTGTCGACGTAGTTTATCTATCTCATCACTATCATCGTTGTCTCTCTATCGTGATTTTGTCGGCTACTGTTATCAGATTAAAGAATCAAGCATATATTATCTCCTTTACATGACAACGAAGGAGATGAGTTTCGAAATCATGTTGATAGTATAATACAGGTAAGAAGAACACACAAACAATCATAATAGAACCGTATCGTTACACAAACATTCCTCAAGAAAAATATCACATTAAAAAGTCAAAACCACTCAAGGGAAATCAATACATTTCATTATAACCTCAAATTGTCAAAGAGAAATTATTATTGCATTGGATACATGTGACACCTCAAACCCCAAATTAATATTTTTGAATTCTAACATTGAGTAATAAAATTCTTCAAGAAAAAAAAAATTCAAACATTAATCCAAAAACATTAAAGAGTATCACGTAATCACTTAGTACGTCACATTAATCCAAAAATATCCATCAAATTTAACGACTCTAAGTCATAATATTAAGTAACAAAATTCCTTCGAA
Source organism: Cicer chorassanicum (assembly GCA_037974735.1). Lineage (NCBI taxonomy): Eukaryota > Viridiplantae > Streptophyta > Magnoliopsida > Fabales > Fabaceae > Cicer > Cicer chorassanicum. Next base: position 10,202,694 of record JBBPBP010009778.1, on the reverse strand, counting down.
ATAGACGTAAATAAGTTTAGTAAAAAATGTGAATATAGTCCCAACCCGATGACACTATCAGAGCGGGAGTTCCCAAAATAAAAGACATTAAAAAATGACGTTACACAATGCATATAATAAGAGTCTTCAAGACAATATGGCTTTAGACACTCTGAAGGTACTAGTCATCACTTGCAGCTTGCAGCCCGACTTCGTCCATCGCAAATGCAAAACACAAACATGAGAAACATTCAATAATATAATATCAAAGGTTAATCTAAGTCAGTTACAAGGATGAAATATTATGCATGTCTTATACTATATACTTGTTCATCATTTGGTACCATTATACTCTGAAGTACTTGGTTAGGAGGCGTGATACTATGCCACTACAGGAGTGGACGGACAATTCATGAATTACCAAGTCCTCATAGATTCCACAAACTCAACCCAAGACACATATACGCGACGGTCGGGGTACTTTTGTGTTTTATGGTAGCTCCCAACCTTAGGGAATAACCCACTAATCCATTTAGGAATTCCCCACAAAAGATACCCCCAAGGTCTGTTACTTTTACCTTACAGTTCGACTGTAGCCCTCCACGATCAAGCTCATTCAGTTGTATTTCCCCGAATCACTAGGTTTGTTAGACCCTCCCTATATGATGACCAAATAGTCCTCACTCCAGAACCTACAACATCTGTCTCATACTTATTCGATTGTCACAACTCAAGAAGTCTCAGTTTGAATTCACAATATTCATCATAATTTACATTATTATATATGTACATCAGTCAATCATAATAAAATTCCAATATTTGGCCTACACCACTCACAATGTACAATATAGTTCTATCAATCAAAAAATAGGAAATCAAACAAGTGGCGCAGTAAAGTAAAGTCATAAAACAAGAGCACTCGATAACATATTTCATAAAATCAAATATCATGCAATCTTGATATAAATTAATTCACGACAATTCTATAGGTTTCTAAATTATATTTTAGTCCTCACTGTTACCATTCATATGTTAATTAATTATTATTGCTCAATAGGGGCTCGACTGTACGTAGTAAGCCCTGAACGAATCTCTTGAAATTACGACATTCCCATTCATCCCACATTATATTATACTCATAAAATCGAACCTCCTCTCACCCCTTACATCGATTCAAGCTTTCGCCGAAGAATCTGATTTACTAATTTTTTGCGTCTTCGTCGACCGTCGTCTCTAATAATCCGTCAAGGTAATAGAACCACACAACCAAATGAAATACAAATAAATTATACACTAAAATAAATAGGTAAAATTTATACTACTTGTAATATATCCAAAAATATTTATTCAAATTTTAATTTTAATTATGATTGTGAAAAATCAATTAAAACAGGAAAAGACGATAAAATAGATAATCAGAAAACAAAATCCAAATAACAATGGCCTAAGCGGTAGGTGTTCGAAAATAATTTATGAATGATGAGCAACTGTTGGAACATAAAATGTTATTGTGTGAATTTAAAAAATTTGTTGAAGTCCCACATTGGAAAGAATTTGTTTTGGTAAATTCAAGTGAAAAGAAACATGTTTTTTTTAAAATTCAAGTCCCACATTGGAAATAAATTTTTTTGAACTCCCACATTGGAAAACTCTTATTTTATTTAGTTTTCAACTCTTAATATGCTAAAGTCCCACATTGGTTAGAAATCATATGTGAGTTTGCTTCCATCACTATATAATGAGTTTCAAACTATTGTAAAAAACACACCAAAAGTTGGATGTTTTTCCTAACTTTCTCTTTTCTCTCTCTTTTATTCTGCTTGCCTATTTATCTAGCCACTTCTCCCATTTCTTTCAGTCCCTTCGGTTTTTAGAGCGGTTGTTATGCCGCAGTCCTTTTGGTTTTAGAGCGGTTGTTATGTCGTAGTCCCTTTGTTTTTAGAGCTGTTTTTGTGTCGTAGTTCTTTTGATTTATGAGTGGTCATAGTACCATATTGCGAGTGACTTTATCGTTATATTGAGAGTGCCTTTAACTGCCATATTGAGGGTGTAATTCTAGAACGGTTTTCTACAGTGCAGTGGAACTCCGATACAGTGAATCTGGGCCGTTTTATCCTGAGGACTTCGTGGTTGATAGTCTGCCTTGCACAATCTGGGCAGTGCCGCGAAACATCTTAAATAGAGCGACCTAGTCCACGACTCAACCCAGTAATATCTTCGGTGGCATAAATTGTGGTTTTTAAATAGTTTTCATAAACTCAAAAATAACAGCAACTAACGAAGAAAATTAAAGGTCCTGTAAAGGAGATCACATATCCTTGATTCTTTAATCTAATAACAGCAGCCGACAAAATCACGATCGAGAGACAACGATGATAGTGATGAGATAGATAAACTACTGTGATACACTAACGTGCCAATCAGTGTGAAGGAATGTTACTATGTATTGGCTTGTTACTGTATAGGGAAAAGTTAAAACTAATGTATAGAAAGAGGAGGAATTCGGCCCCGACATAAATTGTAAACAAGCCTTGTGTTTAACTATATATGTATACCTATACTAGGTTAGCTAGAAAATCCTTATCAGTTTGTATAGGTCTGAGTAAAAAAAAAAAACTACCGCTTAATAATGCCATACTAATAGGTGATTTAGTTTTTTTTTTTTATTACTATTTTTATTTTGTTTTAAGGGAAAACAAACAAAATATTTTTATTATTAATAATTTAAATAATTACCAAGGTAAACACGAAGAAAATTATTACTCATATCAAACACACATATATTAATAATGTATTGTTATATTTCTAAAATGTAATAATAAGATGTTGGTGTGTTACATTTCTCCCCTTGTTAAAGAAATTTCGTCCTCGAAATTTACCTGACGAAAACAAGTCTGGATAAGAATCGCGCATCTGACTTTCAACTTCCCACGTAGCACTTTCACCAGTAGCACCTACCCAGACAACCTTAATTAATAGAATCGTCTTACCCCTTAACTAATTGACTTTCCGGTCCTTAATCCATAGCGGTAAGGTCTCAAAAATTAGATTCTCTATTATTTGGACTTTGTCCGACACAATCACATGCGAAGGTTGGGAATGTACTTGCAAAGTTGAGACACATGAAAGACACTATGAAGGTTAGAAAGAGACGGAGGCAATGCGATCTGATATGTTACGTTACCGACACGTTTAAGGATTTGGTAAGGCCCTATTAACCCCAGTTGTTGGAGTAACTCTCATAAATACATGATCACCCTCTTGAAACTCAAGGTTTTTCCTTCTTGTATCGTGCTAACTTTTTTGCCTTCTCTGGGATGCTTTCATCTTTTCTTGAATCATTTTTACTTTATTAGTAGTCTGTTGAACAATCTCAGGTCCTAAACAAGGTTATCGCCCGTCTCAAATCAACACAGAGGGGTCCTACACCTTATCCCGTACAACGCCTCAAAAGGGGTCATTCCAATACTATAATGGAAACTATTATTATAGGTGAACTCTATATAAGTGGAAAAAAGATATCCAACCTCAATTTTGTTCTAACACACAAGCTCTCAACAAGACTTCTTGGGATTGATTGGTTCGTTCAGTTTGACCAACTCTTTGTGGGTGGTAGGCTGAACTCATCATAAGGTTCGTACCCAAAGCGCTCTGTAAACCTTCCCAAAACTTTGAGGTAAATCTAGGGTCTCTATCTAACACTATACTTGATGGGATTCCATGAAACTTCACAATTTCCTTTATGTATAGTTCAGCTAACTTTTCCATAGAATAAGTTATGTTTATCATAATAAAATGGGCAGATTTAGTTAATCTATCCACAATAACCCAAATACTATCATACCTTTTTGGAGTTCGAGGTAAGCCTATAACAAAGTCCATAGAGATAATATCCCACTTCCATTCGGGAATACTCAAAGGTTTCATCAAACATGAAGGTTTCTTATTGTCTACCTTAGACTTTTGACAGGTCAAACAAGCGTACACAAACTTAACAACGTCTTTTTTCATTCTAGGCCACCAAAATATCTTCTTGAGGTCCTTATACATCTTTATGGTTCTAGGGTGAATACTTAGAAAAATTCTATGTCCTTCCTCTAAGATCAAACTTCTTAAGTCATCTACTTCAGGTACACAAATTCTATCCTTAAATCTCAAAATTCCATCCCTACCCATTTTAAAATAAGGTTCTCTCTCTTGGTTTATCAACTCAAACTTATCTAAAAGGTGTAAATCTAACTTCTAACTTTTCTTAATCTCTTCTAATTGTCCACTAGTTACCTTCAACATTCCCAAAATAGCACAAACATGAGAAACATTCAAAAACATAATATCAAAGGTTAATTTAAATCAGTCACAATAAAACAGTCACAAGGATGAAGTGTTATGCATGTCTTATACTCTATACTTCTTCATCATTTGGTGCCATTATACTATGAAGTACTTGGTTACGATGCCTGATACTATTCCACTACAAGAGTGGACAGACAATTCATGAATGACCATTATACTTCTTCACTACGCGATGGTCGGAGTACTCTTGTGTTCATTGGTAGCTCATGACCTTAGGGAATAGCCCACTAATTCACTTAGGAATTCCCTACCAAAGATACCCCCAAGGTCTGTTAGTCTTACCTTACAGTTCGACTGTAGCCCTCCACGATCAAGTTCATTCAGTTGTGTTTCCCCGAATGACTAGGTTTGTCAGACCCTCCCTATATGATGACCAAATAGTCCTCACTCCAAAACCTACAACATCTATCTCATACTTATTCGATTGTCACAACTCAAGAAGTCTCAATTTTAATTCACAATATTCATCAAAATTTACATCATTATATATGTATATCAATCAATCACAATAAAATCCCAACATTTGGTCTACACCACTCACAATGTACAGTATAGTCCTATCAATCACAGAATAGGAAATAAACAAGTGGCGTTGTAAAGTCATAAAACAAGAGTACTCAATAACATATTCCATAAAATCAAATATCATGCAATCTTGATATAAATTAATTCATGGCAATTCTATAGGTTTTTATATTATATTTTAGTTCTCACTGTTACCATTCATATGTTAATTAGTTGTTATTGCTCAATAGAGCTCGACCGTACGTAGTAAGCCTTGGATGAATCTCTGGGAATGACGGCATTCACGTTCGTCCTACGTTATATTATACTCATAAAATCAAATCTCCTCTCACCCCTTATCTCGATTGAAGATTTCGCCAAATGAATTCGATATGTTATTTTGTTGCGTCTTCGTCGACTTTAATAATCCGTCAAGGTAATAGAATCACACAACCAAATGAAATACAAATAAACTATTTACTAAAATAAATAGGTAAGATTCATGCTGTTGTAATATATCCAAAAAATATTTTAATATTGTAGATACCTATTACTATATTAACATAAAATGTGTATCTTAGTTGAATTTTTAAAACAATTAGAATGTTCAATAACTATCATATATATGTGACATCGACTTGAAATAGGAAATATGTATGCCAATAACTGATATAGAAGAGAATTTAAAAGCATGTCAATCAAGAATTGTCTTGAGAAATTATATTACATAAGATCTTAATATCAATTGGTTGAGATATCCAATCGTATTTATCATGTTAATTTCAGTATAATGTAACAATTCTGCTACTTTTAAAAATACAGAGAACAATTTTGGCCATTTTAGAAACAAGGTTTACAAATTCCGTTCAAACACATTATGATCAACAATTCTATTTATATATAGTTGGTATTCAAACAGAATATAATATAAATTTAAAAGAATATTTATTATTTTAATTTTAATCATGATTGTGAAAAATCAAATAACACAGGAAAAGACGATAAAATAGATAATCAGAAAACAAAACCCAAATAACAATGGCATAAGCGATAGGTGTTCGACAATAATTTATGAATGATGAGAAACTAACCGAAGAAAATTAATTGGCCCTGCGCTTCCGAAATCGCAGTTATTACAAGTTAATGAGTCTTGAAGTTCAAGTTTGGGAGAAACCACGCTCTGATAGGTGATACCGGGAGTAAGAGTTGTAATTTGAATTTTACTTTTACTTATTTAATTAGAAACGACATTTTGTATCAAAACCTTTTAAGTACTAATTAAGTTTTTGAAATTAAATAAAGAAATTCCAGTTAAATCAAGTTTATGGACATTTCCCTCTTTTTTTAGGAGGAAAAAAGTTTAAATTGTTCCTTTTGATTTTTTAGAAACGTGATATCCTAAATTAGTTTTAAAAGTTTTTTTTTACTCTTTCTTGAAAACAGATTTTCTTTATCCGCTGCGAATTTTGTTCAAAACATCTAGAATAAATTATTATATACATTATTTTGGGGTATAAGGTGTCACACTAAACATGTATTCACGATGGAATTTACGGCACAAGCATCTGAAAATAAAAAATAAAAAAAAACATTAAAATCGTGTAAGAAGCGCAACTAATTTAATCAATGATTAAATACATTTTAGGACCTTACAAATTATGTAATATCCAAGTTTAGTACAAAAACTCTTCAATGTTTGGTACTTTAATTATTATACATTTTTAAAATGATTTCTTCTATTTCTTTTCGAGTATCAAGAAATAAATATTCAAGTAAGTTCTTGCAATATGGACTTTAATAATAATGACACGACGCATATCTGATAGCTAAGTTCATATCTTAATTTTGTATGATTAGTGTTTGACCTATGGATTATTTTAAATCAATTAACTAAAAATAAAAATCTCTCAACTGCCTCATAAACATCACACCATTAGTAATGTCTATGTTGCAAGTACAAATTTTGATCGTCAAACGTTTAATTAGCAGAAGCAACGATACAAACCATATCAGGAAAAGTGGAATCGATGGATGTCAAATCTATTGGAAAAAAAAATTGAGGGACAAACCTAGTTGAAAATGATTTTCTCCAAGTATATGTTAAATTTGATTGGAGAATATAAGTTATAAAAACAACCCCCATTTATAAGCATAGAAAAATAAATTTGACCTAAATTTTCACATCATAACAAAACTATGCATCAGACTCATAAATTGTGTCACGTTCAATCTCTTATTTTGTTATAGCAACATATTAAAAAATACAATTAATAGTTGTCTCTACTTCTGGAATATAACATGATTTATAGTAACTAAGAAATTAAGACTAAACAAATTAAGTTGTATGTACTTAGTGTAAAACTATTTTTGACACAAATATTTAATTGTATTTCAGCACTTGATAAATCATAATTTTATTTCCTAACATACCTACAAAATATCTTAATTTTAAAATCATGATTGGACGTATACATAAAACCAAATTCCAAGTTTAGTACATATACTTAACTCTTATATAAATGGATTAACTGAATCATTTAAGAATTATGTTGTGGCTGTCTAAAATTTAAATAACTAGGTACATAAAGTTTAGTATTTCTTTTTACAAAGTGTTTCAAATTTTATATTTTGTTACTATATCACTTTTAATATAAATTATTTGTAAAATATGTCGACAAATATCTATGAGGTGAGTCTAATTGCATAATTGTGTTTAAGTACTAAATAGAATATTGTAAGACTTAAGTACTAATTAGAATTTTTAGGATTTTATTAAATGTTAATATTGTATTTTTAGTAATACTAAATTAGGATCAATGGTAGAATAGGAAAGTAGTAGCATTAATATAGGTGTTTTGATTCTGCACCCAAATGATGTTAAATTGCCATGCATGTTGTTTGTTTCCTTGATTGCATTGTCATTAATTTAGAAAATCTCATAATTTTGAGAAAAGAACTGTAATTTGCAATGTGAATCTCGCTACTAAAGGAAAATACACCCGCATAGGTCGTTTCCCCATGTCTCTACAACCTTGCCTTTGCATCTTTGACTCTGGGTGTCATTTTTATAATTTGGACTTTTGCCTCTAGTAAATTTCCCTTATTTTTACCCCTAGTAAATTTACCTAACATTTGCCTCTGATCCACCTCTGTTCTTATGTCTCTGATGTTGTATTCTAAGTGTTTTGCCTACAAAGGTTGTATCTCTTTCTGCCTCTGAATTTTCCATGGGGCGCATATCCTCTTATTCTTCCACGAGACGCGTATCCTCTAATTCTTCCGTGAGACGTGTATCTTTTGATTCTTCCACGAGACGTGTATCATTTGATTTTTCCACGGGACGTGTATCCTCTGAGTCTTCCTAAACCCGTATCCTCTAATTCATCCTCTAGACGCGTATCCTCTCATTCTTCCTCTAGACGAGTATCCTCTTATTCTTCCTCTAGACGTGTACCATCTAATTCTTCCTCTGGACGCGTATCCTCTTATTCTTCCTTTGTACGTGTATCCTCTGATTCTTCATCTAGACGTGTATCCTTTTATTCTTCCTCTAGACGCGTATCCTCTGATTCTACCTTTGGACGTGTATCCTCTAATTCTTCCTCTAGATGTGTATCCTCTAATTTTTCCTCTAGACGTGTATCCTCTAATTCTTCCTCTAGACATGTATCCTCTGTTTCTTCCTCTGGACATGTATCATATGATTTTTCCTTTAGACAAGTATCCTCTGATTTTTCCCCTGGACACGTATCCTTTGATCACACTGCCTCTAGTCCATGTATTCGTTTACAATGCTGCCTCTGGTCCCTATATTTTGACCACGCTGCCTCTTGTCCATGTAAACTTCGACCCATGTATCCTCTGATCAAAATCTACCTATGATCATGCGGCCCTTGATTCACGTATCCTCTGATTATGCTGACTATGACTCTACCTCTATTTTTACTACCTTTGATTAGAATTCCCTAGTCACGTATCCTCGAACTCTAGTCATGATGCCTTTGATCTATTACTTCACAATGCGCTGCCTCTGGTCAAGAGTTTTGCCTCTGCCTAATCTGTCTCTGGTTTTAGCTTCTTATTAGGGACTTAGCATTTAATTCCCACTTGAATTTTAGTATATTGCTATGTTATTTATAATTGTTGTGGATGAAGGATGCATTGCATACATGACATAATAAAGACATTGCATATTAAACATCTCGAGTTTAGTACAATCTCATTAATCAGATCATACATGGCCTTATTCATGGTGAAGTAGTTCAGGTTGTTCCAGGCATGGTTCAACAGGTAAATGAGAACAATCAGGATGTTGATTGGGGTTTGGTTAGACCACCTTTACCGCTCAAGACTCAATTATCTTGGTGACCCACGTTGAGATTATTGGGAGATTTTTCTTTGTTTACAAAGAAAAGATTTGTAAGATCAGATGTGCACCTAAGAGGGGGGGGGGGTGAATTAGGTGTTTGGTTATTTTGATCGTTTTTAGAATTATAGTGATTGATTTTTGCGCTTATGGATAGTAAAAATAATGTAAATGGCAGTAATGTAAAGAACACAAAAGATTTATCCTGGTTCCCCTAATCACCAAGGGTACGTCCAGTCCTCTTGCTCACCACAAGAGATTTTCTTCACTATCTGTCAGAATATGTACAAGTCCTCACCCTGGGACCTTGGCTACAATCTTCTAACAAACTTTCAAAGATAGAACACTACTATCTTAGATACAGCACTTTAAAGAAATCACAACTTTCTTTTACAAACACTTTGTTGTTTTTTATAAGGATATAGGAATAGAAGGAGATAGAATAATTCAAGATTTATTCAAGTACTTTGAGAACCTTAAGGATATGAAAATGATATGCAAGTACTTGAATTTCTGAAAAAGACTTAGAAAAATTTAGAAAATTTAATTCAAAGTCTTTGAAAATTGTGTAATTTGAATTGGTAATTTGAAAATGAAGTTATGACCTATTTATAGTCCTCAAACAACTCTTTAGATTCGTGGCCTTTGATCCAAGAGGTTTGAGAACGAATTACAATGTTTTAAATTGAATTCAAAGCTGAAAAATTGCATTGGTTGCAGTTGTATTCGACTACCGTATTTCTGTATTCGAATACAGCTTGCTGCAACGTTAAAAATTATTCAAACAGTTCACTATGTAGTCGAATACAGATGAGATGGCCAACTCTCTGACTTAGCCATTTTTCTTATCTGTATTCGAATACAAGATTTCTGTATTCGAATACAACTTGTTGTAACGTTAAAAAAATTTCAAATTTTTCACTGTGTAGTCGAATACAGATGAGATGGCCAACTCTCTGACTTAGCCATTTTTATCTGTATTCGAATACACCTTAGTTGTATTCGATTACAACATGATTTTTAGTCAAAAATAAAGATTCTATCATTTTGAAAATATTATTTGGGACTTTGAAAAATAGTGTTTATGCATATGCAAAGTAATTTAGGTTCTCTTGTATTTGAATTATGACTTGAATTATTTTACCTTTATATAATCTATTTATTTGTAATTTCATCAAGGGATGTTTGAGGAATTCTTCTTTTTGTTGTTGTGTCACCATTGGTCTTTGTGTATAATCAAAAACGTATTTTTACATTCTCCCCCTTTTTGATTATGACAAAACCAGCTGTTGTTGTTGACGACTCCCCCGTACTGTAGGCGTAGTATACTCCCCCGTAATATATGCAAACATCTGTGTCGAAGGAGGAAGGGAATATGTGTGTTGTGTACCTACATTTAACTTTTAACGGACAAGCAACAACAAGCAACACAATACACAGATTGCAACAAAATATACACAGATTTAATATACACAGATTTTCTCCCCCTTTTGACATGATCAAAAAGAAGAATACCAGCAGAGGAATAGGAATAGATTGAATATATCAAGACAGATCATATGGGAAAGAAATAAGTAGATAGAAGCATAAAAGTCATTGATGCATAAAGTCACAAAAGCATAAAGGCATAAAAGTCATACAAGCATAGAGTCATAAAAATCAGACAACGATTACATGAAGCAATGAATACATGAAGCATAAAAGTAGGAAAGGTAATCCTAGTAACAAAAAGCGAACTAGTCCTAGGAAACTAAGTACACATCAGCGACGATCCGGTGGTAGATGGAAGTGATCAAGTTTATCGGCGATGATACACATCTCGTGGACTAGGCTGTCGTGATTGGTAGCGATGGTGGATTCGAGAGCCTGAAAGCGAGCATCGACCGAAGCGGTAAAACCGGAGAAGCAGGTCTGAAGAGAGTCAAGTTTATCCATAATCATGCGGTTAGAAACTTGATCATCATCAGATGCAGGATCGTCAGCAGCATCATCTGTAGGAGCACTAGCAGAGGCCTGACCGATATCACTCTGATGGATGTATTTTTGCAGCGATTCACTCCAAACGATTTTCATGCTCGGGAGAACACTCAAATCTAGCAGATTATCCTTAGTGACGGTATACACAACCTCCTCAGAAAAATCTACCCCAAAGTGTTCAAGTATCCGAGAAACTTCCTTAGCATAGGGCAATCCAACAGCTTCACGGGAAACAAACATAACGGACTTAACGAAATATGCCCAGTTAAGAGGAAGACCGTCATTCATGAAGTATAGGATTTGAAGTTCAAACTCAGAGAGTTGAGAGTAGTTACCGGCCTTAGGAACCAAAATGTAGCTTAAGAAATAATGGAGCAGACGAAAGTCGACAGTCAAGTTTCCAACACTAAATCTTTGTCGAGCAAAGGTGGAGCTAGCCTGAAGTTACTTACGTTCTATGGTTTGTTTGTCAAAGCGACACAGAGCTGCATAAGCATCATGTTTCGAGATATTATGCCATTTGCATAAATTGGTCGGACTAAGTTTCTAACCGTGGTCAGGTATTTTCAGAATGGCACCAATAGTATGAGAATCAAGTTCAATAGTGATTCCTTTGACACGGGAAATCAACATTTTGCCATCCCGACGAAGATTGCAATAAAAGACTCGAACCAAATCAGGATAAATCGGACCTTTGTAAGCAATAAAGTCCTCAACTTGTTGAGCCCTAAGTAAATCCGGAAATTGAAAGGCAGAGAAAGAATCTAAAGTACCGAATTTTGGAATGATGAGCCTTTTGTCGGAGTACAGTGTGCGAAACCAGGTAATTTCTTTGGGAGAATGCAGAAGACGAGACAAATTCGTGACGCTGATGCTCTTTGAGCGACGCTTGGAAGGACCTAAGCTTGCATGCTTGGTGCGAGGTCCACGCTTGCGTGCGTTTTCAACAGTGGTGGAGATGTTTGACATGTTGTTGAAAGTTTTAGGGTTCGGATTCGAAACTGAGATGTAGGTGTGAAGTAATCTGGAATTCGCGAATCCAAGTTGGGGTTTTGTGAAATCGTGAACCTTTGGGGGTTAGGGTTCTGGATTTCGCGAGATTGAAGAGGAAAATGAGGGATTTCATAGTTGATTAAATGAAATCAAGTTTTGGGGAGGCAAGCTTGAAGGCGCGAACCAGTTCTGTTGAAGAGTGATGCGCAGAGATGAGGATGAAGTTCGCAGAGACAGAATACGAGGTCGCAGGGAAAGAGAGAGGTGTATTCGGCTACTAACTGTCAAGGCTTTATATATGACACAAAAATGCGAACCTGTAGTCGAATACAGGAAAATGGTAATCGAATACAGATTTCAAGAATCATCTGTATTCGAATACAGTCTGATTGTATTCGGCTACGACTTCCAGATATTTGAAACAGACATGATTTTATTAGGCAGACCATAACATAAACTTCATATAATCACATAAATGACATGTAAACATAGTCAACTAAATTCTAATATGTGAAAACAAGTATTTAACATATTGATAACATTTTAATTCAAATAGTCAACCAAATTCAAATAACATGAAAACATGTGAAGACAAGAATTAAGCCATACCTTTGCCATGATGATAGCAGTTTACCTGACGTTTAAAGATCACTTTCACTTAAGATGCCGAGTTCGCGTCGTATTTTGAAAAAGGAGTCTTTAGGAAGTGGTTTAGTGAAGATGTCTGCAAGTTGGTTATGTGTATCCACAAAGGTTACTTCAACATTGCCTTTAAGCACATGATCACGCAAGAAGTGGTGTCGTATATCAATGTGTTTGGTCCGAGAATGCATGATTGGATTCTTTGAGATATTAATTGCACTAGTGTTGTCGCATCGTAGCGGAATGCATCCAAGATCAATTCCATAATCACATAGTTGTTGCTTGAGCCAAAGGATTTGTGCGCAACAACTTCCTGCTGCTATGTACTCGGCTTCAGCAGTACTAAGTGCGACACATGCTTGCTTTTTACATGACCAAGACACGAGTGCATTTCCCAGTACATGACAAGTGCCGCTTGTGCTTTTACGGTCTGTTTTACATCCTGCATAATCTGCATCAGAGTATCCAACGAGACTACAGATACTACCTTTAGGATACCATAGTCCAACATTGATGGTGCCTTTTAAGTATTTCATGATCCTTTTGACAGCTACAAGATGTGATTCTTTCGGATCTGCTTGAAATCTTGCACATAGACAAACACTAAACATGATATCTGGCCGACTGGCCGTTAGATATAACAAAGAGCCAATCATACCTCGATATTTTGAAATATCTACAGATGCACCAGTTTCATCTTTATCAACATATGTTCCGGAGCCCATGGGAGTTGCTTTCTCCTTGCATTTTTCCATGTCAAATCGTTTTAGCAGTTCTTTGCAATATTTTGCTTGATTGATGAAGATGCCATGCTTGAGTTGTTTGATGTGAAGACCGAGAAAATAGTTTAATTTTCCCATCATGGACATTTCAAATTCACCTTGCATCATTAATGAGAATTCTTCACATATTTCATTGTTTGTTGAACCGAATATGATATCGTCAACATAAATTTGGACCAACAAGGTGTGACCATTATTTCGTTTAATAAATAATGTCTTGTCAACCTTCCCTTTTTCAAAGCCTCTTTCACATAGGAAGGCACTCAATCTGTCGTACCAAGCTCTTGGTGCTTGTTTTAGACCATAGAGAGCTTTCCTTAGTTTGAATACATGTGTAGGATTCTTGAAGTCTTCAAAGCCGGGTGGCTGCTTGACATATACTTCTTCATTGATGTATCCATTTAGAAATGCGCTTTTCACATCCATCTGAAATAATTCAAAGTTCATAGAACAGGCATAAGCAAGTAGTAGCCGTATTGCTTCTAACCTTGCGACCGGAGCAAATGTTTCGTCAAAATCGATTCCTTCTTCTTGATTGTATCCTTGGGCGACCAATCTTGCTTTGTTGCGAACAACTATACCATTTTCGTCAAGTTTATTTTTAAATACCCATTTTGTACCAATGATGTGTTTGTCACCTGGATTAGGAACAAGTTCCCATACTTCGTTTCTTTCGAATTGGTTCAGCTCTTCTTGCATTGCAAGTATCCACTGATCATCTTTTAGTGCTTCACCAACTTTGGAAGGTTCGATTTGTGAAACAAATGCCATGTTTAAACATGCATCTTGCAATTTGAGTCTAGTTGTAACTCCTTTGTTGATATCACCAATGATGTTATCAATCGGATGATATCGATGGGTTCTCCATTCCTTTGGGAGTTCATTGGTTTCCTTTTCCATGTCGACTTTATTTTCTTGACTCGGTTGATCAATTGGATCTTCTTCACGTGGATCACTACTTTCAATATCATCATCATCAAAAGAAATAGCTTTGTCCTCTTTCGAGGGGTTAGTTTCATCAAAAGTAACATGTATTGATTCTTCTACCATTAAAGTTCTTTTATTAAAAATCCTAAAAGCTTTACTAGATAATGCATACCCAATAAATATACCTTCATCTGCTTTTTCATCGAATTTTCCAAGATTGTCTTTTCCGTTATTTAGCACAAAACACTTGCAACCAAAGATGTGGAGGTGAGAGATATTGGGCTTTCTACCTTTGTATAGTTCATACGGAGTCTTCTTAAGAATAGGTCGAATGTTTACTCTGTTAGTAACATAGCATGCCGTGTTTACAGCATCTGCCCAAAAATACTTGGGTAGATTTGAATCACTTAACATTGTTCTTGCAAGTTCTATCAAGGACCTGTTCTTTCTCTCAACCACCCCATTTTGTTGAGGTGTTCTTGGTGCAGAAAAATTGTGAAAAATTCCATTTTCTTCACAGAATTCTTCAAATAAGGTATTTTGAAATTCTCTACCATGATCACTTCGAATTGATACAATCTTGGATGATTGTTCATTTTGGACTAGTTTGGCGTAATTTTTAAAGGCTTTAAAAGCTTCATTTTTATTTGCCAAAAACAAGGTCCATGTGTACCTTGAAAAGTCATCAACTATAACTAGTCCGTATGAATTTCCACCAAGACTTTTAGTTCTTGATGGGCCAAACAAATCCATGTGTATCAATTG
Organism: Cicer chorassanicum; assembly: GCA_037974735.1. Lineage (NCBI taxonomy): Eukaryota > Viridiplantae > Streptophyta > Magnoliopsida > Fabales > Fabaceae > Cicer > Cicer chorassanicum. The sequence continues at coordinate 10,187,406 of JBBPBP010009778.1, read as the reverse complement.
AAGTGGTCTTGTAGTAGATATAACATTTATGGCTTTGAAAGAAGTTTTCGTTTGTTTACCTTTTTGGCATGCATCACATAATTTATCCTTGACAAATTTCATTTTTGGTAATCCAACAACTAGATCATGCTTGACTAGTTTATTTAAATGATTCATGTGAATATGTGCTATTCTTTTATGCCATAGCCAAGCATCATTGTTGTCGCTTACCAAAAGACATTTCATTTTCAAGGATAAATCATCTAAATTAAGTATAAAAATATTCTTGAAACGTTTACCGATAAATTGAATTTCACTTGTTGCTGCATTTTGAATGATGCACTCTTCCTTGTTGAAGATTATCTTGTGTCCTTTGTCACATAACTGGCTGATGCTTATCAAATTGTGCTTTAGGCCCTCCACATAAAGAACATCTTCAATTGTTGGAGAAGGTGCTTTTCCAATTTTTCCAATGCCTAGGATCTTCCCTTTGTTATTGTCTCCATATACTACATGTCCTTTCGATTCAACGGTCAATGCTGAAAATTTTGTTATGTCTCCCGTCATGTGTTTGGAGCACCCACTATCTAAGTACCATAAATTTGAAGTACTTTGTGAGCATCCCTGCAAAATTGAAATCAGATTTTATTAGGTACCCAAAGTGCTTTGGGTCCTTGGGGGTTAGTGCCTTTCTTGACCCATATGCAATGGCCTTTGGGAATGCTAATATTTCTTACATGACAAGTATTTGGTGTGTGTCCATAGATACCACAATATGAGCAAGTAGGAATTTTTCTTGTGTATGTATGACGCTTATTGTTAATAAACTTTCCTTTATGTGAATGCTCTTTTTACGCAATTGTCATGTTTCTTAAATTTGTTTGAGTGCTTGATTTTACAAAAATGGTCTTACTAGTGCTTGGTTTATCAAATTTAGAAAATCCAATACCACTTTTATCATTAGAATATCTTTGCACGTTTAGAACATTTTCTAATCCTATATGTCCTTTTTCATACCTTTCTATTACTCTATTTAGTTGAATAATTTTAAATGAAAGTGACTCACAATTATTGCATGTAGAATTTTGTTTAGATTTTTCAGCATCTTTTTCCATAAGATTAATTTTTTCTTTAAGATATAAGATTTCTTTCTTTTGAGTTGATACTTGTTTAAGCAAATTTTTACATTCAGCAAGAAGTTCCTTTATTGCATTTTGTGCTTCATTGTATTCTATAACCAATTCATGATTATATGGAGGGTTGTTTGAGTTACTAACCTCTTCGTCATCGGAGTGATGTGACGCCATTAGTGCAACATTTGCGCATTCATCGCTTTCAGTTTCTGATGTTGAACTTATGTCGTTATCTTCCCATGCTATATATGCTTTCTTGAAATCTTTTCTTTTGCCGGCACTCTTCTTGATGAGATCTGGACAGTCTGCTTTAATATGTCCTTGTTTTCCACATTCAAACATGTGAAATTTTGGTTGGTCGTGCTATCTTTCTTTCTGAAGTTTTTCTTCTTGAAACTTCTGTTATTTTTGAGAAATTTGCCGAATTTCTTGACAAGGAGGTTGATGTTTTCGTCGTCATCAGAAATTTCTTCTTTGACTACTTCCTTTGATTCGGTCTTTAGAGCAATATTTTTGCTTTTCTTTTCTTGGGTTTCATTTTGCTCTAATCGTCCAAGTTCTATTTCATGCTCTTGTAGTTTGCCAAATAATGCAGAAAGTGACATTTTGGACAAACTCTTCTTTTCTGATATAGCAGTCACCTTTGGTTGCCACGCCCTCGTTAGTGATCGTAATACTTTCAGATTCAATTCATCGTTGGAGAAGACCTTTCCGAGGGCTGTCAAATGATTTGTCAAGTGGGAGAATCGTTTCTGCATGTCTAGTATGGTTTCTCCAGGCTGCATACGAAACAATTCATATTCTTGAGAAAGTGTATTTAGTTTGGATCTTTTTACCTCTATGGTGCCTTCATGGGTTACTTCCAATGTGTCCCATATTTCCTTGGCTGTTTTACAGTGAGATATGCGGAAGAATTCGTCCATACCAAGTGCTGATTGTAGAATGTTTTTAGCCTTTTTATCGTATAGCACTTTTCTTTTATCGTCATCGGTCCAAGAGTTCTTTATCTTAATTTCCTCTTTGTTGTTGATGACTGTTGTTGGAATGTATGGACCATTTTCGACAGCATCCCATATTTCGTCTCCCTGTGCCTCAAGGTATGCTTGCATGCGGATTTTCCAGAAATCGTAATGTTCACCGACGAAACATGGTGGTTTGTTACTGCTGCCACCGTCTCTGAAAACTGGTAGTGCGGAAGCCATTAGTTATTTGATCAAGGAGTAAATTACCTTGAACCTGCTCTGATACCAATTGTAAGATCAGATGTGCACCTAAGAGGGGGGGGTGAATTAGGTGTTTGGTTATTTTGATCGTTTTTAGAATTATAGTGATTGATTTTTGCGCTTATGGATAGTAAAAATAATGTAAATGGCAGTAATGTAAAGAACACAAAAGATTTATCCTGGTTCCCCTAATCACCAAGGGTACGTCCAGTCCTCTTGCTCACCACAAGAGATTTTCTTCACTATCTGTCAGAATATGTACAAGTCCTCACCCTGGGACCTTGGCTACAATCTTCTAACAAACTTTCAAAGATAGAACACTACTATCTTAGATACAGCACTTTAAAGAAAGCACAACTTTCTTTTACAAACACTTTGTTGTTTTTGATAAGGATATAAGAATAGAAGGAGATAGAATAATTCAAGATTTATTCAAGTACTTTGAGAACCTTAAGGATATGAAAATGATATGCAAGTACTTGAATTTCTGAAAAAGACTTAGAAAAATTTAGAAAATTTAATTCAAAGTCTTTGAAAATTGTGTAATTTGAATTGGTAATTTGAAAATGAAGTTATGACCTATTTATAGTCCTCAAACAACTCTTTAGATTCGTGGCCTTTGATCCAAGAGGTTTGAGAACGAATTACAATGTTTTAAATTGAATTCAAAGCTGAAAAATTGCATTGGTTGCAGTTGTATTCGACTACCGTATTTCTGTATTCGAATACAGCTTGCTGCAACGTTACAAATTATTCAAACAGTTCACTGTGTAGTCGAATACAGATGAGATGGCCAACTCTCTGACTTAGCCATTTTTCTTATCTGTATTCGAATACAAGATTTCTGTATTCGAATACAACTTGTTGTAACGTTAAAAAATTTTCAAATTTTTCACTGTGTAGTCGAATACAGATGAGATGGCCAACTCTCTGACTTAGCCATTTTTATCTGTATTCGAATACACCTTAGTTGTATTCGATTACAACATGATTTTTAGTCAAAAATAAAGATTCTATCATTTTGAAAATATTATTTGGGACTTTGAAAAATAGTGTTTATGCATATGCAAAGTAATTTAGGTTCTCTTGTATTTGAATTATGACTTGAATTATTTTACCTTTATATAATCTATTTATTTGTAATTTCATCAAGGGATGTTTGAGGAATTCTTCTTTTTGTTGTTGTGTCACCATTGGTCTTTGTGTATAATCAAAAATGTATTTTTACAAGATTTTTGAGGTCATGCAAAGTTTTTTTTTTAAATAATTATAAAAGACTGATTTCAGTTAAGTTTTATATAAAGAAATTGAAGTTGAGAGCTTCAACTTGAGATGTATCAAAATTTCATTATTTTATGCATGTTTATGAAAGAAATATTTTCAAACCTCCCCTCCCTTTATTTTCATATCTCATTGAGATATTTTTATCTCACCCCTTTATTTTTATATTAACTACTCGAGGAAACCAAGATACGGGCTGAGCACTAGAGGATTAGTCTGGACTTATCAATTTTGAAATTTTGATGTTTTGAATTATATGATGTATTGAAAAATTGTTAAAGACTTAAATTAGTTCAAATTGTAATAATAATTTATGAATCTACCTAAACAAGTTGTAAGCTATACTTTGAATGTAGATTTCAATTGTGTTTTGTGATTCTAATTATGATTTCATTATACTTGCTTCTGTTTTTATTAAGGTGTATGGATCCAATTGCCAAATTCTAGATAACTGGTATTAGGTTTTACAACTTTTTTTAAAAATACATTGGAAAATGGATTTTTTTTATTAATCAAAAGGGGCACTGATAGTCGAGATAAATGCTTTATAATCATAAAAGAATAGGAAATATTTAATTTGAATATGTTTTGGAATGTGTTTAATATAATTTGAATATGTTTTTATTCACAATTTGGTTTTTACATTTTGGTATCAAAGTAGGTCGATTCAATTGGATTGTAGGTAGAGGGTTAAATTTAGAATACTTCTCTTTTTGTTATATGTTCTAAGTATCAGAATATAAAATGTTAAGTCTGATCAACTTAGTATTTTGTCTTTGATATGCAGAACTGTGACAGAAAGACTTCAAAAATAGGATGAGATAGACATTATTATTAGATGAGTGACATCTTATCTGGAAAAGTGACAGAACTTTTCAGTGGGCAATATAGGCTTGTGCATAGAAGCCCTATAGGTAAGCCTTTGAAGCAAATGGTTTATGCGTAGTAAAGTGAAATAGATTGTGTAGAATAAGAAATAAAAAGTAACCTTAAGCTCACAGAATTATGATTTATATGGATTGTAAGCTTAGCAGAAAATGAAGTATCCCTGACCTAGAAATCCAAGTAGGAGATCATATCTCTTGCTATAAGTTACAAGGTTCAAACTTCTAGGATTTATGGTACAAATAGAGGTGTAATAAGTGAATCTGTAAACTGCCAATTTCCAGTATAGTTGTAGAAATGAAGAGTTATTGCCCTAAAGGGCAAGGGTAACAATCTGAATGAGTAATGGACAACAAGGAGAATACTCATTCAAAAGAGTTAGAAGTAGTAAGACTAATAAGTTAGGCATAATCTTGACAGTACTTTTATCAATTCCAAGTTTTTAGAAATTAGTATTGATTATTTCTAGTAATTGAGACAGTTTGATAATTCTGGTATATAAATTGAAAGTTCTAGTTCCCTTCGGTTTTGGTTTTGGAATGGTAGATTTATAAGTGGCTTATTAGAGTGTTGGAATTATGGTTATCTATGGATTGAGGGAATGTTTGACAACCTCTTGCACCCTACTGAAGATGCAAAAGTTGAAGCACTTAAATTCTAGGATTTCTTAGATTATATTAAACCAGTAAGTGGACACTAATACACTCTCTGTATGAGTGCACTAGGATGATTGATCTTCATTTTAACCCAATAAAGGGGATGAAAAGGGGACTGAGAGTTAGTTAGGGAGGAATCAAGAAATTATAGTTTCCTCAAATCAGACTTACTCTGATCTAGTTCTTCTACGATCTAATTTATTCTAATATAGTTTTCCTTCTAATCAGATTCACTTTGATTAAGTTCTTCATCAAATATGATCTTATCTGATTAAACTTCCTCTAATATAGATTATTCTGCTGATCATATTACATTTGATCCAGATTTCCTCTAATCAGACTTCCTCTAATTAGATTTTCTCTAATGTTAAATTTCTATGATCAGATTATTTCTAACCCAAACTCCCTCCAACCAGAGTTTATCTAGTCAAACTTGCTCTTATATGAGTTTCCCTTAATCGAGATTTCCTTTATCCATACTTCTCCAATCAGATTTTCCTCAAATAAACCTTTTTTTTAATCAAACTACTTATGATTTAGATTCCTTCTAATCTGGTTCTTCTTCTGATCAGATTACCAATGATTAGATTTTCATATGATGTGGTTTTCTTCTAATCAGACTTCCTCGGATCACATTTCCCTCTGATGTAGTCTTCTTATCAAATTCAATTTTTAGCATATAGGTGTTTTGAATTTGCACCCAAATGATTTTAAATTGTCATGCATGTTGTTTATTTATTTGTTGCTTGATTGCTTAGTTGTTGTGTCAGTATTTTAGGAAATCTCATAATTTTGAGGAAAGAATTATAATCTGAAGTGCGAACCCCACTACTGAAGATAAATGCATGCGCCTTGGACATTTTTCCCCTTGCCTTTGCAACCTTGCCTCTGTAAAGAAATACTTCTTTCAAAATAAAATATAAACAAAATCGATCAAATTAATCATAATAATAAAACAAGACTATCATTTAATTCATGCAATCTCAATCAATACAAGAGAGTCTATTGTCTGAATTAACCCCCAATGAATAATCAATTTGTTCGTGTAAAATAAATAATTAAATTAAATTATGGGTATTTTAGAGAAACTATCAATAAATATTAGAGAAGTAGTACATAGTTGATATTTTTTGTTTATTTCATTCTAAAAAACGAGGCTAATTTTTCTTATAATATGTCAAATCACTATTTTTTAATTTAAAAAATCATAGAAAAGGAAAAAAGCTGTCGAAATTTAAAACAAGATGATCAATTATACGAATAATTAAAAGTAGAGGGATTAAAACTCTAATTAAACCTTGATTTTATTAACAATTTTTTCAATTTTTTTAAAATAATTAATATATTAAATAATAATATTTAATTATTAAAACATAATTATAAATTAGTATAAATGACATTGAAATAAACTTATTGATGTTGATACATTTTATTCAACCAACTATTAACACGTCATACAAGAGATAGCCGCATCGTCAAAAAAGGACAAAAAAAACCATGAGTTTCTAATATGAATACCAAAAACACATATCTAGACAAAGAGATAAAAAAAAAAGTATAAATTTGAGTAAAATAAGAAGACTAAAACAACATTTAAACCTATTATATATAGCCAAAACCATTATGTGGTAATAATTATGAAATATCAATTTAAATAAGTTTACTATATGTTTATAATTTAATATAGGTTAAATTGCATTCGTGGTCCCTTAACTTAATTTCAGTTAACGTTTTAGTCCTTTATCTTTTTCTTTTTTTTTCGATTTGGTCCTTTATTTTAATTTTAGGTGACAATTTAATCTTTTATGTTTTAAAATGTCAACAATGTTATCCTT
>JBBPBP010009778.1:10167331-10180402 GCA_037974735.1 Cicer chorassanicum | reverse complement strand
TTTTTTTTTGCAAAAATTCAGAAAAAAAAAATTCAAACAAACCCATAAAATTAATTATCATCCTCAATATAATGCAAATTTCATCAAATTCATAATTTAAATCTTTAATTAAACTCATATTTTCATTTATAACAACATCAAATAAAGAATAAAGGACCAAATCAGAAAAAAAAAAAAAATATAAAGGACTAAAACGTTAACTGAAATTAAGTTAAGGGACCGCGATGCAATTTAGCCTTTAACATATGTTAAATTGTTGTCCTTTTCGTTGAGACATATTTTATTATTTTGATGTATAATTTTAGTCATGAACTTTACTTTATGTAGCATTTAAGTGAAGTGTTGAGTTTTTCTTTACGCACATGAGATATGGGTTAATTAGCACAATGTTAAATATAACAATTAAAACTAAGCTATTCAGTTTAATTAAGTTTAGTCTTACTAATGACTTACAATTTAGATTTCATGTAGATGGAAAATACAAAAGAAGGGGGTGAAATTGTGTATTCGTTTTAAAGAAATTTTTAGGCTAACAAGTAGTGAAACTAGAACAAGTAAAAAAAGAGGCAAGAATTAAAGGGAAGAGGGATAACACAATAATTTATCCTTGTTCACTATCAATCCGGTAGCTACGTCTAGTTCCTTCACCCAGACGGATTTAATCTAGTAATTCAAACCAAATTACAACCACCTAACACAAGTGTTTAGTTTATGCTTTTGGGCTTGCTCTCACTAGAGGATGGTTGCAATATTGCTCACAGACTTAGCATAACTAGATGATTGGTGATTGGTGATTGATTGATCTTCAACTCATATAATTTTTGTTCTTGTTGCTTCGTATAGAGTTGTTTAGGGTTCCTCAAGAGGTGAGAACCATTTATATATGCCAATTGTTTAAGCTTTTCAAATTGCTTCTTCTTCTTCCAACGTTCGGATTCCAACATTCAGATTATTGAATTATGTTTACTTCAATTTTCTAATATTCCCGTTGCATTCAAATTGTAATGATTGTTGCTTTGACTTGTGACCAGATGCTTAGTCGACTATTGCTTTGAATTTGTACTTTGTTCTTAAGCTTTGAATTTTCTGATCGTTGTTTGACGGTTGCTGAAATTCATTTATTGTCAATTAGTGAAATTCAATTCTTAATTGGTGTGTATCAGTTACTGAAATTCAATTATTAATCGTTATTTTCCAGTTACTAAAATTCAATTCTTGATCGTTGCTTTGATTCCATGATGTTCTATTTTTGACTGCATAGATCCTTTGTCATGAATTTGAATTGGACCCTTTCTATTTGTGATGATATTCAATTTGGTCTAATTAAGAATGTAACTGACTGGGCACTTCAGTCCATTCAAGTGTGGACAAAAATAACTACTTGGTCATTTGAATCTTAAATATAAGAGTCAGAGGCAGTGAGCCTTCATCAGATTATGTTTCGAGTCGTATGTAGAACATGTCTTTGAAGTCAGCTTCCAGATTCATGACTTTTGTCATAGTCATAATTGTTGACATTTTCACAACGTTGATTTTTCCATGTTGTGTTGAGTTTTTCATGTTGTGTTGAGTTTTTCATGTTGCATTGACTTTTTCAACAAAGGCATTGACTTTCCTTATATTCAGACGTTTGATTTTGTTGGAGGCAGAGTATAAAAATCAAAGTCATAAGTATTGTGAAGTTCGGAGTCAAATCCAATCATCTTTTGGTGTTGAATTACTTGCTAGAGGCAACTTAGTAGAGACAGAATCGACATTGTAAATCAGAGTCAAATGTTTGCCTCTAAATTGCTTTGTTGGAGGCAGCTTATTGGAGCATGTTGCACTTGACTTTAGAGTCTTATCTTTAGAGGTAAAATCTTGGAGGCATATTGTCAGAGTAAGATCCTTAGACTCAGATACTTAGAGGCAGAGGCATATCCTTAGAGGCGTCTCCTTTGGAGACATCGAAAGGTGTGTGTTGTTCCATTCCTCTAATTCATCCTTTTATTATGTTTCCTCTTAATCTGATTGCTTCCTCTGATGTACAGTTCAACACAGCACATGTTGTCATTTCCTCTAATATGTCCTTTTATTTTATTTCCTCTTGATTCGCTTGCTTCCTCTAATGTACATTTCAAAATAGAGATGGGCGCATGTTTTTCCTTTACTCTGATCCGTTTGCTTTTCTAGTGACTTTCTTTGGTCACTTTCTCTAGTGATATCCTCTGGTGGTATTATCTGGTGGTATCCTCTGGAGTTATCATCTGGTGGTATCCTCTAGTGGTATCACCTGGTGGTATCCTCTGATGGACGTGTTTCCTCAATTCATGAGCGCTTCCTCTGGTCATGAGCGCTTCCTCTGGTCCTGAGTGCTTCCTCAGGCTTATTTTCTACGCACTCAATTAAATTATTAGTGCATTAAGTTGTTCCCATAAAATACCTTTTGTTATCATCAAAACAAGGTAAGGAATTGTTCTCCAAATCATCTTGGTTCTAACAATCTCCACCTTTTTTATGATGCCAAAACATTTATTTTTGTGAACATTTTAACAATGATAATAAAGCATAAGGCTCACTCTAACTCTAAGCATATTTAACAGTAATAATTTAGAGTAATGATCTGACTTTTAAAAGAACTCCCCCTATATGAAAACAAAAATGAAATAGGGTTGTTTAAAATTGTTCTCAAATGCTATTCTCCCCCTTTTTGTCATCAAATAAAATGAGTTAACATGTTAGACTTATTACACAAATAGACTGGCATAAACTACTTCAGAGTTTGACTAGTAAAAAAATACAGCTCCTTTAGTTTGACTGATTGCCCTACAGAACTTTTGATTGAAGACAAAATCATAACCACTATTGTAATAGCCCGATTTTTAATAAAAACGCGAGTGTATTTTTTTTTTTAATAAATAAGTAACTAAATGAATAAATACTTTTGGATGAAATATTTAATGTCGTAACACAACGACAAAGTCAACATAATTTACCATAGCGTAAATAGTTTTTGAAATTACAATTCCAAAGTATTTAAACATCTCCAAGTCACATCAAAAAATATTACAAGGACCCTCAAAATATAACTTAGGCTGACAATATAGGTACAACCTTCCCAAATAAATAATTACAACCACAAAAGAAAGACTTCTAGATCCTATAAAGTCGCCTAATCTGATCATGCTACAAAAAGCTATACAGTCCGGGAGATCTCCACGCGCCCAGCACAAAACTCCTAACACAGCTCCGATCAAGCATCACTAACTACCTTCCCCTCTCCAGGGTACTACCCAGCAGGACGATCCTGAGTCTCATCTGAGGACAAAGCCCAGATTTCCACAAAAGTTGTAAAGGGTCACCAATCTGAAATTAACAAACATCACATAACATTTATATTTTAAATGCATAAAAATCACCCTTCAACTTAGCATACATCTAGAAAGGATTTACATATGTTAAACATGCATAAACGAGGTTGAAAAATGAAGTTTTGGACCAAAATGCACTGCTGTATTCGAATACAACCCCTGTGTAGTCGAATACAGTTGCAAAAACAGCAGAAAAAAAAGCAAAAACAGCATTGACAACACTACTATATTCGAATACAGCCTCTCTGTATTCGAATACAGCATTCCATTCAACTGTATTCGACTACAGCACCTTGTGTAGTCGAATACACTTCAAAAAATACAAGTCAGTAGCGAAATCATTCATCTGTATTCGACTACAACCTATGTGTAGTCGAATTCACCTGTAAAAATAGCAGATTTTCAGTTTTGAAACATTTCAACATCATTGAAACACTCTCAAATTCATTCTAACAATTTCACCACCAATTCAATCAATCACAACCACCAACACGACACAATTCACACACCACAATCGAGTTTCATATACAACCATCACAGTATGTATGTACAATCATCATAACACATCAAACACGGCACAATTCACGCATAATTGTACAATCTCTCACAGACGAATGCATGTGATCGCTCACAGATCAGCACGACTTTCGGGAGTGCAATCTCTCACAGATCAGTACAACTTACACGAGTGCAATCTCTCACAGATTAGCCCAACTTTCTATGCGTGCAATCGCTCACAGATCAGCACGACGCGAAAATCACTGCAAGGATAAGATGAACCAACTATTCACATGCAATCATCTTGTGGCTCATCACGGTCACCAGTTAAACATCGTGCCTCGACACCTCAAACACGCCAAAAAGCAGTTTTGAACACAATATCACATCAAAACATAATCACCACAAACATTCATAATATCAATTATGAACACATACACACATCCACACTAATCTCCACAAATTCCGTTATAAACCACCTCAATTTAATCCACAATTCACAATTCACTCCAAATAAAAATCCACACATAAATTGTATTTATTCAAAATCCCACATCCTCAAACATCAAGCCAATTTCCACATTCATAATATTACCCATAAACATATCAACCATACCAAGCAAAATTCATCATCACCCACACCTTAAAACTCATTAAATTCAATTTCACCATTTTACCCCCAAAATGCATTAAATTCATTTCTCGCAAACTACACCTCAAACCCACCAAATTTCTTTCCCCCAAATTCACAAATAAGGTCCTAAATGCAAAATAAAAGTTTGGAAGGAGCCCCTTACCTCGATGGTAGCTCGAACGGCCGATTACGGCACCGCGATAAAATTCCGGTAATTTCAAACACTCTCACACACACCCCCACAATTTTGATAAAAATATTCATTCTCACTGCAACTCAATTGACAAGTAAAATTTTTAGCAACTATAGATATTTTTAACAAAACAATTCGGTAATAAATCCTCCGCAACGTAAATAAATTATCTCCCGCCAAATAATTTAAAACAAAGCCCACAAAATATTTATGGCATTTAAACATTCAAAATACCAATAAAACTGGCTAAAAAGCCTCAGAATTCAACATAAACACATCTAAAATACAAAAGGTACATTTTAAAATTACAAAAGGTACATCTCCGGTCCTACAATCATGCTTTCACCGTCCTTATACCAACACAAAGACTTTTGACACTTGCGCCCATACAAAGCCACATATGGTGCCATACCAATACTCGCGTGGAAATTGTTGTTATAAGTAAATTCAACCAATGGAAGCACATCATCCCAGCTTCCTTTATCATCCAATACACAAGCTCTCAAAAGATCTTCCAAAAACTGATTTGTTCTCTCAGTCTTTCCGTTAGTTTGCGGATGGTAAGCTGAACTCAACCTTAGTTTCGTTCCCAACGCATCATGCAGTGCTCCCCAAAAGTGCGACGTGAATTTTGGATCACGATCTTATGTAATCTCACGATCTTATCTAATGCAGTACTCAACAATACTCCATGTAATCTCACAATCTCAGGAATGTAGATCTCTGTTAGCTTATCTACCTTATAAGTGGTCTTCACTAGTAAAAAGTGTGCGAATTTAGTCAATCGATCCACTATTACCCATATCAAATCATTCTTCCTCGTTCTCGGCAATCCAGTGATAAAGTCCATGGAAATGCTATCCCACTTCCATTCCGATATATCCAAAGGTTGCAACATTCCAGCAGGTCGCTGATGTTCCACCTTTGCTTTCTGACAAGTTAAACAAGTTGACACATACTCCGCCACATGCCTTTTCATTCCCGGGCACCAATAATTATGCGTTAAATCCTGATACATCTTCGTCGCTCCAGGATGAATACTCAATTTACTCTTATGAGCCTCGTCTAAAACCGTTTTCCTCATATCTGCAACTTCTGGTACACAAATTCTCCCATTACATCTCAAAATATTATCCGGCCCAATCTTAAATTCAGTCGTTTTCCCTTGCGCGATTAGATTTCTCTTCTCTTGAATCAAAACGACATTTTGAAAATTCGCAATGTCTTCAAGTAGTCCACTCGAAATCTTAATCATTCCAAATTTCAAAATTCCCGGTGCAAACTCTACAATCAAGTGCAAGTCTCTGAATGCTTCCCATTCCTCTGGTTGTCTAGCCATCACTATTGAACACACTGATACACTTCTTCTACTCAACGCATCAGCCACCACATTGGCTTTTCCAGGGTGGTACTGCAGTGTGAAATCAAAATCCTTAAAAGTCTCCATCCATCTCCTCTGACGCATGTTCAATTCCTTCTGATCAAACCAGTATTTCAAACTTTTATGGTCATTATACACTATGAACGTACTTCCATATAAGTAGTGCTTCCAAATCTTCAACGCAAAAACTACAGCAGCAAGCTCTAAATCATAAGTAGGATAGTTCCTTTCATGAATCTTCAATTTCCTTGAGGCATAAGCTACCACTTTCTTGTGTTGCATCAAAACACATCCCAAACCTTGGTGAGACGCATAACAATAAACTTCATACGGTTCTCCTGGTTGTGGTAAGATCAAAACTGGTGAGGTTGCAACTTCCTCTTCAGTAACTGAAAATTCTCCTCACACTTCTCTGTCCATGCAAACGGTTGATCCTTTCTAGTAAGTTGCATCAACGGAGCTACAATCTTCGCAAAACCTTCAATAAACCTCCGGTAGTAACCTGCCAGCCCTACGAAACTTCGTATGTCAGTGACAGTCTGAGGCTGTTTCCAAGCAAGAACCGACTCAATCTTTGTCGGATCCACAGTGATTCATTCCTTAGTTATTACATGACCTAAGAATTTCACTTCCTCCAGCCAAAATTCAAACTTGGACAAATTAGCATACAATCATTTCTCACGTAAGATCTCAAGAACTTGGCGCAAATGCTCTTCATGTTCTTCCACAGTCCTTGAAAAATCAATATGTCATCAATGAACACCACAACAAACGTATCCAGAAATGAACTAAAGATCATGTTCATGTAATCCATAAAAATTGCCGGTGCAATGGTAACTCCAAATGGCATGACCAGATATTCAAAATGCCCATAACGAGTTCTGAAAGCAGTTTTCCGAATATCTTCTTCTCTTACTCGGATTTGATGATACCCCGACTTCAAGTCAATCTTTGAAAATACCGCGGCTCCTCTCAACTGATCCATCAAATCATCAATACGTGGCAAAGGATATCGATTCTTAATAGTCACCTTATTAAGTTGCCGATAATCCACACATAAGCGTGAGCTTCTGTCCTTATTTTAACTAGCAACACCGGAGCTCCCCAAGGTGATACACTTGGTCTAATAAATTTCTTCTCCAACAAATCTTCAATTTGACCTTTGAGCTCATTCAATTCCAATGGAGACATTCGATACGACGCAATCGAAATTGGCCCGGTTCCTAGGTGCAAATCAATGAAAAATTCCACTTCTCTTACCAGTGGTAATCCTGGAATTTCTGTCATAAATACGTCCGAGTACTCCTTGACTAGCACCACGTCTTCTATATTCACCGTTATCTTTGCTTCCACGATAGCCAAAGACAAAAACTCATGAGTTCCTTCTTTTAGTGACACCCCGAGTTTGTTAGCAGCTAGGTACTTAACAACTCCTGGTTCAGGGAAAAGAACCAGTTTGCGAGCACAATCCAAAATCACATAATGATACGACATCCAATCCATACCGAGAATGATCTCGAGTGATTGTAGGGGTAAACAAATCAAGTTAATCAAGAAATCCTTATCCTGAATAGTCACTCGACACTATAAACATGTAGTATTTACTGTCAACGTCTTAACAGGCGTAGAAACAACCAAATCAAAAGGTAGAGGCAACACAGATAACTTCAAATAATTCACACAATCCATGGCAATGAAGGAATGGGTTGCCCCCGAATAAAAAAGTGCATTAAGAGTGTTACCTGCAATCTCACAGTCTTACTGAATAAGATTTCCCGATGAATTCCCAGCTTCAGCACCCATGAAATACACGCGTCCTCTAGCAGTAGGACGAGCAGCCCGAGTTGCATTCACAACCGGTTCTACCTTTGGAGCTCTGCAATCCCTTGCAATGTGCCCTGGTTTCTGGAAATTAAAGCAAATAAAATTCCTAGAAGTACAAGCATTAGCATAATGCCCGTTTTCCCCACATCAGAAACATCGAGTCACTTGCCCCACTTGTCTCCCGAGGTTTTGGTTCTCCGGATGATTCTGACCCCTATTGTTGTTCTGCGGTCGGCTATAGGGCTTAGCAACTTGCTTCCCTTTGTTCTGATGATTCATCCTACTAGGTCCTCCGGTATTAAAATTCCCTCCCCGGATAGCTCTCTTACCCTTCATCTCTTCAATCTCCCTACATTTCTCAACAAGAATTTGGAAACGTTGAATTCCCAAGGGTAAAACAGAATCTTGAATCTCATACCTCAATCTATCTTGAAAACCATGGCACATAAATGGTTCATCGACCTCTTCTCGAAAAAATCTGAAATGCCTTGACAAAGACTCAAACTTCGCGGCATATTCACCCACAGTCATATTCCCTTGATGAAGTTTTAGAAAATCATCACCCAATTTGGTCCTGACACTCATTGGGAAGTATTTGTCAAAAAAACCTCCTTTTGAATGACTCCCAATTCACCTCCTCATGAGCCGATCTCATTAAAAGTCTTGTACTCCTCCACCAATACTCCGCATCCCCTAACAACAGGTAAGTAGCATAATTAACTTTCACCCCTGCTTGACAGTTAATCATTTCAAATATTTTCTCCACCTCTTGGACCCACTGATCCGCTTTCTCAGAATTCCCATTACCCCTAAACTTAGGAGGATTGTAACGACGAAAGTCTTCTAATCCTCTTGCCTCAGCGGCACGGAACTCTCTTTCTCTTTTCTCTAGATCCCTTTGATTCTTGGCAGCAGTCTGTGCAGCAACAGAAGCAGCCATATTAATCATAGCTCCAACCAATATGTCATCCCGATTAATGTTAATCCTTGGAGCGTCATTCCTTCTTGGTGGCATGGTTTCCTACAAAACCAGCATCAAGAAGATATCTCAACACCACTTCGAAAAATTCCAAGAATAGCTTCCGACTATAACAACGCAAATCTAAACTGAACTCGACAACTCAGACAAATCACCCGATGCATGATCAGACAACAACTCCCAACCTACAAGTGGACCTACAATCTATAACCACAAGCTCTGATACCACAATTGTAACAGCCCGATTTTTCATAAAAACGCGAGTAAGTAAATGAATGAATAAATACTTTTGGATGAAATATTTAATGTCGTAACACAACGACAAAGTCAACATAATTTACCACAGCGGAAATAGTTTTTGAAATAACAATTCCAAAGTATTTAAACTTCTACAAGTCACATCAAAATATATTACAAGGACCCATCAAAATATAAGTTAGGCTGACAATATAAGTACAATCTTCTCAAATAAATAATTACAACCACAAAAGAAAGACTTCTAGATCCTATAAAGTTGCCTAATTTGATCATGCTATAAAAAGCTATACAGCCCGGGTGATCTCCACACGCCCAGCACAAAACTCCTGACATAGCTTCGATCAGGCATCACTAGCTACCTTCCCCTCTCAAGGGTACTACCCGACAAGATGACCTGAGTCTCGTCTGAAGGAAAAGCCCAGATTTCCACAAAAGTTGTAAAGGGTCACCAATCCGAAATTAACAAACATCACATAACATTTATATTTTAAATGCATAAAAATCACCCTTCAACTTAGCATACATCTAGAAAGGGTTTACATATGTTAAACATGCATAAACGAGGTTGAAAAAATGATGTTTTGGACCAAACTGCACTAACGTATTCGAATACAACCCCTGTGTAGTCGAATACAGTTGCGAAAACAGCAAAAAAATAGCAGAAACAGCACTACTGTATTCGAATACAGCCTCTCTGTATTCGAATATAGCATTCTATTCAACTGTATTCGACTACAGCACCTTGTGTTGTTGAATACACTTCAAAAAATTCAAGTCAGTAGCGAAATCATTCATTTAAATTCGACTACAACCTATTTGTAGTCGAATACACCTGTAAAAATAGCAAATTTTCGGTTCTGAAACATTTCAACATCATTCAAACACTCTCAAATTCATTCTAACAATTTCACCACCAATTCAATCAATCACAACAACCAACACGGCACAATTCACACACCACAATCGAGTATGCATATACAACCATCACAGTATGTATGTACAATCATCATAACACATCAAACACGACACAATTCACGCATAATTGAACGGTCTCTCACAGACGAATGCATGCGATCGCTCAAAGATCAACACGACTTTCAAAAGTGCAATCTCTCATATATTCGCACGACGAGAGTGCAATCTCTCACAGATCAGCACAACTTACACGAGTGCAATCTCTCACAGATTAGCACAACTTACACGAGTTCAATCTCTCACACATTAGCACAACTTGAGTGCAATCTCTCATAGATTAGCCCAACCTTCTATGCGTGCAATCGCTCACAGATCAGCACGACGCGAAAATCGCCGCAAGGATAAGATGAATTAACTATTCACATGGCATCATCTCGTGGCCCATCACGGTCACCACTTAAATATCGTGCCTCGACACTTGAAACATGCCATAAAGCAATTTTGAACACAATATCACATCAAAACATAATCACCACAAATACACACATAATCACACCACAATCATTCATAATATCAATTATGAACCCATAAACACATCCACACTAATCTCCACAAATTCCCTTACAAACCACCTCAACTTAATCCACAATTCACTCCAAGTTAAAATCCACGCATAAATTGTATTTATTCAAAATCCCACATCCTGAAACACCAAGCCAATTTCCACATTCATAATATTACCCATAAACATATCAACCATACCAAGCAAAATTCACCATCACCCACACCTCAAAACTCATTAAATTCAATTTCATTAATTTACCCCCAAAATGCATTAAATTCATTTCTCACAAACTACACCTTAAACCCACCAAATTTCTTTTCCCCAAATTCAAAAATAAGGTCCTAAATGCAAACTAAAAGTTTGGAAGGAGCCCCTTACATCGATGGTAGCTCGAACGGCCGATTACGGCACCGCGATAAAATTATGGTAAAACTGCGCTTTGCACGACGCTTCGAAAAATTAGTTCACTAGCATCGCGATGTGACCACGAGCAACTTTCACTTTAGCCGCTTTGCGCGATGAAGCTTAGATCTAGGTGATATGTGTGGTTTTATGTTTGGGGTTTTTTGAACACAATCAAAGGAAAGAGAGGAAGATGGAGTAGCGTACGCGAACAGAGGAAAATGTTTTTATTTTCATTCCTTTCCTTTTCTTATATATATATATTTATCCCAAACCAACCAAATTTCAAACACTCTCACACACACCCCCACAATTTTGATAAAAATATCCATTCTCATTGCAACTCAATTGACAAGTAAAATTTTTAGGAACTATAGATATTTTTAATAAAACAGTTCGGTAATAAATCATCCGCAACGTAAATAAATTATCTCCCGCCAAATAATTTAAAACGGAGCCCACAAAATATTTATGGCATTTCAACATTCAAAATACCAATAAAACTTGCTAAAAAGCCTCAGAATCCAACGTAAACACATAAAAAATACAAGTACATTTTAAAATTAAGGGTATTACAACTATCACTTAATTGACTTATGGTCAATAGGTTATGCTTCAGTCCTTTAACAAACAAAACATTTTTAATAAAGGGTGAAGAGCCATTAACAATTGTACTAGAACCTGTTATCCTTCTTTTCTGGTTGCCTCTGAAGCCTACTGTTCCTCTTTTCTTCAGGATCAAGTCTTGGAACATAGACCTTTCTCCCATCATGTGTCGCGAGCAACCATTGCCTAAGTACCAAGATTGGTGTTTTAATCCTGCTGCTTAGGACATCTAACAGAGGAATTATTTTGTGTTTTGGTACCCAAATTTGGTTGGATCTTCAAAGTCTATCTGTAGTTGGAGCATAGCATATATATATATATATATATATATATATATATATATATATATATATATATATATATATATATATATATATATATATATATAACTTAGAAATTTTATTATGTCAAAATAGAACCATTATTCCGTTATAGAAACAATATTCAATTTTTCTTTTATAAACTCAAACTTGTATGCAGCAAGGGGTTTTATTAGAATGTATGTCCGTTGATGCTCAGTGTCAACAAACTGAAAATCTAAAGTTCCCTTCTGAAAAAAGTCTTTCATGAAGTGATGTTTTATTTCTATGTGTTTAGCCCTAGAGTGTAGAATTGGATTTTTAGTTAAGCAAATGGCTGAAGTGTTATAACAAAATATAAGAATTTTACTCTCATGAAGTTTATAGTCTTCCAACTGATGCTTCATCCATAGGAGTTGAGTACTACATCCTGCTGTTGAGATATATTATGTTTCTGCTATTAACAGAGCAATTGTGTTTTGTCTCTTGTTGGACCATGAGATCAGATTGCCACCTAGAAAAGTGCAATTTTCACTGGTGCTTTTTCTTTCAAGTTTGTCTTCTGCATAGTCAGGATCACAATATTCCACTAACCTGTACTCATAATATTTCTTATAGAATAAACCAAGGTTAGTAGTACCTTTTAGGTATATAAAGATCCTCTAACTGTTGTTAAGTGGCATTCTTTTGGATCTTCTTGAAACTTGGCGTATGTAACACCCCAAATTTTATAATAAATTATTTTATTAATAAAATAGAATTTAAAATAATTAATTTGGCGTTAAAGTTATTTTAGAATATATATTGATTAATTTTCTTTATATGTGTGTTTTCTATGATGTGCTAATCTTGTACACATTTGACTAAATGAGTGATATAAATAATAATATTATATTTTATTATCTTATATATTACTCTAAAAATAATAGTATTTTAGTGTACATATTTTAAAGAATGAGATTTTAAGAGATTTTACGTGTATATGTACGTTCGTAATTAAAGACATATTTCCTTGTATGTTTGACAAATGTTAAGTGTGCACATAATTATATTTTAATTAATTCTAAGTATCTCCTATTTTAGTTATTTATTTTATAAATAATTATCTTGGGATAGTAATAATATTGTATTTTGTTTTCCTTTATTTTTATATACTTGTTGTGGCAT
>JBBPBP010009778.1:10146289-10158358 GCA_037974735.1 Cicer chorassanicum | reverse complement strand
TTTAACAAATATAATATAAATCTTTCAAAAAAAATATAATATAACAAAAGAACTTAAAAGTATTTTAACAAAAAATAATAACTGCAAAAAATTTATATAAAAATATATGTTTGGTCGTCTAAAATTTAATAGACTCATTAAAACTTTATTAATTGTACATATTAATTTATTTCTTTTTTCTTTTTTTTAATCAATAAAAGGAAAGAATCATTTGTATATCAATTTAATATTCTTTCCTTACTAATATATCATTGTATATTTTTAATATAATAATATAATAATTATATACAATTTGTTTAATTAATGTAGTTTTTTTACTCATCATTTAAATATAGCCAAGAATCATTTGAATTTATTTCATTTAATAGATTTTCCCTTGGTCGCTGATCTTTAGTTTTTTTTGAGGTTTGACACACACATTAAAAATTAATAATTAAATTTAAAAAATATGGACTTATTCACCCTTACAGCAATGCTATATATTACGATAGGCTTTTTCGAGTAAATTACGGAGGCTAAAATGTTAAGTTGGAAAAACTAACCATTTTGTTAAAATAGTCAAACCAATTAAATAATGACACATATAACTATTTGCTTTTAATTAATATTTTTCATCATAACAATAACAATAAGCATTTTCATTATCCTTATTTGTTGTTTTTATTATTTAGTATATTTTTCTCAAATTTCTAATAATTTATTACACTTAATCTCAAATACCCTCACAATTTATAATTTTTCACATTCTTTCCCACTAAAAATTCTAAAAAATGCACCGAAGATTTGCATTGCATTGCATCCCTTTTTATGAATTGATTTTTTTTTTTGGAATTCGAGACAAGAAGTTAACAATATCGATATTTGTCAGTTGAATTAGGGCTTAAAAATTGACTTGATTGCCTTTAATTAATCATTATTCACTACTCTTTTTATTATTTGTGTCAATTAAATGCCTTGCCTATTTTCAATGTAGTATCTCAATAAATATATTTTATATAAGAGTATAAAGGAAAAATAATGTTCAATTGTATCTTGATTTTCTAAAAAAATTAAAATTTTGAGACGAAACTCAAAAGAATCAAATATCATAGACAGAAGGAGTAGTATTTATGACATAAAATATTATACTTTCTTTGTCTCATATTAACTATAACATTTGTAAAAATAATGTTGCAAAATGAATGTTAAATTTAATTTTTAATATAATATAAATTATATTTTTTTTCAACTATACTCTCTAATTAATAGTGTCTACGTAACTTCAAAGTTTTTTAGCAGAGAATTGAAGTGTTAATGCATCATTATGATCCACTAACATGTCAACTATGCCGGCACATCAAGGAACCAATAATCCTCTAAAGCACCTCTAACAATACTATTAAATAAAAAGGGAAAACAAAACAAAGAATTGGGGGTAACACCAAACCCATCCGAGAATCAATGAACGCAAAAAGAAAGACTAGTCCTATTGCATAAAAAGTCTTCCCTAATACAATTTGACATGGAGCCCCACCGAATAAATTCATTGCTAATAAACCCTTCATTAGACAAACTATCAACACAAGTGTTCCCCCTCTCTAAAAACATGAAAGACTTTAAGACGAATGTCTTAATAAACTTTAAACATTTAAACCATTTATTTTGTAAATGGCAAGGCAAAATGGAGTAATCGGATAAAATTTGAATCACACATTCAAGCCATAAAGTTGTGTACCCTCTAGAATGAGAAATATCAATTGCAAACATTGTTGCTATAAGCTTAGCATGCAAAGATGTTGTAATATTTGATCACCAAGAAGGGAAAGACATTTGATGACCGAGAAGGAAATATCAATATTATGAATGAAGTCAGCAACCATTGAAGTCAACAAAGTCCTTGTTGAATGAGGCACATTCAACTCATCTACAATGATACTAGATCTCTAATTGTCCTTCCAAATGGATATTAGAACCATCACTAAATATCATTATGTCATCTACAAAAAAAGACAAGGGATTATAATTCCAAAATGTATATGTTTAAATTCATCACCTAAGTATTGGTTGATAGGCTAGCTATTGTTGCTCTCAAGATTATTTCTAAACACTAGAGAGGTTTATATTTTTTATTTTATTTTATGGTTAGAGGGTTTATATGCATTGGTAGACAAATTGAAGAGTGCATTTGCATCACTTATGAAGCAATAAACCTTGATAAAAAAACTTTGGAGGTAACTTTTCCCTCAAGAGATATTAGAAAGGCATCTTATCAACAATAGGCATGTTGATAGCATGATTGGCCCCACAGGATTAAGCTTAAATGAATAAGTAATCCTTAATAAATTAAATTATTTCTCGAAACTCTTAATCTTAGGTAGATGTTTAAATTTGAGTTACCAATACTTCGGTGATGCAAATATCATTATTAATAAATTTTAGTTCCAAAATGTAAGATTAGGCTTAAAAGAATAAGTAATCCTTAATATATTACTGGTAAGATGTATGGGACAGTTTTTCAAATTTACTTTTGCTAAAACTCACTTGCAACTTTTAGTAAAATTTTCATATAAAACTAATAAGTATGATGAATGTTATTTGGTACGTCACCAACACTACGCGAAAAAACGCATTTTACAGCGCTTTTTTTAAACCATTTACAGCGCTTTTTCAAAAAAAAAAAAAAAAGCGTTGTAGTTACTAGCGCTGTAAAAAGATACAAAAGCGCTTGTTTTTAAAAAAAAAATGCTGTAAAATAGGTGGATATATTGCGCGATTGTTATACGCATTTTACAGCGCTTTCTATCAAGCGCTATAAATCCCTGTAACAATACGTGCATTATTATGCCGCTACTACAGCGTTTTTTTGAAAAAGCGTTGTAATAGGTGCATTTAATTGTTTTATTATTATGCACCTATTACAACGCTTTTCCAACAAAGCATTGTAGTAGATGCATTTAATTGTTTTATTATTATGCACCTATTACAGCGTTTTTTCAAAAAAGCGCTGTAATAGGTGCATTCATATAGATGATTTGTTATGCACCTTTTACAGCGCTTGTCCATAAAAGCGCTGTAATAAGTGCATTTATGTAGATGCATTGTTATGCACCTTTTACAACACTTTTTCCAAAAAGCGCTATAGTAGGTGCATTCAATAGATGCATTATTATGCACCTATTACAGTGCTTCTTTAAAAAAGCGTGGTAGTAGGTCCATTCTAATGCACGTTTTACAGCGCTTTTTTGAGAAAGCGCTGTAAAAGATGCTTTTTTTTAGTTTTATTAAATATGCTATAAATTTTAAAAAGCGTTTTTTTAGAAAGCGTTTTTTTTAAAAGTGCTGTCTTTTAATCTAGAATCAGTTCACAATTTTTATTCCAAAATCATTTTCATCCAGAATCAGTTCACAATCAGTCAGTAGTACACAACAACAACAAAACAACACCTTTTAATACACAAGAATCAGTATACAACAACAACAGATTCACTATATATATTTTCATCAGTACAGAACAATCAGTTCATATTTACATATTCAAAACAGCCTAGAACTACATATTCACAACTACCTATTCATATAACTATCAGATTCACTATATTTTCATACAGCTACATATTCATATTCACAACTACATATTCACAAACAGCACAGAACTACCATATCCCTTGCAGCATGCCATTTCCCAGCAAATCAAATAATATTCATTTCAAGCACATATACTGACACCAGTCTTCCTTTATCTCTGTTAGATCTTCTTCAAAATATGTTGG
Source organism: Cicer chorassanicum (assembly GCA_037974735.1). Lineage (NCBI taxonomy): Eukaryota > Viridiplantae > Streptophyta > Magnoliopsida > Fabales > Fabaceae > Cicer > Cicer chorassanicum. Next base: position 10,154,609 of record JBBPBP010009778.1, on the reverse strand, counting down.
ACTGAAATTGTCAAAGTACTGTGCGATATAAAAATTGAACATAAATAAGTTAGAATCAAATACATACATAGTTTATATATGAAAATCAAATAATTAAAATAACGTACCGTTTCTGGGATTATAATTTGATTCTTATCAACAATCTCCTTCATGAATCGCAATACATAGTACCCAAAGTCGATGTTGTTAGTTTGACGAGGGCACTATAAAATAAAACATATAAGTCAATAATTATTTGTGCATTGATTGTAAGTGAAATTTAAAAGCATATATTTCAAACCTTTATTGGAATCCATGTGATGTTATTTGACTTTAGCTTCGACACTGTCGCACCTCTTTGAGCTCGAAAAACTTGTAAAGCACTATCGAATAAATAAATGTGATTATTATAGCATTAACAAACAAATTATTTATATATATATATATATATATATATGTAAAAAATAAATGAATATTACTTACGTGTCGAACAAAGTCTTTATCTCGGGGCGATTGTTGTAATGGCCGTGCAAGGGATCTAGGTAGTATATAACTTCAGAGGTCGCATTGATTGCAATTAGCACCCAATGTGCCCTACAACAACAAAAATTTAGTTTACACAACTGATAAATTAAGATCTCATAAATTAAAAAAAGATAAAAATAATAATAAAGAATATATAATTACGTACTTTGAATTATATGGTGCAAGGAACAACTTATCCTTCTCTTTATTTCCTATTAGTATATCTACAACGTATTTCTTTAAATTCACTGGATCGTGTTGAAGCATCGAAATCTTATGCGGAGACAAGAATGAAAATTTATTTGACAATCTGCGCGTGCACACGAACTTCTCCTACAAAAACCTTCAATGAAAATTTCAAATTAGATTAATTATCAATAAATTAAATTAATTACAAATAAATGCGATGAAAAGTAATTTTTACCTAATGTATATGCTGATGACAGTAGCACTCAACTCCTTATGGTCGAGAAGTTCGTATATGTGCTCTTTTTCAAAAAATTTGTCATACGCATCTCCGAATAGAGCTTTATCCATGCTTATTATTCGTGAATCGTTGTCGCTGCCCATATTTTTTTTTTTGCCTGTATGTCAAGACACGATCCATATTGAGCAAGTCATGGCTGACTTATTTTAGGAGCAGGGGCAGCAACTGATTTTACACGATCCAGTTTTTTAGCAGCAACAACTTTGGCCGCTTTATTACCCTCCAACTTTTGCAGTTTGCTAGCTTTATTACCCTCCAATTTTTTAAGTTTGCCGGCTTTATTTTTACCACAAACATCCAGTCGTGGTGCTGCAGCTGGCTTGCTGGCTTGCTGTCCGGGTGGTTTATTAGATTGAATCTGAAAAAATGAGGTAAATCAGTTTGTAGTTTATTGAATTTGAAAAAATGACAAACCTTACAGAATAAATTTGACAAACCTTTTCGGGCGATGTGACTGTTTTGTTTCTGGGAATCTTCTTATCATTCCCTTTAGGCTTTGTTTGAATCTAAATAAATGTGAAATTAAAGTTAACATCGGAAAAAAATTCAGCAATTAAATATAAGCAATTAAAAATATACATTTCAATTAATTAAACATACCTTGTCAAGGGCAACAAGATGTTTGGGCCATGCCACGTAGCTGCCAATTGCTTTGCCCAAATAATTCAGATCTGCATCGTTGTCCGGTACAAGCAACGGTGCATCTGGTTCTAAAGCAATAACTGGCGATACTCTGACATGGCCCGCATGGATTGGTGTCTTGTGCAATACTTCGCCCGGAGTATTGCACAATGTTCCCTTTCCGACCTTCCGGTGAGTAGGGGAGGATAAGTACAGCACGCATTGAGTGACCCCCTAAATCAATAATTAATAGTACATAAGTATGTGAAACAATTAGCTTGAATGAATTTCTTATTTTATTAAGTAATTAATTACCTCAGGAAGACTGTTGAGACCAACGTTGCACCTTGCGTTTTCACTCTCCATGTGAATTTCACGTTGGGGTTGGTCCCCAAGTTGCTTGTCTTTATTTGTCTTCACCAAGAGGGCCACTTGCTCCGTTAATACTTTGATCTTCTCTAATACTTCCTCGTTAGATGGATTTTGGCGCTTCTCTTGTGAAAATAACTTCTAGGAGTTACGCCAAATCCTTTCCCCCTCACGGTGCCGGAATATTCATGAACATTAAACACTTTACCTAATATGTCCCTGCAACTTGCCTTGTTGTCCTCTTGATTTTCCGATTCAAGATTCTCCTAAAATACACATAGGATTAAAAAGATAAGTTCAATAACATTTTTAAAATACAATATTAAAAAATAATAAAGTGATAAATATACTTACACAAAGTTCTATTACTTTTTGAACATTTTCGTTATTAACCACTCCGTCTTTATTTACACGAGCTTCCTTCCACAATATATGACACCCAACGGTTGATCGGATTGGGTGTCTTGTAGCTATTCTCGTTAAGATCATAAACAAAATATTAGTTAGATAGTATAGTTTATAATGTGGCACATTAAATAAAAGTGATGTTTAATTACTTACAAGATTTTACTCTAGACGAGCATATCCCATACGAGATTTCTTGTATGGGTGGGGAATAATTTTTGCCCTCTCGCGATTTGCCTTACTAATATTCTATATAAAAAAAATAACAATTTAGTAAAAATTTAAAATACGCTATGAATATGAATAATAAAACACAAATGCTAATAAATTAATCACTTACAACAAATGCGGGGTCGAAACGTTTTGATACGAATGCACTCCATTCCTCATTTGATATATAATGTTTATATATTTTTGGAGCTTCCGCATTCGTATTTCCTTCACGGTCTTTTAAATAGCAATTAGAGAGGTGACATATAAAGCCCCGATGTATTTTCCCGGCAACTCTGAGCACATAACTCTTTTTCACCTCATCAACAACAAAATAAATAATAGGGTGGAGTAAAAAAATATTTCAGAGCAGTATGTAAAAATTTATAAGTAATAGGGTGGAGTAAAAAAATTACCTATATATCAGCCCACAATACATCTTTGGCATCCTTCAATGCCTTATCTCTCCAATTATCTATTGTGATGGGGATATTTTGACGAACAACAGCTCCAATATAACTAAGAAACATTGAACTGTTGGGGTCAATTGGCTGACCACTCTCATTCCATCCCACCTAATAAACTCATATAGCAAGTACCTCAAATTATAAACAGAAAACAAGGTAAACAACAAATAAAGTATAGTATAAACAGCAAAAAAAGAAAACAACAAACAAAGTATACCTCAAATTTTTGCCCAATACTTCTTGCTTTTATAACATTTTGCATTATTGTTGCACCACATTTGACTTCATTTTCGTAAGTCTTGGTGTTGCCAACTTCTTCATTTTGACAATCTAACTCCTTGTTGGTATCCATTTATCTACAACAACAAGTTCAACATCAACATGCAGTTCAGTATAGTTTCAACATGCACTAATATAAGTACATAGCAGTATAAGTTAACATGCATTTTAGTGAAACATAAAACTAATAAACACAGTACCTGAAATAGCTCTTTTTAATGCTTAGGGTTACGGGTTCACAAACGAACAGCGCAAAAGACGATGAAAACGAGGACGAACGAAGACGAACGATCGTAGGGTTACGGGGTTCGCAGAAGAAACGGGTTCACAGACGAACGAAGATGAAAACAAGGATGTTTATGATGTTTATGTACGATCGTAGGTGTATGATGTTTACGTAATGAGAGTAAGTAATGAGCAAGAAACAAGGGAAACTGAAACTCTCGTAGGGTTCGTATGGGTTCGCAATGAGAAGGAGAACGCAGAGGAAACTGAAACGTATGAAATTTACGTAATGAACATGAAACTGAAGAGGTTTACTGTTATATATAAAACCCTATTACAGCGCTTTTTAGAAAAAGCGCTGTAAAAGGTCTCATTATTTTATTTTTTAAAAGCCTACTACAACGCTTTTTTATAAGCCTTTTAAAGCGCTGTTGAAAAAGCGTTGTAATAGACCTCCTTATTTTTATTTTTTTAAAAGCCTTTTACAGCGCTTTTACAGAAAGCGCTTTAAAATGCCTCTTTGTTTTATTATATGCAAACGTTGTGTGACCTTTTTACAGCACTTATTCAGAAAGCGCTGTAGAAGTCCTCCTTATTTTATTTTTTTAAAACCCTATTACAGCGTTTTTTCAGAAGAGCGCTGTAATAGGGTTTTATATATAAAATACCTCTTTGTTTTATCATGTCCAAATGTTGTGTGACCCATTTACAGCGCTTTAAAAGACCTCCTTATTTTATTTTTTTAAAAGCCTTTTAGAGCGCTTTTTTAGAAGAGCGTTGTAATAGGGCTTTATACATAAAATGCATCTTTGTTTCATCATGTCCAAAGGCTGTGTGACCCTTTTAGAGCGCTTATGAAGAAATCGCTTTAATAGACCTCCTTATTTTATTTTTTTAAAACCCTATTTACAGCGATTTATATATGAAATGTCTCTTTGTTTTATCATGTCCAAAGGTTGTGTGAACCTTTAAAAGACCTCCTTATTTTATATTCTTACACAACCTTTGTAATAATTTATTTTCTTCCAAATTAGTTAAATTATTTTTTCAAAAGCCCTGTAGTAACTTATTTTCTTCCAAATTAGTTAAATTATTTTTTCTTCCAAATTGTGTTTAATTATTTTATATTCTTACACAGCCTTTGTAATAATTTATTTTCTTCCAAATTAGTTAAATTATTTTTTCTTTTAAATTGTGTTTAACTGATCAGGTCAAGTTCAAGCTAAATTACATGTATAACTTGAACTTAAATTGTGTTTAAGTTCAAGCTAATTAGTTAAACTGTTAGAACTTGAACTGATCAGGTCAAGTTCAAATATTTCAAGCTAAATTACATGATCCGGTCAAGTTCAGTATACAATTACATACAGTATAAGCAGAAAATTACAAATTAACAGTTCAAGCTAAATACCAAAATGCTCAATTATGGCAGATCAAGCAATTAAATTACACATGAACCCAATTCATATTACATGGCTTAAAAACAATTAAACATTAAGATGCCCTTCTTCTTTTCTTGGTGGGATTCACATTTGTTTGTCCATTAATGATACGAAACGATGGATTAATCCAAATTCCCTCATCATGATCATCTCTAAGATATAAACCAACATCAGTTGAATCAATTTCATGTGGTTGTGATGTTGCAAAGAAAAGATCATTAATACCAACATCTTCATCATTATTGTTATCATCACTTATTTTATTGGTCGATAGGACAACAGACCATTTATCATCAGCAGGATCAGTGACATAAAACACTTGTTGAGCTTGCGACGCTAAAATAAAAGGCTTATCATTGTATTCCACCCTATTAAAATCGACAAGCAAGAACCATGACTCATCAATCCGAACGCCATTATTATTATTGACCCACTTGCAACCAAATATGGGAACACGAAACATTGTGTAGTCTAGCTCCCATATGCGCTCGATAACCCCAAAACATGATAGATTTGCATATATTGGGTTCTTGTCTTTTGCACTTGAGATATGCATCGATTCAGCTACGAGAGTGACTCTGCTATTTTGCATAGTTGTTTGATCATCTTGTTCTTTGGTATAAAATGTGTAGCCGTTAATTACATAACCGGTGTAAGAAAAGACAAGTAAACTTGGGCCATTTGCTAGCCACCTCAATCTCTGTGAAATTGATCCGGGGTCTACATCAAACTTTGACTTTATGTGATTTTTTAACCATGTTATGAAATTTCGATTGTGCTCTCGAGTTATCCAATTTTGATTCCTATTCATGTTCAAACTAGATAACTGATCCATGTGTATTGTAACATATGGTTGAACCTCATCATCATTGTGTAGAACATACTACTGTGCCTGCTCCCATTCTGTCCTTGATATAGTCATTAGTCTTTTTCCAATTATCCCTTCTCCTGATAATCTTCCCGAATGACGAGAAATAGAAAGCCCTATAGATTCAACATTTGACAGATATTCAGTACAAAATTCAGCAGCTTCTTCGACAATGTACCGTTCAACAATACAACCTTCTGGTCGACTTCTACTTTTTACGTACCCTTTTAATATTTTCATATATCGTTCTATCGGGTACATCCATCTCATATAAGCTGGTCCACAAAGTTGTGTCTCCTTAACAAGATGAACAGTAAGGTGAACCATTATATCAAAAAACGAGGGTGGGAAGTACATTTCAAGCTCACACAAAGTAACAACAATTTCCCTCTGCAATGTCGGTAATTTCTGAGGATCGATCACTTTACTACAAATTTCCCTGAAGAAGAAACATAATTTAGTTATGGCTCGGCAAACTTTTTCAGGTAAAATTGAACGTATACCTATTGGTAGCAAATGCTCCATTAGAATATGAGCATCATGGGTCTTCAAACCTTTTAACTTGAGGTCTTTCATACAAGCTAAAGTTTTAATGTTTGAAGAGTATCCTTCTGGAACTTTAACTTCGTGTAGAAATTTACACATAACAATTTTTTCCTTTCTAGATAGAGTATGAGCGGCTGGAGGTAGATATGTGCGATTTCCTTTCTTTACGGGACCCAATTCATTTCTTATTCCTATATCGACCAAGTCCAATCTTGCATTGATGCCATCCTTAGACTTTCCTGGTACATTGAGTAACGTACCAATAACACTGTCAAATACATTTTTCTCAATATGCATCACATCGAGAAAATGTCTTACATACAATGACTTCCAATATGGCAATTCAAAGAAAATTGACTTTTTCTTCCACCCAGTTTTGATCAGCTCTCTCGCAAAAGGTTTGCCAAATTCATTGCTCAAACCTTGTACTTTCTCAAGTATTTGATATCCAGTCGATGCTACAGGAGCTCTATCTTCCTCTGATTTTCCATTGAATGCATTTCTCCACCCACGATACTGATGACTATGAGGTAAAAATCTACGATGCCCAAGAAATACATTCTTCTTACAATGTTTCAACCGCATCCAATTTGTACTCTCTTCACATATAGGACATGCACACTGACCTTTAATGCTATATCCTGATAAATTATCATATGCTGGAAAATCATTAATTATGCCGAACAACATAGCCCTCAAATTGAAACATTCTTTCTTATACCCGTCATAAACTTCTACACCTGTCTCCCACATAATTTTTAAATCTTCAATTAAAGGAGCCAAGTATGCGTCGATATCATTCCCCGGTTGTTTGGGTCCAGAAATTAACAGAGACAACATCATAAACTTACGCTTCATACATAACCATGCAGGTAGGTTATAAATCAACAAAATCACAGGCCATGTGATGTGTGAGATGCTTTGAAGACCATGTGGATTCATTCCATCAGTAGAAAGTGCAAGGCATAGATTTCTCGACTCTATCCCGAATTCAGGATACTCGTGATCAATTTTTGCCCATTGCGGAGAATCTGCAGGGTGTCGAAACTTTCCATCTCTAATTCTTTCATCTGCATGCCATGTCAAGTGTTTGAATCTTCTTCACTGCAATACATGCGCCTAAATCTTGGTATTATATGAAAATACCACACGACTTTTGCTGGAGTAGATTCTTTCTTCTTATATCGAGAAACATTGCATTTCGGACACGCCTTTAGTAATTCATATTCATTTCGAAATAAAATGCAATCGTTAGGACACGCATGAATCCTTTCGTAACTCTTACCAATAAAGCACAAAATTTGTTTAGCCTCGTAGGTTCGACTGGGAAGTTCATTATCATCTGCAACATATCTTTTAAGAGTGTTAGTAATTCTATGAAGCTTTTATCAGACCATCCATTACTCGCTTTTAAGTTGTACAACGTTAATATCGCCGAAAGTCTTGTGAATTTAGTACAACCATTATATATTGGTTTCTCTGCATCACTCAATAAGCTCTCAAACATTTTAGGACAATCACGAAGATCTTCTTAAACTGCTTTTGCAATCTCCTCAACTCGGTCCGGCTCATATGTATCTGTGTTGAAATCAGTTGAAACATATGTATCTGTGCGGGTAGGGGTGTGCAAAAAATATAGTTAATTGGACTGCATTCATAAACTGGATTGCACTGCACCAGAAAAGCCCAAACCAATTAAATGGTTTATGAACTGCACCATAAATTTTAAAAAGTCCAGTTAACAAAACTTTTTATAAAAAACCAGTTTGAACCACTTTCAAACCTTTTTGTATTCAATATCATAAAACTATTTTTAAATCATCTCATAAAATATTATAAATGATAATATTTAATCAAATAAAAACATCCAAAAATATAAAAAAAAAAAAAAAAAAAA
>JBBPBP010009778.1:10095554-10118495 GCA_037974735.1 Cicer chorassanicum | reverse complement strand
CATAAAAAGATATAAGTGAATCATGAATATATTAATAAAAAATAATTAATATAATTGGAAATTTAAAGAGAATCTTAGTAATAAATAAGTTTTGGAAGAGTTAACATATATTATAATAATCATAAGAATTTATTATTTTTACTAATTTATCTTTCCACTTTTATAATATTAGCATCTTTTTTACTATCATTTATTATTTTCTTTAGAAAGGTAGGTAACTAACTGTTGAGTCAAAAAAAACAAACAAACTGTGCTACACATTTTCCTTTTAAATTTTTTCCTGTAAATGAAGAAAATCAAAATCAAAATCAAAAAGAGAGAGAAAGAAAGAAAATATATTTTTGTTTGTTTTTTCATTCCTGTTGAAAACATAAGAAAGATAGATAGAGTTTCCAATCGAAAGTTAGCGAAATCAGTGTGTAAAAACAAAAAATGCAACACTGAAAAGAAAACAAAATTTTCCCGGAAAAAGATACCACAAAAAATTGCATTACAACAACAATCCATGTGTTTGTTGTTTCAGATTTGATCCTTCTTCTTGGATCTTTGCTTCTTCTTGCTTTCACTATCTTTCTCTAAAACGAACATTCTTTTGTTTCTTTCATTTTTTCTTCTTTTTGTGTTCTTGAATAGCTTCAAATTCTGTTTGGCTAAAAAATATAAAAAATAAAATCAGTTTTTGAGCCTAGCCCACAATAATTTGCTTCAAATTAAATTCTGGGTCGGTTTCAATTTCGTCAAAATTGCATTCTTTGTTCCCAAGGTAGGGTTGTGAATTTCACAATGTAATGTGCAAAAATGAGTTTTTTTTTTGTTTTTTTTGTTAATGTGATATTGATTTGGTTGTTGTGTGAATGTTGAAGGTTTTAAGGTTCAATGAAGCGGCAATGAGGTGTGTGTGGATAAGAAATGGAGGTTAGATCCGAGGGTATACAAGTGAGGTGTGATAAACTTCAAGGTTCTGTGATTCCAAAAACACGTTTGAGGATTTGGTTCATTCGTGTATGTTCAAGCATTGTGCTTTGGACTTGTTTGGTTCAGTTAGTTACAGTGAGTGAACTATGGCATTCACATTTGATTTCTGGGATTACTAGTGGTATATATAACATTGCACAAATTCAACTTCCTAAACAACATGATTATGATGGAGTTCAATTGCCTCCTCCTAGTTTTCTTCCTCCAAGTTAGTTTCTTGACTTAAATTCTTGTTCTCTTTAAGTCCTTTATGTATCAGATAAGATTATTAATTTGATGGTATAATGTAACCTTTGATATAAATTAATTGAGCAGTGAAATTTATATGTATTGTTGATCATGTGTTATATGACTTTATTTGGTGTTAGATGGTTTTGGTTGTTATTAACTGAAAACAGGTGCAAATTGTATTTGAGTTGGAAATTTTTTGCTTTTCGGTTCTGTGCTCATTTTAAAGTCGAATTGTTGATTGTGAAACATGTTGGGAGAATGAATGATGTATGCATTGATGATTGTTAATTGGTGTTCATTACTGGTTTTTCAAACAATCCAGGGATAATTATAATTAGAAATGCTGATTCTTAGGTGTTATCTTTAAAGATAGCCGTCAAATTATAATTAAATAATCACGGATATGATCATATAATTAAAATTAAGTGAAATAAGCCCTTATCATTCATTTTTTAAAGAATAAATCAATGTTGCGGATGTACGATGAGAACATTAGAATGACAAATCGACAGAATATCAGATCTTAATCTTACTAAATTCTAAATGTCGATATTAATTTTGAGGATTTCCTGCTAAAGAAGAGTTGCTTCATACTGATTTGTAACCCAAGATTTACTGTTTAACACTTTCTTCTTTTAAGACATCACATAAAACACGTATGAGAGATAGTTTTACATGAACATATCTTGGTCGAAAGTTGAAATAAAGAGGTAATCATTTCAAAATAATTACTGGAAATGATGGATGGGTTTGTGATATTTTTAATTGTTTTACTTTTATTTTCTCTCTCATTTTGGTAAATATTAAAGCTTTTTGACATGACAACTTACAGGAAATTATACAAGTAATGGTTTTCTAAGAGTTTCCTGCAATGGCGGTTTGAATCAAATGCGTGCTGCGGTTTGTACTCCTATTCTAACATTTCTCTGTTTATATCATATCATAAGCTTAAATACTCATTTAGACTTATGGTATTTCAGATATGTGACATGGTTACAATTGCTCGATTTTTGAATCTCACATTGGTCGTGCCCGAGCTTGATAAGACGTCATTTTGGGCAGACCCTAGGTATATACCTTGTTCTGAATTTTCTTTTTGAGTATCCTATAATTTAACTTCATTGTCATTTTAAATTTATGTAGTTTTCTTTTTGCAGTAATTTTGAGGACATTTTTGACGTGAAGCATTTCATTGATTCTTTAAGAGATCAAGTTCGAATAGTGAAAAGAGTTCCTAAAAGGTTTAGTAGTAAGTATGGATATTCTACCTTGGAGATGCCTCCTGTTAGCTGGTCAAATGAAAAATATTACTTGGAGCAGGTATGCTTCTTTTATTAGTTGCAATTTAAGGTTTGATAATATGATTAATTAATGATTCTTTGCCTTTATTTTATAGCATTGGAGTAAATAGTTTTAGGATAGTATGGCTTCATTATACTGAAAGTTGTTTTCATTTTAGAGATATGGAGTACCTGAGCTCGAACTCAGGTTGGAATAATCTTAGGCCAAACTTTACTTATCTCTCAGTTGAACCCTAGATTACTAGGGCCCCTTTCCTCTGGGAACGAAACTTCTACACGAGGGATAATGGTTGTATGTGTCAGTAATTGTGTCCTTTCCATTTTGTTTGGCACTCAAAAAAAACTTATAGAAGTATGAAAATTGAAAAATATAACTATTTTTTCTCTAACTTAGATAAATTGTTTAATCCAATGCTATTGACTCCATACTGCAGATTCTGCCTCTTTTTGGAAAGCATAAGGTGTTACACTTCAACAAAACTGATACACGTCTAGCGAATAACGGTCTTCCACTTGATCTACAGAAACTCCGGTGTCGTGTAAATTACCAGGCTATTAAATTCACTCCTCAAATTGAGAACTTGGGGCACAAATTGATTCGGATGCTTCACGAGAAAGGACCTTTTGTGGCACTGCATCTTAGATATGAGATGGATATGTTGGCTTTCTCCGGTTGTACGCAAGGTTGCACAGATAAAGAAGCCGAGGAGCTCAAAAGAATGAGGTCTGTTTCTATTTCTTGTGAGCTGATAGATCATGAGTTATATAATATTATTGTTATATACTATAAATATTTTACTTCTATAAAACGTTTTCTGTTTGTGCTTTTCGATTACAAAAATGTCACATTATTTTCAATCCATTTCCTATTTGCAAAAAAATTGTTAATGTAACACTAAAAACAACACTTTTGTTTTATTTTCAGTATTTCTCAATTCTCATACAAGTTTTTGAAAACAGGAAACTGATTGAGAACAAGTGGCAGATTTGTAATTATGAAATGAAAACAGAAACATTTTCTTGAAGAAAATAGACCCCCTTCAAATGGACCGTTATTTACTTGATTATATGCAAACAAATATTCTTATGATCTAAGATTCTGTGATGCTCTCACAGAAATGAGATATCTATTTATTTTTTTTGAAAGGGAAATGAGATATCTATTCTATATGGCATAAAATGTTGATCAGGCTTATGTAATTCAGGTATGCATTCCCTTGGTGGAGAGAAAAGGAGATAGTTTCTGAAGAGAGGAGATCACAGGGTCTATGTCCTTTGACACCCGAGGAGGTGGCCTTAGTTCTTCGAGCCTTAGGTTTTGGTAGGGAGACGCAGATCTACATTGCAGCTGGTGAGATTTACGGTGGCGAACGTAGACTTGCACAACTCAGAGAAGCGTTTCCGTTAATTGTAAGTTTGTCAACTTTTCTGCTATTATTAGTTTGGTTCATCACACAACTGTTTACAGTTGCTCTTGTGCACGCTAATGGTTGAACCTGATCTAAATGATGCATTTTGTCTCCAATATTCTCGTTTCCGCTCTTTGAAATTATTCTGCTCGGCTGCATCTGAATTCCCGCGTTTACACTTTTAGGTTAAAAAGGAAATGTTGCTGGATCGCGATGATTTGCAGCAGTTCCAGAATCATTCATCTCAGATGGCAGCCTTGGATTTTATGGTTTCAGTAGCCAGTAACACCTTTATCCCTACCTATGATGGCAACATGGCAAAACTCGTGGAAGGCCACCGCAGGTTGCAATTTGAGTACATTATTTTCAACACATTCTCGATCGCTGATTAAAAAGTTTAGATGGACTAAAGTGAAATTCACGTAGTAAAAATGAGTGTGTGGTTAGTATTTCTAGTTAATTTTTAACAAATCTGTTGATCTGCAGGTATTCTGGTTTTAGAAAAACAATCTTACTCAATCGAACAAAACTCGTGGAATTGGTTGATATGCATCAGAACGGAACTCTTAAATGGAATGAGTTTGTGGATGGTGTGAAACAGGTTCATGAAAAGAGAATTGTACAGCCAAATCGGCGAAGAGTTATAATCGATAGGCCGAAGGAGGAGGACTATTTCTATGCAAACCCTCATGAGTGCTTGTGTGAGGAAACAAATTGTGATGACTTGCTAGGTCATCACAACAACTCTAGTCAAGTAGCATGAGTTAAGAAGAGCAATCCCAAACTCTATTTCTTTGCACCCATTCCAATAGTAAGATCTAAGTATACAGGAATTTTGTAGGAAACAAGGGTAGCTTATAAAAAGTGTAAAAAAAAAAAGGAAATATTTGTTCTATTGAGGCTTGTAAAACATGCCCCTTCATTTTACCCTTTATTAATTACTAATTTTTGGTTGCTTATAAAGGTTTATTCAATAAATGTTGGCCAAATTACTTTGGGTATGACTTTAAAAGAATACTATGTGTAATCTAAATCACCAAATTTTGGTAGTTTAATTTGTGACATTAATGATATTCATACACTTATTTTTTTCTACACACATGTGATACCTGATTAATGTGTTCAAAATGGTTAATTTAGTTGAGTAGATGAATAATTCAATTCACGATTAAAATTGTGGTTAATTCAACTACTTAATTAATCACAATCTTAAACGTGATATAAATTAACCATCTATTAAATTGAATAAACTACAAATTTGCATTGGATTAATCAAGTGTGTTGTATGGGTTGGTGAGTTAAGGGATGTTGAAAGAGTAATAAGAAGGACGGCCCTAATTTAAATATGGAAAATTAACATAATCAATCGTAAACATATCAAATAAGAAGAAAAAAATCAACAACAAAAAAAAAAGTCAACTAAGCACATTATTGGTTTATAAACACTACAAGAAGCATATAACTTTTTTAAAAAAAAATAGGATATGAGGCTTTGTCAAATATAAACATGGAAATGACACATGAGATTAGTTTGGCTTTCTTTATTAAATCAACACTACGTTTTCAAAAAGATATTACGGTAAACTACTTTCTCTAGTTTTATATATAAGCAAAACCAAAAATTCACACGTATAAGATAAATAGTTTGGTTCATTTAATTTTCTCAAATTAATTAAAAAAATTCATTGTATTATCTAAAGGATTAAATTCATGTATAATTAATGTAAAGAATTTTTATACTGTTATTCAATCACAACTATTAGATTATTAGAGATATTTATCTACAATAACTACATCTAAAGTCATGTACATTAATGGTTAATATGTATTGATAATGTAAATTTTTTTATGGTGTTAGTATATTACAATTAAGCACTTACCTAAATTGGAATTTGCTCAACGAATTATTAAAAAATAAAATCTACGTTAACTAAAATTTTTTTTAAAAATTATAGCATTTAATATAATCGAATTAATCAAATTTTACTTGAGAATACAAAATATGATTATTTTTTTTCCTTATATGTAAAACAGGAGAGACTATTTATAGCAACATCTGTGAGGAGTTTATCTAAAATAAATAAATAAATTGGGTCTGAGGGCTAATGCGAAGGCTTCATTCTCCTTGTCTTCTATACGACCCTGCTTGCACTAATGACTTTATTAGAGATGATTTTACACATTAGGTGTCTCTTCCCGTGTACATTGTTCTACCTTAATTATAAACAAAACGTGGATGTATTTTTTATCTTAAATATAAGTAAAAATTTATTAATTTATTAACTATTTAATGATAGTATTCCAAAATTATCTTTGCATTAATTCCTTAATATGGTGATCTGTGACTATAGTTAATAGGGGTAAGTTAGTAATTGTATTTATTTTCACATAAAAAAAAATTAATGCACTTAACTAACATTGTTAATAAGTGTCAATGTAAATAATTTTGCTTAAAATATAGGTCAGAGAGAGTATGTGTAATTGGATGAGATTAAATGAGAAATCGGCTTCTCTATCGTCACTAATTGTACACATTCACGCAATCAATGTTTGCATGATCGTCAGATTGAGATTAGACTATCTAAATTTCAAATATATTTTGATTTTTTTTAAAATAAAATTATCGAACTTGTGATATAAATTGTCCGATCGAGATAAGACGATCACACAGACAATTACTACATGAATGTGTATAGTCAGTGACTACATGAAATCTGGATTCTAAAATAATTTGTGAGAACTATGTTAGATAAGGACCTATCTCTCTCACCAAAACATCTTTATGTGTGCGTATAACTTCAAGTAGGGTGTTCACGGTGCAATTTGGAACGATTTGGAAGCAAAACTCATCTCATCTAAAGATTAAAACTACTGCAATTTGATATGGATGATTTCATTATTAAAAAAAAATTGATTTGATCCAATTAAACGTAGTTTTGATTTAATTGGTTTTCTATTGATTCAAATTACATGCAATTATAAAAAATTATATTAATATTAGAAAGTCACTGTGATTGTGACTTTGTGAAAAATCTTTGGACGTGACTCGCTTCTACTCTTAACTTAGGTATTGACACTTCCTCTATTGATAATGTGTTGGACATTAATAAAAAAACTTTGGTCTCACGATGTAAAACTTTTATTATCGCTGCTATTGTCAACTTAATTGACTTGATTTGGTTTTGCAGAATTAAAAAGTGGTTTGATAACAAAGTTCGTTTCTTGGAAGTCAACCTTTTTAATTGTGAGTTCCAATACTTCTCTTGCCAAAAATCATTCTACCGGTGCTTCTTTTTCTTTCATGCATGAATTTGTGATTCTTAAAGCTTTTCAATTGTGATTCATGCTTCCATTGCTCCTCGGATTAAGGAGGTTATTTGGCATCCTCCTATAACTTCTTGGGTCAAATACAATATAGAAGACACAACATAAGGTTGTCTTGGATCTGCTACTTATGAGATCATTTTTTATAGATAACAATCATTGTTGTTGTGGGTTGTTTTGCTCAAAACTTAAACATTTCCACAGTTTTTTATGTGAAACTCATTGAGGTTGTGAATGCAATTGAGATAACTTTTAAAAAGAGCTTGTCATCTTTTTGTTTAGAAACAAACTTTAAATTGGTGACTCTTTCTTTTTCAAATCATGATATTATTCATTGGAGGTTAAGAAATAGATATCTGAACTGTGTTGAGATAGTTCAAAATATTCGCTTTATTATTTTTCATATCTTCATAGAAGAAAATATGTGTACTACAAAATTGCTTCTATAGATCTTCTGCATAATGTTTTTGTTTGGTGGGATACTATCCCTTTTTATCTTTCTAAATTGTATAACCCTACTAAGTTATGGCTTATTGATTATCGTTTTTGCTAATGTTTTTCAAGAGTTAGACTTTTGTTTGCTATGTATTCTTTTTTTCATTCACCAAGATTTTATCTTTATGGGCTTTCTTAATAAGATTTTTAACTAGACATATGATGTTTATGCCTTGGCTGATTAAGTTGGGTTTTAACATAGTCCCCCTAATTAAGATGTCTTGACAATCATGTGATCTTTTGCGCTTTAATTCTCTGAGAAAGAAAATACCATGTCTCTAAGTCCTAACTACAAATGATGATATTGTTAGTTGTCACAAATTCAAAGACTTAACAATTGTGTGTCTACTATAGTATGTACTATTTTGATTTAAATATAATTTTGGTATTTTATCTTTTATCTAATATTCTTTTAGTATTTTATCTTTATTTTAATTCATTTTAATTTTTTATCTTTTATATGGTGTATTTTAGTCTTTATTATAATTATAACAAAAATTATAACAACGCTCGATCATTAAAATCACTTTTAACAATTGTCAATATATATCCAGTACAATATTCTTTCAAAATAACTTGCATTTAATCCAATAATAGCCTTATATTTAAATGAACAAAATTATATTTAAGTTAACCATTTTTTTATCGGCAAAAAAAAAAATGATTTGAAAGAACGAAAATTGATAACGGCAAGAAGAAGCCCTTTTGTTTTTCGGATAACGCATAGTGAAATCGAATCTCAAATCAAATCATTTGGAACGGAAGGAAGAAGTAAAAAACAACACCGTGTTTGGCTGCAACCATGTATCATCCAACTAGAGGTGGCGTCCGTGGCGGTCGAGATCGTAAGTTTCATCTCTTCAATTTCGAGCCAATTTCAATTCCTCCAACTATTCAATCATTAAATATGTTTTCTTAATTTTATCAATTCTTTCTTCAATTTGATGTTATAGATAGTTTCTGCAAAATCAGGTTTTGTATAATTTGACTTTTTCGGTTTTTGACCTAATAACTCATAATTGAACCATAGAACCCTTATTTTTTTAAAAAAATTTATGCTTATAATTTTATATCATTTCTGCATGATAGATATTGTTGAACTTAGTAGTATAAATCTTGAATCACTCTTTTATTTGTATTTATGGATTTTTTATTTTGTGTTACTCGTGATGGGCAGAATTCACTTGGGACGATGTAAAAGCTGATAAACACAGGGAAAATTATCTCGGTCATAGTATCAAGGCCCCTGTTGGTAGATGGCAGAAAGGTAAAGCTCATTGTTAATCTAACTTCAGCTTAATCCTTCTTCATTAGAAATGTTACATATAGAATATGTTTTATTTATGCATTTGCATTTAGCACGGGGACCAGCCAATACATATCTACATTTGCTGAAATTGGATACCAGATTCCGATTAGGGATACGATATGGTTGTCCTAAATGTGTTTTATTTTGGATTTACTGTCGTTAATTTATATATGTGGTTGGAAAATGCTAATGAGCTAGAAAACATAGATTCACTGACACTGATATCATGTTACTAGGAAATGAGGATATAACAGTTTTTTTTTTTTCAAATTATAGGATACGAACATGAAAACATAATTACGAACCCAAAGAGAGAATAAATATTTTAAAAGTTAGCACAAGGGTTCCATTTATATATTAATGGTAAAAAAGTTCGAAAAATTAAAGGAGAAACATGCTTTGAATCTGGAAATGTACATCAAGTGTCCAACACAAACACAATTGTGTTCGACACGGGTTGATGTACTTTTAGAGCACTTGTTAGTAATTTAAAAATGGAAATATTAAATGAAAAATAAAGCTTTCTAAAAATCAGTGTACAAAAGGGCTGTACTTTTCATTGAATACTTTATATTGCATGATTTCTTAATAAAACAGGTGCCCTAAGGTAACTTGTTTGCAATATCCTTTGTGGTTTTGGGGAACTTGTCTGAATGATGATGTTAGGATTAAAGAAGTGACACCCTTAGTGGAAGAATGAAACTCTGTACTGGCTGCACTGAACCCAAGTGATCTTCATTTCAAGAGCTTATATCACAATCTTGAACTTAGTAGTATTCTGTCACATCAAAATATCTTGAACTGTTAGGAGAGTTCAGAGTATCCACTTGTTCTGTTATTCAAATGCTTTTGTTCTATAACTTCTTGTAGAGGGCTAAAATATATGAAGTTAGGAAGGCTGTAGAGGGCTAAAAAGATGTATACAAGTTAATTTACCTATCTGCTTTTCTGTTCTTGGGATGCTTAAAAAAGTCTAGAGTCTAGAGGGACACACACACACACATATATATATAAACATTAGACTGTTGTTTGGCTGTTCATATCTTAATAAGAGAGCATCATTAAATCTTCTCTTTTCATTCAACAGGGAAAGACCTTTATTGGTATACCAGGGATAAGAAGTCCCAAAGTGAAGAAATGGAGGCTGCAAAAGAAGAGATAAAAAGAATTAAGGAAGAGGAGGAGCAGGCAATGAGGGAAGCTCTCGGCTTAGCTCCTAAGCGTGCTAATCGTCCTCAAGGTAACCGTCTTGATAAACATGAGTTTTCAGAACTAGTAAGGAGAGGCTCCACAGCAGAGGACTTAGGTGAAGGTCATGCTGAAGCAGCAAGGGTTCAAGGTGTTGGTTTTGCAAGGTAAAATTTACTACAAAAGGTTTTTATATTTTGAAAGAAATAAAGTGGATTTGTTTTCTTTAATAATTTTTGCTGTTTCCTGTGTCAATTGTTTCTATTTTTTAGCACATCATATAAATTATTTGGATTAAGAACAGTTGGGTGGATTTGCTTGTGGCGACTTGTGGAAAATTAGATTAGTGTTCTTATATTTCTATGTGAGTCTGATGTATTATAATTAGGTTTTCTCATAGTGAATGACCGAATGCCCATCTTGCAGAAGGTTAATGTGTCAGCAGATCATAAAGAACTAAATACTCATGAAAATTTATTAGTCCAATTTGAGTTTGATGTGCTAAAGTTTAGATTTCTTGAAGCATCGATATTAGATGTGTTGAATATTACTAATCCTCTCTGTAATTAGTGATTTTTATTATAGAAGTGATTTTAAACAAGTGATTTGCTCCTGGTAGATTTGGGGCCTGTTTAGGATTAAACAAGTGATCTTACACTACAAATGATTTTATAGCTGTTTTAGAATCAAACTCTGTAGCTTATAGGGCTAAACAGCTTTTTCAAGATTTTTGGTTTATTTTATTTTTTTCCAAACAATTGCATTATTATAATTTTTTAAACATGTCTTTTAGTTGAGAAAAGCACTTCTCTTTACAATTACGAATTAGACCTTATTTAGCATAGGAAAAAAACTGTGAGGGTTGCTTTATGACTTTAGGAAATCACATTAGGAGCAAAGTAGTGAAAAGTTATATGCTATGAATGCTCACATTTCTTCTTTGGCTATGCTGGTGTAAGACTGAATGTGAAAGTTACTCAACATAGATTGATGTGTATGAAATATGAATAGAGAAAAGTGAAAAGTGTGATAAGGAAAACCCCTGTGGGGATAGACAGCAAGAGAATTGTGGGATGTAGTATTCTCATGATTTATGACAGGAAGAAATACAAGGAAGATAAGAAGAGGAGGAGGCACGATTCACATTGAATATACTCTTCTTTTGGGTTTTCTCATACTCAAATTTGAAATGAAACAACATTTTTAGTTTATTTTCATAACTTACTATATCTTCTTGACATAGTAATCGATAGTTCAACAGCCTGCATTTACTCTTATGAGGATATTGACACTGTCAATCAGGCATTCTTTAGCTCAAGGGGAAAGTGTCAAAAGATATGAAATCAATATCTCAATATTATCTTAGAGGCTCATATTTCATTATGTATGTTGCCAAATGTTTTCCTTGACCATTCAAAATGGTAAATTACTTCGATTCATCAAGATAACATCTAATGTACATCATAATTACAATATCTAATCCATCAAAATTAACATGATCTTTTTTAGTTTTTATCTAAGATTGTGACCTTGTTGTCAATGAGGGTCTAATTGTGGTGTTGAATAGTGAAACATTCCTTATATTCATCATTCAATGATCATGTACACAAATTTGTAATAAAAGTAAATAAGAATGAATGTTGGTTCAAGGATGTAAACACTTTTAAAAATAAATGACTGATTTGACAAAAAAAAAATAATCAAAAGACCTGTTTTTATATAAGATAAAAAAAACCTGGTGTAGTTTTGCCTTTATAGTTCTATGTCTTCATTTTTTTCTTTTCCCTCTTTGTCTAACACCCTACGACTTCAACAGTGTGCTTGCTTGTGGTCATATTTAGGAAATAAGATTATTATTCTTGTATTACTATGATATGTCTAGTGTGTTATATTTAGCTTTTTCTCATGATGTGTCCCCAATCTTTCAGAAGATTTACGTGTTATCAGATCATAAACAACTAAATATTCATTATTAGTCCACTTTGAGTCTGATGTGACAAAGTTCAGAATTGTTGAAGCATGAGATTGTCCAAAAAGAAGTGTAGTAAGTAGAGATGACAATGTAGGTCTTGGTAGGGTACCACAGTCTCCATCTCCCTACCCATCAAATTTTGTGGGTAACTACACATACCCATTTAGTGGATAACACACTGTGTAAGTTTTGCTGATATTCATTGGGTCTATTACTCAGTTTCATCCTTCGCTACTACTAAGTTGTAAGTCTCTCTGTAACTCGTAAGCTTTATTATAAAATGAGCAACCACTTTGTTTATGATTTGGTAGAACAGGATGTGATCATAGTGCTATAGCCCTAACCAGCTTTTTGTAAACTTCTGTTTTTCCATTTCCCAAAAAATGCATGTTTAAAAGTTTTTTAAAACACATCCTTCAATTGAAGAAACATTTTTCGTAAAAGGAGCACACATTATATGCTGGGTCAAAACCTGCTTTGTAATTGTGAAACCACTGTAGGACTTTAGGTAGACAAAAATTGTATGCTAGAATTGCCCACATCCCTTATTTAGTATGCTGGCCTAACTCTGAATGTGAAAATTACTTAACACGGGTTGATGTGGTGTATAAAATATGTATGCTTACTGTGGCCAATGATCTAATATGGCAGTTGTCAGTACCGCTCCAATCTCCAAGCTTTTCATTCTATCTTTGGCAATTGCAATTTGAAATAGTGATTGATAAGAGGGATAATTCTTCAGTAATTTGTCGTGTGGAGTGTTAGAAATTGCACTTTTAAATGTATACTGATTGCTTGTTTAAAATTTTGAATTGATTTCTTGAAGATACAGTCTGATTTGCTTACTTAACAAAACTATGTCTGCAGAGAACTCCGTCCTTGGGAAGAACCTGGTTCCTCAAAACTCCCACTTCCACCAACTGAGGGGGAGAATGTATCTATCCCTAATCATTCACCAAGAAAGACTGAAGACGATTCTGATGATGAAAGTAGAAGAAAGAGAAGACGGGAAGAGAGAAAGGAAGAGAAACGTGAAAAGCGCGAGAAGCAGCATTCTCGCGAGGACAGAAAGCAAGAGAAACGTGAGAAACGACATTCTCGTGATTCAGATGACAGGAAGAGACACAAGAAAGATAAGGAGAGGAGAAGACATGATTCGGATTAAATACTCACTTCTGTTGGGTTTTGTCATTATCCAACGAGAAATGAAATTAACATTTTTAATCTAGTTTCAAAACTTTTTTGGGTATAAACGACATTCCAGAAGCCTGCACTTATCTGGAAATTGGTATTACCATTCTAGCATTATTATGTGGTGTTTCAAATTGGGAATTGATATTGAAATGATGCCATGCTCATCAATTTAAGGCTTTGAAATTGGAGCATCTTGCTGTGTAAAAAGAATTGAACTGTAGTATGTTCGTTTTTTTTCCCTATCCGTTGTATCATACTTAATCGACTTAAACAGAATCAACTTCTTATGGAAATCTTATTCTCTGTTTGAGACTTTTAACATTAACATGTAACTATTTGAACTCCCAACTTTCAATTGAAACGATGAAAAGATATATAAAAAATTGCTTTTATTTCAAATTCAATTAAATAAGTTAAAACTTTGTTTTATTTTTCAAACTCTTGAAATTAATAATATTGTTTTTTTTTTCTTCTTTTAATTTGCTGTTTAAAGTTTTGGATTAAAGTTTTGTCATTGAAAACCAGTTTTCAAAAACATGATATTGAAAATCATATAAATTAAGTGTTTTGCTCATATGATCGTTTCATGTTATTCAACACTATTAGAAAGATCGTTTATGTTAAAATAGACATATTTACAGATTAGAAGAGTAAATTGTACAATGAAACTTCTGTTTTGGGTTAATCTTATACTAGAGTTCTCTTTTTAACATCTTTGATCTCTCTACAAAGAAATAAAGGCAAAATTTCCTATATCTCTAGTGTGAATTTGTGTGAAGTTATCGCGTGTTCAATCTATTTATTTTCCTACCTTACACTTGCATTGAAGCAGAATGCCACTAGTCATCCTTGTCATTTCCATCATCATCATAGTAACTGAAAGGATGAGGAACTGATTTGAATGCACGGTAGTTTCCAACATTGTTCAAGTGCTCATTCTCCAACCTGACCAATAATAATGTGTACATTAATATATGCATGCCACTCATTACATTGGTCCTTATATAATTACAAAAAAGTGTTCAAGAATATGCATTCAAAAGCAAATTAAACACCACGGTGGAGTTATCCACATCCAGATGTTGAAAACCAAGGGATAAAATCATGTTCAATCAGCCTAACCGAGGATTAGTCCCATAGCCAGCCAGCTTAAAGGGCCGAAGCTGTGGAGATATCTTGATTGACTAACTGCCGAATGTGTCAAAGATCCTAATTACAGTGTATTTTTAAAAGCAAAAATTAAACATCATATTACCTAAAGAAGTTCCAAATGCCACGACGAATAATTTCGAGACAGGAAATAAATGTAATGATTGCCACTTTATGAAGGGGACGCCAATCAAGTTCAAGAACCAACTGCATCCATGAAAGTCTAAGAACCACATTCACAACCTGCAGATTTAATTGCAAAGATAGATTCAATTAATGAAATATTCAATATAGAAGATCAAAACAAATGTTGCCTTTGGTTAGCTCATTGTTACCATGGCTATGAAGTAGACACTTTTATGAGAAACCATAAGTTTATCCCTCAAATAAGGATTCTTTGAATGCCTTTGTAGAAGACTCCAGTCCTTGACAATGTCCCAATATGTGTTCAGCAGTATTGCTACAGCTGAAGTTATAAGTGCCAACAATTTCCATGTCATTCCCTTCTTTGTTTCAAAAGTAGTCCTAATCACCATTGCAACAATTATTGATAGATACTTTGAACCATTGATTGCATGCTCAATATTTCTCTCGTCGTACAATTGACGCATGCACTACAAATATATTTTTCTCAGTTAGTGTATCTTCCATATCTTCCAAACGTCATGATGCATATAAAGGGAAGCTCGGTGCACGATGCTTCCACCAGGTGGAGTCTAAGAGGGTAAATGTATGCGGTCTTACACTCTTACCTCTCTGCAAGCGGAGAGGCTATTTATAGAAATGTCATGATGCATATAAAAGGCGGATCAATGCCCGATGCTCCTACCAGGTGGAGTCTAAGAGGGTAGATGTACGCAACCTTACCTCCGCAAGCAGAGAGACTATTTCTAGATATATCGTGATGCAGATACAAAAGAAATTAGATGACATATTATATGTAAAAAGAGTAGATTGTATGAACCTGTGCCAAGCGAAACCAATAAGGAATGATGCCAACCATGAAGTATTGTACATTATAGATACCATGACTTCTACATTTCTTTTGCCTCCTTGAGTGTTCTCCAAGGCCATAATAGCATATGTAAAGCACAAAACTCCTGAAGGCTTGGAACTAAAGTAAAAAATACAAAATTGAGTAAAATATATTACAATGTAAAATATGTTTGTATTAATTGTATCATATGAAATCCAAAAGAGCATAAAAAGACCTGGCTGGTAAGCTGATCAGCCAAGAAGAAATCCGAAAGTGTAACCTGCAAAAAAAAGCTCATTCTTTAGTTTCATCTGGATCAAGTATATTTTTTATATTTAATCATGTCATTCAAATTGTTCGTATTTGTTTCTGTTACCGGGAAAAAAGGAGCACATATGCAGTGGAATAAACTCCGAATAAAGAAGAAGCGACTTGACCGGTATATGATATTGAAAGGGCAAAATGTGATCAAAATAACAAGCTGCATATGAAACAAAACAGTGGTGAGAGGTGAGGACTAATAGTGAAGTAACTGTATTTTTAAAACTATGTATCAACTAGTAGGGGTGAACATGGGCGCGGGTCGACCCGCCAACCCGATCACCCAACCCAACCCAACCCGTTTTTTACCCGTAACCGATCACTTTCGGGTACGACCCAACCCAACCCGTTGAAACCCGCTTATATTTGGGTCGGGTAATGGATTTAACAATTTGAACCCGTCAACCCGTCGACCCGACCCGGTAACTAGTTATATTTTTTTTTAAAAAAATTGTTTGGCTAGTTCAATAGGGTTTCATTACTCTTCTTCTTATTTAGATTTTCAGCTTCCTTCATCCACTTTCTTTCTGTCTATACCTTCTTCAAGACTTTTTGAAGAATTAATAATAATAAGATATTATTAACAAGTGATTTTTATATGAATGTTGATGCAAGGTGTTCATGCGTCTAGGCTAAACACTAAATTCGTTTAATTTGTTTTGACATTGTAATCTTGTATATGCCTACTCATAAAATTCACATCTAATTTTTGAATTGTCTCTTTCAAATGAGCGATTTAATTTGAGTTAAATACTATTTATTTAAATGTTATATTTTGTCATAGTTTTACGTAATAAATGTATGAACAGAAAACTTATGCTTATAATGAATTTAGTTTAAATTTTTTACATTTATTAAATACAAATTTTTTTAGTTAAATATTATTATTTGAGTTAAATACTATTTATGAGAAAAATTGATGCTTATACAAAAACTTACGATAAATTTAGTTTAAATTTTTTATATTTAAATCTATTAAACAATTTTTTTTACTATTTTATTTGAAAATAGTAAATATAAACAAATGAATGATACTTAGTAAACTAAAATGGTTGGTGGATTATGTGTAACCAGTGGCTAATCATTGTTGGGACATAGGTTGGTCACGGCCACCCCAAAATTTTCTCTAATCTTTTAAAAATACTTCTTATTTTATTTTATTTATAATACTATAATTTGTTAAATAAAAATTAATATATATTAAAATCAGGTTTATCCTTGTCATTGTGAAAAAATATTTGATAGGGACACATGAATTTTATGTTGTTTTAATGTTGGGTTCTATAATTGGTATATTTTATGAGTTGAATTGCGGTTATTGAGTTATGTTGTCGAGATGTATGTTTCAGTCTAATATGTGAAGATAACATACTATATGTGCATTTTTTCTTGTTACATGAATTAATCTAACCAAGTGACATGAAGATTGGTATGTGTAGATCTCATACGTTGAGAAACTTGTTAAGTGCTTGTACTTGAAGTTGACATTTCTTAGAATTGATGAATTTTAATATTTTATTGATTTACTGTTGTTGAATTTATTTATGTAATTGAAGATTGTTGGATTTATTTTTTTGTGTGAGAGGTTGATGAGTTTTTTAAAGAATTGCATAATTTGATTGAAATTTTATAGTTTTGAGACATTCAAGTATTAAATATATTTTCATTTAATATGTTTTCCTGTAAAATATAAAAAAGGTTATTATTTATGTATGACCCGCCAACACAACCCAACCCAACCCGTTCTTGATCGGGTCGGTTTGGATCGGGTTAAATAAAAAAAATACGGGTTGGAAACTTAACCCAACCCAAAGATAATCAATCGGGTCGGGTCTTGGGTTTTGTCAAAACCCGCCCAACCCAACCCACGTACACCCCTATCAACTAGTGTACTAAGAAGTTATTTTCCAAACTATGCATCTTACTACAATTAAGCTCAGAGGAACAAGTTCAGTGGCTGTTGTATAGCTTTTATCCTTTTGGTTCATCTCAAGCTCCAAATTTATCAGGAAACATAGTACTGCAACCACTGCATGACCTGTTGTGAGAAGGAATACTTCTCTGTGATCCAACTCAGTTCCAGGTCTTATGCCAAATAGGAATGGATAGTTGATCCGATACCGCCTCCAAAAGTATGTGTTTGCAGCATACATTAGCATATGTAGAGTGATATATCCAAATAGACTGCAAGAAAATGCTACAATCTTAAAATAAAGCATAGACAGAATTTGAAAGCTAAAATAATAAGGCATTAGTTTTAAATTGCAGACTGATCCAACTGCAATATTGTGCTTGCGGCAGTGTTTGCAACTGCATCAGGCTGCAATTGCAATGCCGCATCGGACTGCATTAGACTGCATCAGGCCACAACGTACTATGTAGTGCTATACAAAATATTTACTTCTTATTTCTTTACATCATAGATTTATAAGATATTTTAAAGGATTGTATAATGTTTGATACTTATAAAAAATAAAATCATGCCGCAACAACCCCAATACGCGAGAGTCATAAAGTGGTTTGAGGGAGTTGGAGACTCTAACAAAAACTAACAACCAATTGCTAACATTGATTATTTAAAA
This sequence comes from Cicer chorassanicum, assembly GCA_037974735.1. Taxonomy (NCBI): domain Eukaryota; kingdom Viridiplantae; phylum Streptophyta; class Magnoliopsida; order Fabales; family Fabaceae; genus Cicer; species Cicer chorassanicum. The sequence continues at coordinate 10,100,069 of JBBPBP010009778.1, read as the reverse complement.
AAATAAAAAATAAAACTGCAATACGTATCACAACGGTCGCAAAGTTTGCAACTGCAAGTTAAAACCCTAAAAACTTACCATGAATATAGAGGAAATAGAATACAAGCAAAAATAACTGAAAAATAACAAGGTATACCAATAGAAATGCTAACAAGGTGCAGAAAAATAACTGTCACCTGTATAATGGGAAAATGTTTTCCATGTAAAATGTGCCTACTTTTTTATTCATTAAATGTTGAGACACTATTCTTACTATTGTAGCAACTAGTAGAGCAACTAAGCAGCCACAAAAGAAACCTACAAGAAATAAGAAAATATAAGAATTAATCAACATTGTTTGGAACAACATTCACATACTAATATTTTAAATAGCATTGTGTCATTTTTACCAGTGAAAAATGTTATGCTGTGCCTTTCTCTTTTCATTTTTGGCCTTAACAATTTCATTCCCTTCTTGTGATTTGAATGTGTGAAGTTTCTGATGAAGGTGGACTCTAATTTCTCCAAAAGAAAATTGACCTGCAATTAGATGAAGAAGGATATTGTTTTAGGATTTAGCATGTAAAGATTGATAATGCTCTTCAATCACCAATGTCAACAAAAAATGAAGCACTAACACATACACAGACACCGAACACGTCGCTTACACTGACACGTTGACACATGTAATAATTTAAAAAAATGGAAGTGATTGAATGTAACTACATGTATCGGTGTGAGACACTAAACACGCTTTCAATCCAAGATGTCAGTGCTGCATAATTTCTGCAAGACTTAACTTTAACTTGCCAATTTTTAATATGAAGAGATAACCATGATTAATGCAGTGAATACAACATATGTGATTCAAACAAACAAACCTCATCAGAAGTGCCAAGATATGAGTTGTCCACTACTCTCATGTATGCTGCTGAAGCTCCTCTTGATACACTCTTTTTGAGCAAACATATTAAAGAAAAAAAATGAAATTAAACAAATCTTGTCACAGTTCAGCTTTTGAACAGAACAATATTCTCTTAAAAGTCCTTAATCCAATGTTGAATTTGTGAAGAATGCAACTAACCTTTTCATATTTCTTCATGATCTTGGAAAATGCTGAGAGATTCATAAAACTGAACCATTTCCATAATAAATACATAAGCACATGGTAACACTGAGATGAAGGAGTTTCTGATATTAAAAGATTTCATGATAAGAAATTGAAAGGTTTCATGATTTGTTTATTACCTGTAATCTTTGAGATGAAGGAGTTTCTGATAGAACTCAACAAACACAAGTCTAAGTTGCTTTTCAACTTTCTTCAGCTCTTCTTTGTTGAAACTTAACTCATTATCATTAGAATCTGTAAAAACATTTTTAATTGTTGACATTGGAGATTGAAGAGCATTATCAATCTTTACATTCTCAAGGATTTCCATAGGGTCTCTTCTTTTGTAATTACTGTTGGTTTCCTCTTCATGATGAGTACTTTCATTGTTCTGTTGAACAGGATCAACTTCAGATTCTTGCTGCTGATGATTTTGATCCATGTTATCTTCAGATGACAAACCATTCTGCTGCAATCCTGCAGATTCAGCTCAATTTCAGAATTACAGGAAATATAATTAATTTACTTTGATAATTAATTGTAATTTTTTAGTATGACTTATATTCGCTGATAAGTGACGAGACACTCAAACATAATGAGTGGAGCTGAAAGCATAACGAGTGGAGAGGAGCTACACTCAAGCGCTTGCTCTTCAGGGGTAAACATGTAAACTGGACCATAGTATTTTAATAAAGGTTTGTACATTATAATTCTAATTCATTGCATAATAGAAAAGGTACATCAACCACTCTATTGTTGAAGACGTAGATACAATTGGCCAAACTCCGTAACAAATTGTTGTGTTCTTGCACGTTTATCTTCTTACTTTAGAACAATATTTGCTATTCTAACACTAATGAATAAATGTAACTAAATGAACATCATTACTTATATTCACACGTAATAGTGCAGGATTTTCTCTGCTTATGGTTTCATGATTTTCTTTTGACTTAATAGTGCAAATCATCAATTTAGTCTGTGAAATTAACAAAATTTCAAAATGATCCTTGTATTGAAAATCCTGGAGAAAATTACTTCACACGAGACAATATCATGGTCAATTTAGTAGAATTTTCAATTTCAAGACCAAATAGTCTGATGTTACCTATAATTTCATAGACTAAACTAATGATTCACTTTATGTTTCAAATTTTGTCTCCTAAAACTTACAAATCCTACCAATTGAACCATGAACACCAAACAAACTACAATATCAATTCAATCTATCATTTACCTGTTGAATCAAGGTTTTTAACCTTTACCCTCAATGCAACCAAAGTCTCAACTTGTTTACTCAAAAGGGTTGCTTCATGCTTAGTTGCTTCCACTTGATCCTTATAAAATGCATTAACCTTATTGAGCTCTTCATCGAGCTTCTCAAAGAACCTTGCTTCATCTTCTCCTCTTTCTTCATCTAGCTCTAATTTCGTAACATCTATAACTTCTTCTTCAATACCATCATCTCTTTGAAAGTTTGGTCCACTGAATGCTCTTTCAAGGCTGAACCTGTGCTGCTGTAAGTGCCTATTATTGTCTTTAACTTGATTGTTGCTTTTGATTTCTTTCAAAATTCTCTTGAGGCCTTCATAGTCCATGTACTCTTTCTCCCACTCAGGTACCATTTGTTGTTTAAAGTCTTTCTTATATGTCATCTTTTCTTCTTTGGAAATTTACTGGTATGAAAAACTTCACGTAGCAAAAGAAAATAATATACTTTTTTGCTTATATTTTATTACAGATGAATATACAAAAACATTCAAGTTCAGAATGACAACCAACAAAAGAAAAGCATCATAGAAAGTTCATAATAAGAATGCAGTGGTAGAAGATTGGTAATTCTAACACAAGTTGTCTTTGAGGTTTGGAGAAGCTACTATATTATAGATAGCATTTTAGCATCTTTATAAAGTTTAAGAATAAAAATAATGCTATATTACACCATTTTATTTAACTTGAAAAGTACATGAAAAGAAGCTTACATAGAAAATGGAAGAAATTAGGAGAATTCAGAAGCAGGACTCAGCACTTCCACAACACTATTAGAAAGTCACCTTTAGATTTTCCAATTGAAAATACGAATAATTTTTATTTTTGTTCTGTTCTCTTGCTATTAAAAATGTATTATATATTTGAGGAGTCACATGTCCAAGAAAATAACTTCATAAGAGAATTTATAATAAAATTTAAACATTTTGGTTCTCACACAATGAACACACGCTGGACAAATTAGTCTCGAACAAATAAAATTATTATTTTTAGTCTTTGACAAAAATAAATTGAGATAATTTAGTCTCTAAACTATAATATGTATTAAATATATGAGAATCGAGATGGCTTTTAATAAAAATATAAAAAGATAGTTTCTAGTGATTTTTTGCTACGACAAAGAAGGAGTGTCTAACACAATAATTTTCTACCAATTTCCATTTTTGGTATTTCAACTGTCATCGTTTTTTACTTTTTGTATTTTTATTTTCATATTGTTTATTTTCTTTCCATTGATATTTTCATGTTCTTTTTGTTGAACATTATATTATGACATGTAATATAATTTAGTCGTGTTCAAAAATAAATAAAAAACAGATTAAAAAAAATTAATAAAAAGACTAACACATCTCAATTTATTTTTATGAGCAATTAATATATGTCATTTTCTTTTGTCAAATATTAATTTGTTATGCGTGTTTTGTGCGAGAGACCAAAATGTCCCTTCACTTTAAAATTTTCTTACATAGTCTCTGATAGGAATTTCAGTTCTGCAAGTGGAGGATCATACCATATGTAAAAATTATTTTTACATAGTAAAAATATTACATTGTTTAGGAATGGATGCTTGTGAGTGTTTTGATAGATCAACACAATAAATAATCTACCTAAGATCAATATTTAAAAATTACTCAAATTTTAATAATATTCAATGACAATTTTCTAAAATATGAATTTACAAGTCTTTTCAGTTCTACAAATGAAACAGTAATTTAATTATAACACTTCAACAAATTTAATTTTAAAAACACATCTTTTTTAAATAAATGAACATCAATCAAAGAATTTTTTTCAATTCTAATAATACAGAGAACCTTAAACTTTTACCGATTCATCATCATTTAAATTTTAAATAATTTATAAATATTAATTTAATAATTTTCGGTGGACCTGTTTATGAATTGATCATTTTAAGAGGTGCAGCGTACTTTATGAATACCACACATACCGACATGAGATTCTTTATTTTATTTTGTTGCAAACAAGATTATAATAAATAAATTAATAAATAAGAAACAAACTAAGAATTAAATTTTCCCCCTAAATTTTTAAGTGTCTCTTTTTTATTTCTCCTCTTTACTACTATAATTTTAAAATATCTTAAAGCGTATAAAAAATATCTAAATTCACTTAATATCATATTATTATATCTACATTCTCAG
>JBBPBP010009778.1:10066645-10093060 GCA_037974735.1 Cicer chorassanicum | reverse complement strand
CAAATTATCTCACATTAACGTTTTTATTTAAACTAAATCATAGACCCGTTGAAAGTTTTTTGTTTAATATAAAGTAATTGAAAAAAACAATATATAAAGTATTGAAGACAGAAACATAAAACAAAACAAAGCAATTATCGAACAATTTGGAAATATAGACAATATTTCAAAAATGACTCTAAACTTAACAATTTTTATTAGATGAAAAATTATGGAAAAATATATTTAAAAAATGACTCAAAATTGCAAGCATTGAACAAAACAATCTTTAGATGAAAAATTATAGATAAAAATGTAATAGAGATGATGTTTTTCAATACCATAACACCAATCAAACAATTAAAATGTAAAAAACCCCCAATGAAAGACTTTTATCTCATATCTATAATTTAGCCCGATGTCTAATATTCAAAGAGTAGATTGAATACTTACCGCCCCAAGAACCAATGCATTCAACTATATATATAGAGAGAGAGAGATGTATACACTACTCCATATAATTAGATTTGAATAAAATAAATATCATCCTACCTCTCAAGTATCTATTACTATTACGTTACTGTTTATCATCACATGCCTTTATTTCTGCCGTCATCTATGTTACATTAGTATATCGCTATCCATTATTAAAAAAACGTTATTTTATTGCAACATATAAAAATTGTTATGAGTAAAATAATATATCATTTATCCATGTTTATGTCGTAAAAAAAAATTGTCTATTGCTCATTAGTGACTGCTACTTTACTATATGCATAACAATGGAATATATTAATGCTACGTTACTGAAGCATGAATTATTAGTTGGTTATGTGAATTTTTTTTTCTTAGAATTAGAATTAATAGTGAGTATAAATAATATCTTTCATTTTTATAAGATAACATAAAAATTAATGCTTTAAAAAATTTATTGTAGGTATAATGATGATAATAAAAACCTCGATTTCAACTAAAAAATGCAAATTCAAAACTCATCTTCATCTAGAAATTATAAGTTCATCTTCATTCACGAACCCAACTCCATCATCTTCACATTCAAAACTCGTCTTCAACTAGAAATTCATAAGTTCATCTTCATTCACGAACTCAACTCCACCATCTTTATATGCAACAAACCCCGAAATTCACAAAAAATACAACGTCACCTTCATATGAGAAGATATGGTTGAATTATAAACAGGTCAATTTAGTAGAATTTTCAATTTCAAGACCAAATAGTCTGATGTTACCTATAATTTCAGAGACTAAACTAATAATTCACTCTATGTTTCAAATTTTGTCTCCTAAAGCTTACAAATCCTACCAATTGAACCGTGAACACCAAACAAACTACAATATCAATTCAATTTATCATTTACCTGTTGAATCAAGGTTTTTAACCTTTACCCTCAATGCAACCAAAGTCTCAACTTGTTTACTCAAAAGGGTTGCTTCATGCTTAGTTGCTTCCACTTGATCCTTATAAAATGCATTAACCTTATTGAGCTCTTCATCGAGCTTCTCAAAGAACCTTGCTTCATCTTCTCCTCTTTCTTCATCTAGCTCTAATTTCGTAACATCTATAACTTCTTCTTCAATACCATCATCTCTTTGAAAGTTTCGTCCACTGAATACTCTTTCAAGGCTGAACCTGTGCTGCTGTAAGTGCCTATTATTGTCTTTAACTTGATTGTTGCTTTTGATTTCTTTCAAAATTCTCTTGAGGCCTTCATAGTCCATGTACTCTTTCTCCCACTCAGGTACCATTTGTTGTTTTAAGTCTTTCTTATATGTCATCTTTTCTTCTTTGGAAATTTACTGGTATAAAAAACTTCACATAGCAAAAGAAAATAATACTTCCTCTGTAACAAAATATAAGCAAATAATTACATGAATCTAGACTGGACTTAGTCATGATACATATACTTTTTTGCTTATATTTTATTACAGATGAATATGCAAAAACATTCAAGTTCAAAATGATAACCAACAAAAGAAAAGCATCATAGAAAGTTAATAATAAGAATGCAGTGGTAGAAGATTGGTAATTCTAACACAAGTTGTCTTTGAGGTTTGAAGAAGCTACTATATTATAGATAATGCTAGATTACACCATTTTATTTAACTTGAAAATTACATGAAAAGAACCTTACATAGAAAATGGAAGAAATTAGGAGAATTCCACAACACTACTACAAAGTCACCTTTAGATTTTCCAATTGAAAATATGAAAAAAATTTATTTTTGTTCTGTTCTCTTACTATTAAAAATGTATTATATATTTGAGGAGTCACATGTCCAAGAAAATAACTTCATCAGAGAATTTACAGTAAAATTTAAACATTTTGGTTCTCACCAAAAACACACGCAAGAGAGATTAGTCTCGGCCAAATAAAATAATTATTTTTAGCCTCTGACAAAAATAAATTAAGATAATTTGGTATCTGAACTATAATATGTATTAAATATATGAGAATTGAGATATGTACCGTTACGTTATTAACGGCATGCTTTTAACAAAAACATAAGAAGATAGTTTCTAGTGATTTTTGGCTAAAACAAAGAATGAGTGTCCAACACAATGATAATTTTCTACCAATTTCCATCTTAGGTATTTCAATTGTCATCCTTTTTTACTTTTTGTATTTTCATTTCTATATTGTTGTTTATTTTCTTTCCATTGATATTTTCATGTTGTTTTTGTTGATCATTATATTATGACATGTAATATAATTTAGTCACTGTTCAAAAACAAATAAAAAACAGATTAATAATAAATTGATAAAAGAACTAACATATCTCAATTTATTTTTACGTGGAACTGTTCAAAAACAAATAAAAAACAGATTAAAAACAAAATGATAAAAGGACTAACATATCTCAATTTATTTTTACGTGGAACTAAAATATGTTATTTTTTTTATCAAATATTAATTTGTTCCGTGTGTTTTTTGCGAGAGACCAAAATGTCCCTTCACTTTAAATGCTCTGATAGGAATTTCAATTGTGCAAGTGGAGGATCATACCATGTGTAAAAATTATTTTTACATAGTGAAAATATTACATTACTTAAAAATCGGTGCTTGTGAGTGTTTCAATAGATCAACAAAATAAATAGTCTACAGAAAATCTGTATTTAAAAATTACTCAAATTTTAATAATATTCAATGACACTTTTCAAAAATATAAATTTACGAATCTTTTCATTTTTACAATGAGACGGTAATTTAATTAGTGTCAATTCATTAAATTTAATTTTAAAAAATACATATTTTTCAAATAAATAGACATCAATCAAAGAAATTTTTTCAATTCTAATAATAAAGAGAACCTTAAACTTTTAGTGATGTGACACAACATTCGTCATCATTTAAACTTTAAATAATTTATAAAAATTAATTTAATAATTTTCGGTGGACCTATTTATGAATTGATCATTTTAAGAGGTGCAGAGTAATTTATGAATACCACATACCGACCTGAGATTCTTTATTTTATTTTGTTGTAAACAAGATTATAATAAATAAATTTAATAAATAAGAAACAAACTAAGAATTAAATTTCCCCCTAATTTTTTAAGTGCCTCTTTTTTATTTCTTCTCTTTGTTACTATAGTCTTAAAATATCTTAAAGCGTATAGAAAATATCTAAATTCACTTAATATTATATTATTATATTTACGTTCTCAGATTATGACTTTTATTTTTCTTCTAAAACATTATAAAAACACATATCCATTTCTTTTTTTATACATAGACTAAAATACTTGATTTCGTTTTTTTTTTTCTTTCTTTAATAATAGTAACAACAATAAAAATACTAATAATAATATTAAGTTTTTTTGTTCTTTTTTTAATACTAATAAGAACAATAAAAATATTAATAATAATAGTAAAGTGATGGATTCTATTCAGAGTAAACCCATATATTATAATACTGCGTGTCGCATTGCCCCAAAATTCAGGTGTGGTGATGGCTACTTGGGAATAACCACGTGGACTGAACTAACATCAATCGTCATAATACCTCTTTCTTGGCAGATAAGAATTAAAATCCACCGAAAAACTTGTACCAAAAACAAAAATCCACCGAATATATATTCTAACTAGTATGTGCCCAAATTAAATCACCGGGTTGCATCTGCAACAAATTTTATAACTACATGCTAACCCGCAAGATGCGCGGATATATTTTTATTTATTTAATTTAATGGTTTCTTCCAATAGTTTTTTCTTTTTTTTTGGTGTACGCTTCAGTCAACTGCTTCTTCATCCTCACAAAATCATCTTCTGCAAAATCATCTTCTTCGACGTCCTTCCGCAATAACTCTTCGAAATTGCCGATTCTACTACATGAGGGAAGAAGAAACTATTGGAGGAACCCATTAAAAAAATTAGGGATTAGAGGGACTAAAAGAAGGAAAAATTATTTAGAAACTAAGTATAGGAAAATGAGGTGAAACAAAAAAACACAAGAGAACTCTCTAACAGAGGTGTACACATCAGTTTTTTTGCTGGAAAATGTTTGCACATGTGGAGGAATTAGTATGAGGTGACATCAAGAGAGTGAGGAGTCTGTTTTAAATATATATAATAGAATTTTAATTTACAAACATTCAAACTATTATTAATAGAGTAATCATAGTCATTAACATTTTGGTTTCAAAACCGAAATCCATAACTTATAACAATTCAGTCACAAAATATTAATTGTCAAAAAATTATAAGTATACATCAAATACAAATAATTGCAAATGAATTACTTTAATTTCATGTCAATTGACACTATAAAACAACAAATTAAATTTCATTAATTTCAGTAAAATAAAATTGACCAAAATTCAAAAAAGACATGACTTTGTCCATTATTTCTAAATATTTATATACTATATATATTTACTAATATTCAAAGTAGAAAATCAAATACAAATTTTTTTTGTTCTCTCACTTTGCAGAAAATCACTCGCTTTACAGAACAAAAAACCTCCACATCTTTGAAATACAAACTTTGCGAAACAAATTCAAATGGACTATACTTTTCTTGAACATGTTAATGATTAGCGCGACAATTAGAGTATCAAAGTTCGAGTTGTTCGCATGTGTATTGTCTACACCATACAAAATGAGGATGAACCAATCTCTTTAGACATGATTTTGTTGGATGAAAAGGTATACAATCACAATGATTGAAGATTGTTATTTGCATTCAGTTTCGTGTGTATACAATCACAATGCTTTTTCTCGAGCGTTCTTGGTATCAAACTTGTGGGGTATAAGTTTTATAAAATTAGTTAAACATAATTAATTTTTTTTTTAATTTTGAAGAATAATAGTTTCTAGGTTGTAAGTCCCATGTTAAGCCGACGAACAGGCGTTTAGGGCAGTGAATCCTTTGAAAGTTTTTTCAAAATTAAAGAACAAAAATTTCTCAATTATGAGTAACTTATTTTGCAAAACTTCTTGTTTTTTAAGTTCTTCTACCCAAAACTCCTCAGGACAAAAGGAACCTATCAATAGTGAGGAAATTACTATTGAAGATTTCCAAAAATCTATTAATAGCTGGCAAATCCCAAAAGTTAAAAAGGATCAGGTTTATGAATTTGGTTTTTTCAAAAATCTACTCAAAACCGATTTCGTAAATAAAACTGAAGAAAGGGATGTTCCCTTAACAAATCCTTTTGAAACTATAAATCTTCTTTCTAAAAAGACTTTACAAAAACACCGTGACATGAAGTATAATTTTATACACATAGGCCTTGTCCAGGTTGGTATCAAACCCTTAACTAGGGAAAGTCTAAACACATCAATCCTTTGTGTCTTACGAGATGCAAGGTTCTTGAACTTTCATGATTCCATTATAAGTTCAATTGAATCTAGTTCATGTCAAGAACCAATTTCTTTTGAATGTTATCCAGATTTTTCATTATCTCTAAAAGACCCAAACATACTAAAATCCCTTATTCTGCAAATCAAAACTCATAATTACAAAATGCTACCAGAATATATTCCTGTAGCAATCATTTATAGAGTTCATTACAAGGCTATGTTCTCATCCTTTACAGCCACAAAAAACATTGAAGTTAAAAAAGGTGAAACCCTATTTTTACAAATAGATTTATCAAAAGCAAACACTGTTATTCCAAAAACCATCTTTTGGAAGGACATAGATCTTCCTGAAGAATGGATACTTGAAGGAGCGGTTAAACCTAAGTCTCCTGAACAATCGAAACCAAACACTCATTTGAGGGATATCATCCAGTACAATGATGGAAGAGTAAAACTAAGTTTTTCTCGAGCCTCCAGTGCCAGACGATCTGATGCTGGTTCCTCTAATAGTGTTGTTGACCTTGAAAGAACCTCAAGGTTCTCCTCAGTAATACATTTACCTGAAAACTTTTCAAAACCACATTTTTCGTGTTCCAGTATTCCAAGTGCCTCTTTTCAAAATGTTGACTATTCCACAAATGTGCCTCATCAAATCTATACAGCACCTCAAACTACTAACGAAGAACATCAAAATAGCTTACCAAACATTTCTCCACCAACTTCACCATATTTTTCTGCTATAACTGAAAATGTTATTAATGAATTAAATGTCTTAGAAAAAGAATTTGAAGTTGATAAAACAATTCTTCATAATGATTTTAATGCTTCCAAAAATACAGAAAAAAGAACATGGTTCTTCAAAACCTTTCTGAAACAAAGAAAAGAAATTCAAAATGAGTTTTATGAATTAGTTTTAAAAAACAAAACTCATATTTCATTTTTGATTGGTTTGAAATTTATACAGCACAAAACCAAATTTTCTATCCATTCAAACAAAACCAAACTTCTGTAAATCCCATAGCAACTAGAAGTAAAAAATCCAAAATGGGAAATATTGAATGGTAGAAAAATACAATCTGAACATCCATCATTAAGACAGATCAAAATAGCTCATCTAGATCAATTAGTAGATGATGCACCTTACAAAATTCCAAATGAAAATTCTGATAAAGATATTAAGAATATCATTATACAGAATAATTTTACAAATGCCCATCTTAGCACAATTGCAAAACAATTAACTAAGATAGAAGAAAACCAACAGACTACTATTGTCTCTCTTGTTGAGACAACTGGGTTGAAACTAAAAAACCCAGTCTTTAAACCTTTTCAAATTTCAAAAACAAGTCAAAAACTGTTCAAAGATGGCAAATCAGAATTTACCCAAGCCTTGAGAGACCAACTAAGTAGAGTAGAACAATCTTCTACCTCTTCACCTTTAATAGTTAAGGACTCCTTAGAAAAAACAGCCACAACTTTAGATCAAAGTTGAAACAGAAAAACAAAACCTATACAGACTCCAATGGCAGAAGGGTCAACCTTTAGCCATGGTTACAACACCAAACCTAGGAATTGAGAACAAACCTAACGTCCTTTCTCAATTTAAATTCAAACCCAGTATTGTCTATGAATGAAACATAGATGGTATGTCTGAATACAACATCCTAAGTTTCCTTCAACAAATGACAATGGCATCAAATGCCTACAAAACCCAAGCCAATACACCCGACAAAGCCATAGTAGAACTCCTAATAGCAGGGTTCTCTGGACAACTTAAAGGATGGTGGGATTACCATCTCACACCTTCTCAACACTTAGAAATTTTGAATGCAATCCAAACCTCAGAGGAAGGAATTCCCATCCTCGACGAGATAGGAAACCCAATACCTAATGTAGGTGCAACACTTATCCACACAATTAGCTTGCACTTCATAGGTGATCCATCTCACTTAAAAGATAAAAAATCAGAACTTCTTTCAAACCTCAGATGTAAAAAGCTATCTGATTTTCAATATTAAAAAAACACTTTCCTAACTAGAGTTATGCTTAGGGAAGACTCAAACCAACCTTTCTGGAAGGAGAAATTCCTTGCAGGACTCCCATCCCTTTTAGGAGAAAAGGTTAGAAACAAAATTAAGGAAGTCTATGGGGTAAACCAAATTCCTTATAACCATTTAACTTATGGGGAATTGGTTAGCTTCACTCAAAAAGAAGGTGTAAAAATCTATCAAGATTTAAAACTTCAAAAACATCTAAAATAGGTAATGAAAAGAACTAGGCAAGAACTAGGATCTTTTTGCAAACAATTCGAAATACCCACAACAAATGTTTCTAAAGAATGTGGAGGATCTTGTTCTAAAACTTATAAAAAACCTCACCGAAAGTCTTTCTCAAAACCAGGTAAACATGAATTCTATAAAAAATCCAAACCTCAAAATTCTTACAATCAAAGAAAACCTAATTTTCACAAAAGAAAACATTTTCATAAGAAGTTTGAACCTCAAACTTCAAAACAAATAACTTGTTATAAGTGTGGCCAAACAAGACACATCTCAAGATATTGCAACAAAAATAAAAAACTTCATGAATTACAAATTGATGAACAAATAATGCAAAAAATTGAGGCAATACTTTTAGAAACTTCAAAAGAAGAAATATTCACACATTTTGAAATAGGTTCATCATAAAATGATAAACCTTTGCAGTTTGATGAATTATGAACTTCCGAGTCTCCTAGTGACTCAGAATCCAGTTCAAAATCAGTCAATGTTTTAACAAAAGATCAAGAATTAATTCTTGATATAATAAAGCAAGTTGAAGATACAAAACTTCAAAAAGAAATATTAGGAAAACTGCTAAATACTTTTGAGTCAAGACAAAGTCAGCCTTCCACCTCTTCATCAAAATTACTTCCAAGAACCACCTATGACTTAACAAATATCTTAGGAGCAAAAAGAAAATCCCAGAACCCTGTTACTATCCAATCTCTTCAAGAGGAAATGAAACTTGTAAAATAAGAGTTAAAAACTCTTAAACAAAAGCTAGAAATTGACTCAAATATTCTCCAAAATCTTATTTCCCAAATTCAAAATCAAACCTTTTCTGACCCAGAACAGGAAGGAGAAGAAGGAGAAAATGAAGATTTTTCACTACCCTTAGAAAACAAAATTGAAAACTTGGAAGAAATCCCAAAAGATTTCTTGTTTGATTTAAGAAATATAACAAAAAAATATTTAATCAAAATCACTTTAGTTTTTTCACAATATTTCAAATTTGAAACAATTGCACTTTTTGATACGGGAGCAGACTTAAACTGCTTGAAAAGCAGCATTGTTCCAAATAGATTACTGCAAAAATGTAATGAAAAACTTGTTGCAGCTAACAATTCCAAAATGATTATAAAAAATAAAACGGAAGCATCCATTAAAAATGGTAACGTTTCAATTAAAACTCCTTTTGTTTTATTAGAAAATATAACTCATAATGTTATTTTAGGGACTCCTTTCATTAACATGATAACTCCCTATTCTAACAATCATGATAGTATTTTTTGCGAAATGAAAGAAACCAAAATTGTTTTCCCTTTTATTGAGAAACCCAGAACAAAGAATTTAAATATTTTAAAAGCTTGTTTTGTTTATAAAAATGAATTGAATTGCTTAATCCAAGCCAAAGAAAAACGTTTATGTTTTCTAAAATAGGATGTTTCTTTTCTCAAAATTGAAGAACATTTACAAAAAAATTCATAAAACAGAAAATTTTAGAACTCCAAAAAAGAATTGAAAACGAAATATGTTCAGATTTTCCAAATGCTTTTTGGAATAGAAAACAACATATGGTAGATTTATCATACGAAAATGATTTTTCTAATAAACAAATACCAACAAAAGCTAGACCGATTCAAATGAATTATGAACTTGAGGCCCATTGCAAAAAAGAAATCCAAGATTTAGAACAAAAGGGTCTAATAACAACATCTAGATCTCCCTGGAGTTGTGCAGCTTTCTATGTCAATAGAAATTTTGAAATAGAAAGAGGTACTCCTAGGTTAGTAATAAACTACAAACCTTTGAACAAAGCATTAAAATGGATTCACTACCCGATTCCTAATAAAAAGGATCTTTTACAAAAATTCGATATGAAATCATGATTTTGGAAAATTCAAATTGATCCAAAAGACCGGTACAAAACTGCATTCACTGTTCCCTTCGGCCAATATGAGTGTACAGTAATGCCCTTTTGATTAAAAAATGCTCCTTCAGAATTCCCAAGGATCATGAATGAAATTTTCAATCTAGTTTCAAAATTTTGCATTGTCTATATTGATGATGTTTTAATTTTTTCTGAAACCATTCAACAACATTTCAAACATCTCAAAACATTCTTTATGATTACCAAGAAAAATGGAATGGTTGTTTCAAAATTCAAAGTTTCTCTTTTCCAAACAAAAATTCATTTTCTAGGACATTATATCACCCAGGGTACTATCACCCCTATTGAGAGGTCCTTAACATTCACGGATAAATTCCTTGACAAAATTCTTGATAAAACACAATTACAAAGGTTTCTAGGAAGTTTGAACTATGTTTTAGATTTCTGTCCAAACATTAATAGAATAGCAAAATCTCTCCATGATAGGCTAAAGAAAAACCATGTCGCTTGGTCAGAAAAACATACTAGAACCATCCAATTAATCAAAAAACAAGTTAAAGAAATACATTGCCAACATCTAGCAGACCCATCAGCACAAAAAATTGTTGAAACTAATGCATCAGATATAGGATATGGGGGAATTCTTAAACAAAAAATAAATGACAAAGAATGCATTGTTCAGTTTACATCTGCACACTAGAATGATTGTCAAAAGAATTATTCTACCCTAAGTATAACTCTAGTTCATAGACAGACTTGATCAAATATATTAGTTTGATACAAAAAATCAGTCAATGTTTTAATTTCATATTTTCTTTTATTGAAAATCAAATATATTTAAATCTTTTTGAATTATCAATTCTAAAAGTATTTGATCACCGAAAAATTATTCTTACAACAACTATTGTAACCAAAATCCAAGACCCAAAAATTACCATTCAAAACCATTACTTTGAGTTTACTCCTTCAAATCACCAACACAAAGATTCGGAGATAAAGTAAATCTAACGGCTAATAATTCTTTCAATACAAAATTCAACTTCTAAACTATCAAAGCAACATCATTTGGTACTAACTATTTTTTGGATTGCAAACATCATTGTAACACTGCATGTTGTTGGACATGAAGAGCAAGTTTATGTTGTTGACAAGCCTATAAAAATACTCATACTAGAATCATTGGAGATGAGGATAACTAGGAACCCAACTCACCGCAGCCGACAAAGTCCAACTCAAATGAGGAAGGGGATATAAAATAAAAATATAAAATACATGAAGTGAAGTATGGAGATGAGGATAATGATAAGGAGAAAGATGAAAACTCATTATCCAAACGAAAAATCAAGGTACAACAGAGCAATAAAAACATTCAGATATCATCATCAGATGAAGAGACAATCAAGGCAACAGTTACAAGAAAAAGAAGATTGTGGTCAAGCATATTACATCCTCTCACGAAGAGTCCTTCTTTCTACATACCTTAAAAGGAGAACCAAAAAGAATAAACCAAAAGAAAAACAATTGGGGTGTAATGAAATTGATTAATCCAAAAAAATAAAAACTTAAAATCGGGAATAGAAGATAAATGTATTTCCAACTATTTCACTTTAATCATTTTTAGTTTCAGCAATAAAATAATACATTTTATAACTCAATTGTATATCAATTGAGTCTATATCTTAATTTCAATTATCAAAAACATTACTTCAACATTTGACATATCCATCGATCTCAATATTAATACGTTACTTTATTTATTCAAGTCATTCGTCTAACAACGGTACTTCTCTTCTATAAATTACATTGGTACAATTGTACATATATTATTGATACAACTACTAAATTGTGGGTCATTGGACAATTGGAACATAAAACTTCATATTAATTTTTTTAAAACCCACTTAAATTAAATAAATAAAAATATACCCACGCAACGCGCAGGTTAGCATCTAGTGTATTATAGAAGAGTAAAATCTTTAATAAACTTAAAAATTAATTTCATTTGCTTCGACCCTCTTCCACGTTTTGTAATTTGAATACGGTATTAGAAGAGGAAAATCTTCCATACACCTCTGTTTTCTACTGATTATCCCCTCTTCATTGTTGGAACTAAACTAATTTCGAAATTGATAATCAAAAGATATGTGGGTCATGCATTGATTTGCTTGATATTGATAATAAGTAGAGAACAAGACAAAGACAAAGAAAGAAACTGATATAAACAAGACATTAAAATATTTAACAACTAATAAGTACTCGTTTTGGATCCACGTACTCTGAAGTCTATCTTATATTGTTTGGACGTTACCAACCTTGTCATCTTCATTCTAAATCGTTACAAAGATATAAAAGAAAAAACTTATGACAGAGCCAAGTTCATTAGTCGTTAGCAACAATCATCTTTCAAGTATAGTAGTGATGCAAGACACTTCATACAAGTGTCAACTTAAATTTTGCTAGATTAGGTAGGAGAAACTAAATTGATTGACTAACATACATGTATTCATTCATATTGCTATAGCAATTACAAACATATATAGCATCCAATTTACAGTATAAAGCATAATAATAATAATAATAATAATAATAATAATAATAATAATAATAATAATAATAATAATAATAATAATAATAATAATAATAATAATTCACCACAGATTTGTAGCATCACACCAAATTAACCTTCAAGTGAAACTCTCTTGTTGTCTTGTTATAGTCCTACACAAAATCTTAGTTCCTTGATCAATTTATAAATTAACCGAATATGAAACAAACATCATATATATATATATATATATCTAATGCAGTTTTCAGTTCTTTTAGTGATGGAAAGTCAAGACTATAGAGACATTGGAAGAAGTCCTTAAGGTTTGAAAGCTTTCTAAGAAATGGACGTTGCAATGTAAGGAACATAATATTTTATCCACTTACTTCTGTTTCTTCTTGAGATATTATCTCAGTTAAGTGTTAGATGATTAAGGTTTGTAAAATAGTTTCATTGCTAACCCAAATTAAAGCAAAAGCTACGAAGAGAACTAGTAATATGACTTAATTGACCATTGTCTCACAGAGATGAATACATGTAGACAGCAAGATGGAAGATTGTTATAACATCAAATTTATCACAAAATAAAACCAATCATTGAAATGTAATGATCTACACCTCATACCAACTCTCAATCATTTATTGTGTCGCAGTATCACTTCACTCACATCTTCTTCTCTGTCAAATTCACATTTAGTGTAGTTCATAGAAATTTCATAAATATACGGTGTGTATAATGTTCCACTGTCCCAAAAGGTCTTCATTAAAGGACAATCTTTAATGAATATATGACCACACGATGGCAGCTCAACATATGAAGGGAAAGAGCTTCGACAGAAATATTTGAGTCTTGGAAGCTTATTTAGTTCAATTAAGCACAAAGATGGGAATATGATCTTAGCCTCATGTTGTTGTTGTGCTTGTACACAATTACTCCCAATTATCTCCTCCATCTTGTCGCATTCATCCACTAAAATAGTCATCAATCTGGGAAGGCTTGTTGCCATGGAAACATCCAGAAACACATGTTTCAAATCATTGCATCGCTTAATAATTATTTGAAACAAATACTTGAAGCTTAAAATCTGACCATGATTTTTCCAAATGTACTTTAGCTTTGGCAAAGAAAACAATTGTATTTCCAACAATTTATTATGCATTATGTTGTCATTTGATTCAAATACCTCTTCTAAACACTCACACTGAAATACACATAGTCTCAACATATGTGAGAATAAGTGCATCATGTTGGATGGGATGCAATTTAGTAGTTTATGACAGTTTTCAATGTCAAGCTCTGTAACTCTTTTGATGTAGCCATGAAGCTCTTCATTGATATATCTAATTGTCTCTAATTTTTGCAATTCCACCTGCAAACATGCAAACACTTGAAATTGATGTAGTCTATATTTAAAATTAACGATTGAGTTAGGAGACCTCATTTGTGTGTACCTTATATTTCTCTAAATTTTGAAGATAATATATTGTCAAATTAAGGTCTCCATATGTGTATATAGTGGTAGAATTCCATTTTAGGCCATGAAGGTTGGGTGTGTTTACAATAACACTTCCATGGGAAAATGTTTTCATATTTGAACACTCATCAATTGATGGCACCATGATATCATAGTCGTAAGCATTTGAACAAAAACACTTGAGTTTCGGCACTTCACTAAGCTCCAACTTCTTTAATTGTGGAAATGAAATTTGAATCTTATCACTATTACGGGTCTCCTTATTCTCTCCAACATTGCACAATGGGATATTATAGTCATAATCTCCTAAACAAACACATTCCAACTTAGGAAGAACAAAAAGTATTAATTCCTCCAATTTAGGAAATAAAGTCTTGACTTTATTGCCTCCTTCTATATATTCATTTTCCTTTGTAACTATCTCCTCCATCATTTTACAATTCTCAACTTTTAGTGTTTGAAGTTGCACGAGGCTTCTGGACATGGAATGAGATAGCAAACTCTTCAAATTGTGGCAATTTGAAACATAAATATTTGTTAGGTTATGGAAGCTTACAACCTCACCCTTTTTTGTATATGCTCCTCCTCTTGATCCAAATACTTCAACTAATGAATCACAATAACTTATATCGAGTGTTTTCACATGTTGAAGCACTTGTATCTCATTGTACGGTACAAGCATAATCAATTTATGATATTCTTTTATATATATTTCGGAGTTTTTAATAGAGTATCTTGCGTTATGTAGTTTAGTCCAATTCAACATCTCCAATCCTTGTGATGCAACATGTAAAACATTCAGTAATGTGTTTGCTAGAAATATAGCCTAACTTTTATTCCCAAAATTCAAAACAGCTAAATATGCTTTTAGTCACTATAAAAATTTAAAATATTGTTTTTAGTTCTTATAAATTCTTTCTTTGTATTTTAGTTCCTATTATATTTTTCGCGGATAGTTTTACACCCTATAAAATTAAAATAAATTCAGACTTTGTCAGAACACTACAAAAATGTATACACTTTATGTGATATGATATAAGTCTTTGTAAAATATGAGCTCAAAAATTGATTTCTAAGTCCAGATTTATAAATTAGTTGACTTAACAACAACGAATAAAACTGACGGTGGAAAATATTGGAAGAGACTAAAAGTCAAACATTTTTTTTATAGATACTAAAAACAAAATTTAAAACTTTTATAGGAATTAAAACATATTTAACCCAATTCTAACTTGATTATCTATAATTCTAAAATTATTAATCGTTAAAACATATATAATTGTTTATTTGTGGGCCACTTAAACTTTAGGAAATGAGACTTACAAATGATTTAAATCCTTGAAAAATGGCATTGATGTCTTTCTTCAGTATATAGTTGTTCATGAGTATTAGTGATTCAATCTTTATGGTGAGATCATCAAGCTTAGGTGTATTAGAACATCCTCTTGAAAACACTTCCATATTGGGACAGTCTTCAATATCAACTTTCTGCAGTGATGGAAAATGAAGATTATAGTGACCTTGGGAGAAGGCCTTAAGGTTGGGTAGATTTATAAGAAGTAGACATCGCAATGCACGGAATATAATCTTATTTTCACTTGTGTCTATCTCTTCTTGATGAGATATTATTTCTTGCATGTTCTCACAATCTCGTATTACTAGCTTCTCAAGACGCTCAAGACTACTCATGGATGAATGTGAAAATAATATGTTGATTTTGTTGCATGCTTCTATGAGAAAAGATGTTAAGTTTGGAAATAAGAACTCATCTATGAGTGGGAAATGTCTTATGCTTATTTGATCCCCCACATGTTCATCCTACAAAATAAGAGAAAATTTTATCTTACAAATCTTACTTACTTATATTATATATCCAAGTAAATCAATAAAATAAAAATTATGATTTTCTTTTAACAATGTATATGTATATTATATCTCTTTGTGTGTAATACTTTCAATATGCATGTTCAAGTAAAATTATCAAATGTATTACACAAAATATTGTTTTGATACCCACCATGGAATGTTGTTTATACTCAGATTCATATGTTCCACAAAATTGAAGACTCGTCAGATTTGGCAAATTTTTCAAGTGAAGTGATTCTAGTACAACAAAAGAATTTATCATGCCTTCTGTCTTTTCTCTCCAAGCTATTATGGTCTTTAAATTGTCACACTTTTCCATTTTGATGGTCTTCATGCGTGATAGAATGGTGAAATTACATTGTTCTTCAAGAAAAAATAATAAATCCAACAAATGACAGTTTACAATGCATAGACTTTCTAGAGTAGGCATATGGCTTTTTCCTTTCCTGCTCTTTATTTCATAAATAAAAGGTACACGATCAAGCATTTCTCGGGCCACTGATGTTTCCTGCAAACATTAAAATATTATTAAATAAGATACTTCTAAAAATTATTGTGGTTAATGTTATTAGTATTAATCTATAAAATATTGTCTCTATTCAAAGGAGTTAATATCATCTCTTCAAATTATGTAGCATACTATATGTACAATTGTAGAAAGTAGATAAAATGACATTTCATACCTTACTATTTCTCTTACTTGTGTTTCCTTGATGAATACTTTTGGGTGTAAATGGCATACATCTAGAGTACCAAGTGGAAGATTTTTAGTTGTTTTCTTTGAAATTTTGAAAATCAACATCTTTTACGTCTGCACAATTTGTGACATCGACGTTGTTGTCAAGCTTTGCATCAACATGGATTGGTAAGAAAGATATCTCTAACGTAGGACAATCATGATGGGGAATAAACACAGAAACACAATAACAAGTAATACGCAGCGGATATAAAAGTCCCCCAACTTGCAAGAACCCGTGAGGAGCAACAACAAATATATGACAGCAATTAATCAAAATAAAATAGCGTAAAGAACACCGATATTTTAACGTGGAAAACCCCTCAATGCAAGGGTAAAAACCACGGGTCGTCCAGACCAAAGAAATAGCTCTACTATAATCAAATAAGGGTACAAGAGAGTCTCAAAAAGATGCACCAAGTGTGCCTACAACCAGCCAAAATAACAAAGCACTAAAGCTTACAAATGAAAAGCAAGAAGAAGAAAAAACACCAAAAAACCTGCTGTTGTGCGAGCACGATTTCTCCCACTCTAGACGTCGTTTCCCCGATCCGACCGTTGAAAACGAAGCCCTGAAGGTTGCAAACCTACTGTACAAATTTCAGCTCGATCCAACGGTTAACGAATGCGCAATCGATGTTTTTCTGAGACTGATTTAACAAAAACGGGAATAGGGTTTACTCTTCTCTTTTCTCTTTTGGTGGCTGCCTTTTCTCTCAAAATAGTTTCTCTCTTCCTAACCCTAATTAGACCACTCTCCACTTAAATAAGTGAGACACATGGACTACAATATTTGGGCCTTTCTCCACATAGGAAGGGAGCCCAATACCCAACACATCTCCCCCTCACAACTATGTGGAGATAATCGCCAAACCGGCGATATCACAACAAGTTTCAAACTTTCCTCTTGGTAATGTTTTAGTCATCATATCAGAACCATTATAATCAGTATGAATTTTAGCCAACTCCAACAGCTTAGCTTCCAAAACATCACGTATCCAATGATACCTCACATCAATGTGTTTGGACCTGCTATGAAACGTCGAATTCTTACCAAGATGAATAGCACTTTGACTATCGACAAATAATACATATTTATCCTGAATAAACCCAGGCTCCTGCAAGAATTTCTTCAACCAAATCAACTCTTTGCATGCTTCCGTAATGGCAATGAACTCTGCCTCAGTTGTAGACAATGCTACACATTTCTGTAATCTCGACTGCCAAGCCACAGCTCCATCTGCAAATTTAATCATGTAGCCTGAAGTTGACTTTCTTGAGTCAATATCTCCACCCATATCTGAGTCGGAGTACCCCACCAAAATAGGTTTGTCACCTCCAAAACAAAGCCTCATACATGTAGTACCACGAAGATACCTCAAAATCCATTTTACAGCATTCCAATGCTCTCTACCTGGATTTGACAAAAATCTACTGACTGTACCAACAGCATGCGCAATATCTGGTCTTGTACACACCATTGCATACATCAAACTACCCACAGCAGAAGCATAAGGAACTCGTTCCATGTCTCTTTTCTCATCTTCACTAGAAGGACTTTGTTTAGAACTCAACTTAAAATGAGCAGCAAGAGTTTTCCATTTTACAGCCTTAGAGTTTTCCATTTGAAACCTTTGCAACACTCTCTCAATATAGTATTCTTGTGACATCCAAAGTTTCTTCTCCTTTCTGTCACGCATGATTCTTATGCCAAGAATCTGTTTAGCTGCTCCCATGTCTTTCATGGCAAAGGACTCGCCCAACTACTTCTTTAACCTGTCAATCTTGGAAATATTTTTCCCAACAATAAGTATGTCATTGACATATAATAACAGGATAATGAAATCATCGTTAGAAAATTTTCTAACAAATACACAATGGTCAGAAGTAGTCTTCATGTATCCTTGGTCACACATAACAGACTCAAACTTTTTGTACCATTGCCTTGGAGCTTGCTTCAAACCGTATAGACTCTTTCTTAGTCTACACACATAGTCTTCCTTGGCTTCAACAAGAAAACCATCAGGTTGCTTCATGTAAATCTCTTCCTCCAAATCACCATGAAGGAAAGCTGTTTTTACATCCATTTGCTCTACCTCTAAGTCAAGAGTAGCTGCCAAACTCAACACGGTTCTAATTGATGACATCTTTACCACAGGTGAGAAAATCTCATTAAAATCAACACCCTTTCTTTGACGGAAACCTTTCACCACTAATCTGGCTTTATACCTCGGAGACTTTGAGTTACTCTCAAGTTTCACTCTATAGATCCACCTGTTTTCCAAAGCCATTTTGCCTTTTGGCAACTTCACCAAATCATAAGTGTGATTATCATGCAAGGATTTCATCTCATCATGCATTGCATCCAACCACTTTTGACTTTCTTCACTCTCCATGGCCTCTCGAAAACACTCAGGTTCCCCTTCATCAGTCAAATTCACATACTCATCAGAAACATACCTTGTAGATGGTTGTCTCTGCCTCTTAGACCTCCCGAGTTGGGTTAGAGATGATTCAGAAGCATCATTAAGATTCTCATCGTGTGACAACTCATGATCTTCACTAGTTGGAATATTTACCTCATCTCCAAGTCGATGATCATCAACACAATCATGTGGCTCATCATTCTGATCATTACCATCAGTAGTATCCAAATCAGGAACAGGTGACCGAACTGGATCACCATCAGATAAGACGTTATCTCTCTCAGGTGTAGTCTTCTCCACCTTATCAATGTCTTCAATAGTTTGGTCTTCCATGAACACTACATCACGACTTCTAATAACCTTTTTGTTTATAGGATCGTATAACTTGTAGCCAAATTCATCTTCACCATAACCAAGGAAGATACATTGCCTTGACTTTGCATCCAACTTGGATCTTTCATCCTTCGGAACATGCACAAAAGCCTTGCAACCAAAGACTCTCAAGTGATCATACTTGACATTCTTCCCAAACCATACCTTGTTTGGTACCTCACTATTCAAAGCGATAGTAGGAGTAAGATTAATAACATGCACCGTCGTGTACAGTGCCTCACCCCAATAATGTTTAGGCAACTTAGCTTCAGAGAGCATACACCTCACTCTCTCAACAAGTGTTCGATTCATCCTCTCTGCTAAACCATTCAGATGAGGAGTTTTAGGAGGAGTCTTTTCATGTGCTATACCCTGTTGTTTGCAATAGACATCAAAGGGTCCGCAATACTCACCACTGTTGTCAGTACGAACACGTTTCAGCTTCTTGCCTGTCTGTCTCTCAACCAAAGCATGAAATTGTTTGAATTTCTCCAACACTTGGTCTTTTGTCTTCAGAACATAAACCCATATTTTCCTGGAACAATCATCAATAAAAGTAACAAAATAAAGTGCACCACTAAAAGATTTTACCTTTAAAGGGCCACAGACGTCAGAATGCACCAACTGAAGCAACTCTGACTTTCTAGAGGGAGGATGCCTTTTGAAGGATACTCTAGTTTGTTTACCAATTATGCAGTGAGAACATTTCTCCAAATCTACATTTTTCAATCCTGGAAGCACATCTTTTCTAGCTAAACACTTTAACCCCTTTTCACTGATATGGCTAAGCCTTCGGTGCCACAAAGATGATTCCATATCCACGGCATTCACACTGTCTTTTGCAACTAAAGCTTTTGTCCAATACAGTTTACTAATTTTCTCCCCTCTAGCCACAACCAAGTTACCTTTACTGAGTTTCAACTTTCCAGAAGCAAAATGATTATCAAAACCACTTTCATCAAGCATATGCACGGAGATCAAATTGAAGCGAACATCTGGAGCATGTTTGACTCCTTTAAGCAACAATTGCATTCCCATGTTGGTTTGCAAGCATACATCACCAACACCAATTACCTTAGATACACCATCATTACCCATCTTCAAAACTCCAAAATCACCTGAAGTATAAAATGTGAAGAACTCCTTCCTCGGTGTAACCTGTAGTGTAGCACCACTATCAATTATCCACATGCTTTCATCAGATACAAGATTAATTGACTCATAGTCACGGAGAATAACAAGATCATCACTAGTAGCAGTAGTAACACGGTCATCATCACTATCATCATCACGACCCCTTTGTTTTTGCTTACCTTTCTTGCCTTTGTTCTCCTTTTTCCACAGAAAACAATTTTTCTGTATATGCCCTGTTTTATGACAAAAATGACACTCCACATTTTTGTATCTAAACTTGGACTTGCTTCTGCTGTTTTCTCTACCACCCTTCGGTTCTTTTTTCTGACTTCTCCCCCTATTTTCAGTGACAAGAACTTCAGATTGAGATGAAGAACCCTGTGCCTTCCTTCTCATCTCCTCATTCAAAACACCACCCTTAGCCGTTTCCAAAGAAACAACACCATTAGGAGCTGAACTCGTTATAGAAACCCGAAATGTCTCCCAAGACTCTGGTAAAGATAACAGTAAAAATAGTCCCAATAGCTCATCATCAAACTTGATACCCATTCCAGACATTTGATCAAGGAGCCCCTGAAATTCACTCAAGTGGTCCGAAATAGACGTTCCCTCCTTATACTTCAAACTTATGAAACTATTCAGTAAGAATAATTTATTATTCCCTGATTTAGAGGCGAACAAAGTCTCTATCTTATCCCACATAGTTTTTGCATTTGTCTCATTAGCAATATGATTATAAACATTATCTTCTACATATTGCCTAACAAAACCACATACCTGTTGATGTTCAAATTCCCAGTCTTCCTTAGATTTAGTATCCGGCTTTTTAGAACCAAAAATAGGAAGATGCATATTCTTCACAAATAACAAATCTTTCATCTTGCCCTTCCACAAATGGTAATTAGTACCATTCAAGCGTACCATCTTTATATTCATATTTGCCTCCATCCTTCAAGCAAGTCAAATAACCCTTTAACCAAGAGCTCTGATGCCACTCTGATGGGGAATAAACACAGAAACACAATAACAAGTAATACGCAACGGATATAAAATTCCCCCAACTTGCAAGAACCCGTGAGGAGCAACAACAAATATATGGCAGCAATTAATCAAAATAAAAGAGCGTAAAGAACACCGATATTTTAACGTGGAAAACCCCTCAATGCAAGGGTAAAAACCACGGGTCGTCCAGACCAAAGAAATAGCTCCACTATAATCAAATAAGGGTACAAGAGAGTCTCAAAAAGATGCACCAAGTGTGCCTACAGCCAGCCAAAATAACAAAGCACTGAAGCTTACAAATGAAAAGCAAGAAGAAGAAAAAACACCAAAAAACCTGCTGCTGTGCGAGCACGATTTCTCCCACTCAAGACGTCGTTTCGCCGATCCGACCGTTGAAAACGAAGCCCTGAATGTTGCGAACCTACTGTCCAAATTTCAGCTCGATCCAACGGTTAACGAATGCGCAATCGATGTTTTTCTGAGACTGATTTAACAAAAACGGGAATAGGGTTTACTCTTCTCTTTTCTCTTTTGGTGGCTGCCTTTTCTCTCAAAATAGTCTCTCTCTTCCTAACCCTAATTAGACCACTCTCCACTTAAATAAGTGAGACACATGGACTACAATATTTGGGCCTTTCTCCACATAGGAAGGGAGCCCAATACCCAACAAATCATTGATATCAAATTGCTTCAAGTATGGACATTCTAACCAAAGTGAATCTGAACAAATACTCACAAGTTTTGGAAGTCTTGAAAATGATAAATAACGTAGTTTATTGAATCTAATAGATTTCACATGTCGTTTATTGTCATCATCTTCATTCACGCTCAAAACCACTATATTCTCAATCGACTCACAAGATCTCACTACCAATTTCTCAAGATTTGTAATTGCTCTAACAATATTTGAATTAAAAATATGTTTTAAAGAATCACAATTTGAAATTATTAGAAGTCTCAAATTTTGAAAGCCTTGGATACAATGTGGAACAATGCCTCACACGTATGACAAATTTTTGAGGTTTGATATCTCAATTTCTGTTAGTTGAGGAAACAACCATTCTAGTGTTTGGCCACTAGATTTCAAATACCCTTCCAAATCAAACACCACCTCTAAGGAAATGCAATTTTTTAATAGTATTTTTTCTAATTTTGGAAATTGTTTCATCCAATTGGATGAAAACAAGTTGGCAATAACATGTGAAGGTTTAAGATGTTGTGATTCTGATAATTTTTCATCCAATATGTTTGTAGAATCACTTATTTCAGTAGCAACACCCGATTCCTGAACAAATATAACAAAATTTGTTGATATTAATTAACCTATATAAAATTTACTACAATATATTAATTCATTGGTTGAATATATAATAGAAAGAAAAAATATTGATCATAATAGTATAATAACAGTATAGGACAAATCTGTAAGGTACCCTAATTTTTTTTTAGGCTATTTGTTAGACAATGAACATATTAAACAATGAAAATATAAAATTACCCATAAAAAATAAAACATTTTAAGATGATATATTGCTAATAATGCATTCAGACATCTCTCATGATCAAATAATAATAATAATAATAAGACAACTACTATAAATAATAATAATGATAGAAACAACTACTAAAAATAATAATTTACTTACTTGATTTAACTCATTCAAAATGGTAGCATTGTTGAAGCCAGTAAAACTTGGGAGGTTTCTTAATTCCAGTTCAACCAAATCTGAGAACTCAGTTATCAATCGTTCGACTTCATGATGATGGGATGAATGGCATATCTCTTTCAAATTCTTAAGATTGTTCAATTCTAGTGTTTGAATTTGTGAGATAGTACCATCTATGAGATACTCCAAATTAGGACATGAATCAACCTTCAAACATTTTACGTATTTATTTTGGCGATCATGTAATCATTCGGTCATAATGTTTTTCAAGTTTTTCACCTTCCTTATTGAGAGCATTTCACATTTGTTAACCAATTGTAAGATCACCAATGTGTTACAAATAGATTGATAATCCATAGCACACAAATGCAATACTTTTAACTCCAAAAATAAAGAGCGATGTAAACTAATATAAGGATCCACATAAATCCAAAACTTTTGTAGATTATTGAAATCCAAATCTTTGAGAAAATTTTCATTCCCCCTAACTTTCATCTCAACAACCATTAACTTATGAGATATCTTTTTCAACTCTTTGATAGCAGCATCATTATTCTTCCAAGGAAAATTGGACATCCTTAAATAAAGTTCTTCCAACTGAGTCAATCTTATAAAGACATTAGCAGAAATAACATTAAGATCATTGCAACATGTCAAATCCAATAATTTTAGAATGCTCAAGTTTCCTATTTCAATTGGCAGTTCCTTGATATTAGAATGTGCAAAACTTAGGACTTCAAGGTGTATAAGTTCCTTACCAATTATAGATATGTCTCCAACGTCACAATATTCTACTTGCAAAGTATTGAGATTACCTGAGACTTGAGATAAAGATGGCAATTTTGAAATGCACAAATTTTGCATAGATAAAACTTTAAGTGCACACATTCTTTTGAAGAAATGTTCAGGCCAAAAGATTGGTTTTGTTTTTTTTGCCCTTACTTGTAGAAGTTTAAGTGTTGGACACTCAAAGCCATTTTCTAACTCTTTTATATCATCCAAGATAAGTGATAGTGCATTGATGTTGTCTAATTTCTCTTTTTTTATCCACTTAAAGTTGTATTGCACCATAAACCTATTTTCTGCATTTTGAATTGCTACATATAAGACAACTTCGCGTACAATATCATGCATCTTCACACATCCTTTCACATTGCTATCCAACAACAAGAATTTTCTCTTCAAATCACCCACCAATGTATCCACTCGATCTCTTGCTTTCCATGAAGATGTAATGTCTTCGAACAATCTCAAGCCCAATGCATGATTCAGTAAACCTTAAATAGGAATGTCAAAGTCTTCCGGAAACAATCCACAAAGCATAAGGAAGAACTCGTGTACATTACTATTCAAACACTTTAAACTAAGCTCAATACTAGGATGAATAGATTTACCAACACCAAAGCGAGAAGATGATTTTTTCAATTGGCTAAGTGCATCAGCCCAAGTAGACTTTGTTTCATTACTCAAAGCTCTTCCAACTGTCACAATTGCAAGAGGCAAACCACCACATTTCTTTGCAATCTCTCTAGCTATTGGATTGATATCATAGCTATTTACAACTTCTCCTGCCATTTTTTGAAATAGATACCAAGCTTCCTCCTCCAACAACACAGAAACTTGATAATTGACTTGGCTTCCCATATTTTGACATACTTTTTCATCTCGTGACGTGAACAATATTTTGCAAGATTTTTCCTTTTTCCTAAAAGGAATTCCAATAAGCTCAAATTTCAGAATGTCCCACACATCATCGAACACAATTAGTACTCTATTAGCTTTACTTAGTCTCTCAAATAATTGCACTACTCTTCCTGGTAGACTATCTTTTTTACTTTCAATGCCTAAAAGCTCAGCAATTTCAATTTGGATCTTCTCATAATTTATATTTTGAGAAACCACTGTCATCACAACATCATCAAATAACTTACTTATTTCTATTGATTTGATGAGTTCTTTTACAAGTGTGGTTTTTCTCACTCCACCCATTCCACAAATACTAATCATTTTGACTTGATCATCCTTGAGTTTCTCTATGACTTCTGTTATAAGTATTTTTCTAGACATTAGGCTTTTAATATCTTCAGTGAAGGTAGATGCAAGAGTTAATGCAGCATTGGGGTAAGATATGACCTGGAATCTGTTTTCTTCCTCCTTCAAGCTTGTAATATATTCTGTGTTTTTAGTACCTTGTTTGCCCAATGAGTAATTTAATGCAAAATCTGGACACTGTCCACAAAAGAATTTTTTGTTCTTGTTATCTTTATTTTCATCAGAGAGCAATTTTTGCAATTTAATTTCAATACTTGTCACCTCAGAAAGCCATTTTTGAATCTCAGGTGCAATTTCGTATCCTTTCCTTTTTTCAATGTTCACCCTTATTTCCAGTGTTTGTTTTATCTTTATCAACTTCTCATATTCTTCCTCCAAATTAGATGTAATTTTTTTGTGTTGTGTCAAATATTTATAATGCTTTACAGTTGAGTCCACAACTAAATCTTCAAGTTTTATGACAACTTCTTTTGCTAATTCAGTAAGACAGTCCATTTTCTTTTACCTCAAACAAATGTGTATCTAAAACAAAATATATATATATATATATATATATATATATATATAGGTAAAAATTTAGAACCACAAACTATCATTTTATTTGGTGAAAGAGTATGATAAATTATTTCATATTTCATAGAATAAGACTTCATTTCAATTCTTTAATTTATAGAATGAGAGATCAATAACTTATTGAGTTTAATTTATTTGATCTCAGTACTTATTTGTTCTTTTTTTCTACTTATCATTCAAGCTTTAATATCAATTTTAAATATTCATATAGGATTTATAAAAATAATAGTCTTATATTCGTGAATTTTATTGATTCAAAGGAGGGTCTAAGGCCCATTTTATTAATGAATATTTTCACGTATAAGAGTACGTTTAGTTTGGATTTTTACAGACCTAAAAGTTACTTTGGAATTAAAGTAGAAAAAAAGGAATTTTAAAAATAGAGTTGAAGTTGTTTTATTTAATTTACTTTTTAATTTAAAACTAATTTTAAGATAGAAATCATTTCATAGGATATTTTTATAAAACTCTATATTTTCTCTTAAACCTACAGTGAACTGCAATTTTGATTTATTTTTATAGTATATAATAAATAATCAAATACATTATATTAATGAAAATGCTTTTTAAAATAAATAAATTGTTTTAAATTTATAATGTAATAAATAATT
>JBBPBP010009778.1:10001575-10059794 GCA_037974735.1 Cicer chorassanicum | reverse complement strand
AGACATAATATATCAAATACCACGTCATTTTTAAACAATTCAATTTTTTTTTTCATATTAATAATGCAACTCTTAAAAATCTAAAATAATGTTACAAATTATCTCACATTCACGTCTTTATTTAAACTAAATCATAGATCCGTTGAAAGTTTTTTGTTTAATATAAAATAATTGAGAAGAACAATATATAAAGTATTGAAGACAAAAACATAAAACAAAACAAAGCATTTATCGAACAATTTGGAAATATTAATATTTCAAAAATGACTCTAAACTTAACAATTTTTAGATGAAGAATTATGGAAAAATATATTTCAAAAATTATAGATAAAAACGTAATAGAGATGATGTTTCCGAATACCATAACACCAATCAAACAATTAAAATGTAAAAAACCCAAATGAAAGACTTTTATCTCATATCTATGATTTAGCCATATGTGTTGTTTTGGATTTCGAAAAAATTTGAAAAAACAATTTATGCCACCGATAAGATTACTGGGTTGAGTCGCGGACTAGGTCGCTCTCTTTAAGACGTTTCGAGGCACTGCCCAAAGGTGCAAGGCAGACTATCAACCACGAAGTCCCCAGGATAAAACAACACAGATCACTGTACGGAGTTCTACTGCACTGCAGAAAACCGTTCGAATTACACCCTCAATATGGCAGTCTAACGACTACCACTCGTAATATGGCACGAAGGCCACTCAAGAAAAAGAAGAAGTAGAAGTAAGAACGGGGGAAGAAGAGAGAAAAGCCTCAGAATCGGAGTGCTTTTGGTGCAAGTTTTCAAGTGAGGAGAGTCCTCTATTTATAGAGGAATTTCGTAACTGGATCAGAGAAATTGGTGGATCCATCAGAGCGCTCCTGTTGACCGATCCAAACCTGAACTTCTGGAAATGTGTGCTCCAAAACCGCTGCCCACCCAAAACGTGCGCCTTTGACTTCCTGAACATGCGCTAGGGTTTTTGACTCTGAATAATGACCGGGCAATAGCAGTTACGTGGCACCTAGAGTCAGGGATTTAACCGGGCAAAAAGGAAAGACTGAAACAGATCATTAGGCAGATTCGGTGGAGGGCAGTTACGTAATTAATGCAACAATAAGAGATCAAACGCAAGCATTCAATTTTCAAAATTAATTAAATTATTTTTAATTTTCATTAAAAAATAATAATACACCACAAGACCAAGACCAAGACCAAGACCAAGCCCAAGGCCCAGGCCAGGCCGAGCCGAGCCGGACGGACGGCGGCGGCGCGCGCGTGTGTGGTGGTCAACTTTGCTTGCGTTCTCCCTCCTTCACAAAATTGGGGTACCCCTTGGGGCACACCCCAAGGTACATACCTCCACCTTATATACCCTTCCAAAGTGTGGTATCCCTCCTATGTGGGACTTCTCATTTTTTCAATTCACAACCACACTAGTTCATTAATGTCACCATTAATACCAACAATTCCATCAATAATTATTCATCATTTCCAACAATCCCCCACTTGAATTTAAAAAAGAGATGTTTCAGAAGTAGCGTCAAACGCTTCTATAAGATTGTGCATAAACAAAGGTGTCGCTTGACTTGAACCTTTGCATAGTAAGTAAGATTCAGATTCAACAAGAGTGACTCGTAGTCTTGAACTCTATCTCTGACATCAAACTCACACACAACCTTTTCATAGGGTATATTCTCAAAAGCCCGTGCATTTAAGGTCATGCACGTATATCCCAGTATAGTGAACGCTCTAGGAATTTTGCCTCGAAATTCCATAGGAAGCGGCCCCCACTTCCACATTCACATAGGTGAGTCTATCAAGAGTACTCCTGTAGCTAGGTACTCCACTCCACATAGAGTATAGATCTCATTAAGAGTTTCTATTATCTCATCCTTATATCGCTTTAGGAATCATGCTTCTCTCATAAATACATAGCATGTTCATCTCATATCACTATGACTTGTTATTACCCATTGAACCTAATTCTTGGGATCTCCAGTCTTTTAGGTCGGGTTACCATCATAAGTGACTCATTGATCTATAGGCAATAGTCCCATCCTTTTGGATGTATTTAGGACTTTCTCTCTAACTAATCCTTTCGTCAAAGGATCTGCTAAATTATCATCAATGCGTACATGATCCACTAATACAGCTCCTTTAGAAAGTAATTCTCTAATTGTGTTGTGCTTACGACGTATTTATCGTCTCTTACCGTTGTAATAACGGTTCTCAATTTTTGCAATAGCCGCGGTACTATCGCAGTGGATCAACACAGCTGGTAAAGGTCTTTCCCATAACGGGACCTCAGCTAGCAAGCATCTCAACCAGCTTGCTTCTTCACTAGCAGTAGCTAGTGCTATCATTTCAGACTCCATAGTGGACTGAGCCAATATCGTCTGTTGCTTCGATTTCCAAGATACTGCACCACCGACTATACAGAAAATATAGCCACTGGTTGCTTTGGAATCATCCGATAAGGTGTTCCAACCAGCATCACTGTATCCTTCAAGAACAGCAGGAAATCTTCGATAGTGTAATCCGAGACTCATGGTCCTTTTAAGGTATCTCATGACTCTTTCAATAGCGTGCCAATGCTCAATACTAGGTCTACTAGTATACCTGCACAATAATCCCACGACATAGGCAATGTCAGGTCTAGTACAATCAGTGGCATACCTGAGGCTGCCAATGATGCTCGCATATTCAGTTTGTCTAACACTTTCACCAGTGTTCTTGAAAAGTTTCACACTTGGATCATATGGTGTGCAAGCAGGTTTACAGTCAAAGTAATTATATTTCTTTAGGATCTTTTCAACATAGTGAGATTGATCCAAAGAAATTCCCTCCTCTGACCTAGTAATCTTTATTCCAAGGATTACACTCGCTTCTCCGAGGTCTTTCATATCAAAGTTGTTACTCAACAGTGATTTCACATTGTTGACGGCATGAATGTTTGAACCAAATATGAGTAAGTCGTCTACGTAGAGACATATGATAGTGCAAATGTCATTTTCAAACTTGTAATAAATACATTTGTCACTTTCATTCACTTTAAACTCATTCGACAAAATCAGGTTATCAAATTTTTCATGTCATTGTTTAGGAGCTTGTTTAAGACCATACAGAGATTTATCTAACTTACAGACCTTGCTTTCTTTCCCATGTATCACAAAACCTTCTGGTTGTTCCATATAGATTTCTTCTTCTAGGTCACCATTTAAAAAAGCTGTTTTTACATCCATCTGGTGTATCACCAGGTTATGAATAGCCGCAAGTGATATGAGCACCCTAATGGATGTTATTCTAGTGACAGGCGAAAAAGTGTCGAAGAAATCTATATTTTCTCTTTGTCTAAAACCTTTGGCTACAAGGCGTGCTTTGTATTTATCAATTGATCCATCGGGTTTTAGTTTCTTTTTCAAAATCCATTTACAACCTATAGGTTTGCAACCAGGAGGCAAGTCCACTAAGTGACAGGTCTTGTTAGACTCTAGGGAATCCATTTCATCGTTGATAGCTTTTTGCCATAATTCTGCATCCAAAGATGACAATGCTTCCTTGAGATTTGCAGGATCCTCTTCCAAGTTATAGGCCATATATTCAGGTCCATAATCTTTAGCAATTCTCACTCTCTTACTCCTTCGAGTTTCTGTTTCGTCTTGTTTGTTGCTTTCAGAGCTTCTTATCACAAGAGCTTGACTTGGTTCGCCGCCCCCACTATTTCTCGATTTGAAAGGAAATTTATTTTCATAGAAGTCAACATCATTTGATTCTATGATTACTTTAGCATTTAGGTCGTAAAACCTATAAGCTTTGTTGTTTACCGCATACCCTATGAATACACATTCATAGGCTCTACTAGCGAGTTTAATTCGTTTGGGATCGGGGATTCTGACATAAGCCAGACAGCCCCAAGTTCAAAGATAAGACAAGTTGGGTTGTCTTTTCTTCATTATCTCATAGGGAGATGTTTTGTTTTTAGATTTAGGGATTCTATTCAGAACATAGCAAACAGTCAAAATAATTTCCCCCCACCAGTGAGAGGCAGCACCAGAATTAAGCATAATAGCAACAACAAGTTCAGTAAGAGTTCTGTTTTTTCTTTCAGCTTTACCATTCATTTCAGGTGAATATGGAGCAGTAGTTTCATGTATAATTCCTTGCGTTTTATAAAACTCATTAAACAAACTAGAATCATACTCTGTTCCTCTATCACTACGAAATCTCTTAATCTTCTTATTAAATTGATTTTCAATTTCAGTTACAAATATCTTAAACATGTCAAGCGCTTCACTTTTATTTTTCATAAGATATACAAAGGTATAGTCGGAACAGTCGTCAATAAAAGTTATAAAATAGCGCTTTCCATTTCTGGTTAAAGTCCCATCAAGTTCGCATATATCAGAATGTATTAAGTCTAAAGGTTCAGATTCTCTAACTACTGATTTATGTGAACTCTTAGTTATTTTAGCTTGACTACAAAAATCACATTTTTCAAAATCCTTTAAGGATAACTTTGGAATTAAGCCTAAGTTACTTAAATTCGAAATTACTCGTTTGTTCATATGACAAAGTCTAGCATGCCAAATATTAAAATCACACAACATGTAAGCAGAAGGAAACATTTTATTGATTTCAACATTCAATTTAAACATGCCATCAATAGCGTACCCTTTCCCAACAAAAATACTATTTTTAGAAATAATGTACAAATCTGCCCCTATAGTCTGAGTAAACCCTGCCTTATTGAGAAGAAAACCAGAAACCAGATTCTTCCTTATTTCTGGAGTATGCATGACATCTTTCAGTATTAAGGTCTTTCCTGATGTGAATGTTAGTTCCACATCTCCAATACCAGCAACATTAGTGGTGTGGGAATCTCCCAACAACACTTTCTTATCTTCAGCAGCAGTGTATGTTTTAAACATAGCACGATCATAACAGACATGGCGGGAGGCACCAGTGTCTATCCACCATCCATCTGATCCACCAACAAGGTTGATCTCAGTAATCATAGCAATGAATTGCTCTTCTGTCAAGTTAGCCTGATTAGCAGGGCCTGGCTTGTTCCTACACTTGCGTGCAATATGACCCTCTTTTCCACAGTGAAAACAGAGAAAATGAGTAGGGCCATTTCTTGGAGGTGGTTGCTGCTTTGCAATTGGGGCCTTTGGAGGGTTCCCATTCTTGTTGCTGTTCTTTGAAGGGCGATCCTGAATCTTTAGTTGTTTGCTGTTTGGCTTCAGAACTGCTCCGATGAATTTCTTTTTCTTGTTGTTTGCCACAAGAAGAACTTCATCTTTCTGGTCTTGCTTACGGGATTCTTCCTCAATTCTAAGGCGAGTTATCAGACTTTCTAAAGAGAATTCTTTTGTTTTATGCATGAGAGAATTTTTAAAATCTTTCCAAGCAGGGGGTAGTTTGTCAATAATAACAGCAATTTGAAACTGTTCATCAAGGGACATACCTTCAGTAATGATTTCGTGAGCAATTTTCTGGATTTCATGAGACTGAGCTTCCACGGATCTGTCATCTGTCATATGATATTTGAGGTAGCGGCTAACAGCATATTTTTTGGTTTCAGCTTCCTCAGTATCATATTTCTTCTTCAGAGCTTCCCAAACCTGTCTAGCAGTATTGCTGCTTGAACTGTAGTAATCATACAGATCATCAGCAAGTCCATTTAGAATATAATTCTTACATAAGTAATCATTATGTTTCCATTGGGTTAATTCAGCAGCTTTCTTATCCTTTTCTGTTTGTTCAGCATTTTCTGGAACAACAGGAATGTCATCCTTCAGAACGTTGGCAAGGTTTTTCGTGGTTAGAAAAAATAACATCTTTTGTTGCCATCGTTTGAAGTGACTTCCTTCAAACCGAAACGGTTTGTTGTAGTCAGAAGCAGAAGAACCTGTCCCAGTAATTTCGTCGGTAGACATGGCAGTTCGAAAAACGTCTTAAAATTGTTGTTTTGGATTTCGAAAAAATTTGAAAAAACAATTTATGCCACCGATAAGATTACTGGGTTGAGTCGTGGACTAGGTCGCTCTCTTTAAGACGTTTCGAGGCATTGCCCAAATGTGCAAGGCAGACTATCAACCACGAAGTCCCCAGGATAAAACAGCTCAGATCACTGTACGGAGTTCTACTGCACTGCAGAAAACCGTTCGAATTACACCATCAATATGGCAGTCTAACGACTACCACTCGTAATATGGCACGAAGGCCACTCAAGAAAAAGAAGAAGTAGAAGTAAGAACGGGGGAAGAAGAGAGAAAAGCCTCAGAATCGGAGTGCTTTTGGTGCAAGTTTTCAAGTGAGGAGAGTCCTCTATTTATAGAGGAATTTCGTAACTGGATCAGAGAAATTGGTGGATCCATCAGAGCGCTCCTGTTGACCGATCCAAACCTGAACTTCTGGAAACGTGTGCTCCAAAACCGCTGCCCACCCAAAACGTGCGCCTTTGACTTCCTGAACATGCGATATGGTTTTTGACTCTGAATAATGACCGGGCAATAGCAGTTACGTGGCACCTAGAGTCAGGGATTTAACCGGGCAAAAAGGAAGGACTGAAACAGATCATTAGGCAGATTCGATGGAGGGCAGTTACGTAATTAACACAACAATAAGAGATAAAACGCAAGCATTCAATTTTCAAAATTAATTAAATTATTTTTAATTTTCATTAAAAAATAATAATACACCACAAGACCAACACCAAGGCCCAAGCCGAGCCGGATGGACGGCGGCGCACGCGTGTGTGGTGGTCAACTTTGCTTGCGTTCTCCCTCCTTTACAAAATTGGGGTACCCCTTGGGGCACACCCCAAGGTACATACCTCCACCTTATATACCCTTCCAAAGTGTGGTATCCCTCCTATGTGGGACTTCTCATTTTTTCAATTCACAACCACACTAGTTCATTAATGTCACCATTAATACCAACAATTCCATCAATAATTATTCATCATTTCCAACAAGATATCTAATATTCAAAGAGTAGATTGAATACTTACCGCCCCAAGAACCAATGCATTCAACCATATATATATATATATTGAGAGAGATGTATACACTACACCATATAATTAATTATATGATTTGAATAAAATAAATATCATCCTACCTTTCAAGTTTCTATTACTATTACGTTATTGTTTTATTATCACATGCCTTTATTTCTGCCATCAGTATGTTACATTAATATATCGCTATCCAATTATTAGAAAAACGTTATTTTATTGCAACATATAAAAACTGTTATGAGTAAAATAATATATTATTTATCCATATTTATGTCGTAAAAAAAATTGTCTATTGCTCATTAGTGACTGCTACTTTACTATATGCATAACAACGGAATATATTAATGCTACGTTAGTGAAGCATGAATTATCAGTAGGTTATGTGAATTTTTTGCTTAGAATTAATAGTGAGTATAAATAGTATCTTTCATTTTCATAAGATAACGTAAAAATAATG
This sequence comes from Cicer chorassanicum, assembly GCA_037974735.1. Classification (NCBI taxonomy): domain Eukaryota; kingdom Viridiplantae; phylum Streptophyta; class Magnoliopsida; order Fabales; family Fabaceae; genus Cicer; species Cicer chorassanicum. Next base: position 10,052,325 of record JBBPBP010009778.1, on the reverse strand, counting down.
CTTTAAAAAAATTTATTGTAGGTATAATGATAAAAATAAAAACCTCGTCTTCAACTAGAAAATACAAATTCAAAACTTATCTTCAACTAGAAATGATTATAAGTTCATCTTCATTCACAAACCCAACTCCATCATCTTCAAATTCAAAACTCATCTTCAACTAGAAATTCATAAGTTCATCTTCATTCACGAACTTCATCTTCAAATGCAACAAACCCCGAAATTCATAAAAAACACAACGTCGCTCCCAAAAACTCTTCCTCGTCTTCATATGAGAAATATCAAACAAAGAAGAATTTCATAAATTCATGACAAGTTAGAAAGGTGTCCAAAACTGAATAATGTTTGCGTTAATATAATAACTGATTAGTGCAACCCACAAAATCGATTAGAATAGTAATTAGGACCTAGAATATATAATTAGTTAAGAATAAACGATTAGTAGGATTTGGTTAATCAATTGTATAGTGAATTAGAAGTAGAAAATGGTTAAGTTACGAGCGGATCGATTATAGACTTAGGGTTAATCGATTAGGTAGGAAATCAACATCAAAAAATTACTAAGTTATGAATTAATCGATTAAGGTCTTAGGATTATTCGATTAGATTAAGTAAGAATGATTTATTGCATTATCAATTAACTAGTAATAAGAGTTATATAATAAGTGATAGATTAAATAATTAAGACTAAGTTAATGTTTAATTATGATTGATATTGCTTGATAGGTTGATGATGCACATTAATCTGTCGTAGCACATCTAATCGCATATATGAGCCGAGTTTTTTTAGACAGTGATTGTTGACAATGAATGGAATGTCCTGCATGTTAAGTGTTCCATTCATAGTAAGTCGTGTTTGAGGGTTGTGACGTATTATAATTTGAGTTTGACAATCGAGAAGATCTTGAGTGAGTTATCCGTAAGAAGGTCTTGTGTAAAGGTGAGACACCATTGAGACAATATGTGGAATACTAAACCACCCTAACTAGACATTTTTGTTTGTGGAGTAGTAGATGACTTCTCTACCAGTATCAACCCGAAGCTAGAAGGATCCAACATGAAGTAGTTGATTATTACGATTGTTGTCGTGTTACCGTGCATTGATGATATTGTTAATTGTATATGATGAAATGTTTGATTGTGTACTTAATATGATTTACTCTATTTTATATCTTGAGAATGATGACTCACCTTTATATGTTTCTTTTGCAATTGCATACACACTATGTGTGTGGGTAGATGATGAGATGACAGCAAATGAAGCAATCACTAATGAGAAAGAGGCAGAGTAATTCACATGTTGACATGTTGGTCAACCAATAATATGAGATTGTATAGAGTCGACTCTGATTAGTGTGACAACTTTTGGGGTTTAACTCTTTTGATTTGATTATTTCAGGATGTGTTAGAATTGTGATATTTCTATATTTAAACATGTTCTCATTATGCTATTAATGTTATTATTTCTAATGTTGTTTAATCTAATAAATTTAGCACGTGTTATGCATCTTCATCTATACATGAATTTACTATCTGTAAAGTTTTCTTGGTTCGCACTAAAACTCTTACTATCTTTAAGGTTTTCTTGGTTCCCACTAAACCTCTTCTTGCTCCCAATATGAAGGAAGTTTCTTGGATGCATCCCTCTTGTAATTGAATAAAGTGTAATATTGATGGTGCGGCTAGATGTTCACTTGGTCACGCAACTTGTGATAATATTTTTAGAGGTAAAAATTCAATATTACTTGCGGTGGAACTTTAGGGCACTATTTGGCAATTGAGATAGTACGCCAAAGATGTTGGAATAATCTTTTGCCTAGAAAGTGATTCTAAAATTGTTGTTTTGGCCTTCACTTCTCCTTCTTTAGTCCCTTGGTAACTCAGTGTAAGATGGAATAATTGCACCATGCTCACTTAGAGCATTTGTTTTGAAATCACACATGTCTACAAGGAAGATAATATTTGTGTTGATAAATTGACAAACTATGATCTTTCGATCCAAGGTTTTTCATTGGTGGGATAGTATTCCTCACTTCATATATGAGGATTTTTTCGTAATAGGTTGGATCTTTCAAACTATAGATTTCACTAATGTTGTTCTTGGGAGTAAAAAAAAATGAATATTGTTTAGGGATTTGGTTTATGCTCCCCTATGTTTTTTTAGTTTTTCTATTTTTATTAATATATTTATTGGAATGTTGCATATGATTGTTTGAAATGTTGAAGTTGCAATATAATTGAGATGTCAAATTGTCCATGGTGATGTCTTTATACTTTTAATATTTTTAAAGGATTATTTATTCTTTTGGTCCTTAACATTTCGGCAAATTTTTATTTTAATCTTTTAAGAAAAAAATCTTTAGATTATGTTCTTGTAATATAAGATTCTCGTTATTTGAGTCTTTGATGACATCTACTAATCAAAGTTAGATGACGTGGCATGTTGACATGGTATGCTACAATCTTTAGATTATGTCTTTGTAATATAAGATTCTCATTGTTTTAGCCTCTGATGTCATCTTTTAATCCAAGTTAGATGACATGGCATGTCGACATGGTATGGCCATCATATTTTGGTGTCATGTGGCAGTAAGTTGTCACAACATTAGTGTCATGTCAACATCCAATTGGTTATTGTCATGTAGCAAGAACGAAAAAATAAAACTAACATAATTATAGAATTAAAAGCAAAATAAAATATAAATTACAGTGACCAAAATCATAAACTACCCAAAAAAAACTTTAATTTCAGTTTCCTATTTCAACTAATGCATATGCAAGTTTTTCATCACCATAAAATAATTGATTTTTTCATTGTCTATTTTCTCTTTTTCTTCTCTTTTATGAGTTTATCTATCATTGGTTATATTTAAGTTATTTTCTTATATTAACTGTCAATACACCTCGAAAAACATTATCTCATTAATTGTAAAGTTCATAGATACATATTTTCTCATAGTTCATCAATAATAAAATTCTCCACAATATACTCCCCCAACTTCTATGAAGGGCTATGAAGATCCTTAAACATACTTAAGGAAAGTGAAAAAAAATAACTGCATCTACCAACACAACTCAAAAAGACAATTGAGATTAAGGCACGACCAATTGAGATTAAGGTTTCGAGAATTACATGTTCATGAAATCTATGACATATATTGTAATTGAGATTACATGAGGGTTGTATCTCTTGGCCTTAACCAGAGTGACATTATCTCATTAAATGCTTGTTTAGAGTTTTTGCACTTTGTTAAGTATGTTTAAGGTGTATTTTTTTAGTGACATGCTCTACAAAGTCAAAGTGGAACGGTTTTGTATCAAAGTAGGGGATTGCATATTAATATGTTTCTAGAATATGATCGATTAGAAAAGTAAATATTATAATACTATACCGTCAAAACTCTATTAATTGTCATTTCAGATAATGAATGTTATAGTTTTTTTTAATATTAATTTTGGAGATATTACTATTGATGAACTAGGAGAAAATATAAACCTATCAGCATTACCATGAAATAACTTTTTGTGCATAGCAAGTAGTATTGATAATTTAATAAAGAAAACAACTTAAATATAATGTTTGTATAGATAAAGTAGAAAAAAAAAGGAAAATAGACAAAAAGTTCATTATTTTACAATGATTGAAAACTTGCGTATGTTGTATAGTTGTAATTGGAAAGTGAAATTAAAATTTTATAGGCAATATGTTTTTTGTCCCTGTAATTTATATATATAAAAAATTATTCATATAATTATGTTAATTTTATTTTTCAACTTTGTCATAACAATCACCTATTGATGTTAACGTGACACTAATGACATGACAACTTCGTGTCTCATGACACTAAAATATGATGTAGCGTGTAATGTAATTGTGAGCACATTATATCATCTAACTTGAATGAGTAGATGGTAATAGAAACTAAAACAATAAAAATTGAAAATTACATAGATATAATTTAAAATATTTTTTTAAAATGACTAAAATCAAAACATGTCATAAATCATTAATAAATTATTTGTATATAAAAAAATAAAAAAAAATAGTCCCATGAACCGATATCGACATCTTCCTAATAGTGTATTTTACAAACGATTAAACAACATGTGTAAAAAGATAAGCTGTGATATAAAGTAGCAACCTTGATTAATATTCCGGACAGAAATTGAAACACGTAATGTGTTATGTGAGTGTGGAAGAAAGAAGTCAAGAATACTCAAGAATCTCTTTTATGTCGAGGCTATACTGAAAAGACAAAAAAGTTAGAAACACGGAGGAAATAGATATTTTAATTATTAAAATCATAAAGGTTGATTAATATAGTTATTTAGGTATAAGATATCTTTTACATTCATAAAGTAATAATTTAATATTTTTTTTCTCTAATTTAACTTTTATTTAATTTTAAATAATGATTTGATCATTTAAATCTTAAAATGTGAAGTTTTTTTTTTTTTACAGAAATCTATAAAATTAATCATTATTTTCAAACAAAACTCAAAATTAGTAATCATATTCAACAAAATCTATATTTTCATCAAATCCATAATTCAAATCTTCAACTCAACTCATATTTTCATCTCCAAGAACAACAACATCAAATTTATCAAATAAAGAACTCACATTTTAAAATTTAGATTAGGGATTTGATTTGGAGAATGGTAGAAAGAAGAAAAAGATATTGTCTTGGTGATTTGGTAATCAAATCTTAAAGTGTGACTTCTTTATTTGATGAATTTGATGTTGTTAGCGATGAAGATATGAATTTATTTGAAAATTTGAGTTACGGATTTGATAAATATATAAATTTTCTTGAAATTGATAATGAATTTTATAGGTTTTTTTTGAAAATGATGACGATGATGATTAATTTTTTGATTTTCTGTAAACAAAAATGATAATATTGTTGAGACATAAATGATCATTTTGTTACTTAAAATTAAATAATTGATCAAATCAAAAAGATAAAAGATTGAATTGTTATTTGAAATTAAGTTAAGGGACAATGTAAAGTATTTTGACTTGTTTAAATTTATGTGATACAAGTTAGTTTTTTAAATTTAAAAATATCCATCAATTTAAAAATATACAAGTTAGCACTTTCAAAATTTTAGATTTTCTACTTATTTTAATACAACAATTGACTGTTTAAATCAGTATGCATGTCTTATATTGATTTTGATTGGTTTTATAAAAGAAATAATTTGATAAAGGGATTACTTGATTGGTATACTCTCTTTTTTAGGTAGATAGAATGGTAAATGAGTTTGAATCATCTCAATCCAAATCTTAAATTCCTCTCAATAATTTTTAGTTCTTTTAAGATTACTATTTTTTTTCCAAAAAATATTGTTGGAATGAAAGTTTATATCGTATAGGTGATGCATGTAAAATTTTACACAAATCTAAATCATTTGATATGTTTTTGAGAAAAATCTAATAATATATCAACTGATTCTATATTTGTGTAAAAAATTTACATATACGATATATAAGATATAAACTTTCATTCCAAATCGAAAAAGGAAAAAAAAAAGTAAAATCAAGAGAAATAGAGATGATTAAGGGAGGGTTTGAGGAAACTTTGAATTGAGATGATCTAAATCCACTAGTAAACACCATTTAACATTCATACAAACAACTGCAAAGTGATGAATTCGAACTCGAAACATAATATACAATCTAACAATATCAACATTTGTAATTGAGTTAAACCGTAAAGACTAATTTACTATTTTATAAATTTAAAAGACTACATTAACTTACCATTATTTTTACCCTAACAAACAAAATTACCATTATTTTTTTTAAGACTATAATTATATTTATTCATTTTTAAAAGTATCATTATATATATTACGTAAAGAATATCCAAAAGAAACAATATCATATTAAAAGATTATTCTTCGGATATCTTCGGATATCACTTTCACTGTACTGACTTGGAAAAGGTTTATTATACTTGAGAGCAAAATCAGACAAAAAGAAGCTCATAGAGATATCATAAGGTTTTGTATATGAAATTTCAGCATCTCACATGATTTCTTTTATTAAATAGTATTAAAAAGTGTAGCATATATAAATATAGTATTAAAACGTGTTTATGTTGTATTTAAAAATGATTATAGCTATTTTGAACAACATGATTCGGCTCTAATCACTAATCAGTGTGAATGGAAGAACATTTGAGGTAGGATAAATTGGATAATGAATATTAGAACTTCCCTTTACTAAATTGGATCATTTATACTAATAATAGTTCAATTTGAAATTTGAGACATGGACATCTTCCTTGCAAGTTGGTTATTCTCTTGTCTGGAAAGTGGATGAAAACCCATTGACTTCCTTTCCTTGTTTGTTGCTAAATACACAGCCGACATGCTTTCATACATACACCCCCCGCTTCCCAAATTTCACATATCATACAAAAAGTTAGCAAACACACTCCTCTTATTTCATTTCTTTTCCACCCTTTTGGTTAAATAAATTAATAAACACTCACCACACAACATATACTCATATTTTTATAATTTTATCTCATTTAAATTAAATTCCCACTTCATATTTTTTTTCTTGTCTTTTTTTGAATTTCCACCATCCATTCAATTGATGCTCAATTGTGAACTCATCATCATCATCAATGGCACTTCCCTCATTCAAACCACACAACAACCCCCTATCAAAACATTCCAATTTCCAACATTTAACTAACCCAACAACCTTAATTCAATCATGGTCATCATCTTCCTCTAAACCCAACAACACTCTCACTCTAATTTCTTTAAAGTTTCAATCTTTCTTATTACATTGTTCCACTAAACCAGACACTAGCTCCAACAGCAACACTCATCACAACAAACAAAACCATGATGAACCCAATTCACTTTCCAACAATTCCCACAAGGAATCACAACCACAAGATCAAAATCAAACATTTTCATCTTCATCACCTTCACAATCTTCTTCACCTTCTTCTTCAACTACAAATACTACTTCTTTGTTTTCAAGAAGAGGGTTGGTGTTTGATTTGGGTTTTTCAAACTCATGGGACAGTGAAGACATTGGATCACCAGTAGTGAAAAGGTTTCAAAGTGATGAAGAAGAGAGATGGTACATGTGGTACCATGGAAAACCAAAAGGAAAACCTTCTTCGGATTTAATCGGGTTAGCAATTTCAAGCAATGGTGTTCATTGGGAACGCGGTGGAGGCCCTGCAAAATCAAGTTCTGATGTTGGTTTTGTGATGAGTTGTGGTAATAATTGGTGGGGTTTTGATACTCGTGGAATTAGGCCTTCTGAATTGGTAATCATGTCTAGTTATAGAGTTAGAGGTTCAAATCCTGTTTATTGGCTTTATTACACTGGTTATAGTTCTGAATCTGTAGTGTTTTGTGATCAATCTTTTAAGTTTAGTTTTGATAACCCAATTGGTTTAAATGATGAAATTTTTTGTAAAGGTAAGATTTTGAAGTCATTGCCTGGTTTGACTATTAGTCAAGATGGTAGGCATTGGGCTAGAATTGAAGGAGAGCATCATAGTGGAGCATTGATTGATGTTGGTGATGACAAAGATTGGGATTCTTTGTTTATTTCTTCACCACAAGTTGTTTATCATGGGAATGGTGACTTAAGGATGTATTATCATTCATTTGATTTGGAGAAAGGGGAATTTGGTATTGGGATAGCTAGGTCAAGAGATGGAATAAGGTGGTTGAAGTTGGGGAAAATTATGGGGGGAGGGAAAGTTGGTTGTTTCGATGAGTTCGGAGCGATGAACGCGTGCGTAACGAGGAACAAGAGTGATGGAAACTATATGATGGCATATGAAGGTGTAGGTGGTGATGGTAGGAGATGTATTGGTGTGGCTGTTTCTCCTGATGGGTTGAAGGAATGGGTTAGGCTTCAAGATGAGGCTGTTTTGAAACCATCAGATGAAGGTTGTTGGGATGATAAAGAAGTTGGATCACCTTGTTTTGTTTGTATGGATAATGAAGAAAATGAATGGAGATTGTATTATAGAGGTGTTGGTAATGGGGGAAGAGTTGGAATTGGAATGGCTGTTTCTGAAGGGAATGATGTTAGAAGTTTTAGAAGATGGACTGGTTTTCATGTATAAGTTATCAGATGTTTGTCATATTTTGTTATCAATTATTTATATTTTTTTTAACAATACAATATAACGGTGAGTTCAGTGAAATTACGGTGGTAGCGTGATTTTGCTGAAGCTTCAAATGGTGGTTTTTGTCAAAATCACAGGGACACGTGATTCTGTCAAATTCATCGTTGATTCAAATATGCACTACATTTTTTATGAATTGATTTTTTTTTTGTTTTGTGCTAAGATTGGATTATGTAGTATTGTGTTTAGTATTTTTTTTTTAATTAATACAATTTCTTATACATTAAGCTTTGAAGTTTGAACATAGCATGAATTTTTATGAATGGTAACATTCTGTTGCTTTAAATTACTGAAAGAATCTCCAAGCCATGAAATTTAACATTAATCACCACAATGCAGTGTTTGGAAACAAATATGCAAGAAAGAAAGTTTGATATTCTGTTTTTGATTTATATGTCTTTGATGTCTGATAAAATTTAAAATGATCTTCTTGTTTATATTATAAGAATAATTGAACTTGAAGAAATCACTAGGTACCATAGGGGAATTGTGCTTGAGAATTGGCTTTGATAAGGCCAAGATACCTTTTGTGTATCATGGAAGGTGCCTTATGGGATTACTTTTTTTTTTTTTTTGTTATAACCATTCAAGGAAGCAGACTCTGATAATCTAGAGTTTTGGTAGGAGTTAAGTAAATTATGGATAACGATTGTTCTTGGTAAAGTTTGAATTTAGGTACTCTCGATTGATTCGATTTTTATTGTTGTTAAATAACCACTTGAGTCCAATTACTTGGTTATGAAGATTTTTATCTTTATTTGTCATTTGAGTTGCTTTGTTGTGCATATTTAGTAGTTTGTACATATTTATTTTAGTATTAAAATCTTTGAGCTCCATGAAGATTAATTTCATACATGCTTAAAGTTTAGTTGTTCATTTTAATAGCCAAAGTCAAACAACAAAGTCATGTTCTGTCATGAGATAAGTGTTAAATTCAGAATTTTTGATTGATAAAATGTGTCATTTATGTTTTCTCCTTTATATAATGTTGATACATAATGATATGTAGCTTTAAGTCTTACTATAATAGTTAATCTACAGTTGAACTAATTAATTATGAGAATAATTACAAATATCATCAAATATGCACAATTAATGATTATGAAACCTGGAAATTCCATTTACATCCCCCTTAAATTGATGCTAGTGAGTCTATAAGCATCAATTTGCTAATTAGAAAATTATACCGTTGGCGTGTCAATGATTTGGTGAGGGACATCAGCCAACTGAACTGATGTTGAGACATAAGGCAGAGTGATAACTTTGCGGTCATAGGCTTCCCTAATTGAATGGCAATCGACTTCTATGTGCTTCGTTCTTTCATGGTATACTGGATTTGCTGCAATTTGTATGTCACTTGTATTATCAGCATGCAATGGAGTTGATTTTGTTTGTGAAAAACCAAGTTCTGAAAGAAGACCGCGCAACCAAATAATCTTTGAACATATTGCAAAGATGGACCGATATTCTGCTTCAGTTAAGGATTTAGATACAAAATCTTGTTTCTTGCACTTCCAAGAGATAGGAGCATCACCTAAAAACATGGACCAACTGGTGGTAGATTTTTTTGTGTCTGGGCAACCAGCCCAATCAGCATCATTGTATGCTTGAAGTTGTATTGTTGCACCATTAAGGAATAAGAGGTCGCGACTAGGAGTACCCAATAGGTATTTGATGATTCGGTTTATAGTTGAAAGATACAAATGTCTAGGATTTTGCATGAATCTATTGACTGTGTGGACAACAAAAGAGATATTGGGTCTTGTAATGGTAAGATAGATAAGACTACTAACCAACTTCCGATATAATGTGGGATCTGTAAGGAGTTCACCTTCATCCCTAACTTGACATTAACTTCCATGGGAGTTTCAACAGTAGCGGCATTGGTAAGATCAATTAGATGAATTAGATCTTGAATATATTTGTGTTGAGTAACAAATATGTCTTTTGGTTGGAAGTGTACTTCTAAGCCCAAGAAATAAGAGATGCCCGAGATCTTTCATGTGGAAAGCGGATGGCAACATAACCCGCACCCGCGAGTACTCACTCAAACCCGCTTGATTTGGGCGGGGAAAACCCGCTTTGATTGGGTGCGGATTTTCTCTAAAATTAAAATTCGGGGGCGGGGACGGGTTTGGGGTAGTGATATTCACCCCGCACCCGCACCCGAACCCGTCACACAAGTAATATTATTGTAAATTTTAAATTTTATATACATATTTAATATAGTTAATATATTTTTAAATATTAAAAATTATAATCTTATCTCTATAGAAAATATTTTTATTTTATTATTGTCTAATAATTATTATTTTATTATATTAATTATAATTTTAAAATTTATAATTTTATATATATGAATAGGTGCAGGTGTGGGCAGAAAATTCGACCGCATTGCGGACGAGGATGGGGGGTCTAAATTCCACACTTTTGGTGTACATTACGCCAAAAATGATATTTTATAGCGCGTCTTTTACAGCGCTTATTAAATACAAGCTCTGTTGTATAATTTTTTTAAAATAACGGAGGATACAACAGTGCTTTTTTGACAAGCGCTGTAAAAAAAGCGTTGTTGTAGGGTCACATACGCTTGCACATAATGTTTACAACTCTTTTACAGCGCTTTCTAAACAAGCGCTGTAAATTGAAGCGCTCTCACATAGCTTTTACAGCGCTTTTTGAGAGCTTTAAACACAAGCGCTGTAAAATGTAGCGCTCCCACCTTATGTTACATAGCTTTTAAAGCGTTTTTTGTAAAAGCGTTGTAACAGGCTTGCGCTTTCACATAATTAAATGACTTATTAGAGCACTTTTTATTCAAGCGCTGTAAAAGGCTTGCGCTTTCACATTATTAAAGGACCTATTAGAGTGCTTTTGCACAAGCGCTGTAAAATCATTCACTTTAAATAAAAATCATTCACTTTAAATAAATAAAAACAAATTTAAAACAAATTTAAAACAAATTTAAAACAAATTTAATATGTTGTCCTAACCCTACGAACTATCATCTCCTCTACTTTGCGAACCCTCATTTCCTCTACTGTGCGTCCATCTTCAAATTGAATACATTGCTCCTCATTTAAAACAAATTGGATACCTTGTCTCAAGTACTATATTTATTAATTTGTTGTTGTCACTAAAACTGATAAATTGTTACATATTAGATATATTCTGTTTTGAAATTGTTACATATTAGATATGTTCTCATGATATATTCTGTTTTGAAATCAGACTTGGACCTTGGTTTCCATTTTCCAATATTAGATATATGTACTATATATAGATTGGTAAAATGTTATCAGTAGCTTATTATTTGTGTAACTGCATTTATATAGGTCATATAAAATGGACCGGAAATGGATGTCTGCCAATCGATTGACAAAAGAGTATGAAAATTGAGTGAAGGAGTTTGTTGAGTTTGCAATGATGAATGCAAAAGATCCAAATAGAGTCGTTTGTCCTTGTTTAAAATGTTGTTTTGGAAAACGCGTTAGAGCAAATGAATTGGAATGACATTTAGTGTAGTATGGAATTAATCAAAGCTATACATGTTGGATAAGACATGGTGAGAAAATAAATGGAAACACCCGCAGAGATACATATGCTTCAACTGACTTCGACGTAGATACATATGAGCCGGACCGAGTTGAGGAGATTGCAAAAGCAGTTGAAGAAGATCTTCGTGATTGTCCTAAAATGTTTGAGAGCTTGTTGAGTGATGCAGAGAAACCATTATATAATGGTTGTACTAAATTCACAAGATTGGCGGCGATATTAAAGTTGTACAACTTAAAAATGAGTAATGAATGGTCTGATAAAAGCTTCATAGAATTATTAACACTCTTAAAAGATATGTTGCCAGATGATAATGAACTTCCCAGTCGAACCTACGAGACTAAACGAATTTTGTGCTCTATTGGTATGAGTTATGAAAGGATTCATGCGTGTCCTAACGATTGCATTTTATTTCGAAATGAATATGAATTACTAAAGGCGTGTCCGAAATGCAATGCCTCTCGATATAAGAAGAAACAATTTACTCCAGCAAAAGTCGTGTGGTATTTTCCTATAATACCAAGATTTAGGCACATGTATCGCAGTGAAGAAGATTCAAAACATTTGACATGGCATGCAGATGAAAAAATTAGAGATGGAAAGTTTCGACACCCTGCAGATTCTCCACAATGGGCAAAAATTGATCACGAGTATCCTAAATTTGGGATAGAGTCAAGAAATCTACGACTTGCACTTTCTACTGATGGAATGAATCCACATGGTCTTCAAAGCATGTCACACAACATGTGGCCTGTGATTTTGTTGATTTATAATCTACCTCCATGGTTATGTATGAAGCGTATATTTAGGATGTTGTCTCTGTTAATTTCTGGACCCAAACAACCGGGGAATGGTATCGACGTATATTTGGCTCCTTTAATTGAAGATTTAAAAATTATGTGGGAGACAGGTGTGGAAGTTTATGATCGATCCTCAGAAATTACCGACATTGCAGAGGGAAATTGTTGTTACTTTGTGTGAGCTTGAAATGTATTTTCCACCCTCGTTTTTTGATATAATGGTTCACCTTACTGTTCATCTTGTTAATGAGGCACAACTTTGTGGGCCAGCTTATATGAGATGGATGTACCCGATAGAACGATATATGAAAATATTAAAAGGGTACGTAAAAAGTAGAAGTCGACCAGAAGGTTGTATTGCTGAACAATACATTGTCGAAGAAGCTTCTGAATTTTGTACTGAATATCTGTCCAATATTGAATCTATAGGGCTTCCCATATCTCGTCATTCGGGAAGATTATCAAGAAAAGGGATAATTGGAAAGAGACTAATGATTATATCAAGGGCAGAATGGGAGCAGGCACAATTGTATGTTCTGCACAATGATGATGAGGTTCAACCGTATGTTACAATACACATGGATCAGTTATCTAGTTTGAACATGAATAGGAATCAAAATTGGATAACTCGAGAGCACAATTGAAGTTTCATAACATGGTTAAAAAATCACATAATGTCAAAGTTTGATGTAAACCCCGGATCAATTTCACAGAGATTGAGGTGTCTAGAAAATGGTCCGAGTTTACATGTCTTTTCTTACACCAGTTATGTAATCAACGGCTACACATTTTATACTAAAGAACAAGATGATCAAACCACTATGCAAAATAGCAGAGTCACTCTTGTAGCTGAAGCGATGCATATCTCAAGTGGAAAAGACAAGAACCCAATATATGCAAATCTATCATATTTTGGGGTTATCAAGCGCATATGGGAGCTAGACTACACAATATTTCGTGTTCCCATATTTTGTTGCAAGTGGGTCGATAATAATAATGGTGTTCGGATTGATGAGTCAGGGTTCTTGCTTGTCGATTTTAATAGAGTGGGATAAAAAGATGAGCCTTTTATTTTAGCATCGCAAGCTCAACAAGTGTTTTATGTCACTGATTCTGCTGATGATAAATGGTCTGTTGTCCTATCGACCAATAAAATAAGTGATGATAACAATAATGATGAAGATGTTGGTAATGATCTTTTCTTTGCAACATCACAACCACATGAAATTGATTCAACCGATGATCGTTTATATCTTACAGATGATCATGATGAGGGAATTTGGATTAATCCATCGTTTCGTATCATTAATGGACAAACAAATGTGAATCCCACCAAGAAAAGAAGAAGGGCATCTTAATGTGTTTAATTGTTTTATAAGCCATGTAATCTGAACTGAGTTCATGTAATTTAATTGTTTGATCTGCCAGAATTGAGCATTTTGTTATTTAGCTTGAACTGTATGTAATTTTCTGCTTATACTGGGAATTTTTCTTGAACTTGAACTGATCATCCCAGTATGAGCTAATCATGTAATTTAGCATTGATATATATATAGGTATTATTTGGAAGAAAAAATTATTATTTGAAAGAAAAAAAAATAATTAAACACAATTTGGAAGAAAAAAATAATTTAACTAATTATTTGGAAGAAAACAAAATTATTTCGAATTTTTCTTGAACTTAATTGATCATCCCCAAATAATGAAGTCACACAACCCTTGGACATAATAAAACAAAGAGCTTTAAGAGGTCTTTTAAAGCGCTTGCTGCATAAGCGTTGTAAAATGGTCACACAGCGTTTGCATATAATAAAACAAAGAAGCCTTTTATATATAAAACCCTATTACAGCGCTCTTTTGCAAAAGCGCTGTAAAATGCTTTTAAAAAAATAAAATAAGGTGGTCTTTTAAAGCACTTGCTGCATAAGCGCTGTAAAAGGGTCACATAGCGTTTGCATATAATAAAACAAAGAAGCCGTTTATATATAAAATCCTATTACAGCGCTCTTTTGCAAAATCGCTGTAAAAGACCTTTTAAAAAATAAAATAATGAGGTCTTTTAAAGCACTTTCTGCATAAGCGCTGTAAAAGGGTCACATAGCGTTTGCATATAATAAAATAAAGAAGCCTTTTAAAGCGCTTTGTATAAAAGCGTTGTAAAAGGCTTTTAAAAAAATAAAAATAAGAAGGTCTTTTACAGCACTTTTTCACAAACGCTTTAAAAGGCTTCTAAAAAAGCGTTGTAGCAAACTCTTAAAAAATAAAATAATGAGGTCTTTTATAGCGCTTTTCCAAAAAAACGCTGTAATAGGGTTTTATATATAACAGTAAACCTCTTCAGTTTCCTCTTCATTACGTAAACTTCATACGAGTGTTTCAGTTTCCTCTTCATTCTCCTTCTCATTGCGAACCCTATGAACCCTACGCTTGTTTCCTCCTCATTACTAACCTTCATTACGTAAACTTCATACTTGTTTCCTCCTCATCTTCATTCTCCTTCTCATTGCGAACCCTCATTATGTAAACTTCATATTTTTTACTAACCCTCATTACGTATTTCTGCGAACCCGTAACCCTACGCTCGTTTTCTCTTCGTTTGTATTTTTGCGTTGTTCTTGTTCATCTTTGTTACTAACTGAACCCTATGAACACGTAACCCTAAGTATTTCTTCTCACTTTTCAGGTATTGTATTTATTAGTTTTTTGTTTCACTAAAATGCATGTTGAACTTATACTGCTACGTACTTAGACTACTGCATGTTGAACTTATTGAAGTTATATTGAACTGCATGTTGAACTTGTTGTAGATAAATGGATATCAACAAAGAGTTAGAATGTCAAAATGAAGAAGTTGGCAACACCAAGACTTACGAAAATGAAGTCAAACGTGGTGCAACCATAATGCAAAATGTTATAAAAGCAAGAAGTACTGGGCAAAAATTTGAGGTATACTATACTTCAAAATGTCATACTATACTTTGTTTACAGATTATTTTTTATCTTTTTTGAAAAAATTTGAGGTATACTTTGTTTGGTGTTTATAATTTGAGGTACTTACTATATGAGTTTATTAGGTGGGATGGAATGAGAGTGGTCAGCCAATTGACCCCAATAGTTCAATGTTTGTAAGTTATATTGGGGCTGTTGTTCATCAGAATATCGCCATCACAATAGATGATTGGAGAGATAAGGCATTGAAGGATGAAAAAGATGTATTGTGGGCTGATATACAAGTAAGTTTTTTACTCCACTTTTTTACTTATAATTTTTTACAGACTGCTTTGAAGTACTTTACTCAAACTATATCTTTATTTGGTTTGCAGACAGCTTTTGATGTTGACGAGGTGAGAAAGAGTTATGTGCTGAGAGTTGCCGGGAAAATACTCCGGGGTTTTAGATCTCACCTCTCAAATTGCTATCTAAAAGACCGTGATGGAAATATGAATGCGGAAGCTCAAAAAATATATAAACATTATATATCAAATGAGGAATGGAGCACATTCATATCAAAACGTTCGGACCCCGCGTTTGTTGTAAGTGATTAATTTATTAGCATTTGTGTTTTATTATTCATATTCATAGCGTATTTTTAATTTTTACAAGATTGTTATTTTTTTATATAGAATATTAGTAAGGCAAATCGCGAGAGGGAAAAATATATTCCCCACCCATACAAGAAATCTCGTATGGGATATGCACGTCTAGAGCAAAAACTTGTAAGTAATTAAACATCACTTTTATATAATGTGGTACATTATAAACTATACTTTCTAACTAATATTTTGTTTATGATCTTAACGAGCATAGCTACAAGACACCTAATCCGGTCAACAGTTGGGTCGTCATATATTGTGGAAGGAAGCTCGTGTAAATAAAGATGGAGTGGTTGATAACGAAAATGTTCAAAAAGTAATAGAACTTTGTGTAAGTATATTTATCACTTTAATATTTTTTTAATATTGTATTTTAAAAATGATATTGAACTTATCTTTTTAATCCTACGTGTATTTTAGGCGAATCTCGAACAAAGTTCGGAAAATCAAAAGGACAACAAGGCTAGTTACGGGGACATAATAGGTAAAGTGTTTAATGTTCCTGAATATTCCCGCCGCGTGAGGGGGAAAGAATTTGGCGTAACTCCTAGAAGCTATTTTTCACAAGAGAAGCGTCAAAATCCATCTAATGAGGAAGTATTAGAGAAGATCAAAGTATTAACAGAGCAAGTGGCACTCTTCGTGAAGAAGAATAAAGACAAGCAACTTGCGGATCAGCTCCAACGTGAAATTCAAATGGAGAGTGAAAACGCGAGTTGCAACGTTGGTCTCAAAAGTCTTCCTGAGGTAATCAATTACTTAATAAAATAAGAAATTCATTCAACCTAATTGTTTCACATACTTATGTACTAACCATTGATTTAGGGTGTCACTCCTTGTGTGTTGTACTTATCCTCCCCTACTCATCGCAAGGTCGAGAAAGGAACATTGTACAATAATCTGGGCGAAGTATTGCACAACACATCGATCCCTGCGGGCCATGTCAAAGTATCACCAGTTATTGCTTTGGAACCAAATGCACTGTTGCCTATACCGGATAACGATGCAGATATGAAATAATTGGGCGAAGCAATTGGTAGTTACGTGGCATGGCCCAAACATCTTGTTGCCCGTGGTATGTTTAATTAATTGAAATGTATGTTTAATTGTATGTATATTTAATTGCTGATTTTTTTCCGATGTTAACTTTAATTTCACATTTATTTAGATTCAAACAAAGTCTAAAGGGAACGATAAGAAGATTCTCATAAACGAGTCAGTCACATCGCCCGAAAAGGTCTGTCACATTTATTCTGTAAGGTTTATCATTTTTTCAGACTCAATAAACTAACAAACCGATTAACCTCTTTTTTCATATTCAATCCAATAAACCACCCGCACAGCAAGCCAGCAAGCCAGCTGCCGCACCACAACTGGATGTTCGTGGTAAAAATAAAGCCGACAAACTTCAAAATTGGAGGGTAATAAAGCTGGCAAACTGCAAAAGATGGAGGGTAATAAAGCGGCCAAAGTTGCTGCTCAAAAACTGGATCGTGGAAAATCAGTTGCTGCTCCTACTCCTAAAATAAGTCAGCCACGACTTGCTCGATATGGGTCGTGTCTTGACATACAGGCAAAAACAAATATTGGCAGCAACAACGATTCACGAATAATAAGAATGGATAAAGTTATATTCGGAGATGAGTATGAAGAATTTCTAGAAAAAGAGCACATATACGAACTTCTCAACCAAAAGGAGCTGAGTGCTACTGTCATCAGCTTATACATTAGGTAAAAATTACTTTTAATTGCATTTATTGGTAATTAATTTAATTTATTGGTAATTAATCTAATTTGAAATTTTCATTGAAGGTTTTTGTATGAGAAGTATGTGTGCACGCGCAGATTGTCAAATAGAATTTTATTCTTGTCTCCACATAAGATTTCGATGCTTAAACACGATCTAGTGAATGTAAGGAAATACGTTGAAGATATACTATTAGGAAATAAAGAGAAGGATTAGTTGTTCCTTGCACCATATAATTCAGGGTACGTAATTATATATTTTTTATTTATATCTTTTTTAATTTATGAGATCTTAATTTATTAGTTGTGTAAACCAAATTTTTGTTGTTGTAGGGCACATTGGGTGCTATTTGCAATCAATGCGACCTCTGAAGTTATATACTATTTAGATCCCTTGCACGGCCATTACAACAATCACTCTGATATAAAGACTATGTTCGACACGTAAGTAACATTCATTTATTCCTTACATATATATATATAAATAATGTGTTTGTTAATGCTATAATAATCACATTTATTTATTCGATAGTGCTTTACAAGTTTTTCGAGCTCAAAGAGGTGCTACAGTGTCGAAACAAAAGTCAAATAACATCACATGGATTCCAATAAAGGTTTGAAATATATGCCTTTAAAATTTCATTTACAATCAATGCACAAATATTTATTGACTTAAATGTTTTATTTTATATTGCCCTCGTCAAACTAACAACATCGACTGTGGGTACTGTGATTGAAATGAAGATTATTTGATTTGCTGGGAAATGGCATGCTGCTTAGGATAGTTATACGCTGCAAGGGGTAGTTCTGTTCTGAAATGTACTTCTGTTCTGAAATGTACTTCTGATAGTTATATGTATATGAATATGTAGTTATATGAATATGACACATTTGAAAAGTTGTGAATATGTAGTTATATGAATATGGCACATTTGAAAAGCTGTGAATATGTAGTATATATGTGAATATGTGAATATATATATATGAATCTGTAATTTGTTCTGATATGAATATGTAGTATATATGTGAAAAGCTGTGAATATGTATTATGATATGTTGTAATTTGTTCTGTGCTGTTATGTAATTTGTTGTGAACTGATTGTGTAAATATGTATAGTTATAAAGTTAATTTGATTGTGAAATGATTGTGAGAACTGATTGTGAACTGATTCTGGATGAAAATGATTTTAGAATAAAAATTAAAAGACAGCGTTTTCTAAAAAAATGTCATAAAAAAACCAAAAAAACGCTTTTTAATAAAACTAAAATAAGAAGAAAAAAAACACATTTTTCAGCGCTTTCTCAAAAAAACGTTGTAAAAAGTGCATTAGAATACACCTACTACAGCGCTTTTTTGAAAAAGCATTGTAATAGGTGCATAATAATGCATCTATTGAATGCATCTATTACAGCGTTTTTTTTTAAAAACGATGTAAAAGGTGCATAACAATGCATCTATATGAATGCACCTACTACATCGCTTTTTTGAAAAAGCGTTGTAATAGGTGCATAATAATGCATCTATTGAATGCTACTACAACGCTTTTGCAAAAAAGCGCTGTAATAGGTGCATAATAACGCATCTATTGAATGCACCTCTTACAGCGTTTTTTTGCAAAATCCCTGTAATAGGTGCATAATAATGCATCTATTGAAACACCTATTACAGCGCTTTTTCAAATAAGCGCTGTAATAGGTGCATGCATAATAAGCGCTATTGCAGGGATTTAAAAAGCACTATTACAGGGATTTATAGCGTTTTTTCAAAAAACCGCTGTAAAACGAGTATAACATGCGCGCAATATATCCACCTATTTTACAGCGCTTTTTTATTTTAAAAAGTGTTGTTGTATCTTTTTACAGCGCTTTTTTATTTTAAAAAGTGTTGTTGTATCTTTTTACAGCGCTAGATACTACAACGCTTAATTTTTGAAAAAACGTTGTAAATGGCTTTAAAAAAGTGCTGCAAAATGCGTTTTTTCGCATAGTGTGTATGTTTTAACTCATACAAATAACTTTTTAGTTGGTAAATATTATTAGGTAAAGTGGAGGTCATACCCATAGGAAGTTTGATGTAAACTTCCTCCATGAGGTCGCCATGAAGAAAGGTGTTCTTAACATCTAAATGGTGAATTTGCCAAGATTTAGATGTAGTAATGGCTATAATAGTGCGCATTGTAGTCATTTTGGCCACAAGTGAAAATGTCTCATCATAATCGAGGCCAAATTCTTGCTTATTTCCAAGAACAACTAATCGAGTCTTGTAGCGATCTATGGATCCATCTGAACGAAGCTTTATAATGAATATAAATGTATTGCCAAGAGGTTTAACATATTAAGGGCAAGGAACAACATCCCATGTTTGATTCTCTTCTAGCGCTAGAAGTTCAGCCTCTATAGCATCTTGCCAACATTTATGCTCCATAGTCTGTTTATATGAGGAATGGATAGAAACAGAAGCTAAAGTTGTTGTCAAAGATAAAGGTGAAGATGGACGTCTTTGGTACACCAAAATGGGCTTAGGTGTTGATTTTCCTACAAAATTGTTAGAAAACAAAGGCAAAACAAATGTGGATGTAGGAGAATGAGTATATTGGTTAGAAAAAAAAATGCATCCTCTTGAAAAATAACATTTCTAGAAACTTGAATCATATTGAGATTAGGATCATAACATAAAACCTTTTTGGTGGCTTGAGTAACCAAGAAAAGCAAATTTAACAGATTGATTTGTGAGCTTGGTGCGTTCTTGGGGCTGAAGATGGACATAACAGACACAACAAAAGATGGACAGTAGTGGAGAGAGCTTCACACCAAAATCGAGAGGGTACAATAGAGTCCAACATGAGAGTACTAACAACATCAAGGCAACAACGGTTTTTTTCTCTCCGCTACCCTGTTTTGTTATGGTGTAAAAGGACATGACCTTAGTGATATAATACCATTTGTCTGCAAGAACTCCTCAAATAAAGAAGATGTATATTCCCCCTCATTGTCAAAACAAAAATTTTTAATTGTACATGAAAATTGAGTCTCAATGTAGGTATAAAAAAATTTAAATCCAAAAAATGCTTCAGCTTTATAGCGCAAAAAATAAACCATGTTAAACGATTATAGTCATCAATAAAAGTGATAAAGCACATATAACGAGCATGAGATATAACAGGTGTTATCCCCCATAAATCATTATGGATTAAGTCAAGAGGTTGATTCACATTTGTTTGATGAATTGGAAACGGTAGAATTTTACTTTTACCAAGTTTACAAGAAACACAATAAAATTGAATAGCCCTAAGAGATGGGGAATTTTTATAGCCAAGAACTACATATTTCATCAAGTCGTGAAGTACATTTGAGTTTGGGTGACCAAGACGCTTATGCCATGTTTGGAAATCAACAGTTGCATAATTACAAGAAATAAAAGGCATAAAAGGACATGGGGACAATAGTGAATAAAGAGGAAAAAATCGTCCAACTTTAGACCTTGTCGCGATCATCTTCCCTGATTGTTGATCATGCACAAGACAATCATATTTTGAGAAATCATCTCTACAATCATTTTCAACTAATTGACCAACTAAAATAAGATTACTAGTGAGACAAGAGGAAACATAAACATTGGTTAGAGACGAAGAAATATCACCAATTTATGTAATAGGAAAATTGTTTCCATCAACAGTTTGTATTAGGAGCATACCAGAGTAACTTGTAACATTGGTAAGGGCAGCAGCATACCAAGAAGAATCACGGGAAAAAACGTTACCTTAAAACCCAAAGCAGAAAAGGCTGAAATGATCATCTGTTGAACCATTTCGGGGGTTAAGACTGAAATGGTGAAATGCGAATTCTGGTTTATAAAAACAAGAGCTATAGAAGGACAACCAGAGGCAGTGGAGGTTGTTGTAGTTATCTTTGGTGGTCTGGTTGGACATACTTTAGGACAGTTGAAAGCAAAATGTCCATATCTTTTGCAGCAAAAACATTGGACATTACTATTGTCTCTCCCACGAGGTCGGTCTTGTACCTCATATGCCACAGGGAGAGAATCGTCCTTTTTTTGTTTCATGGTTGTTTGAGTGAGAAGGCGTTGTTCCTCACGAAGCAGTTCATTGAGACAAGTATCCAAGGATGAGGCAGTAGCTCAGTTCATGAGATTGGACCTTAGTCCCTCAAAATCATATCTCAATTTCATCAAAAATTGATCATGTTTGGTAGTCTTATGAACTTTTTGCGCAGTATTTTTCCCTTCACTTGACATATCTTTATAGACAATGTCAGTGTATTCAGCCCAAAGATTCATAAAATGAGAATAAAACTTAGAAATAGAAATACTTTCATGTTGAAAAATTGTGATTTCATGTTCAAGCTGGAATCGTCAAGCAATGTTGGCTTAACTGTATATTTTCTTCAAGTACTCCCACATCTTTGCTACCATAGCAAAAGATATGAGATTGAGAACGATTTAGGATCAACAGAACCTATGATCCATGCCATGACTTGTGCATCTTTGATTTCCCATTTGGCATAGACATCCTTATGTGTCTTCTTAAGGGCATAACTAGTTTCATCGACATGACCCCAAAGCTCTTTTTCTTTGACAAAAATCTAGAACTGAAACAGCCATGTAGAGTAGTTTTTTCCATTAAGACGGACAAAAAGGATATCATGTTTGTCGGTGAACATGATGTTGAGGGAAACAATTGCATAGAACTTAGGAAACGTCAACAGTAAAGCAGGGAATGCCAACTCAGCAATGAAACTATGATCGTCGTCGGCTAGGAACTATGATTTCAAGAAGAAGAAAAAAATCGAGGAACTTAAGATTTGATCGCAGAATAACTGAGAAATTTGATTTGGATCGCAACCTGCTTTAATACAATGTTAAACTCATAATTTCTGATTGGTAAAATGCGTCATTTTTATTGGAGAATTCTCCTTTAAATAATGTTGATACAAAATGATATGTAACTTTAAGTCTTAGTATAACGACTAATCTATAACTGAACTAATTAATTATGAGAATAATTACATAATTATAAATATCATCAAATCTGCACAATTAATGAATATGAAAACTGTCAATTCCATTGACAATAAGTGTTCAACTGTTCATCCAAAATGGTTGCTTCTTTAATTTTTGTTTGTTAATTCTTTAATTTGTTTTTGAGTCTAATCACTAGGAGCATGTATCACTGGGTTATGGGCCAATAAAACTATACTCATATCTTCATAAGCAAGAGACTAAACTTGAATCACATAACCCACTTTTATAAGTGTAAATTTATCAAACTCTCTTCATCTATCATCAAACACATTTTTACTCATTCAAAGCCTTCCTCCACTTTCAAATTTCTGAAATTCTATGACAAGCTCAAGGTGTTTGCCTCTATACAACCACATTGATCTTGGAAGCGGGTTAATAGAGTATATGAATATATCAGTTTGTTATGTAATTTATTGTAGAGGTGTTCAAACAAACAAAAAACTGAACTAAACTGAAACGAACTGTTTTTTAACTGAACTGGCTTATAAAAATTGAGAATCAAACTATTTTTTCAAAAATAGTTTATTAACCGAACTGATTTTTAAAAACTAGAACCGAACTGGTTTTTCAATTCAAAAAAACTGAACCGAACTAGTTTTTAGTTCAAAAAAACTAGATTCGAACATGTTTTTTTAGAAGTAATTAGGGTAATTATGTAAAATTTGGCATATAGGAACAATAATAAAAACCTATAAGAATAAAACAGTCTAGTTCAATTTGATACATAAACAATTTGGTTCGGTACCATTCATATTATAACAATTCAAACAAGTAGAATTAAGTTAAAATCACTTAGATTCGATTCAGAGCAATAAACCGGTTCACCGATTTATAGAACCAGTTCGATTTGGTTTGTCGAACTGAAAATCGGATCGATTTAGTATTTTCGAACTAAAAATCAATTCAGTTCAGTTTTCAAACCGTTCTAGTTCAGAGTTGAACTTTGTCCACCTATGATCTATTGAATTGTTAGTTTGGTTAAAAGTAAAATCCTTTAGAGTTTGTTATTAGATTTAGTTAAGTCCGTTCAGAGTTGTATGTTGACATGGCATCGGTTCCTTTTTTGACTTATCTTCTTCAATCATAATTTTGTTTTCGTTATTCTCTCTTTCATAGATTCCATTAGAATGAATTATATTAAGTAAATATCTAAACATTTATTTAAATTATATTATTAAATGATAATAATCATCATTTGTTTGAGCAATGATTGAGAATTAATGTTCACAGGTTCCTTTAGAGCATTAATCAATGAGTTGAAAGAGAGAAGTTTGTACAGATAAGTAATGAATTTATTACATTTACATGTGGTTAAATAGTATTCTCAAGAAAGACTTATCTAAAATAGGATCATTGACGAATATTTTTAGGATACTGATTAGTAATATTTTTAAATCTATACGATTTTCTATTTCTTACTTTATTACTTCTTTGTTAAATATCTAGCTATAAACTTACCTAGCTACTTAATTAACAATAAATCTTAAAAAAAATTGTTATATATCTTTATTATAGTTTTCATGAATATAATGCAAAAGTTAATATAATGTCATTTCTTAAAAATAATAGTAATAGAATTTTTTTCACATTTAGTTCAAACAAAAAATTATTATAATGTCACATTTAGATGTAATCACAGTGATCGTAATTACAACCATATCAATTACTGCAAGTGTAATTTAAAACCATGTTAAAGAGTAAGAATTACAATGGAGAATAAATAAGAGCACGTGCTTCTCGAATCGCTTAGGAAGAGAGATCATTATTTTGAAAATGAAATGCTAGTATCCAAATTACCCTTTCCATTTCCATTGAATTCCATGATAGTGTGACCATTGAAGGAATTATCTCTAAATGCTTCCAATGCAACCATTATATCATCATCATCTTGCAACACATAGCCATACATGATCTCTTGACCATTAGTAGTTTCCATCATATTATTACTACTATGATCACTCTCATATGATAGTGAACCTTCTCTTAACTTCAACTCATTATTGGTAGGAACATGAAGCTCCCTACTAAGAAAGTTCAATTTGGATATTGCAGAAAGAGGGTCATCATGATCAATTGCAAGCATGATAGCACAAGAGTTATACATTGCATTGTTGTTGTTCTTGTTTGATAGTGATGATATTGATAAATTTGATGAACTTGAACATAGTAAAGGTTGAGTTTGATTAATTTTGCCTATGATTAGTTTAGTTGGATTAATAGTGGAAGTGGTTTCAAATTCAAGCTTGAATAACATTGATGATCTTGCTTCAGCTTCTAATCTAACACTCTCCCATTGAGCCATGTGCTTGATAACATTGACATTTTTGTCCTTCTTGTTGTTGTTGAATTTTGGTTTATGTGTAGTGGGATCTATGCCCCTTCTTATAAGTCTTTTCTTGATGTTAGTGTTCCAATGATGCTTTATATCATTGTCTGTTCTCTTTGGTAGGAGAGTTGCTATTGTTGACCATCTGTAAAATGCAATGTACACATGCATGAATGACAACTATTATTGTACACTCATTAATTACTATCCTAACAAATATCATATATCAATAATGAGAACTATTGATGTTTAGTAACATGGGACAAGACACAACAAAATAGTAATTTACTTATTATAGGAATAGAGATATAATGTGGTGAGGCTTGAAGCCCTCTATATTATAAGCATTATTATATCTTGAAGCTTCAATGGATTTGCACTCATACTAATCTATTTCTATGCGCTTAAAAATATTTTTTAAAATTGTAATCCTTCCTAAATATTTATTTCAAAGTAAATTACTCATTTTAATTTTCAATATAATATACCTACTTTTTTTATTGTAGCATTTATAATAATGGTAATAGTAAATAGTAACGTGGATCAAATAAGTTTGGTGGCCTAAAAAGACCTTTTAAAATGAGTCTTTAATTTAAAAAAATGATATTCTTTTTAAATGTAAAATAATAACATAAAATTATAGATCTTACAAAAATAATCAAAAACTTTTATTTGTTACACATATTATTTCTAAAATATACAATAAAATTAATTTTTAATTGGCTGTCGGATTTTTCCGTAAAACAAGTTGTACATCAAAATTCTTTTAATGTAGGTATATCATTTAAATAAATTGTAAAAACAACATAGGAATAGTAGCATAATATAAATTTGAACTATGGACAAAAACTCATAACTTTAAACTTTACCAGAAGAACTAAAATATATCTATAAATAAATTTGTAACATTGGTTTAGTTGTTTCACCATTGGGTCGACTCTAGTAAATGGATCAATATATACTTGATAAAGATAGTTTAGCAAAAATAATATTTTTTTCTCTTACTTTAAATTTGTGTAAAATAATCAAATAAATCAATTATTTTACCACATTGTATATAATCTAAATATTCTAAATTTTTGTTCTGAGTTTTTTTATATTAAATTGTATTAGATGTGTCTAAGCTACAAACTAATATAGTCAAAACAATCTAGAAATATATAACAACTTTAGACTATCTATACAAGTGTAGTTTCCATTGCATAGCAAAGCTCCATTTTTAAGTAGAGAATCTTAAGAAAGACGAATTAAGGAAAGCTCACTTGTTCCCAAGAAGATCATGCAATTGAATAATAGTGTGATCTTCCTCCAAGCTGAAGTTTCCTCGTTTTATATCAGGTTTTAGATAGTTAATCCACCTCAGTCGGCAACTCCTCCCACATCTTTGAAGACCTATATATACACATATACATATATATAAATGTGAAACTCAAGATTTATGATTAATATATATTATTGTCAAAAAAATTGATTTACATATATAATAGACCAAGTTTTAAAAAAGTAACACCATTAATTATATATATATATATATATATATATATATATATATATATATATATATATATATATATATATATATGTGTGTGTGTGTGACTATCTAAAATGTAACACCATGATGTTTTTATGTTTATAAGACCGCGAATGAAATTGCATCAACTTGTTTGATTGAGATCAAAGATCACCAATAACCCGCTAATTGCCTCGTCATAAAATTATAGCAAAACTACATTTTTTATTTATTCAATTGTAATTTTTAGATTCTTTATATAAGTCTTTTATGTTTTAAAGCGTGTATAAATTAATTTTTTTAATTATTATAAAAAATTGTTGATGTGTCAAGTCGTATGAGTGATGTTTTAATAAATTTAAAAAAAAATTATTCATATAAAAGTTAATATATTTATCACCTTCATCGTCAATCTTCATCTTAAAACTTAAAAAAATTAAAAATTTAAATTAAAAATATACAAATTAAAAAAATAAACCCTAAATTTACAAACTCGTAAAGAAACCAAATCACACCCAAAAAAAATGCAAATCTAACGTGCGAAAAATACTTTGTTGCAATCATTAGCTTATCATCACACTCAACCTAAAAGGAAGTGTGTTCTCAAATTGACCAACTTGAGAGTTTCCAACAGAAGAAGCACTAATGATGGTCAAAGACCCAATTCAAAATCCACGCATATCATTTCTCATATTTGGGTCAGATGTAAAAAGAAAACAAGATTGTTGTTTTGTAATGCTCATAGCACTAACTGGGTAACCCATAACTCATCAATTCTTCAATATAATTGTTGGATCTAAAGTTGAGCTATATATATATCAAACCGAAGAGAGAGAAAAGTAACGTACCAAATTTGTTGTCTAACTTTCCTAAAACTAAACAATTATAAAATAATAATAATAATAATAATAATAATAATAATAATAATAATAATAATAATAAAATATCAATCACTTCAAGTAATGATAAATGATGAAATAAATAAAAGAATTTGCAACAATGACAAAGATGAATCGAGAAAACTACAAGTGAAAAACTAGCATAACCGTATACAAAAATAAACGTAACAGGTATTATATGTTACATTTTTTTTACTTTTAACATAACAAATAATTCAGACTCTTTTTATACTATTATATAAAAAAATACCATACTAAGTTTGAATCTAACGATTTGAATACCAAACAAAATTTTTGAATGACTTAACGAATTGAATTCACATTAAATTAAGTTTTTTTTTTCGAAACTAAATTAAGTCATTTAAATCATAAAGTTCAGTCATAAATATTTATATATTTTTTTCTCTTATATATGGTTGTAAATGATGATGATATTAATAGAAGATTGTTGGAAATAATGATACTATTAATGAGAGTTAGTGTTGGTGTAAATTGAAAAATAAGGAAGTTTCACATAGGAGGGATAGCACACACTAATAGTGTTTATAAGATGGAGGTATATATTGAACTTGGGGTGTGCCCCAAGGGTACCCCAATTTTGTGAAGGGGGAAGAATGCAGTCAAAATTGACCACCACGTGCGCCGCCGTCCGACCGACTCGACTTGGGCTATCTGATTCATTTTTTCCCGATCAAACCCTAATCTTTGGACTCACGTATCTGAGGGTTCTACTCAGTTGGAAAGACACCAAAAGCTCTCTGCATCTGAGGCTTTTCTCTACTTCTCCCCCTCCCTTTCTCACTTCTTTTCTTTCTTTTGAGTGATCTTAGTACCATATTACAATACGAGTGGCAGTCATTTGGATGCCATATAGAGGGTGTAATTCTAGAACGGTTTTCTACGATGCAGTAGAACTCCGATACAGTGTATTTGGGCTGTTTTATCATTGGGACTTCTTGGTTGATAGTCTGTCTTGCACAATTTGGACAGTGCCGCGAAACTTCTTAAAGAGAGCAACCTAGTCCACGACTCAACCCAGTAATATTTTTGGTGACATAAATTGATTTTTCAAAAGTTTTTCGAAACTCTAAAACAACAATTTTAAGATGTTTCCTTTTGTCATGTCTACCAACGAAATTACTGGGATAGGTTCTTCTACTTCTGATTTCAACAAACCGTTTCAATTTGAGGGATGTCACCTCAAACGATGGCAACAAAAGATGTTATTTTTCTAAACCATGAAAAAGGTTGCCAATGTTCTAAAAGATGACATTCCTGTTGTTCCAGAAACAGTTGAACAAACAGAAAAGGATAAGAAAGCTGCTGAATTAACCCATTGGCAAAATAATGATTACTTATGTAAGAATTATATTCTGAATGGACTTGCTGATGATCTGTATGATTACTACAGTTCCACCAGCGATACTACTAAACAGGTTTAGGATGCTCTAAAGAAGAAATATGATACTGAGGAAGCTGGAGCAAAAAAGTATTTTGTTAGCCGCTACCTCAAATATTAGATGACAGATCAGTGGAAGCTTAATCTCATGAAATCCAGAAAATTGTTCACGAGATCATCTCTGAAGGTATGTCCCTAAATGAACAGTTTCAAATTATTGTTATTATTGACAAACTGTCACATGCTTGGAAAGATTTTAAAAATTCTCTCAGGCATAAAAGAAAAGAATTCTCTAGAAAGTATGATAACTCGCCTTAGAATTGAGGAGGAATCCCGTAAGCAAGACTAGAAAGATGAAGTTCTTCTTCTTGGAAATAACAAGAAGAAGAAATTCATCGGAGCAGTTCTGAAGCCAAACGGCAAACAACTTAAGAATTAGAATCGCACTTTAAAGAACAACAACAAGAATGGGAACCCTCCTAAGGTCCCAAGGCAGCCACCACCTCCTAGAAATGGCCTTTTCCCACACTTTAGTGTGATTTTTTCAGTCAAACTAAAATAACTAAGAGTTCACATAAATCAGTAGTTAGAGAATCTGAACCTTTAGACTAAATACACTATGATATATGTGAACTTGATGGGATGTTAACCAGAAATGGAAAGCGTTATTTCATCACTTTTATCGACGATTGCTTTGACTATACTTTTGTATATCTAATGAAAAATAAAAGGGAAGTGCTCCACATTTTTAAAATCATTGTAACTGAAATTGAAAATCAATTTAGTAAAAAAGATTAAGAGGTTTCGTAGTGATAAAGGAACAGAGTATGATTCTAGTTTATTTAATGAGTTTTATAAAACGCAAGGAATTATACATGAAACTACTGCACCATATTCACCTGAAATGAATGGTAAAGCTGAAAGAAAGAATAGAACTCTTATTGAACTAGTTGTTGCTATTATGCTTAACTCTGGTGATGCATCTCACTGGTGGGAGGAAATCATTTTGACTGCTTGCTATATTTTGAATAGAGTTCCTAAATCTAAAAATAAAATATCTCCTTATGAGATAATGAAGAAAAGACAACCAAACTTGTCTTATCTTCAAACATGGGGATGTCTGGCTTATGTCAGAATCCCCGATCCCAAGCGAATTAAACTCGCTAGTAGAGCCTATGAATGTGTATTCATTTGGTATGTAGTAAACAGTAAAGCGTATAGGTTTTATGACCCTAAATGCGAAATTGATCATAAAGTCAAATGATGTTGACTTCTATGAAAATAAATTTCCTTTCAAATCGAGAAATAGTGGGGGCAACGAACCAAGTAACGTTCCTGAAACAAGAAGCATTGAAAGCAGCAAACAAGGCGAAATAGAAACTCGAATAAGTAAGAGAGTAAGAGTTGCTAAAGATTATGGACCCGAATATATGGCCTATAATTTAGAAGAGGATCCTGCAAATCTTAAAGAAGCTTTGTCATCATTGGATGCAGATTTATGGCAAGAAGCTATAAACGATGAAATGGATTCTCTAGAGTCTAACAAAACCTGGCATTTAGTAGACTTGCCTCCTGGTTGCAAACCAATAGGTTGTAAATGGATATTGAAAAAGAAACTAAAACCCGACGAAACTATTGATAAATACAAGGCACGCCTTGTAGCCAAAGGTTTTAGACAAAGAGAAAATATAGATTTCTTCGACACTTTTTCACCAGTCACTAGATTAACATCCATTAGGGTACTCATATCACTTGCGGCTATTCATAACCTTGTGATACACCAGATGGATGCTAAAACAACTTTTTTAAATGGTGACTTGGAAAAATAAATCTATATCGAACAACCTGAAGCTTTTGTAATTCATGGACGAGAAGTCAAGGTCTGTAAGTTAGATAAATTTATGTATGGTCTTAAACAAGCTCCTAAGCAATGGCATGAAAAGTTTGATAACTTGATTATATCGAATGAGTTTAAAGTGAATGAAAGTGACAAATGTATTTATTACAAATCTGAAAATGACATTTGCACTATCATATGTCTCTATGTAGATGATTTACTCATATTTGGTTCAAACATTCATGCTGTAAATAAAGTGAAATCATTGTTGAGTACCAACTTTGATGTGAAAGATCTCCGAGAAGCGAGTGTAATCCTAGGAATCAAAATTACTAGGTCAGAAAATGGAATTTCTTTGGATCAGTCTCACTATGTTGAAAATATCCTAAAAAAATATAAATACTTTGACTGTAAACTTGCTTGCACACTATATGATCCAAGTGTGAAACTTTTCAAGAACATTGGTGAAGGTGTTAGACAAACTGAATATGCGAGCATCATTGGCAACCTCAGGTATGCCACTGAAGACCCGACATTGCCTACGTTGTGGGACTGTTGTGTAGGTTTACCAGTAGACCTAGTATGGAGCATTGGCACGCTATCGAAAGAGTCATGAGATACCTAACAAGGACCATGAGTCTCAAATTATATTATCAAAGATTTCCGGTCGTACTTGAAGGATACAGTGATGCTGATTGGAACACCTTATCAGATTACTCCAAAGTAACCAGTGGCTATATTTTTAGTATAGTCAGTGGTGTTGTATCTTGGAAATCGAAGAAACAGACAATACTGGCTCAGTCCACTATGGAGTCTGAAATGATAGCACTGGCTACTGCTAGTGAAGAAGCGAGCTGGTTAAGATGTTTGCTAGCTGAGATTCCTTTATGGGAAAAACTTTTGCCAATTGTGTTGATCCACTGCGATAGTACCGCGGCTATTGCAAAGATTGAGAATTGTTATTACAATGGTAAGAGACGACAAATACGTCGTAAGCACAGCACAATTAGATAATTACTTTCTAAAGGAGCTGTTATAGTGGATCATGTAGGCATTGATGAGAATTTAGCAGATCCTTTGACGAAAAGATTAGCTAGAGAGAAAGTCTTAAATACATCCAAAAGGATGGGGCTATTGCCTATAGATCAATGAGTCACTTATGATGGTAACCCGACCTAAAAGACTAGAGACCCCAAGAATTAGGTTCAATGGGTAATAACAAGTCATAGTGATATGAGATGAACGTATTATATTATGTATGAGAGAAGCATGATTCCTGAAGCGATAAAAGGATGAGATAATAGAAACTCTTAATGAGATCTATACTCTATGTGAAGTGGAGTACCTAGCTACAGGAGTACTTTTGATAGACTCACCTATGTGAATGTGGAAGTAGGGCCACTTCCTATGGAATTTCTAAGCAGAATTCCTAGATAGTTATTACTGGGATACGCGTGCAGGACCATAAATGCACGGGCTTTTGAGAATACACCCTATGAAAAGGTTGTGTGTAAGTTTGATGTCAGATATAGAGTTCAAGACTACGAGTCACTCTTGTTGAATCTAAATCTTACTTGTTATCCAAAGGTTCAAGTCAGGAGACACATTTGTTTATGCACGATCTTATAGAAGCGTTTGACTCTATTTCAGATACCTTTTTTTTAAAATTCAAGTGGGGGATTGTTGGAAATGATGATGATATTAATAGAAGATTGTTGGAAATAATGATGCTATTAATGAGAGCTAGTGTTGGTGTCAATTGAAAAATAAGGAAGTCTCACATAGGAGAGATAGCACACACTAGTAGTGTTTATAAGGTGGATGTATGGAACTTGGGTGTGCCCCCAACGGGTACCCCAATTTTGTGAAGGGGAAAAACGTATGCAAAATTGACCACCACACACGTGCGCACACGCCGCTGCTTGGGCCTTGGCTAAGTGGTGTATTATTTTTTAGTCTTTGGACTCACACATCTGTTATTGCCCGGTCAAAAACCTAGGGGAGTTTGGAGCGCACGTTTCTGTTGTTAATAGGTTTTGGAGTGCGCGTTTATGTGGTCAAAAACTTGGAGTGCACGTTCTGATGGATTGTTTGGTTTTCTCTAATCCAGTTGCAGATTTCCTCTACAAATATAGAGTTTTACTCAGTTGAAAAAGCACACCAAAAGCTCTCCATGTCTAAGGCTTTTCTCTACTTCTCCTCCTCTCTTTCTCACTTCTTCTCTTTTTCATTTCTTCTCTTTCTTTCGAGTGGTCTTAGTACCATATTACAAGTGGCAGCCATCTGAATGCCATATTGAGGGTGTAATTCTAGAACGGTTTTTTACGGTGCAGTAGAACTCTGATACAGTGTATCTGGACTGTTTTATCTTGGGGACTTCGTGGTTGTTAGTCTGCCTTGCACAATTTGGAGAGTGTCGCGAAACTTCTTAAAGAGAGCGACCTAGTCCGCGACTCAATCCAGTAATATTTTTTGTGGCATAAATTGATTTTTTTTTAAATCGAAACTCTTAAACAACATATACACTAAGAAAACATTAAAAGTGATAACTAGAATAGAAAGAATCAAGTAAGTGGATTTAATGAGCTAAGACAAATTCTTTGGATGAATTCGAGTTCGAATTCTGATTAAAACAATTTTTGATCGGATTTTAGTTACCTTCTAACCAAACTCTAAGGTTAAATGAACAAAAATGGAGAGAAAAATGGTTTTAAGGTTATTAGTTTGTTCATGGAGGAATTTGAATATGTGTGGGTTGTAGTTCAAAAGTTATGCGGTCATCTAAATAGAGAGAGTACATGTTTAAGGATGGAGCATATAAAAAAAAAAACCAAGAACAAAAGGAAATTAGCGCTCAATTTTGGATGATTGCTGTTTTATTATATTAAAGTTGCTATTTTATTATATTATTTATTATTATTATAAATAAATAAATTTATTGTTTGTTTTTGAAAAGTTAAAAAAAAAAACAAATCTAATATGCTACTTTTTATCTATTATCCGTTTGATTTATCTTTATGTTTTATATGTATCATCTAGAGAGTGTTCTAGAAAAACCAGTTAAGTGGATTCAAACGTCAACATGTGAATTAAATTAAATGTCTCATTATCCAATTTTTGATACGTGTTTTTCAATATTTAGTTCTCATATGAGTTTTTTTTGTAATATATGATTTTGTTCTTAATGAGTTTGGTAAATTTAGAATTTATATTTTTAAATTGGAGATTTTAATTTTTTTATTTTAGGGGTTTCTAAATATATTAACTTTTAAAAAAAATTAAAAAAATTTATTTTTTAAAATAAAAATAAAAATTTTATTTTAAAAATAAAAAATAAAAAATTTATTAAAAAACTATTTATGTAGCTTGACACATTAACATTTTTTGAAAATAAATAAATAAATGATTAATTTTTGCACGTTTTAAAAAATAAAGAACTTATATAAGAGGAAAAAAATATAAAAGATCTAAAGTGTTATAAATAGGATTAAAAAACTAAAAATTGTAATTTTGTCTAAAATTATAAAATTGAGAAATATGACTTTCATGAATGTAGAGATGATATGTTACCTGCTCTGGCAGGCAAAGAACGCCAGTTTTCATGGCCATGTTGAGTAACATATGCTATAAGCTTTTTGTCTTCTTTTGGAGTCCATGGTCCTTTCTTCAACCCTACCTTCTCACAACATGGCCTCCTAGTACTCATTTTCAAATGACAAACTTGTAATTAGATATAGACCTTATGCTTGTTCTTATACGATATGCAAAAGTCCAATATATTGTAACCCTACTTATAATAGTACATATATTTATGAACTAATAAAGATTATGTAGTTTGTAGGTGATAAAGTTCAAATGATTCAAATGAATTCATAACATGTGGTTAAAGATTTCATCTCTAGCTAACTTATAAGCATGTGGTTAAAGATTTCATCTCTAGCTAACTTATGTCTAAGAAAATAACACCTATTTTAATAGACCATATATTTAATACTATGTTTGGATGTCGAAAACAGTCTTGTCTTAAAATTGAATAAATATTTTTTTGTCTTTAATAAATACACTTAAATGACGTTAAGTAATTTTTTATTATTAAGAAATATTTATCAACATAAAAAGGATTATTGAAAAAATAATAATTAATAAAAAAACATTTTTATTATTAATATCTTTTTTTAATGGAATTATTTAATAACTTGAGTGTATTTTTTCTCAATATTTCACTCGTTTTAAACACAGTAAATGTATGTATATTCACTCAAAAAATTTAAGACTCAACATTTTTTATGTCTATCATTTTAATACAAATTATTTTAAAATGATTGATAAATTCCTTGTTAAGAAAGTGATTAAATAAAATTAACGTATAACTTGGTCTAATAAAACAAATTATAGCCATAATAAGGGTTTTTGTGGAATTTTGTCACTAGTGCAGCATCAGTCTTATTTCTTCGCAAATTAGACGGAAGCATCCTTTGAGTGGACCCCATATAAAACAATCTATCTTTTCCATTTAAGAGAGAACCAAACAGATGAAGGTGCAGATTCTCATTAACTTTCTTCCTTTTATGAATCTTTCCCCTTACTTTAATTGATACCAAACATAGTGTAAATGCATTTTGTGCCTAAAAAAATAGGACTTGTTTTAGCGTCCATTTATTTTATAAAAAAAATTGTATTGTCATTATTTAAAGTATGTATTTATTTTAACTTATTAATAAAATGAGATATATTTTATTACCAAAAATAAAATGAGATATGATTCGAAGTGATTAATTATAATTATGAAGAGAAGATGAAATAT
Source organism: Cicer chorassanicum (assembly GCA_037974735.1). Lineage (NCBI taxonomy): Eukaryota > Viridiplantae > Streptophyta > Magnoliopsida > Fabales > Fabaceae > Cicer > Cicer chorassanicum. The sequence continues at coordinate 10,016,635 of JBBPBP010009778.1, read as the reverse complement.
TATTTATTATAATTATGAAGAGAAGATGAAATATTATTTAAGTATGATTTATTTCTACAAGTATAATATTAAAAACAACTTTTTGTTTTAAAAAATGCACGGATTTTTTCATCTTTTATCTTTTAAAAAAATGACAATATAGACTATTTTTACAAAATAAATGAAATGTTTACTTTTTTAAAGTCTTAAGAAAAAAACTATTTTTAAAATAAGTAAAAAAAACAAAAATGTTTTATTTTCAAAATAAATTTTGAAAGCCAAAAAATTAATTCACAACAACCCTTTACTTAGTTTTTCAGTTTCTCTATGTCAAAAATGAAAATTGAAAATGTTTATAAAAGCAATCAAAGCCCTTAATTTCTAGGTTCCGACGAGATGCTTTGTTAATAATTCCGTACGTCCTAAGAGAATCAAAGCCCTTCATCATTAATATATTAATCTATCAAATTTAAGAAGACGGAGTCATGATAGTGGTAGGTTTAGTCCATGGCCATCCATTATTATTATTTCCTAAAACTTGCTTCTTGTGAGGAGACATTTTCTCTTCCAACGTACTCCCGACAGTTCAAGTCCCAAGCATAAACATGCATGCACCTACTCCCTTGCAGTTGCACCCTTCAAATATAGGAGGTGTTTTGCCTACCGTCAGTAACCTTAAATAGTGTCATTAATACAAAGAAATATTTGTCAAAAATAAAAAATACAAAACACATAGCAAGGCGAATTGAGCGGTCATCGTCTACTCTATGTACAATAGTACTATTTGTCACAAAGACAAATATCACGAACAAGTCATGAATTAATAATTACTTGTGGTTTGACCAAAAACATTTGTGGATAAAAATAAAAGAGATGTAGGTACATGTAAATATCACCCTATCCTGATGTTGTCGTGAAGTAACTACTTCGTGAAAATAATCATTTTCCTTCTATGTATGGTATGTTTGATCTATTGGATTGTATTCATAATCATAGGGTTTAGATTAAGATTCTCTTCATTTTTCATATGAAACAGAAAACTTTATTTATGAGATAAAGACACAAGTATGTTTTTTAGCATGATCTATTTTGAAAAATATTTTGAAGGGCGGGTTTTACTATTATATCCCTTATGTATATTTCTCTCTTTTTTTTTTGTCAATATGTATATTTCTCTCTAAAATGAAATCTTTTATTTCTTTTGAGAAATAAAGAGGATGTCATCTTTGAAGACTTTATCTCCTAATTATCTTTTTTGATTTCCTTTTCTACCCATTAGATTAATTTGGATAGTTCTTGTAGTTGGGATTGTTCTTGATGTTGGGTAGTCGTTCAAAAAAAAAAGAAACATAAAGATCGACCACTATTCTAGGTAGTCCATAAAATATAACTTTATTATTATATTTATTATTGTTAGATTTCGCTAGACCATGAGATCATATAGTGCATCATATGTATGGAATCTTTTTCACTCAACGCCTAACCTTACCCACACCATCATCTCTAACGATGGCAAACAACTCAAATCTACTCTTCCAAGAATCTTTGATATCACATTGACATTCATTATATCACCATTCTAGGCCTCTCATAACTCATAAGAGTCCCACAATGCTTCCCATTCTGTTCGACGCGATTGTAGATGATCCTCCATCATCTAAGCCTCTAATGGCCATATCTCCAAATAGGATGGAAAAACATCATCAATGTTTTTGCACACATGATAACCAGGGGGAAGTTTAGATTTCATTTTCCATACACACTTCCAAGAAGCACCGCAAAAAAACGCGATTGAAAGAAGCTTGTTTGGCAAATCTGCAGAGGATCCATGTATATGTATTCCTTCATAGCAGCCACACTACTCTTCAGCAATTCCGCCAAACTTGATTTCATCACTTGGGATGAAATTGAGAATCAAATTACCATGAACCACCGATTGAATTGAAAAATGAAGATCCTACTAGATCTAACCGCAACTCAGCTCACCTCATGCTTACCATTCTACAAGTGAAACAGTTTAAGGTTAAACACTTCAGTGTTTGAAACTTAGTTTATTTTTAAAATTTTCTTCAAGGCAATGTCATCGTTTTCTCATTGTATCGTTTGCAGCGTCGTCCTTTTTTCAACCGCACTTGGCATTACACATATAAATAAAATGTGAAGGATACATTGTGGAAACCCATCCTTTTTTAGGTGAAAGAACAAATCGAGTTACACTTCATAATTTCCAACTATGATCCAAGAGTTAATTCATAATCGACAAATTAAATATAAAAGTTCTCAACTCGGGAAACATGATGTTTGAAAATCATCATATAGAAATTATTTTTAAAAAAGCAAGAGCGCATCATGCCCAAAAATACGACCCACCTAAATTGGCCCCATTAACACAACAAAAAAAGACCACCTATCCTTTCAGCAAAGCAAGCAAAAACAATAAATGTCAAACTGTAATTACAAAAGCAAAAACTAGGGGGGATCAAATGTCATTCATCCGCACCAACTTGATATAAAGTATTCGATCGTCCCTCCCGGTGTTGCTCTCCAATAATGCACTCTGTACAAGCTCCTGTTTTAATAGAGAACATTAGAATGACAGTCATAGAGAACACAAGAGGCAGAAAAATAAAAAATAAGTTGCACAAACTTCAGAAATATTCACACACCTTCACATCCCTGTGAGAAAGGAACATCCCCAGATTGTGGATTATTATTCTCATATCTTCAACCTGGAAATAAACATTTTTCATCAGTCATGACGGATGAAAATAAACTAATAAATAAAAGACTGAGATCGTTACCCTAATGTAGCCAACACGGTTCCGATCAAAAAATCGAAAAGCCTGTCATTAAAAATAAATCAAAGCATTATTTCATCAAAACCAAATTATAGCAAATAATGCAGTAGATGTATAGATGACCAAAGAGAAACAAATAACCAACAGAAACAGAGTATACAAGAAAAAACAAGTACCTGCAACAATTCTTTGTCCAAAACAACCTCCTTAACAGCAGGGGTTTCTTTCTTACTTGTATCAGCCTTGCCTTCCTTTTCTTCATTGAGTTGAACATCAGCCTTGGACTCATTCACCTCATCTTTAACCTTTATTTCCCCTTTAGAAGTTTCATCTGCTGCTTTTTCGTTGCTAGTAACATTTTCAGGTTCATTATTTGCATTAGCCTCTTGCTCAGCATTTTTATCATTACATGAGTCATGTTGGGGACTACCATTTTCCATTTCCTCATATTCTTCAGGGTCCTCTTCCGGATCTTCTTCCATATCTGATGCATTTTCCATCTTCACATCCTCCTCCTTACTAGAGTTGTCATTCTCGGCAACAGTTTTCTCATTATCTGCTTGGGTTGGAATTGATGTGTCTAAATTTGGCTCGCTCTTCACAGAAGAATCATCACCCTTTTGACGTTTTATGGGTGACTTGTTTGCATTATCTTTGTCAGGCCCCTCTTCTCGCTGCCTCTTTCGCTGAGCTCTTTTCATTACAAATTTTGTGCGCAGTTTCTGAAGAAAAATTGGTAAGCCAAACTAGTTAACCATCTTTAGAGAATCAAGTCAACCATAACTTAACAAAAACAACTGTAACCAACCTGAAGAAATGTCAAAATTCTAGAACCCATTTGAAACTGAAGCATTTCATAAAATGATTCAGCAAACAATGAAAGCTGCAAAAATAACAAACCAGAAAAGCAGAATGTCAGTTTAGAATCAGCAACAATCCCATAGACAAATAATGGAGAAAAATGTTGCATTGACAAATAAATAAAAACATGTAAACAGACCTCAAGTGTTGATTCTTCAACATCTTTTTCAGTATAATCCAACAATGAATCCAGAGACAATGATAATGACCGTATCTGTACAAGAATTGACATTAGACATAAAGTGCACAAGATAGTAATGTAAATGTTTCTTAAGTCAAGCTAAAGATACCGTACTTTAGAATCTTTTGTCCCTTTTGTTTGAATAACGAATCCAGGGTGCCGAGGAGGTTCATCAGATTTCCTCTTCTCTTTCACTTCTTTACTAGATTTGCCTTTGGGCTCAACTTTTCCATCTTTCTCTCTTGTTACTTTCTGATCTTTTGATTTATCCCCAACTTTCAGTTTCCCCTTGACAGCTTGAGTGTCTTTCTCAGAGGCTTTTTGTTTGACTATCTTGGATCCACTCTTTTCCCCATTTCCTTTATCATCCTTTTTGTCATCCTGGTAGGACTTCATTTCATTTTTATTGGAATCACCTGCACCTTCTTGTTTCTCAGAGGTTACCTTTAACTTTTTCTTAGGAACTAACTTCACAGTTTTCTTTGCCACTGACACTATTTTTGTGTCTGCACCAGTAGTCTTCTTGCCAGAGCTCTGTGTGCCATCCTTTGCAGGAGCTGCATCAGCATTGTCTTCTTCCATTTTATCAGACTTCCCGTCTATTTTATTGGAATCAATTGCAACATCTTTCTCCCCGGACAAGGGTGTTTTTAACTTTCTCTTAGGTACAACCTTAGTAGGTTTCTTACCCTCAGTAACTATGGTGTCTGCATCAGCAGTCGGCTTGCCAGTGCTGTTTGTACCATCCTGTGCCTGAGGTGTTGCAACATCCCCTTCATTTTTAGGTTCAGAAACCACAGATTTAGATGCCTCGCCAACAACCTTCTTTTTTGGTACCCGCTTGATAATTTTCTTCTTTTTTATTACTTTCACGGTAGCATCATTGGTAGCTGTATTAACTGCTGGATCTGGCTTGTCCAGAGGTTTATCTTCAAAACTGTTAATTTCCTTAGCATTTCCCTCTCCTCCCTCAGTTTTCCCAGCAGGAACTAGCTCCGAAACCAAGTCTTTTCCAGAGGTTTGAGTTGCAGTAGGATCCACAGAAGACTTGACCTCCTCAGCAGCAACATCTGATGCTGCCACTTTATCTGCAACATCCTTCTCACCTGGTTTGTCAGTTTGTTTCTTGGCAGTATCATTTGTCTTATTGACGACTTTTTGTTTCACAACCTTCTTTATAACTTTCTTCTTCACAGACTTCACACTGCCTTTGGTTTGTCCAGGGGTAGTTTCCCCTGGCTTTTTTTCTGCACTCTTGCCTACACTTAGGTCTGAGGCATCCTTTTTAGCAATTGTATTGTTACTCACTCCTGCTTTTTTTTCATTTTCTTCCTTAACAGTATTACTGTCTTTCTCCTTTTTATTGACATTTGATTTCCCAGATGCAGCAGAATCCTTCTTCTTATCTGATTTGTTTAAATTATTGAAAAAGAAAAATAATCACAAATACAGATAAAAATAATTGGAGTGAGAAGAAAATGGTACCAAGGGAATGAAGCAATGAATTTGAAAGAAAGATACAACTATACATAATTGGGATAAGGAAATGATACTATGTTATGTAAAGGATGAAGGATATCTACTGACCATTTGATTCCTTGATAGCTCTTGATTTCTGAAATATTATGAAAACAACATTATTATAAGATAACAGTAGAGGAAATGTGGAAAACACACAATGTATACGTAACATGTATATGTAACAACCTAAACTAATGAAGCCATACCTCTTTCTTTAAAGCAATTTGATGTTCTCTTTCAGCCACAGCTTTCTTGTGAGCAAGCCACTGATGACGCCATTCATCTAATGAAGGGAGGCAATCAGACAAATCGGGAACATAAAGTACAGTGATTTCCTTGTGGCTAAAGAAACCATCTTTGCCAATTCGATCATAATGTATCTGGAAGACATAACAGCTTTGTTAACTAACTTTTTTAGTTAAATATGAGATATTGTGTAAGTAACCAAAAGATATAACATAATCTCAGATGAAGGAAATATTAATAAAGGGGCAACAGATGCTCCAAAGAATATTAAACCAATAAAATGTAAAAAAGATAATTACTGACAACATGAAGATATAAAAACTACAACGGTAAATGTGACTTTTTCATGCAGTGTCGAAGCGGCATGCCCACGGTAAAAGTGAAAACTTAAGACAATAGCTGTTGACAGGTTCCTAATAGGGGTTTAAACATAAATAGGAACATTAAAGAAAAATAGGTGCCTTCCAGTTCATACCAATAAATAGTCAAAAAAATAAACTGCTACCTCAAGAAAACGGTTCCAGTGTTGACACTTCTGCAAATCAAGCTGAATAATATCCTTTGTGTATCTGTAAAAATAGAGAAAATGCCCATTACTCAATAGTGGAAAGCATAATTTTTTACACCAACAATCATCTCATCCTGTCATAGATATATACCTAAGGGCAGTTCTGATCAAAGAGTTATCTTCATTAGATGGATCACCCCCATCAACAGGTTCCCATGGACCACCAACTGCCATGAAAGAATGGTCTTTCTTAAGGACCGCAAACCTAAGGAAATTGCAAATATGAGGAATGCGGTCATCAAAAAGTTTATCAGATGACAGCTCCTCCAAAGCGCCCCTACTAAGCCCATTCATCAAAACTACCTGAGACAAGGAAAAATATTACTTATCGAACAGTAGAAACACCAAACCTCTTACAAATAAACGGGGTAAATACCAATGGTTCAATATCAAACAGCAGACCAAATATATGACTGCATATAACCATAAATTGTATACTTGACAAAATTATCAACGTGGGTAGCAGCACAGAGCAACCGGCCCCATCAACAGGATAACCAGTATAAAGAAGACAGTGAATACTATATAAGAATAAATACTTGGAAAAAAAGCAACAAATTACCCAAACCAACAAGTCAATAGCAAAATTGGAAAAGACAAGTGGGCATGGCTGGATATAGAACCCTGGCCGGGAACTAGCAGTAACAGATAATTGTCTAAGAAATTAGGACGCACTGATATAGAAGCCCAAATCAACAAGTCAATAGCAAAATTGGAAAAGGCAAGTGGACGTGGCTGGATATAGAACCCTTGCAACATGCCCAACTTTAGATGGAACAAAATCAATAGAGTTTGGCCATTTTTTGCAGCCAAACATTAAAATATCAGAAAAATCATTTGGAGCAACAGAACAAAAGACCTGGGAATAGAGGCTGGGGCAGCTGGAAAAACAAGTCAACTAATTATTCACATCAGAAGATTCGGGAGGGATGAAAAGTAGCATGTATTATTTATTTAAAAAGAACTTCAGTAGGTAGAAGATAATCAGAAATCAAGTCAACTAATCATTCACATCAGAGGATTCGGACAGAGTTGTCAATCGCAGATTACGGAAAATAGCAATTTGTTCAAATTCCACAAGCTACATTGCTATAGCTGCTGTTTGACAACACTTTGTACTAAATAGTGTATCAGAGCACAATAGTGATTGGTTCAAATTATGCTACATATATTGCTTTAGCCTCTATTAGACAACATCGATTAGGATGGGACTAGACATCTTGGGTAGCAAAAGATAATCAGAAAATAAGTCCACTAATGATTCACATCAGAGGATTGGGATAGAACAACAGATATCTTCACAGAATTTTCGCAGATTTGAAAATGATCAATTCTCAAGAACAATAATTTGTATGCAAACATAGAAGTCTCTTGACAACTAATTTATTAGAGTTCAAGATCCCAAAACCTACTTTTGGTATTAAATAACTATTAAGAAATAAAATACACAGAACAAAAAGATTATAATATCGTGTCGAAGCCACAGTGATTGATGACATTTAGATCAACAAAATGCAATTCTTCAAATCATATCATATAAAAATTAAAACAAAATAGAGAAAAGCATAGTTTATACAACTTTGATTTTAAACCTACTTTGGCATTCCAAACTGTATTTCCTTGTTCTGAAATTGAAGGTTGTCCCGTCAAAAGCTTTCCAGACGAGTCTTTAACACTTTCTTCTTCAACAAAATCATGCTCAAAACTGCCCAAAATCATATTTATTTTACTTGTAATTTCTCAAATGAAATAACATGAGAACCTTATGGAAGGGAATGCACAAACAATTAAGAATATATTCTATGCACGAAGAATAAAGCAATTTTTATGAATAAATAAAAACCAATTTAGAGCATTTTGTGACTTTGAAGAAAACAATACTTTTTCAAACAGCATATTACACAAATGTTACGACCAACAATCAAAACAATTTGGGAAGACATCCCACCCAAATATTTGTTTACCCCTAACCTACAGAAATACAAGACATTTACAAAACAGACAAATAAATTCTCAAACTTTTGAGCAAAATGCAAAAACAGTGGAGACATAAAGAGAGGTACCTGACCGGAGTATGGATAGACAGTTTAAGGTTTTCCTTCGGCCAGTTTACAACAGCCTAAAGCATTTGTGCAAAATAATATGAAGTCAAAATTTACCATTAAGGAAGAAAGTTATGTTCAGGTTCGTTTATTTTCTTAAAAAAATTTATCATAAGCTTATTGAGATTTATTTTTAAAATGTATTTATTTCCCTCAAAATTATTTATTACCACAAGCAAACAATAGTGTACCTTAGAGAATTCGGGAGGGATGAAGAGGCGCGTGTATCGCTTGTCAATTGAGAGGTAATCCCTCTCAATACTCACCAAACAAGAAGGGTAAACCTGTTCAGGCAGATTAGACAATGTAAATTCAATTAATAAAATTAATATAACTTGAGAAATCATGCAACAGTATATGATAGACAAAAAATTAAAACATAAAGCAGGTCTACTTTTAAGGAAATCAATGCACTCCTTCTTGAAGTATAACAGTGGACTGATATTCCTGTGTGCATTCGATAAGGATAGAAATACTCTTAAAAACATACATGCACTTTTATCTAGATGTGAGTCAAGGATGCAAAGAACTGATATGGAACATTTGAAAGACATCCCAAAATAAAAAGCAAGGCCTGACTATAAGGAACAAAAAGAAAGCAACTAACCACCAGAGGGAAGAACGGCAAAGAGAACATAACATAGGGTTTGGAGAAAGGGAACAGAAAAGAACAATTAAAACCCAAAAAGCAAACAAGATTTCTGAGGATGCACACTCAACAAGGACAACGAAGACAAAAAGGAAACAAAGGCAAATGAAATGTCCCCGCATCATTGAATCAAATCATGTGGGCTAGTAGAGAACAAGAGTGAATTACTCAATAAATCGAGTCCAAGGTTTAAAAAAAGGGTTCAAGTGCAAAACTATTAGCTATAACAGGAAATACTAAGTCTTATAAGGCAATTATCCAAGGATCTCCAGAGGAAAAAAGCAGCACAACAGGCTCCTTGAAGAGAAATATTCTCATAATTATGGAACAGCCAAGTTTTCATTTCCTTTTACCTTGCAGACATATTCTCTCCGTTTTTCTTTAACAGGTGAATGGTGCCTTCAGCATAACAGAACATTAAGTTAGTTACAGAATGCTGCAAGATATACAAGCAGCTAGTTATTCAGAACCAGAGCAGGACGCAGAAATAGAAAAATCATTAAGATCCACCTATGTAATGCGACACGATGTGGGGAGTCCCGTCGTGAAGATTTTCCCTCCTTTGTCAAAGACGAGCCACGAGGATCTTTTGAAGTGCCACGGGGATCTTTCGAGGACCTCACTGGAGTTCGTTCAAGTCTAACTTCAAGTGCACGTTTGCGTTCTCGCTCCCTCTCCTTTTCCCGCCGCTCCAGCAAGCGCTCCTTTTCACGCTCCTTTTCTCGATCTCGTTCCCGTTCTCGCAATCGCTCTCGTTCTTTCTCCCTTTCTCTGTCCCTATCTCTGTCACGCAAGCGATCCCGGCGGCGCTCTTCTTCCCTAAGTTCAAATTCTCGCAGGTAACTAGCCCGGTCATCCTTCCGATCATGTGACAGCAAAGTTCCTGAGTAATCCAAATCCATAGCACTTCCATGAAGACCTTTTCCACTGGCATAATCCCTACCAGGTGGCAGGCTCACTCCATAACCAGGATTTGACGCATTCTGGGAATACAAGAGATCATCCACATTTCTCCTTGGTGCTGCTCCTAATATTGATGGTGCATGTTGTCCACTATATGAAGTAGCACTTAGCATTGATGAAGCATGGGGATCAGAATCAATCCTTCCTCCATAGGACATGAGATCTTGGGTTGGGTGACGACTTGCAGCAGCCCGTGCTGCAAGATAATCAGTTTGTCTGCCAGAAATGTGTTGCTACTTAGTGTAGAGAGAAATATTATTACCATTTAACACAGCCAGGCACTGTTGAACAGCTTCTGCCCAGTGTCATCAGAAATTCAAAAGACAAAACAACTGCTTTACATATAACACTCAGAATAGAAAAATGTATCATATTAAAAAAAATAACATCATTTCAAACTATCAAAAGTTGACTCAGATTGATATTAAGCAGCATTACCCAAACATGTACTGCAAATTATTCCAGAAATAAAATGAAATACCTGGTACCGCCATCCAGTGAGGCAGCTTGCAGAGACTGAGATTTCAGCAATTGCTCTTGTCGAAGCAAAGATGCCTGATCAATGCGGTCATAAATTTCTGGTTGCTGAATATATAATGAATGCAATATATGATTACAATAAATAAAAAAAGCATGTACTAGAGGTAATTTTCTTTCTTTTGTTTTGCAACAAGTAGCAATCATTAAGACCTAACATGGATTCTCAGAGAAACAAATAAGGCGAGTAAAATCTTCTCTGGGAGTAAACACACACCTGATGTTGATGGCTATATCCAACAGCATCAGTAGCATAGCGTCCAGTTGTATCGCTTGCTAAGTCCCTACCAAGGTAACCACTCTGTCGTTCACCATATTGCCTTCGATCTAGTCCAGAGTAATCCAAACTCTTGTCACCATACAATTGATCAGATTTGTGGCCATACCCATGGCTTGAGGACGAAACATAGTCACCAGAAGCAAACTTGGGTGAATCTGAAACACCCAAAGAATATCCACCACGAGCATCTAAAGCTGACGATCCAGCTCCCTTAGCACTCAATGAAGGAGCCTGTAATTGAAAACATAAATATATATAACTAATTTTCCACATGAACCATAGCAAAAAATAATAATAAAATGAGAATGATTCATAAAACACTGACCTGCTGCGCAGTGCTCAGAGCAGATGAACCATAAACAGAACTATACTGTCCTCCATACTGAGCAACGGAAGCATGAGCCCTATAAGCATCAGCATCCTGAGAACCACCTAATATTCCTGAATGCCTTGAAGCTGCGGAATGCTGAGCAGCATCATGTGCTCCAACGGAAGCTCCAGAATAATTAGCACTCAACTACAGTCACAAAATCCAAAATCAACGCCATAAGCTATAAACAAAACTTCATGCCTTAAATATGACAATTTATATATCTAACAAAAGAAGGTGCCGCCTTATAATGCAAAATATTGAAAGATGGGAAATTTCAATCCATTAAATAATTCATGAAAAGTTGTTGAAATATTTCGAAACTCTTACGTTTTGGCCATATGCGGATTGACCCGTGTACGATTGGCCGTAAGCACCACTCCCTCTGGAGGAATACATGTTGATCCTTCAAGAGAGACCAATCTTGAAAGCAAGAACAATTGATCAAATCATTAGTTAGAATTACAACAACAACAACAAAACAGATTGGGGATTTTCTTTTCTCACTTGATTATAATTTTTGACTCACCGATTAAAGAAAGGGAAATCGAGATTCGCAAATTTGTGCGGAAACTCAGCAGATGAGAAATCGAATGGAAAAGTTCGAAGTGATCGAATGGGAAAAAAGAGGGCGAAGAAACCCTAGAAAGAGTAGAGAAGAGTGAGTGAAACCTATCTTTGTCTGTTATGCGTTATCGCAATTCCAACTCGCGAAATAACCGAGCGTGCTAATTTGACATGAAGAGCGTTTTCATTTCTGCATTTCGCGGGTATTAATCGGTTTTGGGCCTGGAGTCGATGTTTGCCTCGGCCCAAATATAGAGCCAGGATAAATAAGACTATGTTCATCCAACGTCCAATTTTTTAGTTTTTTATCGGGTTTTAATTTTTAGCAGGGTAAAATATATTTTCAGATCTTAACTTAAGATAATATATTCGGGGGTAAGGAAGCAAAATAAGGGGATAGATGACCATTCACCTAAAGATTTTTTATTTGATAGAAGGCTAAATAAGATTTATGTGTGTTTAGATTTGCAGTGAGTTTGACAAAATTACACTGACGCTAAGTTTTTGCTAAAGTTCTAAAGTGTTGTTTTAGTCAAAAGCATGAAGATTTAATGTGATTCTTTCAATCTCATTGTGAATCCAAACAGCACACATATTAAAAAGGGTGTGAAAAGTGCATTAGAAATAGTGTGTTATGACGAATTGACTTACCATAGTTACAACATATGCAATGTATGGTCTAGTCTCAACTAGACACTGACACATTTTTTTATCTACTACAGCATCTTCTTTTGTATTACTCAATTTCATATTTGGATCCGTATAAGTACTCGCAGGTTTACATGTCATTTTCCACGTCTCGTTGAGTAAATTTGTAAGGTATATTTGTTAAGATATAAAAATGTCTTTGTGGGAGTGTGTCACCTTGACTCTTAGAAAGTACTTCAACTTTGAAAATGTTTTTATTACAATACCTTAGTCAAACACTAACTTAAGACTTGTTACTCCCCTTCGTGGCAAGAGGTTGATGAACAAGGTGTGATCTTTTTAACTTTGTTTGCATTGACGGATATAATTTTATCACTCTCCAATGTTATCTGTATATAAAATTTTCTCCTGAAGTTTCTCATGTAAAATGAATTTTACAAATCAAATTGTTGTAATTTCCAACCATAATTGGCAACAAGAAACAAAATTACCGTGATTGTATTTGTGTATGCAATTGGAGCAAATGTCACTTAAAAGTCAATTTCATAGGTTTTTGTGAACCGTATAGCAACCAGTTTAGCATTTTATCATTCAATTGATCAATCAAACTTTATATTTAATCATGTACACCCATTTGCATTTAAATATCTTATTCTGTTCTCCAATGTGTCAATCTAAATAATCATGCATTTCTTCTACTTTTCATAAGATAATGCCTTAGACATAGTAGTGGGTGAGAAGATAATGCCTTCCTTCCACTTCCATTTATAAAGAAGGCTTTACGGGTGGGTGGGATTTTTCAAAAAGAAAGATAGTTTGAATGGGGATATAAAGGCTGTTTGGTGTATTTTTTAGTTCATTTTATAATGGAAACTGGAAGGTCTGTGTCATCATGTTTTGTTTGCGTTATCATTTTATCCTATAAATTTGAAAAATTACTTATCTCATTAGAAGGAGTCAAGTCGGGCTTTTGAACTTGTGTTGATTCAGAAATAGCTTTTGACTTTCTCAAGTAAACTAGATTATTTCCATACCTTATATCTATTTCAAGTCTAAGTTTAGATGCATGTGCATTTAAGTTTTTATGAATTTTATATAAGTGTGTTTGACGGGATACCATATGTGTTTAACTTAAGACATGTAAAATTGAGCATATTTGATTCTAGACTAGAAATAATCAGAGTTTTTCAAGTTTATCTTCCCTAAAACTCCTTGTGAGTATAAGGTTGAGTAAAACATGTGTACCCCTCATGAAAGGTTACTTCCTACAACACAATTTTTTTATATGGAGGATAAAAATATTTATATCCCTTTTCAGTAGAGGAATACCCAACAAAAATACATCTTAGGGTTCTAGGATTTTGTTTTCTCTTGTTTTGATTATGGTTATCAACAAATGAGACATACTAAAACTCATTTGTATTTTTGAGTTTCTAGGTTTCGAACCCATAAATTACTCAAGAAAAAATAAGATTTTTATCAAACTTGGTGGAAAAAAAGATCTAAAACTCAACCCATCTCTAAATTTTTTAAGTCATATACTCGAATTGCAATTGAGTTCATCAATAACTTCTATAATTTTTTATGGGTTTTTTGGTATATGCTTCAAAACTAGAAATTGAAACCCAAAATTCATTTCATATTTTAGGTTGCAGCTGTAGTTGTTTTGAGCTCGAGCAAACACACAAAAATGGTTGCAACATTCATCTCTTGCATCTCACATTTTTAACCAAACTCAACTCTCTTTCCCACTCCATCTCACTTCTGATCTAATTTTGAATTATATATCCAAAAACTAATAAAAATAAGAATAATTTCTCTATCTTTTTTTACCTTCAATATCTTCATTCTCTAATTTGGCTTTCAAATCTACTTTTCTTTACAAAAATTGTCAAAAAGACTCATTTTCTCCTTAGATGAGTTTGAAGAACAATAACAAAGTTGAATGAAAAATTAATTAAAAAAGGTAACGGTGTACACATTTTAGGATTTAAAGGACCAATCTATTAAAAAAAAATTTAAAGGATTGCAAAATTCAGATTATTTTTTAATACCAATAATTTTAGTCAAACATGTGTCTGTAATTATTAATGGAAGCTTTATAACAATATATGTTATTACGAGTTTAAATTGTTCAAGAAATGGTTAACAAAAATTAGCACAAACTTGTAATATGGTATCTAAGCTTCTCTTTAGTAATACATTTTTGTTAATACATTCTAAAAAATAAATGATAAACAACTATACTTGGTTTTAGTGACACGCGTAGTTAATTTGTGTGTTTATCGTCAATGTTTCCAACTACATTTGGTTTATGTGGCACTCGCCACTAATTTGTGTGTTTATCTTCAATGTTTCCAATGGAAAAATATATACAACAATAACATCCCATTAGAGGCGCCATAGAAGCTATCGTCCCGAATGAACTAATATCTCTGACATGCTTACAAAATCTCAATAACATCTATGTACTTTTCATTTTAATTATATTTAGAGTTAACCTCAATTAATTTTTGGAGATTCTAAAACCACCATTTTTTGGAAGACCGTATTTAAATGAGGCTTTCTAGCTCAACTAGATAAAGCCTACAACCCAATAAGAATAGCTTGAAGTTGGAGCACGTCAAGTAATTCGTTTTGACAACTCTAGTATGTAGGTTTGGTATAACAAGAGTTAAAAAAATATACAAACTCATTTTTCTTTTAACACATGAAGAGACTAATGCACAAGTATATCCCCATTTAACAAAAAAGTCTCCAAAATGCCCCACTCAGAAAAAAAAAAAAAAA
>JBBPBP010009778.1:9950068-9995186 GCA_037974735.1 Cicer chorassanicum | reverse complement strand
ATCTTATTCTTTAAAATATAATCGCATAAAGTCTTATTCTTTAAAATACTATTATTTTTAGAAAAACATATAAAATAATAAAATATAATATTTATTATTTACATCACTCATTTAGTCAAATATGTACATATTAACACATTATAGAAAACACACATATAAAGAAAATTAATCATAAAACTAATCAACATATATCTAAAATAATTTTAACACTAGATTAATTATCTAAAATAATATTTAATTAAATAAATAGTTTATTATAAAATTTGGGATGTTACACTAAAGATTAACATATCATCCATATATAAACAAATCATAACACCATTTATGTACTGTTGGTAGTGTTGACCAACTATCACCAAACCATGACACTTTTTCCATTTAATCTCTTTACATTGTATCACATACAATTAATAAGCATCTCAATTATCACATACACAAACTTTTATGTCATTCTACCTTTTACTATATTTAATAATCACCTACATTTAAATTTAAAATTCTAATTCCCTTTTCAATATGTCCAAGTCTAAGATATAATACATTGAATGTGTTAAATATATATTGCCACAAGCTAATAAAGCATGATCATAAAATTTCTCATAATCAAATATCATAAGGTGGATTCAAACATGTAAGTCATCTACTCCTTAACAAATAAGAATTCGTTTCATTTATATTAAAGAAACCATTTCTTCATAGTTATATTATAACTAATACATGTATCATGAATTCTATTTGTTAATTCAAGTTTCATATTTAAATATGTTCTATGGTAAATCCAAATAAGTATCACAATAGACAATAAACGATGAATAAAATCATTAAGATTTTCTATTAGTTTCTTCCATGAATATTTGTAAACTTACAATAATTCAAAATAGATCCAAATCAATTTCAATATCAAGGCAAGCAAGAAATAATTACTTTCATACTATCATGCACATATACTATGAGATCATCCATTCTAAATAAAATTAAAACTTCTTGCATGAACCAATTAAAACCCCACTTGATATTTATGAAAGTTACTTACACTACTTTTATAATAAACTAGTACACAAGCATGCATCATAAGTCAAACATATGAATGCTAATAAAATCATATACTTGTTAGTATCAAAACATGAACTCGTTGAGCATTTCAATTATGAGAATTTCATAAAATCATATAAATTTATAACTATATAAACTTTATGTTCTACGACCATGGTAATTAACATATACGCCAATTTTGTTTCTAAAATTAAAAGGTTCAATATAAATTTTACAACATATTGTCATTTCAATTTTTGTATTTCTTTTTGTCAACAATTTCAAAATATAAGATTTGAAACCAAAATATCAGTCAAGAGTCAAATCCATACAATGACACTAATAAAATACAAGACATAAATTGATTTTCAAAATCCAAACAAACAAAATTCATGCATATATAAACCAGAATAAAATTATCATCAATTAAATATGTTAGCAAATCAACAACAAGACATGCAATCTAGACGAATATACTATCCTTTACTTAATATATGAATAACAAACATAAAATATATTAATATAAATTGATTATGTACCTTTCACCGTAATTATAAATATGTGATTGTTCATCCGCTACAAGAAAACTAAGAATTTGTGCCGGCCAAAAGCCCTCACAAAGGGAGGAAAGCAGATACAACAGGCACCTTTGTGGCGGCCAAAGGCGGCCACAAAAGCTGGTTTTTTGTTACCATTTGTGAGGGCTTAGGCCGCTACAAATGATAAAGTTGATTAAAAAATTCAGAGTTTGTGAGGGCCAAGGCCGCCACAAATTCTCCCTTTTGTGAGAGTTTAGGTCGCCACAAAGGATGAAACGGATATAAAACAACAGTTTGTGAGGGTTTAGGCCGCCACAAACTGTCTCATTTATGGCCGTTTTGGCCGCCAAAATGGGTGACTTTATTAAAAAATAATTTTATAAAATTCGAAATTAATATTAAAAAATAATATTATATATAAAAAATTAATATTAATATAATTTAACAATTAAAAATATAAATATAAATATAAATTAAATTTAAATAAAATATTATATATAAAAATAAAAAATATAATCTTAATATTAATTAAATTATTACTACCAAACAAAATAAAATATTCCAAAATTAATAAATAATGTCATACAAACCAAAAATTAAACAAACCATAATTAAATAATAATGTGTAATATTTTCATACAAACAAAAAAAATAGCAAATATTACTTGAATACATCAATCATCATAATAATTCCTTTGATTATTAGCTCCACTCCCTCCATCATTATTTGATGGAATATCACCCAACAACAAAAGTCCCTCAAAAGTATTATTAATTGGTGTTGGAGATAACGTGGTTTGAAATTGCATTTCATCTTCAAGTACACCATCACTAGTCGACGGAGTCATAGCTGGTTGAGGTTGATTTAAATCTGGTATGATCAAACCAATTGTTGGCATAGTTGGTCGATATGAAGTTTGATCTGCTTGAGGTTGAGGAAACTGCTGTGAAAATGATGGAACATACTGATAATTATTAAAATATTGTTGTTGCTGAAACATTGACTGATGATGTTGCTAGACGGCTGAGTTTGGAAGATCCTGTTGTTGCTGCTGGAAATTTGGAGGCGGTTGCTACTGTTGGAACAGTGGTTGTTGCTGCAAATACTGATGTCTTGAATATTGTTGTTGGTGAGGCGGGAATTGCTGATAAAACGCAGGATGAAATGAAAATTGTTGTTGTTGAAACTGCAGATGTTGCTCTTGAAACTTTTGTTTCCATTCTTCATTTAGTTTATCAATTGCTGCTTGTATCAGCTGTTGTGTCTTTTCTTCTAGCTCACTTACCCATTATTCCTTTAATTGGTCAACATTGTTTGTCGACGGATGATGAGATCGATCCGTACTAGCATAAGAAGAAGACATCTCAGTCTAAATATATCCGGTTGGACATATTACAAATGTTGACGATAAACTACTGGCACCCAACACACACCCTTGTCATAAACTGTTGTGTCCGAGCAATATCATATGTCAAGACACCACTTCACAACCTCTTCAAATCGTCAATCAAAGGTTGTAAAAAGATATCAATACTAGTTGTAGGATTAGAAGGACCTGATATCACAGCAGCCAAGAACATATAAGGTTTAGACATACACATATCAGGAGGAAGATTGTAAGGAGTAACAATAACAGGCCAACAAGAATAAAGAGTAAACGATGCTTGTGTATAAGGCGTAAATCCATCTGAGGATAATCCAAGTCTTACATTGCGTGGATCTGACGCAAAATCAGGATGCATTTGATCAAAGTGTTTACATACCTGACCATTAGACGGACGTCGCAACTCACCTGAATTTCTTCTATTCTCATAATGTCACGTCATATTTCCTACAGTTTCCATTGATGCAAACATTCTTTGTAATCGTGATATAATAGGTAGATAAAACATTGCTTTCCTTGGAATGGATTTTCCCCTACTTACCATAGAGTTATTCCTTTGGCGATACATTGATTGTTGACAAAACTTACATTCAACTAAGTTGGCATCATTTATACAAATTTGTTGCCATAATACAACATGCAAACTTTATCACAACAATCAATCCTCTTTACACCCAATCCTAACTTTGAAACTAATCGTTTAGCATCGTAATAACTTTGTGGCAAACCATCTCTAACAGGTGTTGCATCTAGCATCATTTTAGTCATCAAATCTAAAGCTAAATCAGGAACATGAAACTAAGACTTTAGACCTAAAAGTCTAATCTAACTTTGAGTTTGAAGATCCTTCAAACAACGGTTTATTTGTCTCTTTCAAAAGACCTTAAAATCTCTGCGATTCTTCATTTGGAAGTCCATCAGCATTGTCATATTGATCTTCATTGAATGACAAAAATCCCAACAACATCCGAAATTATATCATTCATCACCTCAAAGTGCTGATAGTTATAATAATCTACACCTAACATGTTAGGACTACTTAAAGGACTTATATTATTCTCCACACGTGTATTAGTACTAGGCGCTGTTGGAGACTCTTCCCCATGATTAGTCCAAATCCAGTAGTTACGCAAAAATCCATATTTATATAAATGCACTCCTATTTCATCTTCACTCTTAAACAGTCTACATCGACATAAACAACATGGACATCTCATCCCCCTTCATCTTCGACAATTTTCTACACTCTCGCAAAATTGAGAAACTCTTCAACCTTGTTAGCAAAATGTTGTTTAAGACTTTCCTTCCAGGAAAATTTCTATCACACATCCAACTACGGTCTATATCCACATGTGTGTGTGTGTGTATATATATATATACTCTGAAAATTAAATAAATTTTACACGATCATTAATAAGATCGATGTTTTATATATAAATTGCTTTATTTTTCAAAAGTATTATATCTTGTTATTATTATCTACAAATTACTAAATAATAAATTATGACATACTTTATATGTCAATTAAGGGAGCAGTTACAAACAATATAATAAACTATATTAGTACTTATTTTTACAAATCTTACTAATATTAAAGTTTAAAATTAGACCTAATTTTAAAAATAATATATTCTACATTCTAAAATAAAATATTAAGTCTAAAAATAATTTATAATCATATAATTTTTTTTTAATAATAATTATATAATTTACTAATCTATATTTAAAATGCATTACATACTAACTTGATGTCGGGTAGTGTCTGACTTGAAACTTACAAACAACTAACAACTCTTCGCAATAAGCACAATAGCACCACTGTCGAAATAAAAATGAAATAATATTAATTAAATAAATAAAATATAAAATAAAAACTTACCGAAATTAAAGAGAGAAGGTAGAGAGAAAAGTTAGAGAAAAAATATTTGTAGAGAGAAGGTGGAGAGAAAATTTAGATAGAAGGTAGAAATGAAAAATGAGAGGAAGAATGATATTAATAGGGAGAACATTGAGCATTTGTGGCGGCCAAAGCAGCCAAAAGCCCCAACGGTACAATCCGTTTGTGACGGCCTATGCAGTCAGAAATGATTGCCTTTGTGGAGGCCTAGGCAGTCACAAAAGGCTTCCTTTGTGACGGTTTTTACCCTAAGAAAATTGCAACTTGATGCTTTTGTGGCGACCTAAGCCCTCACAAAGCTCCAATGTTGTGATTTTGTGATGGTATAGGCCGTCACAAATTTTTGTTGAAATTTTCAATCAATCAAGTCCATTGTGAGGGTATTGACCGCCAAAAATTCAAATTATTTTTTCCTCCCATAATTTTGTGGCCGTTTTTGGCCACCACAAAGGTTACAATCAGTCAAAAAAAATATGTTTGATTTGTGAGGGCTTTTTCAGCCACAAATAACGTCCAACTTGAATTTTAGTATTTGTGAGGGTTTTTTCGGTGACTAATTTGTGAGGGTATTTTTCGGCCACAAAATGAGTGTTTTCTTGTAGTGATCTTCTTTAAAGAAGCAACCATTGTTCAAAAATAAATTAAAACCAAAATCGAACCTAAATATTGTTGGATCTTTTGTTGGGGTATGTTGCAAATCTTGAACAAAAAGATGATGAAATTGATGATGATGAAGGTTGCACACATAAATCACACAACGTGAGTATCACATTAAGTTTTATATTAAAAAAGTTTTGTTTTGTTTATTATCTTTGTTGCTTTTCATGTATCCTTTTTTATGAACCAATGTTTTAGTTTTTATATATTGTTTTCATGTTAACTTTGTTCATATAGCAAGACTATTTACAATATTTTTTATAATACTATCATGTTTGTCGTTTTGTATATATGATTTTATAATTTAAACAAAATTCATTTTCATATTCTAAATATAAAATAAAATATTGAATTTAGAAAACGCATTCTTCAACAATCAATATTATGTGAAAAAATTACAAACCTCACACAAACACTCATTTATGGTTTTACTCATTCATGTAAACTTAAAAATACTTAGAAAAATAAGATAAATAAAAAGGATAAAAATAAAAACAACATATTGTTATCTCTTTCTTCGTATCGAACTCGCCCATTGTTGGACTACCTAGTTGTTTTCAAATGCTTCGTTTGGTATTATTCTCTCATGACCGTCGCACAAATAGAAAAGAAATTAAAATTGACAAACACACAAATATTTTATACTAAGAACTGCATGTGTTTTGATTTTCCTATTGCACTTGAGGATACGCAGGAGCAAGATCTTTCTCTTGTCAAACCAAATTAATAAAAAAATATGTTTCCTTCTTTTACTAATGTAAATAATATGTTTTATTTTTTTGATTATTCTTTTTGGGGTAATATAAACAATTAAATAAATAAATAGTTTGCATACAATTAATCATAGGGTAACCGTTTTAATGAACGGTGTAGGGTGATAATATTTTCTCTACTCGTAATTGACTCTCGAATCCTAATTTTTGGTTCAAGATCTTCATTTTAGGTTTCATCCAATTTTTCCTTTAACAAAAATAACATTGGTGGCGAATTTTTTTTTACAGACAAATCGGACGTGACAATATGCAACCACAAGTATAAGAAAATTGAGGTTCAATCAATAAATTGACTTGTAATGTGTACGAGCTTAAAATGAAATCACAAAGGCCACAACCAAAAACTTCACAGACGTTGCCAAAAGTTGTATGAACAACTTAGGGTGGAAGTAGGTTATATCGAACTATGCTTTGCAAAGTTAGAGTCTGGCCTGTAGTAAAAATATTAAGCATGAGTCTGATATATTACTTGTCAAAGGTCCATTATTAAGGTCTGTCATGACATATTTCAAAGCCCGAAAGCCTGTTTTAAAGTCATCTTCACTATTTTTTAGAGTATCTAACATTATAAAGAACAAGTTAACATGTCAGTGATTTTAAGTTTAATTTTGATATCTAACATGATCTTTTGTAGTATCTAACATTATATCATATCATATTTTAATTCTATTTTATAATAATACATTTGAATATGTCAATCATTGATGTAGATCGTTATGTTTAAATTATAGAAAATGTTAGTAAATTTATTATTTAATAAAAAAAATAGAACTTAATATTATAATAGTAACAATTTATTTTTATATTTAATTAAGTAGGTCGGCGTTGTATGTCTAAAAGATTTTATCATTTATCTATAGTTTGATATTTTTAGCTAAAT
The DNA here is from genome assembly GCA_037974735.1 of Cicer chorassanicum. Lineage (NCBI taxonomy): Eukaryota > Viridiplantae > Streptophyta > Magnoliopsida > Fabales > Fabaceae > Cicer > Cicer chorassanicum. Next base: position 9,988,023 of record JBBPBP010009778.1, on the reverse strand, counting down.
AGATTTTTTTTTTTTAAATATTGACTTGACTTATATAAAAAAGAAATTAATTTATCGATCGGTCTAACTTATTTTCACAGTCGCTGCTAAAAATTGTGTCGATATCATCAGAAAAAATGTATGGATGATATCAAAATATATAAAAATAGTTGTCGAAAACTATAAAGACGATGGTCAATAATAGAACTTATTTAGGCAAAATTTCTGATTGATGTTTTAAAGATATCAAACATCGATTCTTATGTTTCTAGTTATCTCTTGATTACTGACTTGTGCTGTTAAGTGATAAGTTACAAAGACGTGATTTTTGGTTCAAAGCACAAGCAAGTTAACCTATAAGATTCGCATGATCGAACCATACATATAACTTCCTATTTAATAAATTATCCTCAAGACATGTGTATTTATTAATTAAGGAAGCATTTTTAACATGCAAACCTGGTCATGTCAAATCACAAAAAGACATAATTCGTACTTACAAGGACGAATAGGGAAAGAGCACATGCACAAAAGAAAGTCAAAAAATTTACTCTAATATTATAAAGTAACAGAACCTCTTGTGTTGTTCTGCGAAGGTGATTAGATCAAAGAAAGTTCTCAAGTCGTCATCAAAAAGTGAAATACAATTATAACAATTGTCTCCTAAAGATCTGTGGCAAACAGATATATGTGTTAAACTGATCAAACACTAACTTTTAGTGAAAATATTAATTTGAGTGTGTTGAGTTTTTTTTTTTGTTTTTTTTTTTAATTTTTTAATTTCAAACTTATAAATTATAATTAAATTTTTAACAAAATTCTAAAATATCTTACCCAATAACCTTCACAAATTGTGTAAAAATTTGAACAAACAAGCTGTTCAAATTAAAGAAAAGTGAAATTGTATGCTTGCTGAAGCAAGTAGAATACAAATTGAAATCGGAAAAAAAAAATGTCACGTGTAAATAGGATGAGAAAGGTTGTTGGCTCAACAAAGTTAATGAAAAATTTCACTCTAAGCGAAGATTAGACATAACTCTATATTAGAATGAACTAAAATAATTGTTTGTACGTTATTCTTTCTACTTTACTCTGAATTTTTGAAACACCAATCACATAATTATGATGTTTTTAAATCATTTTTTAAAAGAACATTCTCAAAAGGCATAAATAATTTGATCAAATTTGTGTCCAAATTTTACTTTGAGATTGATTATTTTCAAAAGCAATTTTAAAATTTTAAAAAACGTCACAATTTAAATTATCATTTTTTATGACAAACTTGTTAGTACATTATGTTTAATCAATATGATTTAAGAATATTGACATCAAAATGACTTAGTCAGATTTGCTCAAGAGTTGTTTGCAGAAATAAAGTCCCCTAAATGAGAAGCTCTAATGATGCCATGTCAAAATAGAGAGAATAATATTTTTGAATGTGCTTGTCACTCAACAACCATGATATTATATGAACATTAATAATATTATATTTCTAATAAAAACAAAAAGGTTTAAAAGATATTTAAACAATAAATACAATCTAAAACTCGTAATTTTTCTTTATATTTAAGACATAAAGTTTTTTCATAAATTTTCTTATGTAAGGGACCTTAGGCAATATTTTATTCGGACAAAAATACTATATGCTGCCGAACTAGAAGACATATCTAGTGAAAATAATATTTTTAGGCGAGAATGAGAGAAATAATTTTAAATTATTAAAATTAAATTAACAATAAAAAATAGAAGATTCAATTTACACCTCACGTGACTTTTCCTTGAGTCCCTTCACACTCTTTCAATTTACTACTACTACTACTACTACTACTACTGCTACTACTATTATGCTTAAATGTGAAGTAAAAATATCAATTATAAGGAAGGGGGGTTTCAATTATAATTGTCCCTTTTGAAAAATTCCTGTTAAAAAACTGAAAGTTTTACTCAAGATTGATCTTGGTTATAACGAATATCGATTTTGGTTAGTGGAAAAACAGCAATATCAATTTTATCAATATAAAAGCTGATTGTAATGCATATAATAAATAGAGATAGAGAGATCACTCAAGCATGTATCCTGGTTCACCCAACCTTGGGCTACGTCCAATCCTCACAAATGTGAGATTTTCCACTAAGTGCTCAAGGCAAGATTGTTCTTGGTTGTTACACAACTTTCGTAGATCAATCTTGATCTTTACACAACTTCCACCTTTCTACCTTAGAAAGGATTTCCAGATTTACCTTAGCCTATTCCAATAAGGATTTCACAAATTACCTTTTACAACATAAAAGGATTTCCACGCACTTCTCAAGCTATGATGATACACTAGCTTTGAGTTACAAAGTAATGATGATGAAGATGTTTAGAATCTTAATATTACTCAACTCTTGTTTGAGGAATAAATTCTGTAACTTAAGACTTAGGTGTTACTGATTTAAGCACAACATAAAGAAAAAGATTTACAAGCCAAAGAATGATATTTGAGAGAGCTCAAATATGGATGTGAGATTGATGCTTTGCTTGGCACTTTGAGTTGTATTGTGTTCTTCATCTTGATGCTGTATTAATAAGCTTCAATAGAGGTTGGGACAGCTCACATATCCGTTGCGATGAAGCCAGTTGTCATAGGACAGTAAGTGAACTGAAGCAGGCCAAAAGCAAGAGTGAAGAAGCTGAATCCAGGAGCATTCTCGCAGTCCAAGATCGATCCTCAGTTTAGTTTAAGTGATCTGACTTTTGTACTCGATCAAGTACTGTTTTTGAGGTTGCTTGTGTGCTTTTGAGTCAGTGTGCACTCATGATTTGATAGTACAACTGTGATGTACTTTTACAGCCTGTACTTGTACTTGCGTTTGTACAACATGAAGAATGATATTGCTTCTTATATTCCTTCATGAGGCTTGTCTTTGATTCTTCCAATTATAGGTTGATTTCGTTTTAGGCTTTTCTTGACTTATTTTTGATAAAGATATAAGATTGACAAAGCTTCTGAATTGCAATATTCAGCTCAGGATTGATCATTCTTGATTCTGAAGATCAATCTTCATTTTGCAGAAATCTGGCAGAATTGATCATTCTTGATTCTGAAGATCAATCTTCGTTTTGCAGAAGTCTAGTAGGATTGATCTTTGCTCTGCTGTTTTTGCTTGCTTTGATTTTAATGATATTTGATTTGAATTACTTGGTATCTATCTTGTTTAACACACTCAAATACACAAGTTAAATATCAAAACACTTAGAATCATAATTATAATTCTTAATTAACATTTTGTTTAATCATCATCAAAACAATTAATTAGAGATTTTGTCTTAACAAAATGTACTTTTAATCTCTATAAATACAAGTCATTTTAATTTTAGTCATTATAAATTATTTTTTTATTTACACTTTGTAATTTTAAAAAGCCTTTTAAAATGTCCCTCCTGAATTTTTTATAATAAAATATGTTGAATTGGTTAATATTTGTTGACATGGTACTATGTGATGTGGCTATTTATAACGACGTAGAAATATTCATTTTTTAATAAATAAAATATTAATGTTTATTCATTTATATATTATTAATAAAAATAAAATACAACAAAAATAGACAAAAATCATAAATTGGACCACATCAATGAAAATCACCATCACCTTTTCACTACTTCTATAAAAATCGTAAGCCCAGAAATTATTTCTTCTATTTTCTTCTTCATCATCCATTCTACAACTTTCATCCTCATCTATATTTCTATTTTCATCATTATCCACAAACACAACTATAACTCCATAAAATTCCTTCTTTCATGGAGTTACCACTTAAACAACTCTATTCAGCGACGAAACTTAAATAAATATTTAGGAAATGTCAATTTTATTAATTGATAAGTTAAATATAATATTTTATTATATATCAAAACTTTAGGATGTAAATTTACATTATGAATACAAATTTTTTTTGCAAACACAACTATAAAAGAATGACGAATTAAACTGAAAAATTACATATATTTAGGAGAGACATAATTATGGATATAACATATTGATTTGATTCGTATGTTTGGAGAAGAAAAAATCTAAACAAAAAAGATAGTTAATTTGATTGAAATTTTACAATTTTTCTCTCAAAATTGTTATACTAATAAATAGTATGTTGATTTGGTTATGTTTTATCATATTAACATTAATAAAAATTAAAATTTTTATTTTAAAAATATAATTTCTTTTTCAAACACTATATTTTTTATACCATCAAAACAATTACCCATACTCAAAAGTATATTCGAAAAAGCGAAAATAAAATGTATCACAACAAAGACAAGCTCTCACGTTAGCTGATGACTTGTCCATCTAATAACCACAGCACACGCACAATAAAGTTTTTTTTTTTAATTCCTTTTTTATAATTAATTAATTAATTAGTGCTTATCTTTTTAGTTCCAAACAGGTCCTAATTAACATACCCCTTTGAGAAAGCACACGGCACACACGCGTTACTTTGGTAAGTGGAAGGGTTGTCTGATGAAGAAATTTTGAATCAATTCTAAAATAATAAATTATTTATTTATATAAATAATATATTATATATTTAGTTAATTTTTTATGAGAAAATAATTATATTAATTACAACGAAAGTTGAGAATGATATGATGAAGAAATTTTGAACCAATTCTAAAATAATAATTATTTATAGTTTATTATATATTTAGTTAATTTTTTTTATGAGAAATTAATTATATTAATTACAATGAAAGTTGAGAATGATAATTTTTAGTGCCATACATCAAAAATGAATTTAACAAAAAAAAATATAAATATACCGTTTGAACAAAAAAAAAGAGCATTGTGACCAAGTAGAACTAAGAAATTAACACATCTATTTGTTTTTCTTAGAGAATAATTAAAATAGTAGGTTCAGTTCGTCTGATGCAATATAGAGATAATATCTTTAATGATGATAAGCATGAGAGTAAAATGAGTATGACATTTTTTGATCATGGAGAAAAGAGCCAGAGAGTCGGTTTAAAAAATAACATTACGAATAATTTTATCACGAGCCAATAAAATACCATTGAAAAAGCCCACATTTCCGAAAGTAAAGATTGGATACCACTTTACCGTAGAAACTACATATTAAATCATCATTCTGGTCGCAAAGGATTACCCCATAAGCCGAGGAGCCATCGATATGGGTTAAACATCATTAATGTTCATGTTCATAACTCCACAAAAGGTTTAATCCCTGCTTTTTAAGAACCTTACTCTTGATTAAAGAATTATGAATAAAGTCAACTTCGTTAGAAATATAATGCCACAAATCACTCCCTACTTTTGTACTTTTGGAGAAAATCAAAGAGTTTTGGTCTTTCCAGAGTTCATTAATCGCCACAATAAAGAACATTTTCCATGTCCAAGGGTTGTTTTCCAAAAGATCAATCGACACGTTCCCTGTTAAGTTGTATTACCCTTTTAGATTCCATACCCCCACACTTTGACACCTTTACAATTATTCTATCATTTTCACCTCTCATTATTGAATGTTTTTGGACCCATTTTATATCCTACATAAATACCAAAAAATTCATTATGGAATATTTTTTTCTTCCAAAATCCGGTTTAGAAATTAACATACCGTAAATTTCGATTTTGAAATTTCTAGTATGTTAAAAAATAGAGAAAAAAATATATATTCAAGAAATTTTGTTTTTGAAATTTTGTTATGTAAAAAAAAAAAGAAAAAATTTTACATTCCAAAAATTTTGAATGAAATTTCTGATATGCAAAAAATGAAAGAAAAAAAATTTCCACATCGAAAATTTCTGAAATATAAATAAATACGAGAGAAAAAAATTTACATACGAAAAATTTCAAAAATAAAATTTTGGTATGAAAACAAAACAGAGAAAAATATGTACATACTGAAAATTTCAAAATGAAAATTTCCGGTATGTAAATAAAAATCAAATAAACAAATTTATTTACCAGAAATTTTGAAAACACGAAACTTTTTGTTTGTAAAAAACAAGAGAATTGGTCAAACAAGCATTTCATGCTCTTGTATATAATTGAAAACAGTAAATGTACCTTTCTGCAAGTGGTGTCCAAATTTTCAACGCAAAACTATTGCGTCCAATTTAAAGTCACGAGTAGGATAGTTCATTTCATGCGTTTTCAATTGTCATGACACATGTGCCACTTTCTTCTTTTTTTGCATTAGGACACTCCCCAAACCTTAATAAGAGGCGTCGTAGTAAACTTCATACGATTTTTCTGGTTGTGGTAGAATTAATACGAGTGAGATTGTCAAATGCTCTTTTAATAGTTGAAAGCTCACCTAACACTTTCTAGTCTAAGTGAAAGGTTGATCATTTCTCATAAATCGTTTCAGTAGAGCTATAACCTTGGTAAAAACCTTCGACAAATATTTGGTAACAACTAGTCAAGCCAACAAAACTTCTAATGTATGTGATGGTTTTTGGCCATTTCCATTCAATAACTTCCTTTATAAGAGTCACACATGCCTCAAAATAATTAACTTCTTCGAACCAAAAGTCACACTCCGACAAGTTGGCATACAACTATTTTTCAAGCAAGATCGACAAGAGTTGACGTAAGTACTCCTCATGTTCCTCATAACTCTTAGAATAAATTATAAGATCATCAATAAATACCACTACAAACTTGTCCAAGAATCGACGGAAACTCCAATTCATGTAATCCATGAACAAAATTTATGCATTTGTCATTCCAAATGACATTACAAGGTACTCATAATGTCCATAACAATTTTTGAATGCAGTCTTTAGATTACCTCTGCTTCACCTTATCTAATGATAACTAGATTTCAAGTCAATCATAGAAAACACCACGACTGCTTGAAGTTGATCCATAAGGTAGTCGATACGTGTAGAATTTCGGAAGGCACTATCGACTCTTGAATTTCATAATTTAACTCATCTTAAAAATGGTTGCACATGTAACCTTCATCAAAATTTTGGAAAAGTATTTGAAGTATTGGGTTAGCTGTAAGACCCATAGTTTTAATTTGTACTTTTTGTTTCTGATGTGTTTTTATGTTGAATTATGAGGCTTTTTAGCCAATTTTAATGGTAATTTGTGTGTTAAATGCCAGAAATATCTTTTTGAGACCATTTAAAATTATTTGGCGAGAAATAATTTATTTATTTTACGAAGAATTTATTACCGCACGGTTTTGCTAAAAATATCTCTAGTTGCTGGAAATTTTAGCTGTCAATTGAGTTGCGACGAGAGTAGATATTTTTATCAAAATAGTTTGAGATGTGAGGGAAGTGATGTGTATAAGAATATTTAGATATTTATTGATTTGATTTAATTATAATATATATATATATATAATATTATGATTGTAAGTAATAATATATATATATATATATATATATATATATATATATTAGTTAGTATATAATATATATGTTAGTATATAAATATATATGTATATAGTATAAGTTAGTATATATTATATATGTGAGAGAAAGGAAAGCAGAAGTTCCTTGTTCCTCGCCTGCTTCTCGCCGTTCCTTTTCTTCCTTTCTTTCATCAGTTTTCAAAACAAAAAAACCAAAACCCACAAACACAAATCCTTATTTATTTACTAGATCTAAGCTCCATCTCGAAAAGTGACAGAAGGGAAAGTTGTTCACCTCCACGCTACAGTGCTAGTGAACCAACTTTGGAAGCGACGTCGCGAACAAAGTTTTTACAAGAATAAATCGCGGTGCCATAATCGATTGTTAGAGCTACCGTTGAGGTAAGGGCTCTTTTAAAACTTTTAGTTTGCATTTAGGACCTTATATGTGATTTTGTGGAGAATAAATTTGATGTGTTTGAGGTGTAGATTTGTGGAAAATGAATTTAATGTGTTTATGGTTGAAAATTTGGAGATTTAAATTGGTGATTTATGGTTGAAATTTGGAGATTTAAATTGGTGATTTATGGTTAAAAATTTGGAGATTTAAATTGGTGATTTATGGTTTAAAATTTTGGAGATTAAATTTGGTGGTTTATGTTTGAAAATGTGGAGTTTTGAATTAATGTTGATTATTTGATTGTAAAAGTTTGGTGTGTGAAAAAGATATAATTATGGAAGTTGAATTTAATATGTTTGAGATGTGGGTTTTGGTGATTCAAGTTTAGTGTTGTTTGTGTGTTCATAATTAATATTATGAATTTTTGAGATGTTTATGTGTGGATTATGGTTGAAAATTTTGGAGATTAAATTTGGTGATTTATGGTTGAAAATTTTGGAGATTCAATTTGGTGTTTATGTTTGAAAATGTGGAGTTGTGAATACGGATGATTCATGATTAAATTTGGTGTGAAATTTTGGAGTTCGAATTGATTGAATTTGTTGTGTTTGAGATATGGATGTGTGGTGAATGTGCAATTGATGTATCCATAATTGATGGCGTATGCGTTATGAATTTTATAGATGAATATATGTTCGAGTATGCTATGTGAAAAGATTGAAAAATCATTAGTGTTAAATGAGTATTAAAAAAGGGGAATCTTTTAATAGCTGCATTTACTTAATGGTTGTGGTGAAAAGAGTCCGAGTATGCTCATGCATTTCATAGTACATGGTGACCGCGATGGGCCATGATGATAGTGGTGACCGGATGGGCCACGGGGTGATGCCATGTGAATTGTTGGTTCATCTTATCCTTGCAAGGATTATCGCGTCGTGCTGATCTGTGACAGATTGCACTCTAGAATGTGCTGATCTGTGAGCGGTTGCACTCTAGAAAACAGTGTAAGGCCTGTGAGAGGCGACACTTTAGTAAATCATGCTGATCTTTGAGAGATTGCACCTCGGTAATTAGTACTGGCCTGTGAGAGACCGTACAATTATGATTTACGCCCCTTCGAGGAGGGTTTTGGTTTGGAATTCCGGAATCATGTGCATTGGCATATACGCATTACATTAGGGTGTTTGGCACGCGAGTCATGTTTGATATACTGTGATGGTTGTATATGCATACTCGGTTGTTGTTTGTAATTGTGCTGTAATTGATGAGTGTGATTGATTCATTTTGTGTGGTAAGTGTTGAATGATTGCGAAACGTTTTCGAAACTGAAATCTGCAAATTTTCACAGTTGTATTCGGATACAAGGATGTGGTATTCAAATACGACAATGCAGTTTGGTTAAATACTTCACTTTTCAACTTTGATTATGAATGTGTGGCATATGAAAACCCTTTCTAGATGTATGCTAAGTTGAAAGGTTATTTTGTGCATTTAAAATTTAAATGCTAAGTGATATTTGTTAATTTCGGTTGGTGACCTTTATAATTATTGTGGAAACCTGGACTTTGCCCTCAGATGAGAATCAGGATCGTCCTACCAATTAGTACTCTGGAGATGGGAACAAAGTTAGACTTACCTGACCATTGCTGTGTCAGAAGGATTTATGCGGGGCGCGTGGAGATCACCTGAGTTATAGTTTTTTTGTATCATGATCAGATTAGATGGCTGTATAGGGGCTAGATGTCTATCTGTTGTGGTTGTATTTATTTCATTCTGGAAGACTGTACTTATACCATATATTGTCAGCTTGACTTTTATTTTGATGGGTCCTTGTACCACTTTTTGATGTGACGTGGGGAAGTTAAAATTCTTGGGGTAGTGCTTTTGTATAGGTGTCTACCGAGAATACCTCAGGGGTATGAGCTACATTGGATAGGTCTCATAGCCCCGGTGTATTTTTCTGTTTTAAATATTTTGGAGTTTCATTTCAAAACCGTTTCCGCTGCTTGTAATTATTGTTAACTTTAGTCGTTGAGATACGACATAAATATTTTATCCAAAGCTATTTATCTCTTTATTATGAATTTGAATTTGTTTTTTTTTTTTAAAAAAAAATCGGGCTGTTACATTAGCGACTCAAAATTCTTCAAATACTTCCCCATAGCCATATTTCCTTGACGACATGCCCCAACTTCGTCCTATTACTTATAGGAAAATACTTATCAAAGAGTTTTCTTGGAAGGATTCTTAATTAATTTATTCTTGGGCAACTTCCATCATCTGCTAGGTACTCTTCCACCAATACTTAGAATCTCCAAGCAACAAGTAGTATAACTCACCATCACCTTAGGTGGGTAGCGAATAACTTAAAAATCTTTCCCACTTCTTGCAACAACATGTATGATTTCTCGAGGTCGACATCTCCATTATGAGGCTACAAGTTAAGAACATAAAAAAAAAACATTTCAGAGCATTCTCTTAAAAAAAACAATTTTGCTCATTTTTCTTATACATTGTTTGCAAAGTTTGAATTTCGTTTTTTTAGTGGTTCATTATAGAAGACAAACAAAAGACGAATGTTTTTTTATACCAGATGTCTTGTGAAGTTTTGAATAATAAGATATGACATTTGGTCATTGATAAAATATAATGGATCAATTTGGCTAGTACAATCATGGTTGAAAATTGGGACTTCTAATTCTTGAGCATCCGGAACCGTACTCACTTGACAGTCTTGAAGATCTAGAGTTTAAATATATGGGTAATATGATGGTAACCAAACAAGTACGAATGTCATCAAAGATTGGGAGATATGAAGATGAAGTGTTATGTGATGTAGTTCCAACCAAAATGAAACTTTTGCTACTTGAACGCCCATGGAAGCTTGCATGTCAAACACAAAGTATGACAAAAACCAACAAGTACTCATATTTGTTTATCAATAAAAAATACATCCTTGTAGCACTAGAATAGAAAAATTTGTGAGAGAAAAGATAAGGAGATAGAAAAGTAAAAGGAAAGTGATGAGAGCAAAATGGTAGAAGAGGATGTTGAAAAAACATCTGAAAAAGGAAAAAGTCTTTTTGTAAATGAAATAAAGGTGAATGAGAGTGTTGAGAATGAACATAGTGATGAGAGAAAAGAATAAGATGAGAAAATTGAGGGAAAAGAAAAATGGAAGATAGAGAAAAAAGTGGATGAATGAGTTAAATATAAAAGAAAAGGTGGAAAGCAAAATGGAGAAACATTGCTACAAAACTCACCATCATTTAAGCGATTTTGGATTTGAGGACAAATCCTTTTGAAGAATGGGAGAATGATGAGATCTTGAGTTCATTATGTACGTGGAAAGAAATCTACAAAAAAAAAAAAAAAAAAAAAACCACTGACAAAAGAATAACAAAATTGGACTTATTTGAAAATGACAATTTTTTTAATCTTTTCATCGTTTTGTGGGCTTCGATATACTAAATAAAATTAATAGGAACATAAAAGTAGTACAAAATCCATTATGAGACTGAAAGTTAAGAACATAAAATATGCATATATGTGTATATCATTTTGGAGCATTTTTTTTTTTGTTGAATTATAAGTTCTAGGAAATATTTTTCTTTCTGACACATAAAAGAACACCTCAATCAAACTTTAGAAACTCAAGATATTTCCAAAATAATTTTGTTTTGTAGGTTTCTTCCACATGTTTAATGAATTGATGATCTCATCAAAGGATCATGACTACAAAATTCTACCAACCCTCTAGATTCAACTTCTCTTTATTCCCTCCTTTGCCAATAGTTGCTGCCATTTCTGCCATAGTCGGAGCCATATGGGCAATTCTAGCTTCAGGAATTCCAGCAGTAGGAGAGGTACATCTCAAAGGCATTAGTTCCTACATTGGTCAATACAACTAGAACGCTACATATGATAATGATAAATATATATATATTGCCTCACTATAAAACCAAGTGATAACTATAGCTACTACGCCTATAACCAACAAATAACACTTAGCATGACTAGTCACACAACAAGTTACCCCATTACGCAACATTGATTAGCTTACGACACCCAAATCGCAACCCAATTAAGATTGACATGCTCTGATACCACAACGTAACATCCCACTTTTTCTAAGATTATTCGCAATGTTTGCAACGTAATATCATACATGACAAATTAACGAATAAACATAAAAGCCTCAAATTTAAATGTAAAAAATAATTGCAATAATTCAATTCATTAAAACATCAATATCCAATGTAACATACACTTATTAACTAGCATACAAAATAAAAATACAATAATTTAAAATAAAACATCTTAGGTACATCAAACAAAATCCTTAAAACCAATAATACTATGCTAAACAAAACCTTTTTTTTTTAAATATCATACAAAATAAAAATACAATAATTTAAAATAAAACAACTTAGGTACGTCAAACAAAATCCTTAAAACCAATAATACTATGCTAAACAAAACCCTTTTTTTTAATATCTTCTTTCTCTAACGCAATAGGCCTAACACAGTAGGCCTATACAACACTACACACTAAAAAGGAATTATCCTCTTTCGAGAGATGGCTTTCTATAGGGTTCTATCAGATATAAGTCTTCCCAAAAACCAAACTGAAAGAGAAGGGAGATACATTAAGAACGACTCATCCACCTCTTCTACTAGCTCTCATATGATATTAGTCGTGATCCATTGTAAAGTTATTGGGAAAGAAACAGGTTTTCTATAAATTTTGCTTTCTATGACCTATTTGTCATCTTCTTTCATAAACACGACCACTGTCCCTGTATACTCCACCTGACTTGAGAAGTAGTTGATGCACCAGACAGAGGGAGATTCCTTATCAGGAAGCTCAAACGAAGTTTCTGATTAAAACACTACACAACAATCATGTTGTTTTTTCACCAAAATTTAGCTTTGCGCTAAACCAATGAAACAAAACAAGACTACACAAATTAGTTACTTAATTAAGAAAATGAAAGCATAAACAACTTATTTAATCGAAGAACCATTTATTCAAAATGATTTTAAAACGAACATTAAATTGAAAGAAATAAGCTAAACAATTGACTCAAAATGACTCTAAAAATAATGTGCGATGAAGGTTCATCAGTTCCCGACGTCTACACAATTATGGGAACACGAATTGTTAAGACCATCTGAGGCGACGTTGAGCCTGAAACTGTAAGATCATCTCCAAAATACATGTACAATAATAGATATGTATATTGTATTTATGTAAACAATAAACAACATAAATAGACAGTCAAAACCACACTTAGCATCACATAATATCATCCGTAATTTAAACAAATGATGAACCAAAAATCTAATTTGGTTAGACTACATGTAAGTGCATATGATTATGGAATTTCATCTCATTTGTAAGGGTAGAATGCCTCTTATAGACAACATTCCCCGCAATACTCGAAGACTCAGTATTTCTTTCCTAAACATCCACAAACATAATCGACCAACCAACATCCTCCTAACACTAGCGATCCTTTAAAGTGTTCATCACACAAGAACTAACCTCATGTATCCAAAAATTTGCGGGTATAGAAGATCCAAATAGCCCACACCAAACATCGTTAATCATTGAGCAATCCCTAAAAACATGATATTAAGATTCACTAGTAGATACACAAATAGGACATACACTTAACTATTTCATATTACGATGAACACAATTATCATTAATGGGGAGACAATTACAAGCAATCTTCCACAGTAAAATTAAAAATCTTTTTGGACCTTGCCAACGCTAGATTAGTTGGTAGAAATCATTAGTTGTCGTCCAATCCACACACCTCAGAATATTATAAACTGAGCTAGATGGGAAGGTTCAATTTGGCTCACCATACCAAATTAAAGATTTAGGAACATTTATATTACTTGGGACGAGCAAGGCCTTAATATGGTTGATGATAAAGGAAGGAACATAACAAGCGATTCTATCACTTGAGGGAGATTGTTGAGGCAAAACCTTGTTGATATATGTTTTAATGACAATAAATTTTATGAAATAAATGTTTAAGTTTTATAAATGTTGATCTACTGATGATTGTAATTGAGTTTGATTTAAGAAACAAGAATCACATAGGGCGACAAGCTAGTAGCCATTCACATCATCAAGTGCATAAGTATATACTCAATGATGAAAGAATCAAAGTAACATCAAAATATTACAACAATAATATCATAAGCTTCATGGAGATATTAGAAGGCTATTTGTTGAACCTCAAGAGAGTTAATTGAAAGGATAAGAAACTCATAATGTATAGTCTTCCTCATCTCATGAAAGTTCATATTTAAGAGATTATTATCGACAAACTTCTATCCCAAGCTATACGAAATTATTCTTGAACTAGTGTGACAAAACTGACATTGAGTTTTGTATTGAAAGTTTTTGAGGTTTGAGAATGATTTAGGATGAGTTTTTAAAAGAGCTCATGCAATACACAAAGAATGATATAAGAACATTTTTTAATGAAGAAGTCCTTGAAGAATTAGTTCATCTAGTTTATCATTCATTGATAAGAATATTCGTTACAAGATAAGATAGTGTTCCTTATCGAAAGATTTATGCTGCTCCTACATTATTGTAGCATTGATGCAGACAACTTTAAAAACAAATGAGAATCAAAAAAAGTTAAAAGTCGTATCAAGAATCAAATGTTTAAACCAAGGATTAAGGAGAATGATCAAAATGATCATTTGATACTTTGGGAAACATGTCCAATGGATATATATAGATTCAAACATACTTGAAGATAAACAAATAATTCAAAGAACATCTTTTAGAAAAAATCTCAAAAGGATTATATCATAAACTATATCAATCCTTCAAAAGAATGAATGTTGAACCTTTAAAATAACATATTCAAGAAGAACATGTCCCCTGTATTCATGCTTATGCTAAAGTGTCTCAATGATATTTGATGGACAAGACACAACATGTGCAAACACCAAGAGAAATCATGGGAAGTATTGCTTCAACAAAAAATTATCCACTCATATAAACGAGAACATTCTCAATTGTGAAGAAATAAAATTATCACGATGCACGCATAAATATTCCTATAAGTTCAACAAAATGACAAGAACCAACTTTGAAGATGAAGTCATTTCAAAATTGAGTCATATACCAAGTCATTTATTAAAATAATGTTGAAAAAACATTTAACACAATGTTTTGGTTGTTCTATTAAATAAAAAATGACAAAAATATTTTTGGAAGGATAACATGTAGTAAATCAACTGGCATTTCACACATGGGTTTCTCAAAATTTAATGAGCAATTAAAAATCAATATTTAAAGGTCTACTTGCAAAAACACACAGGCAGAATATTCTACATATTGATTTCCAAATTGATGACATGGAGGCAAGTATAAAAAAACACTGAAGTACAATGAATTGGTATTTTTTGACATGACAACTGCACATGCATCTGACTGAATATTGTTCCAACTATCATAATGGCAGATCATCCCATCCTTGTTGCACAAGTTTTCTTCTAAACTCAAGGCATAACGTTCTAGACAAAATTACTCTACATTTTAAAAGATTGATTCCGAAGATTGTTGACACCTCAGGAAATGTGTCCAACGACTATATTCAGTCTAAACTGACTATTCAAAGCCTCTCTTCATCTATAAATTGAAGATCAATTGGAAGATGAAGATTAGTTTCACATACAATCAATACTCACTTTTTCAAGTAAGCACAATCAAAAACTCTTCAAGCAAACTTTAACTTTCTTCACTATATCTATAAATCATCATTTACTGAGTTTGTCTTTATTTACCTCAAAAAAGGGGTTGATAATTATTAGATCCCAAACATTTTTTTTATCATACACATTGTTTGTAACTCAAGTGTATCCTTTATGATAGATTGTTTGTAAGAATTCTTTCTGGTTTGAAAGGCAATTGTAAAAATGCTTTCTAGTTCAAAATATAATTGTAAAAATCCTTTATGGATTCAAATGTGGTTTTAAAATCCTTTTTGGTTTGAAAGATGGATGCAAAAATTCATTTTTGAATTGATAGATGAATGTTGTAATGGATCAAGTTTTAATCAAGAGAAAAAGTGTGATAGAGAACGTATTTCTGAAGCACATCGTGAAAATCTCACGATTGTGAGAACTGAACTAGCCCGAGTTGGGTTAACCAATATACTTTTTTCTGTGTGATATTTTTATTCCTTACCTTTAATTATTTGCACGTTCAAATCACATTTCACAATCATTATTTTTATATACAACATCATAATCTCATATAAAATTTCTAGAGCATTTTAGTCAGTTGAGAGTTTGTTAATCAACTTTTGATCACCAAGTTTAATCTTGAGTAAAGCTTCAATTAAAATGCATCAAATAAATTAAAAAAAGATCACAATTCAAGCCTCCATTTCTTGTGACTATTCATTCCACTTCACCCTCTCACCAAAGGTCACATCAATTAAAAATTATTTGCGACAACATTGGAGCTACTTACCCGTGTGCTAACCTGGTCCTTCCTCTCATATGAAGCAATTATCCATGGCTTATCATTTTGTTTGTGAGCAAGTTCAAGTCAATTAGCTTCATGTATCTCATGTCTCACTAAAGATCAACTAGCCGACATCCTCATTAAACCACTCGTTGCAGCCAAATTTAACGACATTACATCCAAGATCAAAGTTATTGCAACAACTTTATCTTTGAGGGGGTGTAGTGGATAGTATCATTAGAATATAATTTTTATCATTATGTTTATTTATGTCATGTCATGATGTATACTCTTAGCAATCAATGACATCTTCTCCATTATCGGAGTAAGACATTCTCTCCTTAAAGTTAGGATCACAAATTTGTATATTTGTTGACTTTACCTATCAATAATATTCATTCAAAACCCTAAACAACACAACTGCTATCACATGGTATCAACCTCCTAACCTAACAACACAAACATATCATGATTAATTTTTTCTTTCTATTTCCCGTGCAACCAATATGTTTTTCTGAACAATACCCTCTAACAACAATGGAAGCACATTTGTTGTTGGTACAAACAAAATCATCGTTCTCAATATTCAACACTCCCTCAAACTCACGAGTACCATCTACCCAACATGACACATCCAAATGAATGCTCTTTCACTGGGTATGACCTCACTGACTTCTTTGATGGCACTAAGTTGTGTCCTACAAAAAAATATTTAGATTGTAACTACTGGACCAAATAAGATCAACTTATCTTGCATGCCATAATCACCTCCGTTGATCCGAGCATCATCACAACCCTTTGAAACACGATAACCTCCCAACAAGCATGGGAAACTCTTAAGAAAATATTTTCTAGCAAAACTT
Source organism: Cicer chorassanicum (assembly GCA_037974735.1). NCBI lineage: Eukaryota > Viridiplantae > Streptophyta > Magnoliopsida > Fabales > Fabaceae > Cicer > Cicer chorassanicum. The sequence continues at coordinate 9,970,904 of JBBPBP010009778.1, read as the reverse complement.
GTGCTCGAATCATACATCTCAAAGAACGAATCTATGAGTTCACTAAAAGATCAAGTTCAATTTCTAAATACCTCAACAACATAAAAGTTTTTGTAGATGAGTTGGTTATTATCAACTTTCCACTTATTGATTTTGATCTCGCCATTCATACCTTAAACGGTCTCGGAACTGAAAACCATGAAATAACCACGTTATTTGTACCAAAGAAAACCCTATCAGCTTTGATGATCTCCATGACCTTTTTACTGACTTTGAGAACTACCTCAAACGAGAAGACCTCCACAATGACAACCCTTTCATCGCCACAGCAAATGCATAAGTCAAAGGCAAACCCCATCATTAGAAACAAGGAAATCCACATGGCCCAAATCATTTCAACTACGGAGGATCCAACTCTCATGGCCGATCCCTAGAATTGTGTGTCAATTTTGTGAAAACTAGGCCATAATGCCAAGGTATGCTACAAATTACATGGCTACGCTAAACACCCTCATACACCTTCGCTCATTATGCTCACAATACTCCTCATTCTCCTTCACAAGTTTGGATCATGGACTTTGGTGCAACTTATCATATCACAAATGCATTAGACAACCTTCATCTCACTCACCCTTACCATGGTCGAGTTGAGGTTTTGGTTGGAGATGGCAGTGATGCCCCCACCACTCATACAGGTAAAACTTGCATTCACAATAAGCCTAGACCCATACATTTACCACATGTTTTACATGTTCCAAAAATTGCAAAAAATCTCAATTCTATCTCATCATATTGTCAAACTAACCCTATTTATGTGGAATTTTTCTCTGATATTTTTTTGGTGAAGGATCTGAAGACAAAAACCATTCTCATCAAAGGTCACATCCACAAAAAATTCATTATGACAACATTGGAGCTACTTACGTTTTTACTCTTGAACGAAGCATATCTCCATGGGTTATCACTTTTTCTAGGAGCAAGTTTAGGCCAATTTGCTTCATATATGTTAAGTTTCTACTCGAGATCAACTAGCCGACATCCTCGTTAAACCACTCACTGTGGCCCAATTTAACGACATTACATCCAAAATTAAACTACCAACGACAACTTTATCTTGCGGGGGCATATTAGTGGATAGTATCGTTAGACTATAATTATAATTATTACATTCATTTCAGTTATCATTGTGTTATAATCTTGACAATCAATGATATCTTCTTCATTACAATAGTGATACATTCTCTCCTTAATCTACGAGCTAGAATCTTGGTAATGGCCTCGTAAGACACATTACACAAACTAATGGGCCAAAAATATTTAACATAAGTGACATTTTCCAAATTACAAATCAGAGTTATAAGAGTTTCATTCATAGAGTAAACTTTACGAGGATCGTTAAGGACATCATAAATCATTCTAATAAAAATGTCCCCCATAATATTCCATTGAGGCTGATAAAAGACAATTTAAAATCTATTTCGATCTGGCGCCTTGAAAGCTCTCATTAGGGATTATAATGGGCAGGGTTTGAGTAAACTACAATATTACTTGTCCATATACCCGCAGTTTAAAAAAATACCCGTACCCTCGTGGGTATCAACTTTAATACTCGTACCCTTACTTTTTGGTAACTAAGTGCCCGTACCCATACTCAATACCCGCATTTTAACTAAAATAGATCGATAAATAATCGATATTGTTATGATTAAATTCAAAAATGATTCAAATATCTTAAATCCAAATCATAAAGTATTACAAACCAAAATATTTTCTAACTCAAAACATACAAAACATTTCAAATGAACACGCATAACAATAAACATCCAAAATAATATAAAACAAATTGATATATATATATATATATATATATATATATATATATATATATATATATATTAAGTTAGTAAAGTATAATTATAAAATCACGATTAATAATACAAAACTCTTAGTCATAAAGTCACCGTTATTTACCTTTTCATCAGAATCAAATTCTTGAAAAATTTGCAAACATTTATCTTTCGATTCTAAATATTATAGTGGTCCAATGATACCAATAGATGTTAAAACATAAAAGAAGATTAATAGTTAAACTAAACACAAAGATAATGTAATAAATAAATAATATATTTATATAAGTGCGGGGTGAATACTGTAGTACTCGTACCTGCACCCTTATCTGCTCAATTTTACGAGTAATTACATGACCTCATACCTACACCCATTATGCGAATTTTTACCCTACCAATTGTGATTTTGTTTTTAAAGATTCCCACTAGATCTGAATTTAATTGTCACCTCTAACTTCTTCGGAACACAGTGTTATAGATATCATCTCTAATATCATTAACATCAAGTAACCCAATCTCTTCAAGACTCAACCTAGGAAAATAAAATTAACATATATTAATAATTTATTTTTAAAATGGTATGGAGTTTATAAACAAAAGTAGGTATGGAATTTGAAAAAAAAAGTAGGTATAGAGACGGGCACATTCAGATACAATAGTCAATGCTTTAAAAACTATACCGATAATAACGAAGACAATAGCTCACCATTTAATTATTTGTTTATGATTAAACCATAGTTGAACACATAATAAATTATTATTATTATTATTATTATTATTATTATTATATACTAAATAATAAATTATCAAAGTATTAAGAATTAAGGTGGATAAAATTTTAAATTCCCATATAAGATACATATTCTAATAGAAAATTAATAATAAAAATCTATGTATTTTGTCAAAAATAAAATTAAAAAATCTATGTATACTAGCCTTATAGAATCTTTAAATACAGTTTTTAATTTTAAAAGTCAACACCTTTTTTGAATAAATAATTTATTGTCACTAGTTTTGAGTTGTTTTTATGTTCAGTGCCTTATTATTATCAAACTATTGATAAGAATACCTTATTAAGATTATATCTATTGCCATTATTTCAATAAGTAAAAATATAATTAAAGTTAAGTTAGATTCCTATTAGTAACATTGAAAGAAAATAAATATAAATTTGTTTTTTTGTAAGTGTTAAGTGAGACATAAAGTCTTCTATACTTTAGATTAGAATACCATCTATCCACCTTAAATTTTATATATATATATATATAAATAATAATCAAGGTTATTGATTTTTCCATTTCTTTGAAGTTCTTTTTCATTTCTCATAATATTGTTCTCTCTCTACGCAATTGCAAAGACCAATCAACGATTTAGGACATATTAAAAATTATCTTTTTTAAACCGTGAATTTTCATATTTTTGATCCATTGGTCGAATATACGACTATATACTTATTGCTTATCACTTTCATTACCCCAATTTAATTTCATTGAATATTTTTACCAGACAAAGCAATGTTATTTTTTCATTGAATATGAAAATTGATTCTCAAATTTGTAAATATCAGTCAAAGTAGTTCATAAATTTTGTGAATCAAATACGTTTATAAAATTGTAAAGTGTAGTTCAAAATAGCATCTTTTTTATATAGTCAATATTAATAACTAGTTGTTAATTTTGTTAAAAAGAGGAGTTGAACTCATGACCTTGTTACTCCAACTCTCCCAAGCCTTCAAATCACCTTATGACTTGTAGTTCAAAATAACCTATCTATAAACTTTATCATTTGATACGTTAATTGAATATGTAACTTCTCCATGTTGATTTCATATAAATATCATTACAACATTAACAAATTTGTCTATAAAATTTTGGTTCTACATGAACTAATTTGTCACAAAATTGTCTGCTAAAAGACCATATTTCGTAGTCAAAATTTTCTACAGTAAGATGATATTAAAATAAACCTTAGAGAAGCCACAAATTTCATTAGTGTGTTTCGTCGTAATCTCTAACAACAAAAGATTACATATAGATTATTTTGATAGACAATTTACAATTTCAATAATATATTTATTAATTTACAAAATTAGAGACTAATATTTAAACTTATAATTTTGAATACCAATTTATCATGTCACTGTATTTTCTTAATGGTCGAAAATTAGAAAAACTGGTTTTGCTGACATCAACTTCACAATTATATGAACTTTGTGTATTTGCAGTATGCCAATAATATTCCTCTAGAGCATTGAATGCAATCTCAATGTGGATAAAGACACACTAGTGTTATTCAAAAAAAAGAAAAATAAAAAGTCAGATAAGAGATAGGTGAAGAAATTCTAGTCACTGATTGGAGCATGGCATAAGAGCTTTGGTGACGCATATTCTAAGGTACATAAAAGTCTTCATAGTAACCAATCAAATCCATACAACACTACACAAAAGACAAAAAACCTCAAAGATAAAAGGGCCATTCATCTCATTGCAAACATTTCAAACACCTTGATTTCTCTCGAACCCTCTCTAAAAATACCAATTTCCTAGATTAAAATTGTAGTCTATAGTTTCATATTTCCCTCTTTTTTTATTCAATGGATGGAAGAACAAGCTCTGATCTTCCACCTGGTTTCAGATTTCACCCAACTGATGAGGAATTAATTGTTTATTACCTTTGTAACCAAGCAACATCACAACCATGTCCTGCATTTATCATCCCTGAAGTTGATATTTATAAATTTGATCCATGGGAATTACCTGGTATACATATTAATTATATTGTAATATTACTTTTTATTTTGTTTTTCCCAGGAAAATGGGAACAAAGTAATCTAAAGTTCAAAGTCAGGACATAAAGTCTGACTTATGATTATTTCAGTTGGTTTTTGAATTCAGATACTCTTGATTAATTCGACTTTCATTGAAGTTTATTAATCACTTAAGTCTAATAATATAATCTGATTACACAGTAATATTATTTTAATACGTATAAATTTGATTTCTTTTTTCAATATTAACTTGTGATCATAATGAAATGCAGATAAATCAGACTTTGTAGAAAATGAATGGTATTTTTTTAGTCCAAGAGAGAGGAAGTATCCAAATGGGGTGAGGCCAAATAGAGCAACTGTTTCTGGGTATTGGAAGGCTACTGGCACAGACAAATCAATCTTTAGTGGGTCTAAACATATTGGGGTTAAGAAAGCTTTGGTTTTTTATAAGGGTAGGCCACCAAAGGGACTCAAGACAGATTGGATTATGCATGAGTATAGGTTAGTTGGATCAAGAAGACAAACCAATAGGCAAATTGGGTCCATGAGGGTAAATCTTTTAACGCTTAATTTACCTCTATGTTGTGTTATAGTGTGGTTTTCGAGTTCTAAAGACTTATTCAATAAGTCACTTATTTAGTCTTAAAATTATAAGTAACGTCGAATTATTTGATTCTGAAATTAAAATATTTGATTACATCAACCTTTTTCGACCTGTCAGCTTAGTACCTAGAAGTATCTTATAATAATTAATCTGATAGAAGATTTTTCAATTTCTAGAATCGTTTCAAAAATTTGCTAATTTTTATAGACAAATTGTGTAGCTTTGCGATCCTCTTTGATTTTCTATAACTATTTTTAATATTTTTTAATTTAATTGACCTTACCTTATGTTTTTTCATGTGTCACCAGCTAGATGATTGGGTGTTGTGTAGGATCTATAAGAAGAAGAATACCACAAAATCATTTGATACAAGAGAAGAATACCCTACAAATCAAATCAATGTGACACAAAGAAATGATGATGGTGATAGTGAACAAGAATTGATGAAATTTCCAAGGACATGTTCTCTAACTAATCTTTTGGATATGGATTACTTGGGTCCAATATCACAAATATTATCAGATGGATCATATAGCTCAACATTTGAATATCAAATTAACAGTGCACATGGTGGAATAATTGTTGACCCATTTGTAAAATCACAAATGGTTGAAATGGCTACTAACACTTATGCAGCTGATTCAGATAAAAACAATGTGAAACAGAATAGCAGCTTCAACTCAACCTTATTTGGGAATCAAGTATGTGACCATAGAGAATAATAAATTAATTGCAAAAAAGAATAGTAAATGACATTGGATTATTTAATTAGGCATGACGATAAGCTTCAACAATAAAATAATTCTCAGTTATATTTAATCTGATAGCTCCATCAGAATATTAGTGATACATTTTTCCAATACTTTTTATTTTATTTTAGTGGGTGAAATTTTATAAAGACTTGAACATAATAAATTTCATTCAATAATAATCTACAGAAATTCCATTTTTTTTGGCTTTTTTCTCATTTACTCTTTATTTAAGTTTTTATTTACAATTTTATTTTTCTTTATCTAATCAAATAACTGAAGTTAATCCTAATTTAAATTTTAAAGCAAATCTAATGCTTAAATCAATCTTAACAAATTAAATATAAAATAATTTTAATTCAATTTTGAATTAGAAACATAGTAATTAAAATAGAAAAAATAATATCAAACGCTAGAATTTTGTCTAAAAAAATCAAGTTTAATACTCACATGATAAAATCATCTTCATTTGTGAAAAGCAAACAAACACGCTAGTAATAGTAATAAAAGCGTTTAAAAGATAATGTTAAACAATTCGGTTGCTAACATTAGAAATTTTCATCATTACATAAAACGACAAGCTAATTTGCCTTTGAATTGAAGTGCAAAATCTAGAATTACATTCCATAATTTGATACATTTCAAACCAAATGCTTATATCATGCTTTGGTAGCTTTTTATGGTCCCGTTAATAGAAATAATCATTTATTGTGACGAACGAAACAATTGACCACAAAGAATGGAAAGTATTAGAAGTCAATAATTGAAGCAAGAAGAAGTTATAAAAAGAATAGTAGTTAATTTAATGTGTTATGTTATTATTAATTAATTAATTGTGTTCGTACTATGGTGTTGCTTATCCAAAATGATGACGGCAGTATATTGGTACAAAAAGGGAATGACGTGTTGAGGAGGTTGGTATCTGCGCATGCTTTTGAGTTGAGTTGAGGCTTACACATACAAAATCCTTGTATTTGCTTTGTCATGAAAGTGCTACTTAATATAAATAAGTAGTTGAAGTTAGGCAAATCAATCATTTGAATCAGTCGTTATGTACTATATTACTCTTATAATTTAAATTTTATTAAAAACTATATAATCTAGCATCATAGCCACCTTTTATTACTTGAAAATTGCACAAAACACTTTACAAAATCAATATATATATATAGGATAACAATAATTGTGTTGACACCGGACCAACACCTCATAAAAGGATATTTATATAAGTATGCTTTACACATTTAACTACAAATATGTAATATATTATTTAGTTTGGTTTAAATAGAATTTTAGGGATGTTTAGTGTTTGTTTAGTTTTATGGTGTGTTAACAAAACCATGTTGACATGAAAGCTTAATTTTGTTGCTTTTACAAATTCACAGAAGGATAGTATAGGAATGCGATAAAATGCTTTTTGTCGTGCATCCAAACATGCTTAGTTTAAGACACCACCAAGTGGATGATGATATGAGATGAAACATTAGTAAATCAATATAGACTTTAATGCTTGCTAAGGAGTCTGTTAAGGAACTAAAGTACTATGTATTGGTCCAAATTATATTCTAAACCGTTTAATACATATTTTTTTTAAGAAAAATTATCAATAGACACTCAAAACACTTCAATGTCGCCTTGGAATCCTCTCCATTTATCACCTTTTTCATTTTTTCTATTACCAAAGTTTTGGTTAATTTAAAATATAATAATGTAACATTTGATGGGCTCAAATATTTTTATACAACTAAAAACATTCAAAATTATAGTAATGGAGAAGATATATAGAGAGAGAGAAAAAAAAAATAAAGAGAGCGATGTGACATATGTGATATATTAGCGATGTGATAAGATGAGAGAGATATAGAGAAAATGAGGTGTTGAATATGTGTGTGAAAATGATAGGTATATGTGTATCTTGTGTTTTGAATGTTTTATGATATGATCCTGCCAAAAAAATATCATAAATACTAACCAGAGTTTTAAAGAAATTTGTTAAGGAATTAAAATGTAAAATTTTGTCTTAAAAGGTGTGTATTCAACTTCTAAAAATTTAAAAAATTGTGTTCATTAATTACAAAATTTCTACAAAATGTTCAAAGGACACATGGTAGTAACACCAATATTTTATTTATAAACGACCCAACTTTAATATGATCAACAAGGTTATTATGGTCAATACACTTCTCATATTCTCATCTCTCCCACTTGCGCAATTCCAATATGAATAAAGGTCTATCGAAGATTTGGGTTCCCTGTAGTCACTAACTGCACGCATTCACGCAGTAAATGACTGTGTGACTGTCTAATCGAGATCAGACGGTTCAAATCTCCAATCCGGTAATTTTTGTTTTAAAAAAAAAAAAAACTGTTTTAGATCAAGACCGTCTGATCGAGATTGAACGGTCGCGCAGTCAGTAAATACGCCAAATCCAAATTTGTCTATCCCACCACAACACAATGATGATTCCTTCTCTACCATGAGCACTTTCATAATGAGACTAAGATGCATTTTTCCAGCCTCTCGAGTGTGGTTGTGCAAGGTAGTTTAGCACGCAAATGCAGAAAAGTTGCAGGTCTCCCACACCTTTGTTACTTGAAAAGATACTAGTCATTGCAAAACCAATTGTGGTGGTGGTGGGGGAAGAGAGACGACATTAAGGTAGGGGAATATTTTTCATTTGTCCATTTCACCCTTAAGTGCACTGGTACAAAATCTATTAATTTGGAATTTGGCTCCTCTAAAATGAGAAATTGCTAAAGTGAGTGATTCAATAGTTGATATTATAACCACTCATAATTGGTCATGTATGTGCACAAAATATCAAGAATTCATTTGATCATCAATAGTTGATATTATTCACTTTATTCTCTAAAGTGAGTTGTTCATTTAGATCTCACTTTATTCTCTAAAGGAAATTGTTCATTTTAGATGACCAAAATCCATTGATTTGGGTACCTTAACATATTCACCTACTATTAATAAACAATAAATAAAATATGAACTATACATTACTAGTTGACATTTTAAAAGCCAAGTTTCTCATTGTTAATATAACAAACTGGTTAACTATTCAAGCGTATTCATTCATTCACAGCCAATGTATTTCTTTATTCACTTCTTAACAAACAGATCTGATGCCTCTATCTGAAAACACAATTTAGCATAACAATGGTATTGCTGTTTTCTTCACAAAGATGTATGGCTAATAAATTATAATTTCTATGAAAACAGATGAGGAATTAATTATCCTGAAAAAAGCATGAATACCTTGTAATATATACATGATCATCTATAACTTTTTATTATTCCTTTGTTGATGTGAGATCATTTAACATCAAACAATTATTAAAGATACACAAATCCAAGCAGAAGCTATGAAATTAGTCTCAGCTTACTTTCTTTCCATTCGTCGATATTAGCTTCAACTTTTGCTTGCACATCTATAACTTTTTATTATTCCTTTGTTGATGTGAGATCATTTAACATCAAACAATTATTAAAGATACACAAATCCAAGCAGAAGCTATGAAATTAGTCTCAGCTTACTTTCTTTCCATTCGTCGATATTAGCTTCAACTTTTGCTTGCACAATTGAATGAAATCCTGGATATGGTTCATAACCAAATAGAGTCTGGAGAGCCTACACCAAACAAATAGGCTTACATTCAAACATAAATGAATGGCAAAACTGCATCAAAGGTTCTTTAACTTAATTTAAAGTTTCAACCAGGTTCTTTATTACTCCCTCTTATCATTTTTATAAGAGACAATTAGGTCAATAAAAGTTGATGTATTTTACATCAACTTTTGTTGACCCAATTGTCTCTTATAAAAAAGACCGGAGGGAGTATTTTTTTAGATAAAAAAAGTCTTTTATCTTTAGAAACGACAACAACTTTGGATCTTTAGTAATTTTTCATCCAAAATCGTGAAAAATTGCCTTGTTTTGTCTATTTTTTTAAAATGTAATTTGTCATTATGTCTTTAGAATTCTGGTGTCATTTTGACCTTATGCTGAAACTCGGATGTCATTTTGGCCTTATGTTGGAACTTGGATGTCATTTTGGCTAGTATTCAATAACTGAAAGAATTATGGTTTATACATTTTAATGGGACCAGAATGGCACCAAAATTTCCAAAGTAAAGACATAATAATGACAATCCACATTTCAAATAATGCCAATTTTTCACAGTTTTAGAAGAAAAATCACTCAAGGTCCAATGCTATTGTCGTTTAGAAAGATAAATTACTTTTTTATCTAAAAAGAAGATAAATGACATGTTTGAAACTTTAAATTAAGTTTTAGGCAGAAAACAAAACAAGAGAACAAATAATGTTAGGAAAAATATGACAATTTTCTGTACAATACCTCGAGCAATACAAAGAAAGGAGCCATTACTAAGGCCTGAATGAGGTTATCCAAAAGAGCAGGCGCTCGTTTCTGCGGGCGAAAAAAAATCTCAGGTGCATATAAAATAGGGTACGTCAGGAATTGAGTTATAATAGCAGCAACTTACCTCAAATACTCCATGACCAATGAACTGTCCTGTCCAACATACCAGCTGAACCACTAGAACAACCTATATATGAGATTATTTGAGAATTGAGATCAAAGATCCAAAAGTCACAAATTTTATGTTGATATTTATGAATGCATCAAACAAAAATATTTTTTCCATCAAAAAATAAAAATATTTTTCTTATCGACATTTGACAATATGCATCTTTACCGTGATATTCTAATATATATGGTAACTGAAGAAAACAGCATAGGTATTCAGTGTCAGATGAGGCTGCTGACGATAATCTCTTATACAAATTTATGTTATATATGTTGTGATACAAAACATATGGTATTAACTCCTGGATATACTAATACTAGACTCATAATCCTAATTCAATGAGATAACAAATCATGAAATATAAGGAAATAGGAAACCAATCCTAAGAGATAATTTGAGATATACATAGTTACTCTAAGATAGAATCATGATGTTATGAGATATCTTTTATGTATTCTGAAAAATGTAATGCACTATGCAGAAAAGAGTTGGGTTGTTGTATGCTAAATCTCTGAGTTCATATACATGCAATATGCAGAAAAGGTTGTATCATGAACTCTAATTAAAAGTACATGCAATAGATGTTAGCATGATATGGTTTATTACAAAAGAAATTTAAGCATAAAATAACTCATTACTAGAGGTGGCAAAATGGATGGATCTAATGGATATGGATTTGGATTGTAATGGATGGATCAAAATAATCCATTAATTTATTTACAATCCACTAAAAGTTCTTAAAAATAATTCAATCCAATCCGTCCATTAAAAATAAAAGTCAATCCAATCCATCCATTATCACATTTTGATCGATGGATATCCATCCAATCCACTTAATAATTTTTTTAATATTATAATAAATTATATACCTACAATAATAATGATTTTTATTATTCCTAAAATTAATTTATTATTTTAAAAAACTATTTTTTAAAATATTAATAAAACTGTTTTTTATATAATTTTTAAATATAAAACTGTTTTTAAAATATTAAAAAAAAATACTGTTCTTAAATATTTTTAAAACCTGTTTTTTATATTATTTTTAAAAACCGTTAATTATTATTATTATTATTATTATTTTTAAATAGGTAATTAGTTTAATACTTAAATAATAGGGGTGGTAGCCAGAGGCGGTGCTCCGGCAGCCACCAAGGCGACGCTTTGGCATCCAGCCACCACCAACACCCTATTTAAGTTAATAATTAATATATTATTATTTTTAAAAATAATGTACACAATTTAATTCTGTTTTTTATTTAAAAAAAATCTGTTTTTTTATTAAAAAAACTCTGCTTCTTTTAATAAAATTAAATCATTATTTAAATTCTATTTTTTAAATATAATAAAGATATTAGTAATAAAAATAATAATTAAAATTCTGATTTTTCAAAAAAAATGTTTTTAAAATAATAAATTTTAAATCAGTTTTTAAAAAACAATAAATAAAACTATTTTTAAAATAATTAAACAAAAAATACTTTTTTAAATAGTTTTATAATAAAAAATATTATTTTGAAATAAAAGTATAATATTTTCTTCAAATAATATATATATATTTTTAAATGTAATCCATTGGATTTTATTAAATAAACTATGTGATCTATTGGATTTTGAAAAAAAATTAGATGGATCAATCCATCTATGTTTTTAAATGAATGGATTGGATCCCATCCATTAAAATTTATATTAAATAGTGGATGGATTTGTAGTTGGAAGGATTGGATGGATGATGAATGGATCAAATTGTCATCCCAACTCATTACCTATGAAACACTGACACTGACACGGGTACGGCATTGACACTAGTATTAATTTGAGAAAATAAACGTGATAGGATGTAACCACATGCATCAGAGTCATGTTAGGCACCAGACATGCCTTTAATATGAAGTGTCGATGCTACATAATTCATTGCAATTATGTCATCTGATTAATAATAACTAAAATATAGGTTTTTCTAATGATTGTGGAAGGAATAAGGATAGTTCAACTATCTGCTCCTCAACCTAATAAGAGAATGGGAACTAACAAAGAAAAAGCTACCAAAACTTCTGCCAAAACTTTCTTAACATGAAGAATGAGAATGGTGGAAACGAACAAATAAGCACCCAAAAATGAAAGGATGAACAAAGCGAGTTAAGGAACAGAGAGCAAAGCATGATTGAGGAACAAGCAGACATGAAAATTATGCAACTGCAATACTGTGTGTAGATTAGAAATTCTACTTTTACATTATAAACACCACATTTCTTTGTTGCAACATTAGTGATGTCAATAGCATGCTACAAAGGTGCTATAGCATTGTAGCGGAGCAGAGCAGCCACTGGCCGCTACAGGACCTGCTGTTGCAGAGCAGTTTTGTGTAGAGGACGTAGCGGCCAGTATAGTGGTAAAAATAGCAGTCATCCCACCGTCAGCTGTCCGCTATCTCGCTATAGCGTTTTTAGGGTCTGCTACTACGCTCTGCTATTTGAGAGTGATAATACTGTGCAACATATATATGTTTTGGAACTAAAATTTATCCTTTAGTATGCCTGTTTATGAATTGAAAATCCAAAAAACATGATGTGCCTCTAGTGCATATCAGGCAAGGCAACAAATGCACGTGTAAACTGATTAAGTAATTTTCTTTTGTGGAGAGAAGCTTTGAAACCAAAGGATTATGCTTAAGAGAATTTAGTGACTGTTCATACCACAAGTTGCCTAATTAGGTGTGGAGGTGAAAATTTAGTGATTATTCATACCACAAGTTGCCAAAATAAAGAATCTTGGATCCACCATGTGATTCATAAAATGCACATATATTATTCAAACTCAATTTGTGATTTTTCAGAGCCTATCAAACTTGGAGGAAAACTCAACTAGATAGCTAGACCAACGATGCTCTAGGGTAATGGAGATGAGAATGTTGAAATGAATAACTAAACAGACCAATGTACAAGAAAAGATAAAATCAGAAACTAATGTATTTGGGAAAAGTTAAAGAAGCACTGATGTCAGAGTTGCATAATGTGGTTTGGACATGGGAGTAAAAGGTCAACAAGGTTTCACAATTTCAGTGAAAAACAAGTTAACAAAATGGAGCATAGCCAGTGTTGTCGATCACAAATTGCGGAGAAAAGTGGTTTATTCAAATTCCGCTACGCTATAGATGTTATAGCCGCTATTAAACAACACTTTATATTAAATAGTGTATCATGGAACAGTAATGATTTGTTCAAATTCCACTATGCTATATCATTGCTATTTGACTATATTGACATAGTCAAATGAAAATAATAAAGGAAGACAAAAGATAACATATGAAGAAACCATGGAAAAGAAAAGCAAACCATGGAAAAGAAAAGCTTCGCTCAAACTGATTTCATCAAAAAATTGGCTTTCAATATAAATCAATGGCATTAACTCATTCATATAACTAACTTCACCTAATAGGATAAGATCGGTTTGAGGTTATTACATCTAAATATACCTTTTGCCCATATTCCGTTTTGAACAAGTTTAGGCTTCACATCAGAATATGAAGTTAAGAAACAGTGGACGAATTCATTTCTATCCCTATCTCAAATATTGTATTGTAGGCTAATGCACTTTCAATCAATGTTGTCAATAGCATGCTATAGCAACAGAGCAGTACAAGCACACACAATAGGAGAGTAGTTTAGTGTCGTAGCTGTCGCAGCGAGATAGCACCACATCTCAAACAAGATAAAAAATTCCAAATAAAAAGCCTTTGAAGTTTAAACGTTACAGCTTTTTGGTTGATGTACTTTAGGAATTTTACAATTAAAAACACCAAAACAACATTTGGGCTTTTCCTCTCTCACTCTTGCTCTCATTTTTCACCCTCTCACTAATCAGTCATAGCTAGTTGTTGATTTTTTATGATATAGCATAAATTAAATAAACAAAATAAAAAATTTCAAAATACTTGCCATCACACTTGTGTATTTAGGGTCACGACGCACTAGCTACGCTCTGTTATCAAAATTTGATAACAGAGATTTCAATTCAAAAATGTTATTTGAACATCAATTTGGGGCAACAAATTTGACAACTTTTTAAATGGTTAACAAAGTTCACACATGTGGTGGTTAATGAAGTGTTAGATTTGGTTAATATATCGGGTATCATAACTTATTAATCACCTACTGAACTTTATTAACCACAATTTAAACTTGATTAACCTTGATTTTCAAGTGTTCAAATCTACAAGTAGTTGGAACACCTGATATCGTGGTTACTAATGTTCAAATTCGTGGTTAATTAAGTTCAGTTGATAATTAATGAGTTATCCAATTTTGATATATCTATTAAGAACTCATGGAACTGCGTTAACCACTCATTTAAATGAGTTATTTCTGTTTCAATTTCAACAAGTTATTTGTTCTATGGTCAACAACAACCGAGCCTTAGCTCACTAGGTAGGGTCAGCTACATGAATCAAACAACGCCATAACATTCTACTGTAATACATCATACCACTTTCCAGCTCATTATTCTCTAGGTTTTTTCTAATAGTTTCTCTTATATTTTTTCTAGGTCTTACTCCGGCTCTAAAGATTTGACTACCCTCCATTTGATCTACTATCCTCACTACATAATCCAAAGGTCGGCTCTCCACATGCCCAAAACCACCTAAGCCGAGTTTCTACAATCTTTTCTACTATAGGTGCTACCCCAACTCTCTCGCTAATGTTGTAATTCCTAACCCTATCTCGTCTAGTCTTTCCACAAATCAAAGTAACATCCGCATCTCGTCTAATTGTTCTATGGTCAAATCAGAAAAACACACAGATACAAAAAGACAAAAACAAGAAGAAAACAAACATGGATGGCACTTGCAAACAAAAAATCCAATTAAGAAAAGTAGAAGAAGGGTTATACAAAATTGTGTACCTTCCAAGCAAGAGTCCAACCAAGTTGATGAGCAAGAAAACTACTTAGAACCCAACAAAAAAGACAAAGCAAAGCAGCCAAAGAACCAGCTTTGAGATCCAAAGTAGCATAAAAAACTGAGTAAACCAAAGTAACCAAGAACCCAAAATTCCAAACCAAAACAAAATGGAGGTTACCGAATAGAAAAAAGTCAAAATTGGGAAGGTCGAAAAAGGGGGGTGTGAAGTAGAATATAAGAATTGCTGAGAAGAAAATAGGCCAAACGAATAAGACGTGAATTGCTATGTTGATTGGATTGGAGTGATATGATCCGTAAAAAGCGAAGTGTTTTTCGAGATCAAATAGTCCAGTTCTTCCCATTTAGAAGAAAGGATATTTGTGAAAATTGAATGGAAAACAGAGGAGTAGATTTTAGTTTGATCACGGGGGGTAACGTCAATGAGTACGAGGAAGTAAAGGTTGGAATTGATGGAGACGATAAACAGGGTTTGCTCAAAATTACTTGTCAAATTGAAATACATAAAATTCATCACACATTTTGGACGCTACTAATATTTTTAAAACCGTGTAACTTATAAACACACAATTACGCGATTTAAAAAATATAAGTATCCAAATCATGCGCGTGTATGTTAGTTAGACTACATAACCATATATTTTGTGTTTGATTATTAATATAATATGGTAATAATTAATTATTTGATTAATAAAATTTAATATTTTATTTCTGATATAAAGAAATTTAATAATTTTAATGAGTTATTAAGGGAAATAATTCAACTCAAAATAAAAATAAGGTAACTTGTTAGTATTTAGAAAATAGAAGAGGGATATGTGTGTCTTTGTCTCTTTCTTTCTATAGTTTGATAGAAATGTGATATCACTTCTTCAGAGTGTTTTTTGTCACTATTATAAATAAAAGTTAATTATTTTTTATTTAATTAATATTATTATTCTTAATACACAATTTATTTAATTCAGAAGTTTTAAGGTTGATACTTAAGTATTTGATATTAAAAATAGATAATTTAGTAAATTTAACTTGTGTTTTCACATAAAATCTAACAAACTAATTACACAAAACTAGTAGAATATTGTTTAAGTTGTTAGTTGAACTTGATAGCGTATTTAATACGTGTTAATTGATTTGTTGTGTCATATTACCTTATCATGCTAGGATTCTTGACATGTTATGTCTAAATGAGTAGTAAATGCCGTAAATATGTTTATTATATCATTTGTGACTAAGTTTGAATCTTGAGGGTAGTTAGTCAGATATTAGTTTATTTCTTATTCACCAAAAATTTCGTCAAATTTCGAGAACGAAATTTCTTTAACGAGGGGAGAATTGTAACACCCCAAATTTTATAATAAACTATTTTAATAATGAAATATGATTTTAAATAATTAATTTGGTGTTAAAATTATTTTAGAATACATGTGATAAATTTCGCGATTAGTTTTCGTTATACGGATGCTTTAGATGATGTGCTACTATTATACATATTGGACTACATGAGTAATCTAAATAACTAATATTATATTTTATATATTTTTCTAAATAGTATTTTAGTGTAATATTTTAAAGAATAAGATTTTAGAAGATTTTATGTGTATATACTTGTACCAAATTAATGTAATATTTTTTTGTACGTTTGACTGATATTAAGTATGTACGTAGTTATATTTCAATTATTTATAACTATTTTCTATTTTTAATTATTTATTTTATAAATAATTATCTCAGAATAGTAATGATATTGTTGTTGTAACTAAAAATCACTAGAAGGGGGTTGAATAGGGATTTTGGGGTTTAAAAATATTTTAACGAGTTTTTGAATTTCTGTCCTCTCTGAGAGGATGCAAACTGGAGGATGGAAATTCAAACTTTTAATCAAGAACAGAATAAATGCAAGAAGAGTATAAAGAGATAAACACACAACTTTTATACTGGTTCACCCAAAGATGGCTACGTCCAGTCCTCACACTCTTGTGAGATTTCACTAAAATCAATCAGATCAACCTCTCACCGAGGATGATTACACTTTGTGTATTGTCAAGCTTCACCAAGCTTACAATCAAGTTTCAAATATTTTCAAGTACAACTTACTTGAAAAATTACAGAGTGATTTGAGTATGATTTCTTTCTCTTTACTTAAACACTTTCTAAAAAGATATTTCAAAGATCTAGTGTATGATTGTAGAAAGTATAAAGAGAGGATGGAAGTTGCTCTTGATAGCTTTAAGAAACTTGCTCTTTTTATGCAATGATGTTATATCTTGAACTGAAGAGATCACTTCCATTTATAGAGTTTATGAACCTCTATCCATGAGCAAAAGGATTTTGATGACCGTTGGAGACTTGAGCAATTGTCCAAGGTTCTTGGTCTGATTTACAATAATGCCATTCAGCTGTCCTTGCTAATATGAGCTCAGGAGGATGGGTTTGAGGATCAACCTCATACTGAAGCTCTAACCTCCCTTGAGATACGGACCTTGAGATTATTTTATCCCTTTTGCTTTTCCAATGCTGTCTAGGTGCAGTCTTTTCAAGATAGGTGTCAGCTTTCTCATTTTTACTGTTCCCAAGGTAAGAGGATGAATATTGATATGCTTATCATCCTCTTATCATTAACCTTAGTCTTGTATCCTCCTTTTCTTGAACTATTTCTCTCATAACTGTTTGTCCTCAATATTATGTTCTTATTACTTTGACTTGGATCCATTGATTTTGAGATACCATATATTTTCTTCTAACAAGGTTCATCCTCATTGATGATTCATCCTCTTGCATGTCTGTCCTCCAGTTCATCCTCTTGTTCAGAAAACATGTTGGATTACATCAAATTCTTCTTCTTTTTATTGAGATGATGTGTAACCTGTTTCTTAATTTGAATACACTCAAGAGCACAGATTAGTCATTAAACACAATCATAATCATTAAATAATTTTGTTATCATTAAAACTATTTGAGAGAGATTTTGTCTCAACAATTGTGTTTGATTTCATTTATTTTTATATACTTGTTATGACATGGTGATTTTATATATATTTATTATGATTTAGTAATTAATATAAAGTTTTGATATTATATTTATTTATTTTTATAATTTCAACTATTCTCAAATGATGGTAATATTTTAAATTGAGTGTTTTGAAAAATAAGTATTATTATAGTGATAATTTTGAATATAAGAGTTTTGGTTACTAATGTAATTTGAATATTAATTATTTTATTTTATATAGTAGTAGTTTTGAAATATTAGTAATTAAATTGTGTTAAAAAAAAGTGTTAAAAAAATAACTTTCGTAATTGTTGGTTTTATTAAAAAAAAAAATAATAAAAAGAGTAAAATGTATTTCAGGGGTTAAGCCCAAGTAAAACCTAATTAAAGAATAAAAGAACAAATAGAGGAAGAGAAAGGTATGGGCACGGCAGGCAGCACCTTCCAAGGAGGAATTGGTGGAAAAATAGAAGAAAATTGATACAGGTGATCGATAATTGTTTCAGAAAATTTTCTCCGTTCTCGTCCAAATTTCAGTATGTTATTTTATTCATTTAGGTAGTCAAATAAACATACTTCCTCAGATTTTTAAGCGTCCCAATTTCTCTCTAAAATACCCGACTTCTCCGCTTGTAGAATTCGTTATTTTGCACCGTTCTTCTTCACCGTAAGTCCGATTTGAGTGAAACCAACGCCAAAACGATCGTGTGAAAAGTGGCTATATTATCCACTGATTGGTTTTTGGATTTATGGTAAGATTCCTTGACCGAATTTCGAAATTAATTTTAGAGTGCCTCCTCATAATTTATTTTTAACGTTTACCCATAAACTGTGGAGTTAGATGGATTGAAGGACAAAGAGTCAATGAACAAAGGCTGTTTGCTCGTGGAATCGTATTCGTGTTTGAAAGCGTCGAAATAAGGTAAGGGGTGAGAGAGCGTTTGAATTCATGAGTATAATATATTGTGAGATGAACGGGAAAACTGTATTTCCCAAAGATTCATCCGGGGCTTGCTACGTACGGCAGTAGCCCTTTGATGGATAAATTAATTAATGTGTAAATATGGAAATTGTGAGATTAAAATATAGAATAGAAAATATTTGTAAGGTGTTGATTGGTTTAATTTCTTTAAATGTGTGGTATTTGATGTTCTTGTGATATTGAGTTTCGAATTAATTTTATGTATGTTTTGATTATATGAGTTTATGTGATCTGATAATAAAAATGGATGTGTTGTGATAATTTTATGTGATGATGATGATAATGTATGAATAATAATTGTGATTTTATAAATGTGAGATAAGTTTATGTGATGAGGTACAATTGATGCTAGTGATGCTCTAAATTTGTGATGAGTTATGTAATGATGATGATGTGTGATTTATAATAGTGATGTTATGAATTTGTGATGAAAATATTGAAGTAACCCCTGATGAAATTTGAAATCTTCAAGTTCAAGTTGGGAGGAACCCGCTCTGATAGGTGATACCGGGAATAAGGGTTGCAAATTGTATTTTACTCATTTAATTTGAAACGACTTTTTGTATGAAAACCTTATAAGTACTAGTAAGTTTTTAGAATTAAATCAAGTAATTATACTTAAATCAAGCTTATTGAGATTGCACTATTTTATAGGAGTAAAGAAGTTTAAAGTGTTCCTTTTGATTTTTGAGAAACATTATATCTTAAAATAGATATAAAAGTTTTTATTTTCTTGGAAACTTATCTTCATTTATCCGCTACAAATTTTATAGAAATACGATATAAATTATTATATATATTATTTTGGGGTTTAGGGTGTCGCATTGGTGGTATCAGAGCAGGTCTGTCCAATCAGACTGAGTGGGTCGAAAGTCGATTTTGTGTTAGTCGAATGTCAGTCATGTCAATTGGGTTTTCTTGTGTAATAATTATTTTCACTATCATGTTTTTCCTGTTATGTTATTGTGTTAAGTGTTATATGCTTTTGTATAATTATACATATTTTTGAAGTTACTAGTTAACTGTTTATTATTTGCTTAACCGGATTGTGTTATGGATTCTAAGTTCCTACCTAAGTTAACTGTTTACATGTTTTTGACACATCATTGAATAGTATGATGTGACATCTCTAGAATTTATTTATTTTTTATTCTACATTCTACTAATTTTTTGTTTATATCTCTATACCTAAAAAAACAACAATAAAAATATAACTCCTATTACAAACTTGATTTAATTGTTAATTACTTTTTTCATTCATTGCATATAAATACATCACAATATTTAAATTACATTTTATTAATTAAAATGTAACAACCATAAATTACCACAAAATACATAAAAACACAATAATAACATGAAAAATCAATAATCAAACTTATGCACAAACAATCCAATGAAGTTTGGATTAAAATAAATAAAAAATATGAAAAC
>JBBPBP010009778.1:9911627-9941122 GCA_037974735.1 Cicer chorassanicum | reverse complement strand
AAATTAAGTTATCGTTTATCTTTTTAAAATATTTACAAAGTTATATTTTTTTTCTCTCGTTTTAAGTCTTTTATCTTTTAATATGCTTACAAAATTATAATAGGTCATTGAAAATTATGCTGATCAACATTTCCATGCAAGATTATTATTAATAATGTTATTTTGATGTCGATGAACGATGAAGAAGACGAACATTTTATAAGATAATAAAAAATAAATTTGTAAACACTTTAAAAAATAAAACTACAAGATAAAAAATATCATTACACGTAAATAAAATAAATGGGTGCATTTTAAAAAGATCTTGGTCACAATGGGTCCAACGTGAATATGGAGTGATGATATTTTCCACTAAATTTCAACAGCAAAAAGAGATGATCATAAATCAACTAAAGTACACACCTGCTCGTACTTATTCAACCATTTATGTATTTAATAAATATTATATATATAGTACAGGTGATCGTATTCCTGCTCCACTATAAGCAGTCGTTTTGGCTAAAATAATGGCATTGATAGGATATTATTTCGGATTTGGATTCCAAGTAGTTATTTTATATTTTTTAAATAGTAATTAGTTGTTAATTTTGTTAAAAAGAGCGATTGAACTTATTTTGTTAATTTAGCTTCTCTAAACAATTATACCACTTTATGACTCACTAATTCCAAACTATTATTGAGTAAACGCGATCGTTGGATTGAAGATTGACGGTTAAGTTTTGTTGTTGCATTACTCCGTATGATATTCTGTTTTTTCTAGACTTAGCCAAACAAAGAAATATGGATCTGTCAGTTGATTCACTCTACTTGTGGTTCTTATTATTGGAGAAATAATGTAGAAATTTCAAAATCAGATAAAAAAAACCACAACTGTTATCTAATTATAGTCAGATAATAACACTATCTGAAAATTGTTACAACACATAGACTTCTTTCAAACTCTCTATGACTTCCAATACACCTACATTTTCTAAAGCAAATATTTAAATTACATCTCACAACATGTTGGAATTCGTGTAAGTGGTTAGTCTCACATCGATTAGGAATAGAGGAAATGTTTGATAAATAAAATAGGTGACTTATTTACCTATAGTCTTAAAGTTTTGGGTGGAGATGTGATGTTAAGATCTCTTAAGAACCAAAACAACATCATCATCACATGCAACAACAACAACAAGGATTACTATATGATTACAACAACAATATTAATAACAATAGCTTTGATGCTACTATTCATCTACCACAGTTATTTAGTCCAGAATCATAATATAGCAATTATGCTCACATCACATGCATTTGACCCTTATTCAACATTCTCCAAAATACATGTACTCAAAACTCAAAACTCAAAACACAACAAAGATTCAAAATACATACCAAAAAGTGTCGCAACTCAAGAAGTAAAACCCCAATCGATGACGCACAAGCTTCCTTTCTAATCAATGTTGCGCAGATTTTTTCCCCTTTCTCATGTAGAGAGGAGATTGAGCGAGGAAGAAAAGGGTACACGAGAGAGGGCTGGGTTTCGCAAGATGGGGCTGGGTTTCGCAAGAGGGGAAGAAGGAAGAAGGCGAGAGGAAAAACGTAACGCGCGCGAGAGGAAGAAGTTGCGAGAGGGGGTTGGGTTTCGCGAGAGGGGGCTGGGTTTCGCGAGATGGGGCTGGATTTCGCAAAAATGGGTTTCGTGAGAGGAGGGAAGAACGAAAATAGGTTACACGACAGGGAGGGATGAGGGAAAATTCCTTTAGTGAAAAATGGGTTTAGTGGGAGGGAAAATGAAATATTTGAGAATTTTACATAGAGAACGGTTTTTTATTTCAACAAATGTGTTGTGTAAGAGAACGATTACTAAATGTTGCGTAATTATATTAATAAACAACGAGAACGGTTTTTATGTGTTGTCATAGAAATAATAAAATTTAATACTCTACTGCAACGAAATATAATAACCGTTGTCTATTTAACTCTACGAGAACGGTTTTTTTACCATAGAAAATTAGACGTTCCTGTAGCACCAAAATGTTGTAGTGCTTTAATATCATAAACGTTGCGCTCTTCCGAACTCCCCGACAAATGATATCAAAGTCATGGTTTAGCTTGGGGGGAGATTCTAGTGTGGATCAAGTCTAGTGTTGTGGATGACTTACACTTGAAGGAAATATTGTTGGAATTTAAATGTGAGTAATTAATCCCACCTCGACTAAAAAGAAAGGAAATATTAGATATATAAGAACGGTAACCTATATACTCATTACTTTAACAATTTGAGTTGAGATATGGTGTCATAGGTTTATTCTAAGTAAATCATGATGTTATCAATATTGAACAGGTTTAGCCGGTATTTATGGCTGCTTTTGATTTGCCTTAAACACTAACATTGTATTTTGCCATCTTCACATTTTGTTGCACAATTTTGCCATTGGATTGAATTACTTTGAAACAGCACCTGCACATTCATCAATTTACCTACTACAGTCTTGACATGGCTGCTATGATGACTTTGCAACTAGCAGCACATAAATCAGGTACTCTATCAAATATACATTCAATTATTTTAAGAATTTTAAGAACTTACCTTTAGAATCAAATTTGAGCTGAACATTTTTCCTGCTGATACAATTGCATGACGGATTTGCATTCACACATGCTCCATATCATCCTCAATCTAACATGTAAACAGGAGATAGACATGTAGCCAAAGACGACTTGCCGATTTACATTATCCCAAAACACACTTCATAGTAATGGACTCTATACATTGTGGACGTGGACCAGTTTGCTACAGTTTTTTTTAGTAAAAAGTCATTTTTTTTAAATAATTAATCACTTTTAAAAGTTTTCATCATTTTGTTACAATTTTATTTTAAAAAAATGAGAATATGAAAAATAATTTAAAAACCTTTTTAAATGAAAAACTGTTTTTAGTAATTTATAAAAAAAAAATTTATAACTTTTTTTTGAAAAAAATGATTTTTATTGTGACGAATAAACACAAAACAATTATTTTTCTTAAAAATCTCTTAAAAATTAATTTATAACTTATCGAATATCAAAATATTTTTTTTAGAATTTATTACAAACGGATCCACATTAGCATTTATTCACATAACGACATGTTTATTATAAGTTTTAATAAAAGTGATTTTGATATATAAAAAAAGATTTTTATGAAAATGATTGTGTTTGTTCAAAATTTAAAAAGGAATTTTGAATTTCTCTCTTCCATTTTAAAATTATTATTTTTTCAGAATCTAATTAAAATAGTTTTTTATTTTTAACAAAAGAATTATTTTTTCACAAAGTTATTTTTTGTAAAATAGTTACACAAACATAACTAAAACATTTAAAATAAATTTTTTACTTAAAAAAATGATTTTATTCCTATATAATCTTTAAACAAATGTACTTAAATTAAACTAAGCTGAATTAGAGAAAGAGTTTTCGGCAAGTCATCCTTGGCTGCAGTATCATATCTCATGTTCACATGTAAGACTTCAGATGAACAACACATATAATCCATCCAAATCAATGTCATATCATGTTTTCCTGCAATGATAAGGTAAATTGCCATGATAAGTTGTGGATGTGAAAGGGAAAAATAATTTATTTCCATTATAATTCGACTTGTTTAAGTTTTTTGGTGGAGAAACTAATTCTATGAGATGTAGATTTAGGAGATAATTTTTATATGATGATGAAATCATAGAGTACTTCACAAGATAGTGTCTAGACTTCTTTTTAAGTATTGATTCATAAAGTAATGCAAATATCATCCTATTATTGTTGTATGAATGTTTTCCATTAAAATAAAAATGCACACTTCATGGTCCTTTATGGTCCAATCCTTCTAATTTATTGAACTGGATTTTCTAAGGTTTGAAAATAAACTATTCGATAATATCAAATACCACAAATTGAGTTATTTTTTAAAAAGTTTCTTTAAATTAGATTTTCTTAGCTTAAATCTAACCCATCTAATCTTTGATCTTATCAACGGTCTCAAACAATCAAATTGTCTCGGCTTGCTGACTACATAACTCCACAAATTGTGAGATTAAAGAGAATCTTGATCCCTAATTTAATTCACAAAATATGCCATGTTTGGTGTAAGGTAATATTTTGTAACATAAACAAATGTGCTAAAGATGGAAACTGCTTTCTTTGCTTATAAAAAATTAAATGGTGGTAAAAAAAATTATAAAAAGATCAACACTGTTGAATTTGTTTACCTAGATCATTAGGGAAATAAATTAGACTAAGTGGCATTTTCCATTCTTGTTAGAAATTTTGGCCACTTATCTTATTTCAAACAATATCAAAAAACATAGATCAACTTATATATGTTTACTAAATAAAGAAATCATGTTGACATGTTTATTGAAGGCTAATATAAGACCAAATGAAAAAAATCAGGAAATGAAAATAAAATGATCTAAGGAAGAGAAGAACATTGTTCCAAAAATATTCAATGTACTCACATATTTCATTGTTCATATTTAAGCTTGGCCATTAACTAATTAATATAAATTAACAGCTTTCTAAAAGAGGAAGAAAAACTTATGCTAAGTGGACTTACTTCTTTGTGAATTAAACCTTCAATTCGCCAGCATGATCTTGGAGATTAGAAATTATGGTCATTTTTAGAGCATAGCTCTGCCTCTATTTATTTAAGTTGTTATTTGCAAATGGTTTTGAAGGAGGTTGCATTTAAAAATTAGTAATTGGCCTTATAGCTTTAGTATGCAGCATTTGAAGGTTATGCTTTCTTGTGATTTATGAGGGTATATATATAAGAGAATTGAAAAGTCTTAAATACCATGGCTTTGTATTGTACTTGCCATTGGATGAGAAGTATATGAAGGCCAAATTGGGTTTCCTCACAAGCTTATGTATAATATGCAAAAAATGTATTACAAGTATAAGAAGCCCAAAAGGTGAATCTATTCCAAAAGATTATTCAATTAATTTATAAGTTTCATTTTTAGGTGATAGTTTATGATTCATAATAATTACCGCTCGAAAACTAACATTCTATGCATTTACATTAATATTTCACGACACTTCACTCAACTTTAACCGGTGTTCATTACCTTCTATCGATCAGTCATAATCCCTCCATTTTCACTTAACTTTTTTATTGGATAACTCTCTCTATATTATTTCTTGGGTATGACTAATACTTAATGATAAGTGGATAGGTCGCTTGAACCCCTTATAGTACAATTTAAGGTAAATATAAATCAGTCTGTAGTATTTAAATATAAACTTTATATTGTACATCCTAAATTTAATATTAATAAAAAATATCGCATCCGTGTGGTAGTTAATGACATAAGTGCAATTGTTCAAACTCCGTGATCAAACGTTTGTATTCTCCATTTGTATTTTTTGTATCTATTTTTTTTATTTTTTTTAAGTAGAAGTTGTTATTCTAACTTTATGGAATATTAGATGAAAGGGAGGGTCAATATCAAAAGACTATTCTATTAAAGAAGAGATTTATCGTAATGCATGAGCCAAATTAGCAATTAATTCATATTATTAGAAAATGACACGATTGTGTGATTCATTTCACTACCTTTTCTAGCATATTAGTGCTCATTATGGAAACAAATCTTATCACTTTCATGGAGAAAAGATTGAGGTGAAGTGAGATCAGCTGTTGTCAGTTAGAAAGCAACTCACATCACATGCACATAATGCAACTTGTGTAAGGAATATTTCAGGATCAATTTTTTAAAGAAAAGATCCAAGTTGCTAAGGAATGGAAGGCAATGGTAAGTTTAGCTTATATGCATATAAATTATAATCTATAAAACACCGATAACATGTATATAACAATAATAATTTTAAAGATAACACACATACACAATGATAATAATTTTAAAAATAAAAATAATCGAACATATGATATTATCTTATTGTAAAACACTCATATATGTTAGATACTAGATATGTATTAATTTATTATATTGGTGGTATATATATCTTTTGATTATTATTATTATAAGAAAAAAATAATATCAAATTTTGATTATTATTATAAATAAAAGTAATTATTTTAAATTTATTTAATATTAATATTTTTAATATTAATTATTTTTAATATATCATCTTTATTTTAATAAAAAATATTAAATGTCAGTAGTTAAATGTTCGATGTTTAAACAAATAATTTAATAAATTTAAATTATATTTTACATAAAATTTAAAAAATTAATTATATTTAAATAATTTTTTCAATAAATATAAGAGTAATTATTTTTGTTTAGAGAGAATTACATTATAATAGATGATAATGAAAAACAGAATAATTCTTTACAGATATCATATCAATTTGGAATATCAGACACAACAAACACACAGAAAGAGTTATTTTTATTATTTTTAATATGGCAAAGAAGGAATACAGAGAATCCACGTGGGTTTGGTTATGCTATGGGATGTGTAGCTAATAATTATTTCGTGTACCAAATTTGATGATAACAGAACAGATCAGCTGATGATGTACTTTGAGATTCGTACCTCAATCCTATGTTTGATTAATGTACAATACATGGTCTAAAATAAAGCACACAGAAAATTTAAAGAAAAATTCAATCAAAAAATTCAAGCATTCCAGAAAATATAAGGAAATTAACTAAAGCACATAGGTTATCCCATCAAAGAACAATAAAGCACACAAAAAATTCAAGCATTTTAGCAAATTAAAAATGTAAAAAAAAAATCTACATCTGTAGCGATAACTTTGATTTATATACCAACTTCTCACTAAATCGGTTTTATAAGTAATGAGTGTCTTTCTATTCTCACCTTTATTAAAAAATAAAATTGAAAAAAATGATGAATTCGTTTAGGTGAAATGTACTAAAAAAATTTTATTATGTATAGAGTAGATTGAGAAATGAGAGTTAAAAGTACAAGTGCCTTTAATCTTTTTATATTTGGCAAACAAAAATGAATTTTGTATATTTTAATCATTGGTCTCTTCAAAATTAAATATTTTTAAGAGTGATTTATTTAACTATGTACTTGGTCATAATTCAAATTATGTTTGAAAGACGGAGAAACATTTATTGAAAGGAGGTATTAGAACATGGAAGTGACTTTTCAATTATCCGATTTGAAATGAGAATCTGCATCTGCACTTAATTAAAGCGGATTTTTCTGCTTAAATCAAGTGGGTTTGAGAGGGTAACGCAGGTGCGGGTTATGTTGGCATCGATCACACATATGCAACATTTATCCACAATTTACACATTATCATAAATGTATTTAAACTAAATTTAGATCCTCTAAAATAAATAAAGTGTAAAATGAAAAACTTAAAAATTGATATTATGACAAAATTATGATTGATTACAATGTATCTATAATATCTACTTTTAATTTATTATTCAATAATTATTATTATTCACTTTATTTTAGAGGAACCAATTTCATTTAAACAACATCAACAATTCAAAATCCTTTGTGGGTTATACCACACACCGAAGTGAATTTTCATGAAATCAAAATAGAACCTAAGACTATATATACACACACATAATCCCTTCTTCTTGAGTCATCTCACTTCTCATCTATAAAACCATTTCTCCTGGTTCCTTGGCTTCATTCTAATCCTCTGGACATCTCCAATTAATTCGTTTTTAAATTGAATTAAACCATACCACAATCAAATTTAAAAGCATCAATCTTACATTAATTATATAAGGGCACATGTAAATGATGCTAAAAGTAGATTCTTTTTATTGAAAAATACAATATTTAAATTTTGAAGAATTGAAAATACAAATTTCAATATAACATTTCTATATTAGAATCATTAACATGTATTTTTGAGACACATGTTAGTTTTTTCTATTAAATAAATCTATAGTAAATTCAAATTATCTATTTTTACTTGATTGAATACAAATTTTTTTAGGCAATGATTACCAAATCTTTCACATCCAAAAGCAATGTAATACAATTCTATTGAGTTAAGACTACTTTTTCTCTAAAAATAGAGAAACTCACCCACAATAAATAAAGAGAAGAGTGATTTCTCAAATTATTAATGATATTTGGATCTAATGAAAGGAATTAAATTCTTATATTGTAATGAACTCAAATTTAAATCTTCGTCGAAAGAAATATTAACATTTAATTTTTGACACTTTTTGAATAAGATTATTTCCAATGAAAGAAACCTATAAAAAAAATGATATCCCGAATTCGAATTAACCTCGTAACTTATATGATTAAATTAATTTATATACATACTTTCAATTTTACTATATTATTTTTAAAATATCTCTTCAAATATTTTTTTTTAACAAATCACAAATATTACATAATGACATTTGAACTGAATGCACATGAAATAGGTTTTCACAACTATGCATACAAATTAAGGCGAATGATAGGTAGTTCACGATAGACTCATATTTAAAAGTCATTTAAAATTTTAGTGACGATTTAATACACCGAAGTATAAATCAATGGTTCTATTGGTCTTTACGATTAATACAATGACTCGATCGATTTTAGTTTAATAAAAATAATGAAAAATGAACGTGTCTTCAAGACTTAATATGTCCGACCAACATTAGCTAAACTATTGTCTCACTCATAAAGACAAAAAGAACCATTAAATTATATTTCTTAAAAGTGTTGTTTGATTTTCATTTTAAGTTTTAAATAACTGGTGTATAATAGAATTTGTGGGTAAATTAAAAAAAATATGTTCTCAATTGGTCAACTTATTTTGCAACTTGTTGCAAGATCTAAATAATATTTTTAATTTTAATAAAAATCTATCATTGTAATGTATGTTCCTATTTACAACAGACTTTGTATCAACGCAATTCGAGATGCTCTCATAGCAATCAGTTTTATCTTCTCATTTCACTCATCCTAAAGATCGCGAATTTTTCATACTTAATTTCTTCCAATACGGTACGATAACATTTCTCGTTCCTTAATTAGGTTTGATTTCATACTTAATTGGTATTGAATCTATTGATATTAGATTGATCCGTGTTATTATCATTGAAATTTATCTTATGAAAATGAAGATTGTTACATTTAACTTACAATTGGATTTGGTGTTTGTAGAAAAAGAGAGTAAGCAATGTCAGAGGCTAATAATGTTAAGGATGTGAAGAAACAGGAACTTAATGAGGATTCTTCTAAGAATGAAGTTCACTGTGATAATTCTGGGGATGATCTCAAACTGTCTGATCAAGATACAAATAATGAAAATGAAAACTCCATGCCCTCATCTGAACAGGAGGTAACTATTTTGCTCCATTATTATTATTATTATTATTCAAATTGGAAGTAGGTTTTTGTATCAGTTTAAGATATTACTATTTTCATATATTGGTGGAAAACTGAAAATTTGTTTATTTTTTAGAGACAAATGTTAGAAATTAGTGATTATGTTAGTTTATTGGGTTTGAACTTGAGACCTCCTTCTTAATAGTGATTATGTAAGCTTAGATATTAAGAATTGTGGAGATATTATACATTGCCTTCATTATAAAGGGTTTATTTAAAATTTATAACCAGATTTACAGCTATTCTTTGCATTAAATCTCACAATTTGTGATTTTGTATTATCATTTGTAAATTTATTTATGTTACCTCTACAGGAAACAATCAGATTGTAAGTAATTTTTTGTATCAGTTCAAGATATTTCTATTTTCATTTGTTGGCGAAAATTGTGTTGTTTTAAGATTTTGAAAGCTCAGATATTACTAAAATCACTCCTTAAGAATTAGGGAGACATTATAAAGGGTTTCTTCATATAAGGTTTATGGTTATTCTTGGCATTAAATCTAACAATATGTTATTATGTTGTGATATCATTTACCGTAAATATATTTCTGCAGGAAGACTCAATCAAGAAAAAGTATGGAGGGAGATTACCAAAGAAGCCTCCACTAATATCCAAGGTTACTTCCTTATCTGTTGTTATTTCTTCTAAGTTCCAATTCTTGTATGGCTCTATCATTTAACCATATGTGTGTTTGTGTGAAATGTTCTTTTGAAACTGACTTTTGTTCATGAACAATTTCAATTTTTGGTAGGATCATGAACGTGCTTATTTTGATTCTGCTGATTGGGCTTTGGGAAAGGTATATTCTGGTCTTAGAAGCATCTCTTTATCATTATGCTATTAAAATTTTCAATGAAACCTTCAATATATATTTGGATGCCTGATATCTCTTATCTCTATATGATTATTATTCATATAGCAAGGAGCAGAAAAGCCTAAAGGACCACTTGAAGCACTCCGTCCAAAGTTGCAGGTAAAATTCTTAGTTAACTTTTCCAAGCCTGTTTCATATAAATAGTTAGTGTGTTTGGATTGCCATCAAAGACCTCCAAACTTATGTTTGCACAACAAAACTTTATATGCACAATTTCTTCCTTCAAAGTAGTTCAAACTTAGTTCGAAATGGAAACAAGGGTAAGGTTGCTTTTTCAAACGATGTTTGCAAAATAAAGTTAGTTCAAACTTAAGCTAGAAAACTTCAATCCGAACATAGATTAAGTTGTTTCTTTTATGCATTAGTGCGGTTAACACACCATGTATATATTGTATTTGCATGTGTTTGCAATAGTTTTCAACCCCCAAGTAGACCCAGATTGAATTTCAGAACAGATATGAAGAATGGATTTGTTGTTTGGAGTACATCTCTGCAATGATATATATGTGTTATGCAATCTATGCAATTAACTTCAACAGATTTTACTAGTTAGTAACCGTTGTCGAAGCCGCTTTCATTATGTTCACAGTAAAAGATTTTAAGGAAACATATAATCTGAACATGGAATGTGATTCACTGGTCCATTACATAATAGAGTAAATGATAACTTGCAATAAGCATTTGCCTGCACGTATGCGTATCATTGAAATTTTAAAAAAGATTTGCTAATAGTGTTTTACATTTTCTGTTCCCTGTCTTGGGGTCCTACCTAAATTGGCAATCAGCCAACACATCAGCAGGCCCGGTCAAGGCGCTCAGCTTATGCTCCAGCAGATGGTTCTGAAGGTATGTGCAAATGACTGTCCATTTTTTTTGTGTTCCATAAAGTTCAGGTCTGTGTCAAAACTAAAACGTTGTGGTATATATGTTCTTTGACAGTTGATGGTGATAATGATCTGAGTGCTACTGAAGATGTTGGCAGTGATCAAAGTGATGCTGCTCAAAACCAAAGCTGTCATTAGTAGCTACGGGTTTGAGCTATAAATTGCATTTTGACAATGTGGTGCTTTCTTCTTTGAAATTACAAGCAAATGATGATGCATGTTAGAGATGGTTGTGCTAATAACTAGAAGTAGGAATTTTGAAGCGGTTGTAACCATGAATTTCATGATGTGCTAGGATTGCACAGTGAGAGGTCTTGAACTATCATTTGGTGTCACTATTGTGCCAATTGTAACATTTGATGTCTTACAAAATATAATCATCTATAATAAGATTGGATACTTAACAGTAATATGTTAGCAATCAATCAGTATGTGTTATTTTGGTCACTTTTTTGTTGAGTAACAAGTTAGCAGGCTTTAATTTTAACATTAATAGTAAATCACAAATTATAACCCAATATTTTGTGTCATATGGATCACAAAAATGAAAGTCAATTTCTATAATTCCATTTGTATTTGTGTTCTGATTCATACTTTTGCTTTAATTTCTCATCACATTTATTTTACTACATCCATTGCATAAGCATTGTTCTCTTTTTCATACTTGTTATCAATTCTACTTTGTCGCTATTTCATTAAGTCAATTCTACTTTGTCGCTATTTCATTAAGTATGTGTTTTTATTTCATTCATGTTTTGTTTTTGAGTCTTCTAATTCAAAGAGTTTAGTTGTCAATTGACAAGTAATTGCAAGCATCTAACAAGTTATATTTTAAGATTTATTTAATAACTAAAATAAATGCAGTAAGGAACTTGTTAGGATTAGGATGTCTGAACATACTAGTAATGAGTTTTCTGGATTTCACAAAGATCTTACAAAAGAAATAGTCAGCTTCGGCTTTACTTTTGATGCACAACCTTATCGTGTAAGCTATTGTTTATTTGTTTTCAATGGCCATCCTTTTCATCTCCACTTTTCTTCAAAAATATGTATATTATAGAAGTGTACTTATGAATTACATAATTTTTTAAGAACAAAATTTATATTTTTTTCCTTTATAAATATAAAGGGTCTCCAATTTAAGACATTATTAATCCACAAAGTAACTAAAATTCATCAAAGATATTTTTGGCAAATGATTCAAACATTTGACTACATGCTATAGTAACTCAAGCATCTGCTAGACCAAGTTGGTGTTTAAACTACCATTATTGAAGAAAAAATAAGCTGCCAAATTATTGGTTTTTTTTCATTTACGATTGAAGTCCAAAACAATTTTATTTAATTTATTTATTATCATGTGAGAGGAGCTTCAGTCAAATGACTCTCTCAAAAGTCTAAAAAAAAATCATAGAAAATATTAACACATTGAACTTTCAACATCTATCACCCGCGTAAAATGAATCTTGTTAATTCTCCCATTCATCTTCCTATAAAAATATCATTGCTTTCCTTCACCCCCAAACCCAAAACTATTAACAAAGACACCCACAAGTTTCGTATGAATTGCTATATGATACCAAAACGTGTTAACTCGGACGCGCCAAACAAACTCAGTACCACCACCGAGTTTCTCCTACCTGATGACTCGGTGGAACCCGCAAAAACCAAACCATGTTTATGTGGAAGAAGACACTTCATAGAAGCTGCTGCAACTGCAACACTTACATCATTCCCAATTCAGCCTGCCACAGCCACAAATTCAGATTCTGATTACACAGTAATTCCTTCTTTATTATAACAGTAAATAAATGGAAAATAATTTAACTTTTTACTTTAAATAAGTAAATATTCATTTTGATTCTTGAATTTGTGAGTCATTGTGACTATAGTTTCTGAATTATCGAAATTATAAAAATATTTATGAATGTGTCTTTCATTCATTGTTTAGGTTGGTTTCCATGTGTGTGTCTTTGTTAGTTAATTTGATCCGTAAAATTATTAATAGACGACACACCCAAGGAGTCAATGATGCTTTTGAAATTTCTATACTTTACTTCACTTTTTTTAGGCAATTGTTAGTAGTTGTTTACTTCACTTTTAAATTGTGGCAATTGCTAGGGTGGAAAGTGTTACTTGTCAAATTTGGACATGGATGGATGATTGAAAATCGCTCTAAACTTTAAAGATAACATGATATCATATAAGCTTCTACTTACGAGGAGCAGCAATGATGGTTGTTAGTTTTGAATAAATTTCAAGCATATACTTTGTAGACCATATGAAACCACTTCCCCACCCTAAAAGCCACTTCAGGTTGTTGCAGAAAATGATGTTTTTCCTGACACTGATATAATATGGAAACAATGGCTTTTTTTTCTTTTTTGCAGGCTTTGGTGAACAAGTATCACCCACGTAAACCTGATTGGTATCAGAAGTTCTATGCTTGGGTTTTGAGTTCATTTACTAAATCTTATGAAGCTGAGGTTCATTCTTCATTATTTTCATGTATATGGGTCTTAATATAAGCTTGTTATAATTTTTTTATTGAGTGAATAACTATTTTAGTTCATGATATTGTAGAATCATACAATTTGGTCTTTGAAATTAGTGGAATTTTAAAATGATAATTGAAATAGAAATTCTCAATCACAATATTTTAGGCCGGTCAACATAGTCCCTGAAATTGTTTTCAGAGGGGCTAATGTGATTGAGGATTTTTCAATTTCGTTAGTTTCAAAAACCAGAACTGTCCAAACTTTACAATTTCATGAACTTAAATGATTATTTACTTGTTTTTCATTTTCCATTTTTGGGCAGTCTTTATGTTTTTGTCATTATTATTATTGCATTGAGTTGATACTTGGGATTTCTTGCTAGGTTGCTCGGTACAAGTCACAAATCTTCAGTAACTTGAAGGAGAAGAAAGCTAACAAAATCTTGGAAATTGGCATTGGAACTGGACCTAATCTAAGTTATTATGCTAGTGATTCTGATGTGCAGGTTGTTGGCATTGATCCTAATCCGGAGATGGAGAAATATGCTCGGTCAGCTGCTACATCAGCTGGGCTTCCACTCTCAAATTTTGAGTTTATACATGCTGTATATATCATATTCTCACTGGTTTTTAAGTTATATAAGTTATAATAACCATTTCTTTAGAATGAGGAAGAGGAACCATGCTATAGAAAATTTATGGTCCAAATGATTATTGTTTGATATTCTGATCAAAACTTTTAGTTAGTATGATATTTATTGTGGT
This sequence comes from Cicer chorassanicum, assembly GCA_037974735.1. Classification (NCBI taxonomy): domain Eukaryota; kingdom Viridiplantae; phylum Streptophyta; class Magnoliopsida; order Fabales; family Fabaceae; genus Cicer; species Cicer chorassanicum. The sequence continues at coordinate 9,926,776 of JBBPBP010009778.1, read as the reverse complement.
ATGAAGTTTATTTATAGATGTCTCAAAATACCTAGACACGGAGTTGGTTTGATGTAGTTGATAACATTGTGTTAATTGATCTTTAAATTTTAAATTTTGCTCTATTTAGGTTGGGGAGGTTATACCATTAAGTGATGCTTCAGTCGATGCAGTTGTTGGAACACTTGTATTGTGTTCTGTTAAAGATGTTGATATGACACTGAAAGGTGATGAAACTTTAGCCTTCTGTTTTTATTCAAATACTGACTTACCTTGATTTTTTATGAGCAATTACTAAATTCATTGTTCTGTATATTAGTTTACAATCTTGTGCTTGTGTGTGTGTCAACTCTCAACTAGGTTGTATGTGTTCCCATCCTCAAACATTTGTGTTTTTCAAAATTTGATCAGAAATTTGGACAAACCAGTTATTTTGCAGAATTATGTGATACTTTTTCTGTAGACGTGATAGAAAGGTGTAAAAAGTCATATGAACATATGAAATGATTGAAAAATCATAATTTCTGCTTTCTTTAACTTCTCAAGGCACTTATAATTTAGGTTGGGTCTAACTCAACCAATGTGGAACTCTCAACACACCTCTCATATTTATGACTGAACATCTAAAGTGTGATCCGAGTGGCCCAATCGAACTTGGATAGAATCTAATATCATTATTGAATTTGAGTTGAGCCTAAACAATCCTACTAAATCAGCCTGTAAAGTGAGGATAGAACAATTAACTCCATGTAACAATTGTACTTTACAATGAACAGCCATGGGACTGGAAAACCACACTCATATACTCTTAATAAGTATTTATTTGCGTGTTATGCCTATATATCATGCTGTATTAAGTTTAAATTTAAAACAATAAAAAATGCAGTAACCAATCTAAGGGAGCATACATATAAAGAGACTAAATATTGCTTCCTTATTAAGGATAGATGTTTTGTTTATAATTTATAGCACTTTGAAATTCAAAATTATCATCTAAATTTCACTATGTATGCAGAAGTGAGGAGGGTGCTGAAACCTGGTGGAGTGTATGTGTTTGTGGAACATGTAGCTGCAAAAGGTGTGTAATAAACAAAAAAAAATTATTCACTATTTTGAACATAAAAGTAATGTTTGTAAATAGCTTAATTTTGGTTTGTTTTCATGGTTTTACAGATGGAACATTTCTCAGATTCCTACAAAGAGTTCTTGATCCTCTACAACAGACAGTGGCGGATGGATGTCATCTTTCTAGGGAAACAGGAGAAAATATATCAAAAGCTGGATTTTCAAGTGTTGAGCTTGACATAGCATTCTTATCAAATGCTACATTTGTAAATCCCCATGTATATGGAATAGCTTACCAGTAGGATCAAAAGCATGTCTTTGATCCTCTTAGCATGCCGGTTCGGTTGCTTGGAAAGGATTATGGCCATTTTGAGGTACTTTCATAGGGCATGTTAGTAACAGGTGACTTCATGTTAGGGGGTATGTTTGTAAATGTTCAAGTGTATAGTAGAAATAAAAATACAAAAAAAAAGCAAATAAACAAAATTTTCTTGTATTATCTGCTTGAACTTAATGTGATTATATTTGTGACTCACTATATTAAGCACACTGTTTTTTGTACTTACGATCTTGCTATGCACTCCTTGTTTCAATTTCTCTGAATGTTGTGCTTGAGGGTAGGATTACTTTGGGGTATCATATTTAGGCTTTATGTTGTGCTCATGTGTGGACCATATCCAATGTTATTAACATTAGAGTTATGTTTTATATTTTTAGTTCGTTAAATCACGATCATTGAACTTTATTTTTATAAAAATTATTCGTTGATTGTGATTTTATACGAACAAACAATATATTTAACCCGTAAAATTAGTTTCAAATATTCATTTATGTTTTCAATTTAACCCGTAATCAGTCAACATGCATCTCTATTAATCATGTAATGATGAAAATGAGCAATCATGCGAAGAGATAAATTTTTTTATCATTTCAAATTTTCAGAAAAGCTATAGATCTATAATATGTAGTTATGAGAAGTTTTATGATAACCAGCTAAGCTAATATGGTTGTGAAGTAGTTTGATTTGATTCAAGCATTGGACCCTTTGGTATGGTTGGTAAGGGTTCTGTTTCATTTTGTACTAATTATAAGAACAACTGTTCAATACTTATGGCTGAAGTAAGTGGATTATGGCCTAAAACAAATAAAAACAGGAGAAAAACCAGTAGATACACAAAATAAGAAAACAAAAGCAGAAGAATTAGCTAAACTACACTTTTGATTCTTTAAGTTTAATCACTTAGGTTCTTTAAGTTTTTTTTCTTATTTCGTCTTATATGTTATAGCCTTTAAGTCTCAAAATGTGCACGTTGTGATCCTTTTTGTGGAATTCTGTTAAGAAAAAGGTCATGTGTATGTTAAAATAGTGACGTGTCATAACGGTGCTGATATGGTAAATCTAAATCATTACTTAATATGAGGAAAAATAACTTAAAACCTAACCGATAATTGAGTTAAACTTAAAGGATCACAATTGTATTTTTGCTTAAAAATTAAAATCATAAATTAAAATGGTCATTTTCTTCATCCACATCTTCACCAACTGAGCATTTAAGCCCTAAAAAATGAAAAAAACTTCATCTTCTTCAAACCCCCAAACCCCCCAACAACTTCATCTTTTTCTTTCCCATCTTCATCAAACCCAAAAATCCCAACAACTTTAGAAAAATCACCAATGCCCTCTTTATACATCCAATCTATTATAATATATTAAAACAAACCCCAACTCTATTGATTGACACATCACACACTTATATTTTACATCATAACATTTGTTCTACATTACTTATATTTTTATGTGGCACCCTTCATATGCCTCTATAATTCATCTCACACATTTTATTTCTCAATTTTACTTTTGCATCTCACCCATCATATATATATATTGAGAACCCGCACACAAGAGCTTTTCATGAAAACAATTTTATTATTTTCTCACTTCAATAATTTTCAGAGCTCCAACATTTCTAACTTTGCATATTTAGATTAGTTGCTAACAAAATACATCCTATCTTATGTTATCTCAAAAATCATTCTTTCGATTTCTTCTTAAACTTTATTGGAGAACACACTTTAGATACAAAGTTTTGTTGCTTATACAACATTAAATCCTTCATTCTTAATTCTCACCTCAAGTATCAATGTGAAATGTGAGATTGTGTAACCTCTTGGTGACTTCCTCAATTGTGTCAAATCATGTTATTTTCTTTCTCCACTTAAATTTTATTTATGTTCTATTTTTCCTCTTTTTTTATCAATACCTTTCAGTTCTAATCTAATATGATTTCACAATTCTCACCCCAAATATCAATTAAAATGTGAAATTGTATAACCTCTTCGGCGACTTCATAAAATGGGTCAAAACTTATGTTTAGGTCATTTTCTTTCGCCATTTATTTTTATCCATTTTATATTTTTTTTATCTATGTCTTTCATTCTAATTTAATATGGACAACATATGTTCTTTTGATATAAATCATTTGTTTTTCTGTAATTAATATTATTTTGGTCTAGTTGAACACTTTTGAATTCTTAAACCACAAAATGACATTTTCAATTCCTTTATTCTTTTAGATTTTTAGTTCAACTATATATAATAGATAATTGAATAGAAACAAGTACTACAATCCCCTTTAGCTAAGAGATTACAATGTCAAAATAGCATAGCAAATTTGTTTTGGCAGTCGTTCGACCATAAGCACTAACCCAATGGCATATGGAAATATGACTTCACATAGTTTTGTTTCTATTTCACACCAATAGTTCATTCGGACAATATTCTTTTGGCTTAATGCATGTATAATAAATAAATTTCAAAAATAATGAGGACAAAATAACTCCTAAACAAAAACGAGAAGAAAAAATAACAAACAATTAAAAAAGTACAATATGTCCATATTTATGGTTTGATACCTTTTGAATAAGATTAACTTGGTGAAGGAAATATATGATAAACCAAAAAACTAACTTTATCTTTAGGTTTAATTGCAGTTTTGGTCCCTCTATTATTATCAATTTATGGAATTGGTCCCCCTATTTTAAAAGTTGACATTTTTTGTCTCTCTTTTATGGAAATATGACTTCACATAGTTTTGTTTCTATTTCACACCAATAGTTCATTCGAACAATATTCTTTTGGCTTAATGCATGTATAATAAATAAATTTCAAAAATAATGAGGACAAAATAACTCCTAAACAAAAACGAGAAGAAAAAATAACAAACAATTAAAAAAGTACAATATGTCCATATTTATGGTTTGATACCTTTTGAATAAGATTAACTTGGTGAAGGAAATATATGATAAACCAAAAAACTAACTTTATCTTTAGGTTTAATTGCAGTTTTGGTCCCTCTATTATTATCAATTTATGGAATTGGTCCCCCTATTTTAAAAGTTGACATTTTTTGTCTCTCTTTCATATTTTTGAACTAAAAAAATGACGATGTAACATATTTTTAATGACGTGACATACAATTTTATAATATAGAACCATCTAAATGCATTAATTATTCATATATCATTAATTAAATTAAAAATATGAAAAAATTTCTGAAGTTGAAATCTAAGTTTTTTTTTTTATGACGTTTTATATCAATTTCATAGGTATTAACTATTCTACCTCATCCTATCATATGTCAGATTATTTTAAATATCTCACATCATTTTTTAGTTAAAAAATCAGAAGGAGGACCAAAACTGTCGACTTTTAAAATAGAAGGACCAATTTCGTGAATCCGTAAAAGTAGAGGGACTAAAATTGCAACTAAGCCTTATCTTTATAATCACTCTCTATAATTTTTATATCATAATTTTGCATATATCTCTATGATTAAAAAACTAACAATAAAAAATATAACTATTATTACAAACTTCATTTCATATTAAGTTATTATTGGTAATTCATTACATTTAAATATATCACAATATTTTAATTACATTTTAAAATTAAAATGTAGCAATCATCTTAAATGACCATAAAGTATATAATTAAAAGATAATCATCACAACTTAATTTCGTAACTCCATGATTAAAAATAACGATAAAAAACATAACTCTTATAACAAACTTAATTTCATATTAAGTTACTCTTGGTAATTCATTATACATAAATAGATTACAACATTTTAATTACATTCAAATAATTATAACGTAACATCTTAAATGTACAAAATATATAAAAACATAATCACCGCAACTTAAAAACCAATAATCAATTACAAACAAACAATAGAATGTTTAAACAAAACTAAATAAATATTGAAATAAAAATAATTTTAAATGCTTATTTAGATGATTTTTACTATGTACGTAATGTACAAATAATAATTAGTCAATCTAATAAATGATTTTTGTGTCTTTTTCTCTTAATAGTTATTCGTGCATGTATTTACCATGAGCAATCTTTCGAAACATTTTAAAATGTGTATGAAAAAAATGTTACAATTTTAATAATTTCTACATAACTTATATACTTTGTTTTTACTTAGATAATATATAGTTTAATAAAAATAGAGTCCGTGATTATCAATTATGTAAATTTTTACTTAAATTATGATTAATATTTTATGTTCATGGGGTCTCAGTTAAATAATAAGATTTTGACATTGTAGACATAGTTTAAATCAAGCATGAAACAAATGTAAAATTGTGATTAGTTCTTTTTTGATTAATAATAATTTTTTTATCCCTAAAAAAATTATTAATTTTTTATGATTAAACTTTTAAAAAACATTGTTTTTATCATATTATTTCAAGAGTAAAAACACTTATTTAAATATAAATTATATAATTTCTTATATCCTATTTAAACCCGCACAATTTTTCTTATAACCTTCAAAAACAATGTTTATTAGTTAAGGTTATAAAATTAGGATTACTGAATTTGATTTTTTTTTTTTATTGAAAAATATCTAAGACGTATTAAACAACATTATTAGATTGGTGAGATAGTTAGACTAGAACAACAAATACTCAGTTTTTGTTTTTAAAAAATATTTGCTTTTAATTCTCATGATGATCGGATGGTAAAAAATTACGAATTCAAATAAGTATTATTGAAGGTAAAAAAGTAAATATTTGCATTTCTTTCGACAACAAAAATGATTTGCATTGAAAAAAAAAAAGAAAAAAAATTGACGAGTGAGAACGGCGCGTTTAAACTTCAAATCGTTCATATCGAAGAAAATTAGAAGTAGCGGTTGCCAGCTGTGCAACCACTTTGCTTTCTTCTCCCTTTTTCTTCTTTTCTTTTTCTTCCACTTCCACTCCTATTTGCTCACTTAATCTTGTTTCTTAGGGTTTTCACACTTCCACTTTCTTCCTTTCGCTCTTCGCACTCACAAGATCATTCCAAACATCACACTTTCTCCATAAACCAATTATAAAAGAGAGTTTCGTTTCCGTAACTCACCAAATCGAAACGTTTGGTGAGTGTTTTATTTTTATTTTTTTTGCCCTTTCTATAATTTCTGTTTTAATTAATTTAATTGTTATTGTTGTTGTTGTTGTTATTCTCATTTTTTTCTTTCTATATTGTAGTATTTGGCAAAATAAATTTTTATATACTTCGTAAATATAGTTTCTGTGCAGTTACAAGTGTTGGTCTTGCTCTAATTTTGTGAATTTGTTGTGCTCTGGCGTTTGTTATCATTTTTGCTTTTATTTTTTAAAATACTAGTTGAATTTGAAATAGGTATCTTTCTGTGATTAAGAATATCACTTTTTGAATTTGTTTACTAATTTGATTGACCCTGTAACTTTGTTTTACTTTTGTTTTGAATGACCATGTTCCCTATATTTTATTAGATGTTGAATGTAATTTATTTCTCTTCTTTTGATTGTAGGATTTTCATGGTGAGTCTCTTGTGTTGCTAGTGGAATTTAATATTAGTGTCCGATAGACTTGTCGGCTGAAGGCGTAATTCATCAAATGCTGATTTTGTGTGTAAACCAGTGGACTTCAGCATGAAATTGAAACCGTTACATGTTTTAGTAATATGTATTGAGTTTGTAAATAGTGACTTAATTGGTTGCTAAAATAGGTTGAATTTGAAGCTTCTGTCGAGGTTAGGTTTCTTGTGGTATTCTGAAAAATAGCTAAAACGGGGTCACTCTGTTGTGTGGCTTCAAGGCCACATGGATCAAATGCAGATAGTAGGGACTGGTCCATGGGTCCGCATGAGCCCTACTGGCGAACTAACACAAGCTATTCACCACCTCCGCCGAGGTGGGATTTCAAATTCCAGTCTGAAGGGTTGCCGTATAGTTTGAATGATGGTGTTCAACTCTATGACGGATCTTCTACATCATCAAATGGTAAAGACAGTAGGACCTGGGTCAGAGGAAACCATCTATATGATCTTCACTATTCTGTTTCAGATGGCACTGGGATTTTCCTTAGCAGTCCTTGTCCATCTGAACTTCGTCACGGTCCTCAGTGGACGCCTCCAGCAATACAGGAAATAAGTTTTGACGATTATGAGGTTGTGACTAGTAAAGGTAAATCTCTTATATGAATTTTTAAAGAAAAATGCTAACTAGTGTCCTAAGGGCATATGTTAAGGAACCTAATATAGAAATAGTGTATTGGAACTTGTGTATTCAATTTTTCAAAAATTTCAAAATTGCACTTTTCAAGTCAAAATTTCTATTTTTAGATTTCTACATGTACCCTTAGGGAACTTGTTAGCAAGACTCATTTTTAAAATGTCTAGGAGATTTATAGATCACTTATCGGACTTGTTATATGTTATCTTTTTTCCTTGTTATATATTCGCTTTTCATCATTCAAATAGTAGATGATGTAAAAGAGTCATTTGGATAGTGATTAAGGAAAGTAGAAGAAACTTAAATAAAAAATAAAAAAGAGCACTTGTATCATAGGGTTGATAGCAGTATTGTCGAATTGTGGCTATGGCGGGAAAGACAGAAAAATAAAAAAAACCAGAAAACATGGATTGGTTCACGCAACCTTACCCAAACTCAGACCCAAATGGGTTAAAAATATGAAACACTGACAAGATAGCCATTTTCAGTGTCTTCTCTCATTTCTCACATCGTCTTCTCTTTGCGTGCGATGAACACTGCATGTGGGTGGCGGGTTTTCTTCTCCCCACTCTGTGCGACCGCACCTCTTTGACTTGGTGAGACTACTCATTTTCTTCTTCTCTTCCATTCTTCTTCTGCTCAGTTTCGTTTTCCATCTTTTGCTCTAATTCTTATTTTTTCTTTATTTTGCCTTTTCTTTATTTTTTTGTACATGTTTCTTTTCACTATTTTTCTTGGTTGTATATGTTTTTTTTCTTTCATCTATTTTTTTTCCACTTTTTTTAATTTTTTATACACGTTTTTCTTTCAACCATTTTTTTGTATCTGCACAATCTTTTTATTTTGTTTTTATCTATTTTACTTTTTTTTTCTTAAGGCTTGCCTACGTTGTCAATCTCAAATAGCGGCATGGAGCACCGAACCCTAAAAATGGGATAGTGGGATGACCGCTATTGCGAAACAACTAAACATAAAATACAAACATTATACAAAAATACTATAAAAAAAAAGAAGCAAAATACACAAAATTAAAGGGGTATTCATACTTAATAACCAAAATCCAACATCAAAATCAAGTTCTAATAGTACGCAAAAAGAACGAAACACAATAGAGCAATAACATAATAATGCTGAACAGAGCAAGAATGAAATAAAATGATGTTGAACGAAGCAAGAAAAGAACGAAAACGACAGAGCAAGAACGATGGTGAAGGAGCAAGAACGTAACAGAGGAAAAACGTAAAATGGTTTCTTTTTCACGATGCTGAACCAACCCTTTGTGGGTTTATAAGAATACAAAATTAGGGCTTAAGTGGGTGCCGAATAACCTAGATACTCTTAATGAAGAATAAAAAAATAAAATAAAAACTTGTGTTTTTGAAAAAACCCTAGAGCGGGTCCAATAGCGGGTCGAGCTGGGATAGCGGGATTTGCGTTTTTCCGATCGGTGGCTTTGTTGGCCGTGACGCACTGCTATCTGGGATTCACTACCTAGATCCCAACAACAGAGAAAACGACAGAGCAAGAACGATGGTGAAGGAGCAAGAACGTAACAGAGGAAAAACGTCAAATGGTTTCTTATTCACGATGCTGAACCAACCCTTTGTGGGTTTATAAGAATGCAAAATTAGGGCTTAAGTGGGTGCCGAATAACCTAGATACTCTTAATGAAGAATAAAAAAATAAAATAAAAACTTGTGTTTTTGAAAAAACCCTAGAGCGGGTCCAATAGTGGGTCGAGCTGGGATAGCGGGATTTGCGTTTTTCCGATCGGTGGCTTTGTTGGCCGCGACGCACTGCTATCTAGGATTCACTGCCTAGATCCCAACAACAGAGAAATTAATTATGCATCTATACGTCTGGTTTGTCTATGAATCTGACATAAATAGAACAACCATGGTTACTTCGCAGCTCCTTATGATTTTTCATCATATTATTAGTGTATTCCAACTCCTTTTTTAGGTATGTAACTCTAATACCATGATACGTAGGAATCAATTGGCGTGGTCCATAAGGCCAGATGGCTGCAATCATATCTCTAAAACTCTTCAACTTAACTAGGTTAAATGATAATTCAACTTGGTATTAAAAACGAGCAATATACTGTTGGACTCTTTCTATAGCTTCTTTATTATATGACTCTCTTATGCTCGCTTGTCTCAATAGATAAATTACAACAGTGTCTCTTCCTTGAGTCAACGAAATAAATAAAAGAAGATATAAACTAAAATCAAGGAGATCACAATATCCCTTGACGACGTAAGATTGATATCTTGACAATATCACAAGTTTTTTGTAGTTTAATATTGATATCTTGACAATATCACAAGTTTTTTGTAGTTTAATAGTTATACATGCACTTCAAACGAAAACTCAAACACAATGGTGTGAATCTTATGGCAATGAATCTCTAGAATGAGAAAAAAATTTATACAAGTAGCTTTGCATATAGTTCATCTGACTGTGAGAGTAATTAAGTGTTTTTGAGATGGTAAGCTCCCCAATTGATGAAACAAATTTTATTTCATTCGTAAATTACTTGTATATTATGATTTAATTGATTTTTTAATTATTTAGATTCACACCGAGCAATGATAAGTAAATTTTATTTCATTTGAGTTACGATATTTCACCCCCTCCCAATTCTAGGTAGGCTCTAGAGTTGTCTGACAATATTGATTTTTAATCATTTTGTGTGGAGAGATAGGGCTTACTCCAATTAGGTAGAAGGCTAAACTAGTATCATAGGGCTTACTCCAATTAGGTAGAAGGCTAAACTAGTATCATAGTACAATTTGGGTCATGATTTCGTTGAATTAATGATTTTCCTTTCCTCGTTATATCATTGATTCCTTAAATCTCAATTTGTCTGTTATTGTGTGGCACTGTATGTATGTTGATGGCCATCGGGTGATGGTTTTAGTTCAACTGCCGTGATATTAGTAACAGTAAATCTGTTGTGCTAAACTTCGTCTTGTAACATAATTTGTTATCGGGCTTGTATATTGTTCTTCTGCTTACTGATCTCTTTCTTCTCATTTGTACTTTTGATAGATCCTCATCCTTCTTTAGGCGGGATATCTTTTGCACCTACTAAGGAGGTAATATTTTTGGTCATGGACTATTAAAATGAAAGCTTATGTCTTTGTTTCGTTTCGGCAATTGTTTTACATGCACATTTCTTTCAACAAACTGAATAACAGGTATGAAATATATGCAGGGAACTTCCAAAAATCTCAACAATGGGAGCTCCATTTCAACCCAGTCAGAAAGCAGCGAATCCGAGTCTACTAATTCGCAATTGTCCTTTCATAGGACTTTCTCCAATCATCGATCATTCATCTCAAAACCCATTTATCCTTTGTCCTTTACAGAGTTTGATACATCTAATCCACTGAAAGACAGCCAGCGCTCAAGTAATGCTAGCAGCAGTCAGGATTCTGTAGATGTTACCGAGTCATTTGAATTAGAAACACCTGCTCTTCCACATACTCATTCAGATGGATTTAGATGTGGCTTGTGTGAAAGGTTTCTATCGAACAGATCGCCTTGGAGTTTGCGCCGTATTGTGAGAAGCAGAGACATGCCTGCAACCGGGGTTCTTCCTTGTTGTCATGTTTTTCATGCTGAATGTTTGGAGCAGACAACGCCAAAGACGAGGAAAATTGATCCACCTTGCCCTTTATGTGTCAAATTAGACGAGCAATATTCCCCTGATCAACGCAGTGTTTTAAGATTGAGGAATGGTTTTCCTAGGTTTAAATCAGTTTGCGAGGATGGACCGTCAAGAACTTGGAGCTGTGCACAGGCTGATGATTGTGTTGAAGGACCTCTGCATGCTCCACCGCACAATACTATGTTACTACTAAATCGAAATCACATCAGAAGAAACCTTTCTTTGAGAGGTAATTTAAGCAAGGAATTTCCCGGAAAGGTGAAGAAAACCGAGACATATTCTTCGCAGCTGTTTAGTGGAAGCTCAGCCGATCAGGAAGTTGGTAACAACTAATGTCTGGAATGTTGTAAGTTGTAACTTATGGATGAACACTCTTTGCTTGTAGTTTAGAAGCTGACTGTCCCACGGTAGTTGAGCCATAACTTTGGTTATGGTTTTGTATATTGATTTGTTGTACGAGTATTAGAAGTCACTTGAAATTTGATCTTATATTTCCGATTTTATTCATTTGAGTTTTGATCTTTAACTTCTTTTTGATTGAATTTTGAAGCAGATCATGGATTAGTACTTAAAATCATCGGAATTCTATACACAGTTAATGATACTATTTTAAGAAGTAATAGTTTATGACTATTTTCATCCTTATAGATAAGACGATAATCAAATTGTTGATGAATTAATTGGAGATACATGTTTTTATCAAATCAAAATCATTTAATTCTCTATCTCAATCATAAACATCAAGATTGTCATTAACGTAACTTCTAATCGAAATCACATAAAAAGAAACCTTTAAATGGTGATTGTGCTCATTTGAGTGAACAAACAAATTGGTCCATGAAATTGTAAGTATCGGTCAAACTATTCCTTGAATTCTATAAAATGTCAAATGCATTTCTAAAATTGTAAAATATCAATTAAAATAAATTTAAACTTATGTGACATGTTAATTGAATATATGACGCCTCTATGTTGATCTCATATTAATGTTATCATAATATTAACTAATTTTCCTTTGAAATTTAAATATTTCATAAATTAATTTGTCAAGAATTAGTTTATGTACAATTACAATTACTCATAAATTTGTCTTTGAGATAACAAAATTTCATTGGCGAATTTGTTCTGAGAAGATGACATTAATGTGGGATCAATCTTGATAAGCCACATATTCAGTTACCGTGCAACATCAAAATATCTAACAACAAAAGTTTACTGACTCATTTTAATTGATTTTTAACAATTTCAGAGATTTATTTGCTAATTTGAAAAATCCAATTTAATCGACACTTACAATTTCAGACACTAATTTGCCTATTCACTTGTTAAAATTTCTCTTTATTTACTTTTGGTTTAGTGGAGTTAAGGTAGAAAAAACACACACTTCAAGGACTCAATTTAATTTTCCCATATTAACCCATGAGATGATATAGGTTGAGATTGTCTACCTTTCAATCCCATACATTTGATAACTTTGTTTTTATACCTCTTATAATCAATCATTCTCTCTAATTCAAATAATTTTTATTTATTTATTTTAATCATTAATTTCTCCCCTAATATACTAAAGTCATTTACAAAATACCTATTGATACTAGTATTATAGATTATAGACATATTTCATATTATCATGATGTATATAGAGTAGAGAAAGAAATATTTCTTCATGAAATTGTCATTTACAATACTTGATTATTTTTTACTATAAAAACACTTAATTCAAAAGATAAAGACAATTACATCGAATTGTTTAAGAGGACAGGGACATTCCTCATTCCTCTTAAGTACCTAGCACTAAAAGTTAATCCAACCAGTACATCACCTAGTAAGAAAAACACATAATATGCATAAAAGTTAGGGGCAACAAGCATATTTCTATACTTTAACATTCAACTTATCAATTGCTTCCTCTCTTGGTTACTAACATGTAATTGATGAGATGTCACACTCTTTATATCTATCCAATTACAAATCATTTCTTTGGTTTGTATAGACACAATTCGACTATAAGTGGTCTCGAAAACGTCCAATGTAACTATTTGATTAGAAATCGAATGGAGGTTGTTTGATAGCATACAGAAAATGGAGTTAGCTCCATTAGTCTCCACACATTGTATGAATTTCCTAGATGTTGAGTTTAGAAGACTTTTCCCAAACAACCTGCGTACATCCTTTGACCAGTCTAAAATTAGAATCCAACAAATTAAAAAGATCACAACCACAACAACATGCCCAAATTAAAATTGTTTACTTAAATTTGATGGTTTTGGCAGAGGCCGCTTTAGAAACGTTTTTACCGTTGATTCAGTGGTGGACGTTCCAAATGAGATTTCTGATGGGATCTTAATAAAGGAATAAAGTGTGATCTTAAAAGGGAAGTCGGAGTGGAGGATTTGTGGCTGAGGGATAGAGGTTGTCTAGGTGTATCTTTTTGCCACTAATTTTATATTCATTCTACAATATAAATAGGTGTATCTTTTTGTCATTAATTTCATTTTGTATCAATCAATAGTACAACATGTTTTACACTTGATGGTGTAAATACATGTTCAATTAATTGGTTTTTGGTCACTCAATGATATTCTATAGGCTTAATTGCAATTTTAGTCCCTCTATTTCTACTGATTCACGAAATTGATCCCCCTATTTTAAAAGTCGACAGTTTTGGTCCCTCCTTCTGATTTTTTAACTAAAAAATGATGACGTAAAATGTTTTAAATAATGTGACATATGATACGATAATGTAAAATAATTAACACCCATGAAATTGAAATCAAACTCAGTAAAAACTTAGCTTTCAACTTGGAAATTTTTTCATATTTTTAATTTAATTAATGATACATAAATAACTAATGCATTAAAGTGGTTCTATATCATATAATTGTATGTCACGTCATTAAAAATATGTCAATTTTGCATTTTTTTAGTTCAAAAATCTGAAGGAGGGACCAAAACTGTCGATTTTTAAAATAGGAGGACCATTTCCGTGAATTGATAATAATAGATGGACTAAAACTGCAATTAAATCTATTCTATGTATTACATTTTTTTTCTAAAGCTCTCATCTCTTCATTCGTGGATTGACACCAACTTTCATCATTTTAAAGGCTCTTGCATTGAAGTTGGGATTTATGCAAAGTTAATAGCTGAAATTAAACCTTGGTGCTGCAAGGAAAGATGTTTAGAAGAAATAAATTGAATATTTAACAGAAGATATTTTTCCTTTGCTCAATCTAATTTGGTATGCCATTTGGGCCAAAATCTTAATTGTGAAAAAAAAACAAGAAGGACTAGTGTTTCCATTAATAAATCTAATTTGGTATGCCATTTGGGCCAAAAACAAGAAGGGCTAGTGTTTCCAAATTTAATTCTAATTTTTGGTCAAAATATGTAGGGCACAATGGGTTCCTATGAACTAAAAGGCGGCAACATAGGAGAATGCTTCAGTAGGAGTGTATAAAGCTACACCAAACAAAATACATTTTTTTGACAAGATATAAATATCTCTAAAAATTCATATACACAGGAGATTTGGATATGATCCTTTATTAGTTGAACAAAAATTTAAAAATAAAAGTACAATTTTATACACAAGACTCTAATTTACAACGAAGATATATTTCGAAAAAGAAAATCTAATTTACTATGATGTTTGTTAAAACATCCAAAGAGCTTAAGAATTTGTACGGTTGAAATAGAATGAAAATATAATAGTACATCAGTTTACCTTAATCAAAACAATCGAATTTAAGTCCTTAATGACCTTCAATTAATAATAAATTATTTAAGAGAATTTGAGTTTAAATTCTAGTTGAAATAATTCTTAACCAAATTTTACAAAAAAAAAAATACGCCTGAATTTAATTAAAATCCTATTTT
>JBBPBP010009778.1:9887607-9906413 GCA_037974735.1 Cicer chorassanicum | reverse complement strand
GCTACTTGAAAAAAGTTAAAAATATACATAACAATATCAATATTTCGGAAAATATATAAATTTTTCTCTAAGTCTATATCAATAATGGTATAATAAGAAAAAATAGAAAAACAAATTGTTGGCCTAATTCTAAATTATATCTTTTTATTTGCTTTAAATGTTAATTTTAGTTATCTAATAAGTGACATTTGACAAGTGACATGTGACAGATTTCATAGATATTATAAATTTCATTAAAAGATTTTTTTTCTTATATATAATATTCAATTTGAAGATATTTATGGAGGAATAACCATTATCAATAATAATGGAGGACCAATGTCAAATAATTGATATTTATTGTATTGTAATTGTTAACTTATGGCACATGAATAATATTTATTGGAGGACCAATGAGTGTCAAATAATAATGGAGGGTGTCAAATAATTAATATTTATTGTATTGTTATTGATAACTCATGACACATTAATAGTTCCACAAAATATGGGGAAAATGTATCGATATTTACTTATTTAACTTGGTTTAACCGGAATTCACGATTTCTACTTTTTATACACTTAATTATTTTATCAAAATAGTAAGATTTCACGATTTTGTTCTTAGAAAAAATGTGTTGGGTTGTACAAAAAAAACAATTTACTATTTGAAAAAAGTTAAAAATATACATAACAATATCAATATTTCAGAAAATATATAAATTTTTCTCTAAGTCCATATCAGTAATGGTATAATAAGAAAAAATAGAAAAACAAATTGTTGGCCTAATTCTAAATTATATCTCTATTTGATTTAAATATTAATTTTAGAAGAATTTTTTTTTCTTTCAGTAACGATACTATATAATATTCAATTTGAAGATATTTATGGAGGAATAACCGTTATCAATAATAATGGAGGACCAATGAGTGTCAAATAATTAAAATTTATTGTAGTGTAATGGTAACTTATGGCATGAATGATTCCTAGGAAAAGGTATTTAGAAAGTGATTAAGCAAACTCTTTCTATGAAGATGTCCACGTCAGCTTTTTAGCTGACGTGGCAAATGTTCGCATACGTGGAAGAAATATGATGAGGTGGCAGCGGAATCTGTTTTAAATATATATAATAGAGTCCAAATCAGTAATGGTATAATAAGAAAAAATAGAAAAACAAATTGTTGGCCTAATTCTAAATTATATCTCTATTTGATTTAAATATTAATTTTAGAAGTTTTTTTTTTTCTTTCAGTAACGATACTATATAATATTATATTTATGGAGGAATAACCGTTATCAATAATAATGGAGGACTAATGAGTGTCAAATAATTAAAATTTATTGTAGTGTAATGGTAACTTATGGCACATGAATGATTCCTAGGAAAAGGTATTTAGAAAATGATTAAGCAAACTCTTTCTATGAAGATGTCGTGGCAAATGTTCGCATACGTGGAAGAAATATGATGAGGTGGCAGCGGAGTCTGTTTTAAATATATATAATAGATACTATGTTTATAATTATTTAACTTGTGAGGTTATTTATTAGGATACGTCTCTAATTTAATTCATAAGATTTCACTTTCTCTCGTTCATTTCATAAACAATAAAAATCTAGTGAATTCGCTAAATTATTTTTAATTTATTAAGTTCGTTTTAAACTATTACTTTTTCGTTGAAAAAAATTTGAATTATAATTGCATGTAGTATTGTAATCGTAGTTTTCATGGCTGGTTGATCAAGATTGAATGATTCAAATTTAAAATTTATATTTTTCTAAAATAATAAATTTACTTTAAATTTAAAATGTCTAAATCAAACCGTAAAAAACACTCTAAATGAAGGAATGCTAACTCCATGAGAGATAAGGAGTGACAATTTAACTATCAAATTGAAAGTTTCCTTGTCTTAATAAAACTAATGTCCTATTAGAGTTATGGAGTTTTCAATAAACTTGAAGGGACCAATTGTTCTAGCTTGGGCATGTGCTGTGTCCACTTAGCTCTAGACAATTGCACATTCTATAAACAAACGTGATGGATGAATAGGGTTCTTGAATTGCCTATTGTTTATGTTATGTCCTAATCAAGACCACACATTGATCTTAATACTGTTCCTCATAAGGGTTCCATTCCTTCCAGCTATGCTCTACCCACATTTTCATTTTCCATCAATTTGTCACATAGCCTGAAATTTAAACCACACAAGAGATGATAATTAAATAAATTGAAGGATAATTCTTTTTTATAATGAAAAATTTGAAGGATAATTCTGAGACAGAGACACTCTCCACTAAGGCATGAATTTTTGTTCTCTTAGTGGTTTTCTTTTTAAGCAAAATTTTATTTTTAAGAGTACTAGGGGTCCCAACCCAAAATTTTATTTAATTCCATTGGTGGTTTTTTTGTGTCTCTTTTGTTGCTATTCAATACTAAAAAAAGGATATATACATGTGCATTTTTTTTGTTAAATCATAGTAACTATATGTGTAATTATCAACACTAATTTTTTTGAGATAATTAAGATCTATTTAAATTGTTAATTTCTTTTTTCTTTCTTTTTCAAATACTAATTTCTTTTAATAAATGTTTTTCCATATATACATATCAATAATCAAACTTCAAACCAAATAATTAACATCCAAATATCTATTACTTGTCTCATATATAAGAGACAAAATATAAGCAAAAGGCATAAAAAAAGAATATAACATTAAATGTGACGAATTTTATGTATAGCTAGACTATATGTATTGAACTTCGTGTCTTCTATGTCATCACGCACATTACGTCGAATCATAAATTTAATTATATGGTGTCAGTTAAGGAATTTTTCTTAACAAAAAATAAATAGGATGTGTGGCTAAGACAAAGAACAAAGCAGAAGGTTGAGGGTGTTCCTAAATTGAATTATATCGTTTTTTTTAATGGTAGTAACTTATTTATCTTATTTGGTTATCTTATAATGCCATATATTTCTACATGAGACATTTGGTTTGAAATATAAATTTTATGTAATTCATTCTATATCAATTTAATTTAAATAGATCAAATTATTGTCTCAAACAAGTAGCTTAGTGGTTTGACTAAAGACATCCAATGAATTACATGCAAGAAGTCCAATGTTCAATTTAATAACAACTATAAAGAGTATTTTGTAAAAACTTTCACAATACATAGACATAGCGCAAAAACTTTTATAATGCATATTATCTCAAATATATTACACTTTAAAATAATTGTACATAGTAATAATTGAAATGTGAATACAATTAAGAAAAAATTAAAGTTATATTAAAAATTAAAAATAATATTTATTTTAAAACAATTTTTTTTTGTTAAAGTTACATTAATTGTGAAATAGATAGATTAGTATATAGCATTAGTCTTCCTCTTCATTTACCATATATGGAACTTGATCCAAAACGTTACCGTCAATTCCAACAATTCTTACCATTTGTTAAAGTTTTCATAGCTAAAAGGTGTAAGAATTTGATCTATTCAATCTATACTCCCTTTCAACAATATATAAATATTGAAGAAGTTACTCTCTCATGTATGAATTTGATGTATTTTATCGATACCTAGCTAGCAATAACATTTCTTCCTTCCCCATCTTGTATACTACCTACTAATATTTTGTTTATAAAAAACAAAAATAGATCAAATTAAGCATATTAAATTTTTTAATTGATCATATCTAGTCTATGCAGAAGTATTATCATTAAATATGAAAGAAGACATTAATTTTTACTTATATTATTATTAAAAAAATAATACAATTTTATTTATGATTCAATATAAAGGAGTATCAATTTTTCATAGCGTTAAACCATGACCTTGAAATTTGTATGATCCATGATCCCCATGCAATTATAAACAGCAACGATGCACGAAATTTTGAAAACTCACACTCACGACTAACCCTCATTCTATTAATATACTATGATCCCTCCTGTCAATATTATAAGAACAAATTCTAAGATAGTCTTGGTTTGTATTATTGACAAAAATTCACTATTATTGAAGCATTTAAAGCTATTATTTTTAGTATATTTTTCATTCAATTCAAATTCATTTAATGTGTATAATTGAATGTTTGATATTTAAAATGAATAATTTAACAAATTTAACTTATATTTTATATTTTATATGTAATATAAAAAATTAATTGCATTTAATAGAATTTTTTAACAACCATAAAAATATTTTTTTTTCCTTTTTATAATAGGGTCTCTGAAATGAGTATATATTAATTTTTAAAACAAAAATAGTGTACAGGCATCACATGATTATCCTAACATCTCAACTATGTTGACACCGTAAGTTAATTATTTATCATTTGTACCACTCTAAAATGTTATTAAAAGTAAAAATAAAAAAGAAAATACAAGATACTTGGGGGTACTAAACCAAAATCCAAGAAAACAATCCTCATGGATATAAACTACTAATAGAAAAATCCATATAGATAAAATCACGATGAAGGAAAAAATAATGCAACAAATATCAGCAAAATCTATATTTATAAAGTCAAATTTTGTTTATATTGAAACATTAGAATATTTGAAGGAAAAGTAACAATGTGAAGTCTCAAATGAGCAATTTTGTTCACAAATTGATTCTCTCCTCCAAAAATATGAGATATAGTTATAAAACTCATTCTTTTAACCATCTCAAGACAATTAAGCCATCTATTTCTAATAGACCAAGGAACAAGACTAGTATTCATAAAAATCATATTTGTCAATTGTGAATCAAATTCAATTCATAGAAAATGTCACCCATTCTTGTAGGTTGTTTCAATAGCAACCATAACTTCCGTAAGTTCAACATGTAGTGCAGTTGCAATCCCTACATTCACAGCAAAACACCCCAAGGAAAAAAAGAGTTGTCCCTAAATGTACCTCCACATGCAGCAGGACCAAAACATCCAGATTATGTTCCATCGGTATTACATTTAATTTAATACTCCTTAGGGGGCTCCATATCACCTCATTGATGATAGATGCATTATGAGGATAAGCTATAACTTGAAAGGAATTGAGAATTTGAAATTCCTGCATATATTTGGAGATTGTGCTAGATGTGTGATTGTTAATTAAAGATATATTGACAATAATTTTATTAATAACAGTGCGGAAAATAGGACTATTGTCTTCAAATCGAGTTTGATTTCTACAATACCAAATAGTATCAATAGTAAAAATGACGATGGTCAAAATAACATCTATGCATTGATGTTACCAACCTTTGCAACATATAACAAAAAAATTTTGAAACGAACTAATATCAATTTGAGAGTAAAAAATAGAGCATAATCAAAACCAAAATCTAGTGAAAAATAACATAATAAAAAGAGATGAATGTGTTAGTTTCCATTGTACACTTAGAGAACCCGCGTGAAATAATTCGATAATCTAAAAAGATTAAATTATCATCGGTTATTATTTTGTTATGCACCAATCTCCTAGACTTGGAAGGAGTATATATTAATTAATGTTACATTAAATGGAGAGCATGTGAGAACTCTATGTGATGAGATTGGAAGGGTCCTTGATCATTACTCATTAGTTGCTTTTTAGCTGCAAAGGGGGTATTGTCTATATCGTAACCCACCATCATTATTATTATGGCTTAAACATGTTTACGCCTAGTTGCACGGTCCTTGCTCAAAAGAAAAAATACAAAGTGATTCCGTCCACTAACTACAAACCTTACTTGTTTCTTTTTAGTATAATTTAAACTACATAAGTTATTCTTTATATTAATGTATTTAATTATGAATTATTTTATGAGCAAATGCATTTAATTATGAATGTTATTGTAATTGCAAGTAAAGGATAGTGTGAATTCTGCAATCCTTTGTAGTAGATGGATAGAGTTTTCTTAATGTGATGTATGTATAGTTTGGATTTCGATCAATAAAATTTCAATTATGGAAAAAAAAAATGAAAACATGATTAGAAAACAACAAAAATTAGAACATATTGAGTTATGTGAGTTTGGAAATTGATTTCATGATTATTTGAAATTTCAATACTTAGAAGCTTTCATAAAAAGATCTATATAGAAATATTGTTTAGACGTAGAAATTGTTTTCAACTGAGAACACTCCTAAAAGTACTTTGAGGAATGCTTCATACTTGATAGGCTAATTAAATTATTTTAGGTTTTCAACGAATAGAAGTGGATATTTCGAAGAATTCGAATTTAAATTTTGACTAAAATAGTTGTTCATGAGATTTATTTATTTTTTGATTGAACTCTAAATTATTAGAATTTTATTCATCCTAAAATTAGATAATTAAAACAAAACAAAAATGGAAAGTGGGTCGAGCTTATCCCTTTATTAGTGCTTTGATCTCATACATTCAATCTCAACTAGCTTCCAATCCCGCTACGATATCCACACTCCTCTCTTACGTCCTTATTATCAAATATCATCATTAATATTATATGAGTTTTTGATAATTTTGTGCTTGTAAGCTGTTAACCATTAAATGTGTGTTTTCTTATCTTTCTCACTAGTAGACCATATGTTTTGATAAAAAAAGAGTTAGATATTTGATAAAAAAACTTCTTATATAGCATTCTACATGTATCACTCATACGATAGCTACATAAATATTTGATATGTTGTAGTGTAGGTTTAAATCTCAAATACCTCTTTTCTTTCACTTAATGTGTATGTGAGTTTCGTCGTTAGCTTTTAAAAAAAATAAAAATAAATAAACTTGTTATATATCTATATTATGATATATATACACAATGAATTATAAATCTAAAGAAATTGATTAGGAAATAGGACTAACAAAGAACCGTAGTTCTTTTCATAAGCAAAAAAGAATTAATATAATAATCACAAGCCACTTTGGCACAAGATGTGCAAGATGAAAGAGACACAAATAACAAACCAATTATGAAATATGAATACCCCAATCATTCAACACATAGTCAAAATCCAAAACCAAAGAGATAAAATATAAAAATAAAATGATCAATAGCTTAAATGGCCAAAATGAAACAGAGGAAAACAAGATTATAGGCTAAAGGTCGTGCTACTAAATACTCCCGAAACAACATAATCTCCTCACAACATTCAACACACACCACCAATATACAACAAAGACATGAAAACTCATATTCCCTTCACCATCCTTAAAATTCGAACAAAGTGTTGGAATACACTACAATATTTTTTTACTTTAAGTCACACCAAACGTGTTAACGACTTAAAAAATGTGACAAAAAAAGAGAAATAGACGATGTTTTTTGCGTATTGTCAAAAAATATTTATATTTTGATACTCTTTTATGTTGTCTATTAAAATAATCCTTGTCTATTCGTTTTTAGATTACATATTAAAATATCATAGCATTTTAAATCCTATATTTCAAGTGCTGCCTATGAGAATATATAAAACCTAATTCTAAAATTGAAAAATGAGTGATGTTCATGTACAATGACATCCTTCTCTCACCACTGCCCTTTATCGCTCGCCTTCTTTTTAGAAAGCACGCGTACGACATTCTCTTAGTCTCATTTCTATACTTCAACTTGTATTTTAGTGCCTTTCAATTTCATCTTCCACGTGTATTTATTTTCGATATTAGAATTTTTATTCTTTAGTTCCACATTCATAATCACTATTTATCTGAACTTACGCAGCCTCCCTCAAACTCTCATTTTCACCATGTCAAAGTTAAGTTTTGATCTAAGTTTTGTTCTATAATTTTAATTTAAGTTTAGATTTAGTTTTGAGTTTTGTTTTGAATTATTTTACATTTGAGTCCACCAGACAAACCCATTTGACATACAAAAAAATACAGAGCGGTGAGTGAGTGGGACAAGTTAGACTCGTCAAATTGGTGGAGAAAAAAATTATAAATAAATATTTTATTATTATTATTGACTATCGTATTATATAAAGATGAAACAAATTAGCATAATACCAAGACAAATGATCAAAATTCTAAGACCAATCTTTAACTTTGTTTCTGATTGATTAAATAAAAAACTTTGTTATTGCTATTTTTTAAAAATTGACTTTTAATTCATAATATAACCACATTGCACGAGAAAGAATGATTTCTTATTAAACTAAAACACACAACAAAGTAAGGCTATTTATATGATTAATACCCTAAAAAATAGTATTATACATTTGTTTAAAAAAAAACTCTCGCTTTCTCTTGTAGATAATATCTAAGGGGAGTATTCTATAGGCATGAACCAAACTATTTTGAGTGGCATGTGAAAGGATATACGTTTATTGTTTATGTTGTTGATGACTTGCAAATGTTCGAACCAATAATAAAATCAATATTAATTTTTTGTATTATGGTTGTTAGGTTGGCTGATGCTATAATTTATTTTATAATATTATAAAAAAAAAAAAAAAATTACGGACCAACCTTACAATTCATTATAGAGTAAGGTTAGATTTCAACTCAATTATCTATGTTGGCCCAGCTCATCCCACTTTAATTGGCACACTTTCCTAAGCAAATTCTCCCTTGACCACATGTATACATGAAGGCGCATATTTTTACTGTGTCTTTTACTTGTTTTCAATGAGAGTGGTTAATTAACTAATTCTCTCCACAAAATAAGATTATTTAGTAATTAGAAGTTTATGTGCAAATGTTTGGCACTATTTGTTAGTCACGCGCACTGAACAACTAAGGTTATGTGTGTATACCTTTTTGCTAATTGCGTGGGGTTTCCTTTGTGAAAGAGTCTTTGTGACTTTATTTCCTACCCGTGAATCTGAAAACCTAGTTTAATTATGGAGGCTCCAATATTCAAAAGTCCCACCCAATTGAGATGTTACATTGTGATTATTCTTTAATTTAAATGTTATGGTAAAAGCATATATATTGGGTCAAAATGGAAGAGTCCAATCCAATTGGAAGTAAGGCTTTTATCTTTTTGGTGCATTCTTTTTTAGAGCAATAACAAGATATGATTATGTTATTATCACTTTTAAAAACATCTCACATGGGGTTGGAAAAGGAAAGGAGTAAGTACTGAAATATACTTTTGTGAGTCGAGACCCGGTAAGGTGATGTCAAATTGTCTTGTCCATGCTATTTCTAAAAGCTTCATTATTGTTTAGAATAATTCCAGACAAAGGATCTATTATTTTACATAGGCAAATGATTAGAATAATTCAAAATAAATGTCTATCTATTCTGCGGTTGAAAAATATTTATTTGGTGTACATCTTTTAAGATGGATCACCTTTAAAGATATAGAGATAAAAAATAATAATGTAATAATTTGATAAAAAGAGAGATGGACATAAAATAAGAGGTTGAATGATATATAAAAATTTGGGATATATTATTGTTGTAAAATATATTATTTAAATAGATACCTTATTGAGACATATATTAGTTATAACTGTTGATGGGAGTAAGAGGGAGTGTTGTATTGTCACAATATTTATATATGTTAGAAAAAATAATAATTAGATAATGTATATTTTTAAAATAATCAAATGATGTATATTGTTATGTGTGTATTCAAATAATTTTTATTATAGGGTTGTTATATTATGTAAGTATTTCTTCTTTTTTCTTCTAAAAGAAACGATAGTCGTTGATTTAAATTGTAGTATACATCGATGCAATACAAATTTAAATTTGTTAAAAATATAAAAGATAAATCTACAAATAAATTTACAACACCTAAGTTAATAGCGTAAAATGACAACATACTTATAAATATGACAAAATTCAAATGTCCAGAATAGTTATGCTTACAAATTTATATATTGACGCCGTCAAAATGATTGATTAAAGTCTATAATCAATCAAAGTTATTATGTTAATATGAATCAAAATGAGAAAAAAATATTGTATCAAAATGAAAAAATAAAAATGCATCTCACTAGAAAAACTAAATTTATGCAAAAGCCACTATTTAGATAAAATAAAGTAAAAAGTAATTTGAAATAATTATGCTACACCAAAAGATAACTTCAAATCACCGCCTTTTTTAACGAAGGAGGAAAAAGATAACTTACTATTTGAGAAAAGCAGCTACAAATATTTCTCTATATAATTAAGAGTAATATTTATAATATTTCTCATGTTATTTGTTTTTATATATTATTAATAAAATATTAATTACTTTTTCCACTTTTAATTATTATATCTAACTCTTCAACTAACTACTACAAACACAAATATTTCAATAAATAAAATTCATTTTACTAAAAAAAACAACATAACTAATTATATTTTTAAGAACCGTCAAATATTATTGTCACACCGAGGGCTAGTGTAAGAGTGTTAGTCTGATCCCCCAATCAACACGCATACTATATTATTATAATATTTTATATAACTTATCACACTACCAATAATATTGTATATATACTGTCATACATTCTTTTCATTTTTCGTTCAAATAATTCATGATAGTTTAATTTTATATAATATGTATTATTTCTAAGCCGATATTCATTAAATCGATTTTTTTTGTCTAATTAAATCTTTTGTTAATATAATTTATTCTGTAAATGTCTGGATTTGTCTCTAATTGGATGTATGTCTATTTAAATTATACATATATTATTTCATAATTATTCAAGTTTTATTCTTTTAACTCTTTCTAATACAGAGGCGGATGAGGGAGAAGAGGAACACACGGATGTCTTTGTCTTTTCAAGTTTTATAGGTTTATTTGAATTATAGATAATTAATTATGTATTATTATAATTATTATTGTTATTACAATTTGTCAATTATTAAACAATATTATATAAAAATATAGTTAAATTATGCATTTTAATAGTTATTTTTGTCTTAAAATGTATTTTTTATTAATTAATTTAATTCTCAAATGTTTCTTCTTTTAGTCCATTTAATCCATAAATGAGAGGTTTGGTTATATATTTAATTTTGATATCTTAAAAATTATAATAAGCACATCTCACACATTTAAGAAATTAAAATAACTCTTTAATTTTATATAAAATAATAGTTTTAGTCATTATTATCAGTTATTAATTCATGACCTCGCCGTTGATAGATACATATTGACAAATGTTAAAATACATATTTTTATAATTTATTTAATTAGAATGAACTAAAATTAAAAATAATAACAATAAGGATGCGTTTTTATGATTGTAAAATCCTATATATAAACATAAAAACTACTATCTTTAATTATAAGCATAATTTGAGGAAAAAAAATTATCTGTAAATATTAACTCTCCTTCAATTTTTTTGTCTATATAGATTAAATGATATAATTAGTACTAGAAACTCGCACACAATTGTGTGATCCCAAGTTTGAACTTTGCACATGATGTACAATTTAATAATCTCGACATTTGTCAGTTGAACTATAACTTAAGGACAAACAGTACTATTTTAATTTACTAGGTATTTTTTTTTTTCAAACATACATCTCAACTACTAATTTGTATTTGAATATAAAAAATCAAGTTTAACACATTCAAATACAAGTTTATTTTAGAAATGTTAAATGTTAACTCGTAAAATAAGCATATTAATTATTATATTAACTTTTTTCAATAAGTGAAAAAAAAAACAATAAATATTTATAATAAAATTGTAATGTAACATGTTTTAAATGACATGACAAATGATCTCAAGATGTAAAATTATCTAAGTTCATTATTTATTTGTACGTTATTAATTAAATTACAAAAATAAATAATTTTATAAATACATATTTAAGTATTTAGTTTCATTGTAATATGTTAAATTATCTAAATTCATTATTTATTTGTACGTTATTAATTGAATTACAAAAATAAATAACTTTATAAATATATATTTAAGTATTTAGTTTCATTGTAATTTTATAGTTGTTAATCATTTAACATAATCATATTATATGTCACATAATCATTTTTTAGTTAAAAAATATAAATAAATAAAATTAAAATTATTAAATTTTAAAATAGATGAATTAATAAAGTGTCGACTCAATTTTTGTGAAATGCATAATAAAGTTTAATTGGGACACGTAATCCACCCTCAATATGCATGTTACTAGTATTATTATTAACTTCAAGGTTGTTGCTTGGTTGGTTTCAAATTTGAAGTGGATGAGTAAATTGAGGATCCAAAGCAGCAAGAGGAGATTGGTCAAACAGGGTGTTGATTTTGAATTCGACGTGTAGCTTTTACAGCGGAACAAGAAGAGTGAAAGCTGTGTTTGTGTCCTTGGCAAGAGTGAAAGGTAAGTAGTACATGGAAAACATAAAAAGACTTTACCAAAACACAGAAACAGAAACATAAAAAGACGGGAAAAATCTATAACGTGATCTTATTCGTCAGAATTGAGGACAGGTGGATGGCAAGGATTAGTTATGTTTCTCATAAATGATGAATCAGAGAGAGAGAAACATCATATGAGACAAAACAAGAGAGGTGGAGACTGTGCTTTGGATGTTATGATTGGAAAGGTTGTTGATGGGATGACCGTTAATACTCTATCTTTTCTTCTGCAATTTAACAACCAAAGTCCAAATGTCAACTTCTCCAATTACATCTCATTTATGCCTCAAAGTAAATATTGTGTTAGCATAAAAAAATATTATTTCTAATTATATTTAGATATTCTATTTTCAAATCACTATATTTCATATTAAATTCATAGTGAAAATACATCAATTATTTATAAGAAGATTTAATAAAATTAGTATTCAGTTTTCAAATTATAGTTATTCTAAAATGGTCTTAAGTCTCGTCTCACTACATCTCATTAACGATAAAGGTATATAATCACAGTCCAATTTATGACTATTAAATTTTTTCTTTCATTACTATAATGTTTGAATACGACATTAATAACAAAGAAAATCTCGCTAATATTATCTCTTTTGATTCTTCAAATGTATGACTTAACAATTCATATTAATAATATAAGGGAAAAAACAACGAAAAAGGTACATGATTTCTAGTGCACTTTACCTCTCACTACCTACTTAAATCCTTACATAGGAGTAAGAGTGTTTACTAGTACAACATCCCCTTCAATCCTTCGGGAAGGAAACAGTTGCCAATCACCTATTTAGGGCAACTTCATATGTTACCTCGAGTCCAAATCGAATCATTGGTGTCATTTGTGGGAAACTTTTTAAACTTCTTTGTCTACCCTTACATTTGAAATGGCCAAATCAAAGCAGTCAACAATCCCTCAGAAGACAGTCGTCAGTACAATCATCCACCCTTAGTAGATAGAAAGAATGACAACAACACCTTAATTGAACGTTGTTCCATCGAAGAATTAGCAGCTTCTACCACACTCTAACAGTTAAGTAAGGGCATCAACCTTGGAAGATTTAATCAGAATTTTGCTAAATCAATCAAGAATGATTGAAGAGTAGATTCTCGATCTTGCTCATGTGGAAACCAAAACTAGACTCACCGCAAAACAAGAAACTCAATCCCACCTAGAAGAGAACGTCAAGTTTTTTATGCGGTTATTGGAAGACTTTTGTTCATATAAGAAATACAAATCACTATCACCTACTCTTCGAGCCAATACCTCAAAGCGAAGTCAATCGCCTTTGCATGACAAGTGTCACTCACCAAGGAACGATGGATTTATTCACCTTCGTCATTGAGATATATGTATATATATATATATATATATATATATATATATATATATATAGAGAGAGAGAGAGAGAGAGAGAGAGAGAGAGAGAGAACCCATTCGACGTCACAAACCTATTAAACGCCATCATCCTCTTCCATGTAATTGTCCCCGACTTTCACCATCATTTAAATACATGGAGGAATATGAAGATACTTTCGACAGAGTCATTTCCTTGACACAATCAACAAATGTTCAATCCCAAAGTCACTAGCTATGTGTTTCCATCATAAGAAAATGACTGTGGGATTGAACATCTAACTAGTCACATCCCATTTAACGACCTAAAAAAGTGATTATTTTGGGGGCTTTCTACCAGACCAAGGTCAAACCAATCCGAAAATACATAAAATGATTCAACACAAAAATGTTCCTTGTCAAAGATGTCGACACCAAAATGAAGATGTATCTTCTCAAATAAGGACTCCTATAAGGCTCGAGATTCCACGAGAGCATTGGCCTTAAACCATATAGACCCCTTCACGACTTCTAAGCAAGATCTAATGTTAAGGGCAACAAAGAAATGTTATCTTAGAAAAATGTACTTAAAAGGTGCCACGAGAAACGTAATTGTTAGGGACCTGCAGGAAGAATCAGCGGCTATACCCCACTTACCACTTCTCGAGAAGGAATGGAAGCCCCCACGTACACTAGCTTTTGTGAAGATTTTGCCATACAAATCTTGGCGCTAGAAGGTTTTCTAGGTACTAATGAAACCGAAAACAACCTCATAGGAACCATTAGATACATTGCTCTATGATAGAATTGAAGTAACAATATCAATTTTAAGGAAGGGGGTTTGAATTATAACTGCCCGTTTTTAAAATTCCTGTTTAAAAACTGAAAGTTTTACTCAAGACTGATCTTGGTTATAAACGAAGAACGATCTTGGTTAGTGAAAAAAACAACAATATCAATTTTATCAATATAAAAGCTGATTGTAAAGCATATAATAAATAGAGATAGAGATAGAGAGATCACACAAACATATATCCTGGTTCACCCAAACACGGGTTACGTCCAGTCCTTACAAATGTGAGATTTTCCACTAAGTGCTCAAAGAAAGATAGTTCTTGGTTGTCACACAATTTTTCACAGATCAATCTTGATCTTTACACAGTTTCCACCTTTCTATGTAGAAATGATTTCCACAGGTTTACCTTACACTATTTCAGAAAGGATTTTGCAAGCCAATTCAAAACATAAAAGGATTTTTACACACTACTCAAGCTATGTTAACAAGATAGCCTTGAGTTACAAAGTAATGATTTTAAGAATGTTAGAATCTGAATATTGCTCAACTCTTGTTTGAGAAATAGATTATATAATTTAGAACTCAGTTATTACTGATTCTAACACAACACAAAGAATGGAACTGCAAGCTAGAGAATGATATTGAGTAAACTCGAATATGATTGAGGGATTGATGTTTTGCTTGACGCTTTGAGTTGTGTTTTGTTCTTCATCTTGAAGTTGTATTTATAGGCTTCAAAAGAGCTTAGGATAGCTCATTTATCCGTTGAAATGAGGCCAGCTTTCATGAGAAAGTAGGTGGATCAGATCACACTAAAAGCAAGAGACATCATGCTGAATCCAAGAACGTTCTTGACATCCCAGATCGTTTTTCGAATTGGTTGGAGATGATCTGACTTGTACTTGATCCTGTCAGTTTTCTGAGATGATTTGCTAGCTTTAAGTCAAGTGTGCAGGTCTTGATTGAAAGTGCAATTGCAATGTACTTTACAGCCTACACATATGTACTTGCATTTGCCTCACATGAAGAATGATCTTGCTTAATACTTTTCATGAAGTATGTCTTTGATCATTCGAATTATGGAATCATTCTGACTTAGATTTATCCATGCTTATTCTTGATGAAGATATGAGATGAAGAAAGCTTTCAGGATTCAATCTTTCTCAACAAAATTGATCATTCTTGTTTATAACAGAAGTGAAGAACGTTCTTCGTTTTTCTGACATATGTTGAGAACGTTCTTCGTTTTACTGATTTTGCTTTCTTGATTTTAATGAGATCTGCTTTGAAATGCTTGGTACCTAACTTGTTTTAACACACTCAAATACACATGTTAAATACCAAAACACTTAGAATCATAATTAGAATTATTAATTAACCTTTTGTTTAATTATCATCAAAACATTAATTTGGGATTTTGTCTTAACAAGAATTTCACTAAATCCATAGTCATGTTTTGCAGACTCCCTACAAGTGACGACGCTAGTATCATCTCCATCAAGGAAAGTTTAACGAGATGGTAAATCATAGAGAAAGCAAGCCCAACCCTAAAACAAACTCCAAAATTCCTCTTTTGAGCTTATATGACGTGGACCTTATCCCTGGTATTCCAAATTTTAAAATCTTTTTGTTGATTAGGGTCTTCCCAGCGCTTAAAGAGTCCTTGTAAACCAAGGAAAGTCATGTGATATCATGTACTTAGTAACAGTCCATCCTTTACCATTATCGACAATGTTAATCACAACCTTCTCGTCTCTCATTCCATCTCGTGGAAATAGCGAGTTTTGGCCTTCCGTGGGAATCGAATCCGATACCTAAGGGATAAGTACCATAGTCCATTCATTCCCACTACCAATTGAGCTACAAGATGGAAGGGTTGCGAGAAGGTAGTGGGAATGAATGGACGATGGTACTTACTATTTCCACGAGATGGAAGGCTTGCACGAATATCGTGATTAACAGTACTGGTAACGGTAAAAGTTGGGTTGTTACAAAAAAACTCCATTGGTAGTAGGAATGAATGGACGATAGTACTTATCCCATAGGTACTGGGTTTGATTCCTATATAAGACTAAAACTCGTTATTTCCACGAGGTGGAAGGGGGGCGAGAAGATCGTGATTAATAGTGTTAGTAACAGTAAGAGCTGGGTTGTTACAAAAAAGTTCAATCGGTAGTAGGAATGAGTGGACGGTGATACTTATCTCCTAGGTACCGGATTTGATTTATACATAAGACAAAAACTCGTTATTTCCACAAGGTGGAAGGGGGGCGAGAAGGTCGTGATTAATAGTGCCGATAACGGTAAGGGTTGAGCTGTTACATACTTGAACCTCTTCAAGATACTAAATTTAATTGAGGAAACCTAGGACTCTATAAGGAGGAGTTGAATAGAGTCCACACTTTCAAAGTTTTTTTATCACACAACGAATTTTTTTTGAAAAAAGTGATAGAATGAAGATAATTTCTATTGAATAATTGCTTATAAATTCGATCGATATTGCAATTAATCATACCAATTAAAATGACAATTTTACACAAGAATAAACTCTAATTGAATCAAGCAAAGTTAAAAATGACTCAATCAAATAGAAGAAAACCTTGAAGTGCTTAATGGAATGAACAAATGATATAGAAACAGATTTAAAAGAAAATTCACTTTGAGATATAATTCTCAATCATTGATGTGTTTTTAATAAAGAGTGTTCTTAATCAAAAACTCAAATCATAAAGAAATCTTAAAACAGAATATACAATAACACTAGTTTTTATATCAATCAAAACAGAATTTCCCTCCAACTCCAATCACCAAGAAACGAAAATAACAATGAGCAGTGAAACACAAAATGTAAAGAGATAAAAGAGAAGAAAAATCACACTGAACGTCTACCTTATCTTTGCTTGTAGAGTACATTCAATCTCCATTTAAATGAACAAGGTCTTATTCCATTATAATACTTAAAAGTTTACAAGATACGTACATGATTATTACAAAGCCTGTACAATAACCCTTCATTCCTAAACGCTCCAAAAACCAAACTTCTTGAAATTAGCAAAATCTTATTCAAGTATAAAGTGTATGATTACACTAAAGAGTTTCTCATTTTTTCTATTCCAATGCTATGATAGTTAATGAAAGATAAATAGTGAGATGAGGTTTTTTTTTTTTAATACCATTATTTAAAAAATTTGAAGTTTTCCATATTTTAAATTATATACCAATTTACTCATACTTTGTAGAAAATTGCATCCCTAAGTTACGACCTTCTTTAGATGATTTTTTTGTTCATTAGGAGGTTGCACAATTGAGATGCGGTTACATGGGGAAGTTGTATATTGGAGATGCAACATTTCCTTACAAAATTTCACTTTTTTAATTTTTATTTTTTACTTTGATGTACGATATCATGCAGATGCGACATCCCCTTTGTCTTTTTTTGTTATACTATTGTTATTTTTTGTTATACTATATTTGATAACATCTTTTTTTTTTCTTTCTATAGTTATCTTACATTCTTTCATCTACGACTAAATTAATGTGTTTTTCTGTTATACTATATTTATTTACGTTTCATTTTTTATCTATAATTATTTTAAATTTTTAAGAAGAGTCATTTAAATAGTACTTGTACAAGACACGAAATGGACGTAGGGATAAAGTATCAAGTAAATAAGAACTATATTTGATAATTAAAAAATATTATCTGAATGGTGTTGACACATTTTCTCAATCTCTGTAATTTTTTATGTATTTTGCTACTAATTTTAGTCAATTTAATAATATTATTTTTTATTCAATTTTTATTTTTCAACAAAATAATATAAAAAAATAATAGGAGGTCGGATATTAGGTATACGACCATCAACAAAGTTAAAGAACTAAAAAATTTGTCGCTTATAGGCGGTCATGCGAGTTGACATTAAACACCCTTTAGTGTTTGACGAGTCAACCATATATGTTAAATTGATCTTAAATATTATTATATGATGTCTCTAATTAAAAAATTTATCTTGAACATTTGAGTTGAGTTAGAAACCGATAAAATACAATAAGAATAATAATTTACTTAGTTCTTCTTATAAAATATAAATAAATAAAAACTAAATCTAAAAAATTTAAATATAAAAAATAATTTAATATTAAACTTAAAAATAAAAAAAATTTATAAAAAATTTTTAAAAATATGTACGATTTTATTACAAGATAGTTTTGACATTTTATACAATCTAATAAATTATTATTCAAAATTATAAAAATAGAATCATTTGGTTTTACAAGGGTAGTTTTAAATTTTTGATCTAAATAAACTTTTTACAAGGACAGTTGTCATTTAGATATTATATATATCATTTATTTTTAGTTTATCTAACAAATAAAATATAATTATTTGGTTATTTAAAAAATTTAAATTATTTATCTAGCATTTT
>JBBPBP010009778.1:9847631-9869111 GCA_037974735.1 Cicer chorassanicum | reverse complement strand
ATAAAGGATAGAAGGAGTAAAAATTATATATATAAAATGGGAAGAGTTAAATTAGCTTGAGTAGAATTGTAGTAAATTATTAGATTGAGTATTATATTTTAAGTTTAAATTTGAAATCTCGTAATTATGTAAGTTAAGTATGGTGATATTAATCATTAATCTCTTTTAAAAAAAATTATAGTACTAAATAATAAAAATATATTATATATCTTAAAGTTTTAACTATAAAGTTTTTTAATTAACTTTAATTATTATTATTTTAAAAAAATATCATAAAAAAAGAAGAGTTTTAATTAAAAAAAAGAAGAGTTTTAATAAAAAAGAAAAAGAAGAGAGAAAAAAAAGAGAAGCAACTGTCTACATGTGTAAATTGGATAAATGTGAGACCTGAATGCATGACTATAGAGAATAGGATCCCTCCATTTGGACAAAGAGAAACAAAGAATTGCCTTTTATGGTGTAAATGTGGGTTGTCGAAAACAGTTGGATTCCTTTCATGTTCAAAACGAACATTGCCTACATATTTTGCTTTCTCTAATATCACACCATTGTCGCGCTAACATTAATAAAAATTAGAATATAACTCCGCATTGCACGAGATGCATAGACTTTAACATATTAGTAGTATTGTGAATAAAATTTTAAATTTTCAAAAATAATATAATTTATTTATTTTGTTTGTAGAGTATTTTTTCAATTAAGTTTATTTGAGTAATTATTATATATGAGTTGACAAACACATATTTGAGAATATGTAAAATATTTTGCAGAACGTAATTGCAACTAATTCATATATTTAGTATTAAAAATTCATAGTGAAAATCATCCTACAAACAAAACTCATAAATTATATTTAGTGTTAAAAATCTTAAAAGTATTTTAATAAATATTAATATATGTAATTATCTACCGCAAAATCAGATTAGTCATGCTCTTTTTTTGTGTTGTCAAATCTAAATTTATAGTCAAAATATTGTTAGAAAAATTTAAAAATGATTTTGTCATTTGGTATTCATTTCATTCTAATCTTGTCAAAGAAATGATAAATCTAAATTCCAATATTTTGAGTATGAGACTTCAATACAACATGACTTGAGAATTTTCACAACACAACTCATATGTACGGTTGAGTAGACGTAAAACAAATATAGAAACTTTAAATTGATAGTATTTTTAAAAAATTTGACAACAAAAAACATCTCTGTAAAAAAACAACAAATAATTTTTTAATATAAATATTAAACATTATTCTTTTATCTATAAATGGTAAATAGTTTTCTCTCGAAGACACAATAATAACACTCATATAAAGCTTTATATGGACAATCTTCTTTGTCTTTTGAGGAGTCAATATATTTTCATGTCGTGGATAAAATCAAATATGTCTGCAAAAACAATACTCTAACTAACAACAATCAAGGTTTTGAGAAAATTGAGGAAATAGGTATAATATGTTACAAAATATCACTTACTCAAAAGTTATTTGTGCAAAAAAAAAAAGAATTTTTCAACTATATCAACTTCTTTCAAAATAATTGGGTTGCAAGGCAATAATCGTAGAGATTGTTTGAATAAGTAGAATAGTATATGTAAAAAAAATTATATATTGATTGTACTTTAATTTGTAACTCATGACACATTAATAGTTATACATAATATTAGTTGCTTAATAATAATAATAATAATAATAATAATAATAATAATAATAATAATAATAATAATAATAATAATAATAATAATAATAATAATAATAATAATAAAATGTGTGTTAAAGCAAATAGGAAGTTGAACAATAAAGAGAATTGAAGGAAAAACCTTTTAGATGTGCCACATAGGACTTTTTGTTGAGGTGACAATATTTGAATGAAATGTTACAATATTAGATGATATTTATGTGTGAGTCTATTTTAATATATATAATAGATAATAGATTTAGAGATTGGTTTTATACATTGTATAAAAAGTTTTACAAAAATTACAATTATTTTTATGGGTAATTAAAATAGTTATAATTAAAATTAAATATTTGTTAATGATTTAATAATTATGATTAAATAATAATATTTTAAATTTTATATTGGCGACACATATAAATTAAAAAAAAAAGACAAACATTTTCTCCACTTCAGAATAAATATTATTTTTACAAAATATTTTAAAATAAAGATCATTTTTAATATAATTTTAATTATTTCATTTTTAATTATTATAGTACAATAATTACGATATATACTACTTCTAAAATATGAATTTTAGTTTATACGTATTATTTGAAGAAATTAAATCAAATTTAGAAAAGCAAAGTTATACTTCAATATTTATCAGTAGCACAACTGGGCTGCATAGCGGCACCGCACCGCCTATACAACTATACTGCCGTTTGGAATTTGGCTTAAGACTAAGAATTTGTATGCTTAATAGCTAAGACTATATAAAGGCTTGTATATTTTGCTTTGTAGTATCTATTTCATATATAAATGGAGGTATATTGTTAAGTTGAAATCATGTTCTCTTTGCTTCAACTTTTGAGCTTTTGTGTTTAGTTTATATGTTAAAATCAAATTGGTATCATACCTGGTGAGATTATGGTAATTTGTGTCACAATATATTTTAGTATATTAGTAATAAGAGAACTTTCACCGTTTACAATTTTTGTGTGAGTATATTGAACGAGATATGACAATAAGTTATAATATTATTTGGTTTGGTCATAAATTAGATGAAAATTTAGATTTCATTTGCTAAGAATTAGTAAATTTTTGATGACAACACATCTAAAAAGCTCACAATATTTAAAATTTTGTGGAACTTGAATTACAACAAGGAGCTAAAGAAACCACTTGAGGAAGAGAGCAATTGGTATTTACACAAATTGATCAAGGAATATATATATATATATATATATTCTTTTACCAAAATAGCGAATGTCAAAGCTTCTAAAGAAGTGTGAGATATATTGAAGCTCTCACATAAAGAAATAGAGAAGACCCATAAATTTAAACTGCACTATCTACATAGAGAATATGAAAGACATGAAATGTTTAGTTCAGAAATAATAGAATAATGTTTTTGATAGAAAAACGGTGGAGAAAATTCTATGCACTATGCCGATGAAGTTTAATCATGCGGTGACTATGATAATTGTGTCTCACGACACCGACACTTTGTTAGTGACATAGTTGCATGGAATATTGAAAGTCACGCTAACAGAATATTAGAGAAGAATGAAAAGATAAAATAAGAAGCCTTGTAATGTCAGGTGAATCTCAACAATGTTGTTGAATCTAGTCAAATGAGAAAAGGCAGAGGTCTTAATAATTTCAACGATGAAGGAAAAAGAAATTATAGAAGTAGAGATCGAAAATCCTTTAGAGGAAGAGGACATGATAACTTTAATTAAAGGTGAGACAACAATTTCTTGTTAAGACAAAATCCCAAATTAGTGTTTTAATGTAAACAAATAAAAGTTAATTAAGACTTCTAATTATGATTCTAAATGATATGTTGATTTAACATGTGTTTTTGAGTGTGATAATTAGAGGTAGGTACTAAGCATTTTAAGCAAGATCATATTAAAGAGGAAGCAAAAATATATAAACAGAATGAAGAACGTTCTTGGCAGAAGTTTGCAAAACGAAAAATGTTCTCCACTGTTCTAAAACAACAAGAGTGATCATATCCTCTTTTAAGAAAAAGAAAGCTCATGAGATTTACAAATGTGTTTCCAGTATTCCACTAGGAATATACAGAGCTCATATCAGCAAAAGCTCCAAAAGACTTAGGGAAAACGCTATGGATCATGAAAAACCCAAGCAAGATCATTCTCCAAATTTAAGAAAGAATCGAGAACGATCTTGAGTGGATACTTCAGCATATCTCTAAGATGTCTGCACACATGATAAAGGGATCATGAATCACTGTCAAAGATGGCTGACAAAGAAGCTTACAGTTCAACATTCTTCAAAGCAGAAAACGAAGAATGTTCACACAAGAACATTCTTGTTTTAAATCTGATCTTATCCATTAAGCTAACACATGACAGATGGACCCTCTCCAAAGGTCAAATGAGTTTTCACGAGCCTCCTTAAAGCCTATGAAAGGAACCTCAAGCTCAAGGAAAAGGCAGAGCTTGAAGTGCAAAGCAATACATCACTTACTTACATTGATACACTCGAAAGTCTCTAATTTACATACAAAGAATCAATTCCGCTTTCTCATTCAAATTTTAGAATCGTTCTACTGAATTCTTCTGTTAAAGAATCTAAACTCAAACAAGTGTTGAGCTTACTAAGATTTATGTCAAACTCTTTAAAATTATTACCTTGTAACTCAAGACTATAGTATTGAAAATAGTTTGAGTAATTTGTAGAAAATAATTTTTTGGTTAAAAGGTAAAGTTTAAAAATCCTCTCTAAAGATTGAAAGGTAATCTGTTGAAATCCTTTATGGGCTGAAAGGTAATCTGTTGAAATCCTTTATGGGCTGAAAGGTAGTGTTGTGTAACAGATCAAGGTTGATCTGAACTGGTGGTGTAAAAACCAAGAACGTTCTCCGTTTTGAACACTTAGTGAAAAATCTCACAACTGTGAGGACTGGACGTAACCTGGTTTGGGTGAACCAAGATATATCTCTGTGTGATATTTCTTAACTTATCTCTATTTATTTCTAGTCTTTTAATTATTAAATTCAATAGATAAGTTAAATTTTGTGTTTTTCACTAACCAAGAACGTTATCCGTTTTCTGTTTTCATAACCAAGATCAATCTTGAGTAAAATACTTTAAGTTTTAACAGGAAATTTTAAAAAGGTGAATTTACAATAAAACCCCCCTTTCTTGTAAATTGGCATTGTTACTTCATTTCTATCAATCAAACCAAGGATAAGGTGGAAATAATTTCGGCAAACTAACCGTGGTAGAGGAAGAGGTAGTTACAACAAAGAGATGACAAATTTTAGTTGATATAACTGTGGAAAATAATTTGTCCTCTCTTGGTTGTAGTTATACCTCTTCCTTTGCCATGATTGGTTTAACTGAAATTATTTCCATCTCTCCCTTGATTTGATTAATAGAAATTGTTTTCTCTCCAACGGTCAAATGAGTTTTCACGAGCCTCCTTAAAGCCTATGAAAGGAACCTCAAGCTCAAGGAAAAGGCAGAGCTTGAAGTGCAAAGCAATACATCACTTACTTACATTGATACACTCGAAAGTCTCTAATTTACATACAAAGAATCAATTCCGCTTTCTCATTCAAATTTTAGAATCGTTCTACTGAATTCTTCTGTTAAAGAATCTAAACTCAAACAAGTGTTGAGCTTACTAAGATTTATGTCAAACTCTTTAAAATTATTACCTTGTAACTCAAGACTATAGTATTGAAAATAGTTTGAGTAATTTGTAGAAAATAATTTTTTGGTTAAAAGGTAAAGTTTAAAAATCCTCTCTAAAGATTGAAAGGTAATCTGTTGAAATCCTTTATGGGCTGAAAGGTAATCTGTTGAAATCCTTTATGGGCTGAAAGGTAGTGTTGTGTAACAGATCAAGGTTGATCTGAACTGGTGGTGTAAAAACCAAGAACGTTCTCCGTTTTGAACACTTAGTGAAAAATCTCACAACTGTGAGGACTGGACGTAACCTGGTTTGGGTGAACCAAGATATATCTCTGTGTGATATTTCTTAACTTATCTCTATTTATTTCTAGTCTTTTAATTATTAAATTCAATAGATAAGTTAAATTTTGTGTTTTTCACTAACCAAGAACGTTATCCGTTTTCTGTTTTCATAACCAAGATCAATCTTGAGTAAAATACTTTAAGTTTTAACAGGAAATTTTAAAAAGGTGAATTTACAATAAAACCCCCCTTTCTTGTAAATTGGCATTGTTACTTCATTTCTATCAATCAAACCAAGGATAAGGTGGAAATAATTTCGGCAAACTAACCGTGGTAGAGGAAGAGGTAGTTACAACAAAGAGATGACAAATTTTAGTTGATATAACTGTGGAAAATAATTTGTCCTCTCTTGGTTGTAGTTATACCTCTTCCTTTGCCATGATTGGTTTAACTGAAATTATTTCCATCTCTCCCTTGATTTGATTAATAGAAATTGTTTTCTCTCCAACAATTAAAGTTACCACATCCTCTTCCTTTAAAGGATTCTCGACCTATACCTCTATAGTTTCCTCTTCCTCCATTGTTGAAATTATCCAAATATATACCTTCACCGATTTGATTGGATTCAACAACATAGTTGAGATTCACCTCTTTCCAAGGCTTCTTATTTTTTTCCCTTTTCAATCTTCTCTAACATTCTGTTAATGAGACTTTAAATATTTCTTTGTAAATTGTGCCATTGACAAGATGTTGATGTCGTGTGATTCAATTATCGTATTCACCACATGATCAAACTTCATCAGTATGGTGCGTAGAATTTTTCCCAGCAATTTGCGATCAAGAATGTCTTTTCTCAACACGCTCATCTTATCAACAAGATTTGTAACACGAGAAAAATACTTTAAATACTATTTTCTAAAGTGATTGAAGTTTGAATTTATGGACCTTCTCAATTCCTTTATGTGAGAGCTTCAATATATCTCATGCTTCTTTAGCAATTTTGACATTCGTTATTTTGCCAAAAAATGAGTAATCTATTCCTTGATGAATTTATGTAAATGTCAATTGTTTCTTTCTTCGAGCAATTTCATCAACTCCCTCTTGTAACCCAAATTCCACAAATCTTCAAACATTGTGAAATTTTAGATATGTTGTCATAAAAAGTTCTCAATAGTTTAAATCTAAATTTACGTTTAACTTGTGGTTGAATTAGACAATAGATCCGTTTGTCTAACATTTTTAAAAAGTGATTTTTACTTTATATTTTAAAACATAATTTTTATGCGAATTCATTTAAAAAATAGTATAAGTTGTGTTAGACTTATTTTTTACCGATAAAAAAATTAATTTTGATACTCAATATCTCAGATACTTATAATTATTAAATATTTTAACATGATAATCACTTTTTTTTAAAAAAAATTATCTTTCGATATTCTTTTCATTTTAATCGTTTTTTGAAATTTTATTAATAAAAAAAAATTGTAGCAAATATATGAAATATTTAAAATGATATTTTAAGATAAACTATTTAAACCATTTTTTCATTCGAAACTTTATATTTAAAATTCTTTTTTAAAAATATTATAAAAAAATAAAATATTATAAAAATCATTTTAAAAAAATCTTAAATAAACTTACTCAATATTGTAAATATCAAAAAAATTTCTAAATGGAGAATTCTCTTACTCATCACACACTAAAATATTTTTACACTTAGACTAATGGATCTCACCAGCTTTGTTACTGGGACATAATTTTCATTAAAACATTAACAGATATATGCCGGCAGAGAGAGAACAGTTGAAGAGAATACAACTCTATTTTTGATTCATTCAATCGATTTTGATTACACTACCTTTTAGAGGCATTCTATACTTAACATCTAAGCAAATATATTTTTATGTATTAAGCAAACACAGACTGTGAAGATGCTGCACCGGTGTCTACTACTTTTCTTTGGTCCAATTATTTTCTTTCTTAATATTGAATGTTTAGTTATACTAAGACAAAACAACCACGTGTAGCTTCTAAATTCTTCTACCCCATTTGTGATTTGTGATAGTAGAAAACACACCACTGATTAATAAAAAGAGAATTTGATAAAATAACTATTTTGTTTATTTTATTTATTGCATTTATTGAAATATGCTTAAATAATAATACTATTTTGAAAAGGAGGGGTTACCCATAATCAAAGATCCAATTTTATATGCACGGAGATGGAGGTAACCGGTAAGCATTGTAGGGAGTTCCTATACAAATCGGTCCAAAATAAATTCATAAACCGTTTTAAAAAAATTGAAATTGTAAAAAATCAAACATTATTTGATTTTTTTAATGTTATTTCCTAATAATGATATAGATTAGATCAAATTTCAGATTTTGTTTTTCAAAACTGAACCATAAACATAAATTTGAAAACTTATTATTCTGAGTTAAATTTTTATGTACTTTTATTGTAAAAAATTTATACAGTCAACAAATCATGATCAATCATGTGAGTGACTTTATAAGTAGTTATATTAAAATTCAAATATTTTTAATAATTTGTGATTGATTGACAGTGTAAAAACTCTTTACACTGACAGCATATATAAATTAAATTTATTTATTTTTTATTAGTATGATAGATTGCAATTATATGTTATTTGTTGTTTTTTTTAATTTTTTTTCTAATAATTCTTTTTACTTTAATTTAATCTACTTTGTTGTTCTTGGTATTTCATATATTTCAAACATGATTGATTATTATTATTTCTATATGTTAAATTTTAAGATATTATATGTTCTATTTTGCATCAAATATTTTATTTTACTGTGTTTGTTTTTGTAATAGTAATTAAATTTTTTAATATTATAATTTAAATATTTAAAAATCGATCTAAATTAAACCGTGTATAATTAGATCAGGTTGATTTTTGTAAAACGTGTCATCCTGATCGAATCAAACTATATGTGATTTTTGAGGTCTTAAAACTGATTTAAATGTACCATAAACACCTATAAAGCATTGTATATTAAGTTAAAATTGATTATTCCAAAGTTACTTCTTTTTATTTCATTAAAAAAAATGTATATTAAAACATTGAGTGATGATTCAAAATCGAGTTTTATATTTAAATTCAGCAACTCACTTTCACTTTAAAGAATATGATAACGAAGAAATTAAAAATATATAATGTGTTTGTATGTTTTGTGATTTTGCACACTCCAATTCTAATATCTCAACCGAAACAATAAAAAAATGTGAAACAAACATGTGTCAAGAAAATAAAAAAACTTTAATCATCTAAAAACATTTTTTTTCCCTAAAAACTTTACCATCTTTGTATTTTTCAGAATTTTTAAATTCTTTTTTTTGCTTATTCAAACAATGTTCTTGCCCAATAAAAAAAGGACAAATTTTCGAGAAGAAGTTTTTTTATCAAAAGAAAAAGAAGCTTAATTAAACTAAAAAAGATAGTGTGTGCCTTACAAAGTAACATTTTCTACATGAATTTAAAGACCTCAACAAACGTAAGTTAAAGGAGTTGTTCAACACTATCTGATCTCATGAGATAAAGCTCAAGAGGATGGGTCAACAAAGAAGGCAATGTCCTATTGAAACCAAGATGGTTCAGAACAATCGCCCATAATTTATTTTGATGATGATAAAACATAACAGAATAATTTATTTTTTGACAATTGTTTAACTATGTAGATGTTAATATACAAAGACTAATAAACATCATCTGATCACATCATCTAATAAGATAAGGTTGAAGAACATGTGTCTGGTACTATACAAACACATCTTTTGATTGTATGCAACACTGGCTTGAAGAATAATGTCTGGTACTAAGTGTATTCAATACACTATATGGACAAATCTATTTTGAATAATCAAATTTGGTACAAAGCCAACCTAAAAACATCAAAATTCGTCAGTTCTAAAGAAGTTAGAGTTTCTTTAAAATATTTCTATATTAAACAATTTATTTCTCCGAGGAAAACATAAAGTCTATTCGAACATTGAAGAAACTATTGATTTGCAATAAATTGATTGTACAAGAATTGATAAATCAGTCAAGTTCTATAAGCAACTCAGAGCCAATGAACGAATTGAAAACACATTTTCTTTGTTGAGAAATTTTTTCATTTACTGTATTTAAACTTAAATATATGTATTTGCTATTTTGATAACAATTCAATATCTTTTTATAATGGAAAAGATATATTTTTTAATGGAAACAGTTCAATATTTTATAATGGAAAAGATTTTATAATGGAAACAGTTCAATATTTTTTTTTTGTATTTTCACCATGTTTAAGTCAATTGTCTTAAAATCAATAAAGAAGGAATCCATATCCAATGCTCCACAAGCAAAAGCATAAGTAGAATCA
Source organism: Cicer chorassanicum (assembly GCA_037974735.1). NCBI lineage: Eukaryota > Viridiplantae > Streptophyta > Magnoliopsida > Fabales > Fabaceae > Cicer > Cicer chorassanicum. Next base: position 9,859,114 of record JBBPBP010009778.1, on the reverse strand, counting down.
AATAGAGCAGAGATTTGGAAGATGATGACCTGTCGTCCAATCAAAATGAGTTCAACACTCATGGACCGAAATAGGTAAGACTCAAAAATACTTTCTGAGAAAAGGCTCAAGAGTTTCCATCTCAAGAGAATACAAAGACAAGAAGGAAGCTTTTGACAAGAAGCAGTTAGTCTGCTTTGAGTGCAATGATTTGGCCATTATAAATCCGAATGTCCTAATCTTATTAAGGAAAGACCAAGACAGGCAAGTTCAAAGGCAAGAAGTAGATGATGGAAAGTTTACTCCCCATGACCAAAATCATTTGTTGTGGTCGTCGTCATAGTCATTAAGAATTGAATTAGTGCAAAAATGGTTTTTAGCTACAATCTTCTAATTGATGTTTTGATGATAACAAAAACAACAACAATTATCCCATAGTATTTGCTAAGTGTGTAAATTAAGTTAGAAGATAAAGATTTATATATTAATGACTATCTAATTTAAGGTAACATAAATTGTGAGTAAGTTAGAGATAATAATCCAAGTGTTCTTAACACCAAAAATATTATCACCTAATAAACAAATAATTTTGTTTACTAACAAAGTAAGTCATCATATAGCAATAAGAAGCATTGTAACAAACATTTGATAATCTACGATCCGAGTCAAAGCGTTAAAAACAAAAGAAATATAAATCAAGAATTGATCCTTTGATCCCAAAGGAAAAGAACACTATAATGATCATCTACCTCTGACTAAAATTGAAGAAGAGTCAAGACCTTGATTGATCATCTGATTCAAAGACCAAAGAAGAAACCGTTGAATAAAGCCTCTGTTCGAGTCAAAGCTCTGAAAGTCAAATCCTTTGATAAACAAAGAAAAAAAAATTACTCAAGGCAAATGCACCGATGTTTTGAAGAGTTTGTCTAAAGTTGTTTTTGACTATGATCAACGTGCTCTCAACGCACCTCTGATAAATCTGATCTTACAAGCTCTCTCTCATGATTTTGCGTTTGATAATTTTAGTAAACCAAATGATCGTCTAGTCAACCTTTCAAGTCAAAACTATGATAAGTCAACACTCTGGTAAAAAGTCAACCTTCTTAAATTAATCACTTGAACCCATAACCTTGAAGAAAGTCAATATCTCAACATTCTTTGTTCATCAGAATTTAGACTTATTCTCTGACAAAAGAAGCGCATGACATCCTCTAAAAATGTGATCCTCTGATATCTACCTTTTTAAATCAAGACATGTTGAATTAATTATGAGGATGTATTTGGACATGTCTTAAAGGCTGATTTGCTTTAAATGCCAATTTCCAACAGTAATATCCTCAATGAATACTTTTCTAAGTATTTAATTAGACACCGTTCAATATTATATATATATATATAGATAGAGAGAGAGAGAGAGAGAGAGAGAGAGAGAGAGAGAGAGAGAGAGAGAGAGAGAGAGAGAGCAACGTGTTAAAGAGAATTTCTAGAAAAGTCTAGAACACGTCAAAAGAAAAGAATGAACGAATGAAAAACCCTCTTAGTGGAGAGTTATTAGAATTGATGTAAATTAATCAATTTGTTTGATACACTTGAATTGATATAGGATTTAAAATGTAATACTCTCTCAATGAAAGTTAGAATCTTAGAAACAAACTTTGTGTCAATTCAAACACAAATTGAAACTGATGTAAATTAGACCGCTAGTGGCAAAAAAAAAATCTTCTGTAAGAGGTATTTGAAGAGGTGTAAGAATACTAACCTCAACAATAGTTTTTCAGAAAGTTTAGAAGGGTTCTAATGGTGATAACTTGAAAAGGCTAAAGAAGAATACTCAAAGTCTGAAGAGGTAGAGTAAATAATACTTATATGCTATTGTTTAAATAGTTGATTAAGTCTTCGAGTGCACTGAGACAAAATCTCTCTACAAGGGGAGGACTAGATATAACAACAGTTTGTTATGAACATGTATAAAAATACATGTGTTCATTCTCTATCTCCCTCTCTGGTTTCTGTACGATTCAATTTTATTTTACCTCATATGTTTTATAATTATAAGTTGAATGATTTAATGAGAACATATCCTTTTATTTAAGCAACTCAAATAATTTTAAAAAATGACAAAACACAATTCAAATTTTTCATTTCTTATGTTTTCCAACACCTTCAATTGCTTATCATGGTACTATTGCTTATCACGGTACTATGATCCATTACTTTAGAGAAAAGTAAGTTGTGAGAAATGTAGTGCCCTCTTTACTAGGGAATTGATGGTTAGGGTTTATCTAACTTAATGGAATAGTTAGAATTTATATTCACCAGTGAGGGTAAGAACCTATCAGGAGACTAACCAAAAGAACAACTCAACCCATCGTGGAATTCACAAATTCAACCCAATACGATGTTCATTCATATTTTAAAATAAATGCAATAAGAGTTTAATAATTGATATTTAATATTTTTATTTTAATTATTTAATAAAAGTAATCCATAAAATTCAATGGAATAGTCTCATGGATAGATGGGATAAATCTGATGCATCGCCTATTGAAGATGAGGCACAAGCCACAATTCAAATGATGCTTAATAGAAGTGACGACCGAGTAATCTGTGTAACTTGATTGCCACCCATAAGTCAACACAATTCATCACCAATGAACAGGCAACACAAAACTTGGGAGTATTATTGCTGAATTTATTCATTTGTTAGATAGCAATCTTAATTAATGTAATTTATATTAAGAGACAAGCAAATATAATTGCTCGAAAGTTTTTCTAATGAATGATTTGAATTGGTTTTGTTTTCCTAAAAAAAATAAGGTTAATTAGTTGAATATTACAATATAAAAGAAAATAATAATTCAGTACTCCCTTTACCTTTAAATATAAATATAAAAGTTTATATCCTTAGTTAAAATTTATATTAAACATATTAATTTTTTAATTTATATTTAAGTTTGGAGATAGTATTTTGATCGTATACTAACTCTTATAACAATATTGGGATCTGCAACAAGAATTAACCAACAAAATAGAAAATTAACAATTGCAGGAAAAAACGAAACGGAGAACGTTCTTGGTTTTATGCTAAAAACGAAAAACGTTCTTGACAGAACTGTAAACCAGAAAAAGAGAAAATGAAGACTGATTATCGTTCTCCGTTTCTGCAGTTTTGAAAATCAGTTATTCAATCAATTAAACGAAAAGTAAAGAAAGATAAGGGAAGAATAACACCCAAATTTACGTGTTCGGTCTCAATTGATGAGAGCTACGTCACGGGCAAGCAAGCAAGATTAATCCACTATTGTTAATTGAACTTTACAAGATTAAAGCCTTCTCAAGATTGATCTCCTAGTATCTATCACTGTTTATGAACCAACATTACTAGCCTTTTCACTCAATCTTTCTTTCTCTCCCTTTAATCTTCTTTCTCTGATTTCCTATGAATCACAAATTGCTTATGCCTCTCTCAGTTTTCCAGCTATTACTACTACAACAACAACTTAATCTGCTACTATATTACAGCTTTATATAGTATACACAAGCAAACTAACTATAACCACCTATCATAACTAACTTGGCTAAAGGTAGTTATAACAACCACTAAAGCTTAACCAACTTTAGTTAGATGATTTGAAGCACATATTCACAATTCTCCACCTTGACTCAATATCAGAATAATTCAATCATTGGTCTTGCTGCCATTGCTTCATCTTTACTCTTTGTCGAAGCCAACTATGTCCAAGAAATGCTTGAACTTAGCTTGTGAAAGTGATTTGGTGAATGCATCAACTGAATTGTCCTCAGTTGCAATTTTCTCAACTGAAACCTGTTTTGAATCGATCACATCTGATATGAAGTGATACTTAACATCAATATGTTTAGACTTACTATGATACACTTGATGTTTGGATAAGTGTATAGCACTTTGACTATCACAATAAATTGAAACACAATTCTGATTTATTCCTAATTCACCAATAAGTCCTTTCATCCATAAAGCTTCTTTAACACCTATAGTAAGCGCAACGAATTCAGCTTGAGTTGTAGAAAGTGCTACCACCGACTGTGTAATTGCTCTCCAACTTACTGCAGCCCCATATAGAGTGAAAACATAACAAGAAATTGATTTCCTAGTATCCATGTTTCCAGCATAATCCGAGTCCACATATCCTTTGATTGGTTGATTGTCATGATGAGCTTTTTTGAATTTTAAACCTGCTGTCAGTGAGCCATTTAAGTACCTCATGATCCACTTGAGTGCTGACCAATGTAATGCTCCTAGATCAGTCATAAATCTGCTGACAATATTCACAACATAAGCCAAATGTGGCATGCTGCAGATCATTCCATACATTATGCTGCCAACTCCACTAGGATAAGGAATTATACTCATTATTTGTCTTTCCTCATCTGTCTTAGGTGAGTCTTGCATAGCCAATTTGAAATTTTGTCCCAAAGGAGTAGTGACATGTCTTGCTTCATGCATTCTATATTTAGTGATAACTTTCTTCAAGTAGGCAGCCTGAGAAAGAAATAGTTCCCCCTTCATTCTGTTTCTTTTTATATCCATTCCTAAGATCCTCCTGGCCTCTCCAAGTTTTTTCATCTCAAACTCATTACTAAGGTCAACTTTGAGCCTTTTAATCTGGTCTTGACTTGAGCTTGCAAGAAGAATATCATCCACATAGAGTAATAGGTAAGTTAGAGAATGTTCTTGACCTTCCTTATAAGCTGGAGAATGTTCTTAAGCTGGAGAATGTTTTTGAGCTGAAGAACGTTCTTGACTTTCCTCTTTTAGAATGTAAACACAGTTGTCAAAACTACATCTTTGGAAACCAATTCTTATCATGAAATCATCAAACTTCCTGTACCACTGTCTAGGACTTTGCTTTAGGCCATACAATGACTTTTTAAGAAGACAAACCTTGTTGCTGCCTTTAGCAAATCCTTCAAGTTGCTGCATATAGATGGTTTCTTCAAGATCACCATGTAGAAATGTTGTTTTGACATCCAACTGCTCTAATTCCAAGTCTTGTTGAGTTACAATTGAAAGTAGAATTCTAATTGAACAATGTTTTACAACTTGTGCAAATACTTTATTGAAATATATTCCTTCAAGCTGAGAAAATCCCTTTGCAACTAATCTTGCTTTGAACCTTATCTTCTCTTTTCCTTGAATGCCTTCTTTTCTTTTAAACACCCATTTTGATCCAATTACCCTTTGACTCTTAGGAATGTCAACCAAAGTCTAGGTTTGATTCTTTTCTAATGACTGCATCTCTTCATTCATAGCTGTCATCAAAGCTTCCTTGTTTTCACTATTAATGGCTTCTTTGTAGTTGCTTGGTTCATCTCTTTGAAGATCTTCAACAACACTTAAAGCATAACAAATCAAATCTGCTTCACCATATCTGATTGGAGGTTTTATGACTCTTCTTTCTCTATCCCTTACCAAGTTGTAATTGGCCAAATCTGATTCTGTTGCTGCATTATCATCAACTGATGTATCAGGTATGTCTTCATGATTAATATCTTGATCTTCAGGTGAGTCCAACTCAATATGAACACTCTTAGTATTGTTGTTTGAAGCACTGTCAAACGGAGAATGTTCTTTGTCAATCATGGGCATTCTTGTTTCATCAAACACTACATCTCTTGATATGATGCACTTGGGCACACCTTGGTCAATTCTCCACAACTTGTAATCTTTTATTCCTTTAGGATATCCAATGAAAACACATTTGATTGCTCTAGGATCCAACTTATCTTGTCTTGTGTGAGCAAATGCTAAGGAACCAAATACCTTTAGATTTGAGTAGTCAACTGCTTTGCCATTCCACATCACAATTGGTGTCTTAAATCCAATAGCTATGATTTTGTGTCATTGGTTGAACATTTAGGTCCTTTTCGTCCTCCCTAGGCTTATTCTAATCAGATTATGGTTTTTAACCAATCTTGTGCATCCAATAAGTGATTTTGTGTCATTGGATTAACATTTAGGTCATTTTTGTCCTCCCTAGGGTTATTCTAATCCAATTAGGGTTTTTAACCAATCTTTTGCATCCAATAAGTGATTTTGTGTCATTGGTTGAACATTTAATTAGAGATTCAACAAATTAATGCACATAAACACCATCTAACTAAATAAATATAGTTTTGACATTTATCAAAATACTAAGTCTATCATAAGAAAACTTACAATTATGTTATTGTTATTTCATAAATTAATTACTTTCTACTTCTTATACATTTAAACCTACATAATTTCTCCAGTCTGATTTCAGAATGCTTTGTTCATCATTCTTTGGTATATGACACCCACATTCTTCAACCCAAAGGACATCACATTGTAATAGTAGTTTCTTTTTGAGATCATGAATGCAATTTTTTTTTGATTTAAAGGGGTGCATTAGGATTTGGTTGTATCCCAAATATGTGTCCATAAATTATAAAAATTTAATTTTGGACAAATTATCTACAAGTTTGTCTATATTAGGGAGGAGGTAGGTATCTTTGGAACACACATTGTAAAGAATAGTGTAATCGACACACATGCGTCATTTATTATTGGATTTTTTCACAAGTACAACATTTGACAACAATGTAATGTATTTGGTATTAATAATAAAATTTACTTTTAGTAGAATGACAATTGTCTTCTTCATGGCTTCAACCTTCTCAGGCAATTGCATCTTCGATCCTACATAACCCATTAAGAATCTAGATCGACAGCCAGCTAGTGGCACACCACTTCAGTGTCAATTCCTAGCAGGTATGCCAGACTGTAGGCAAACAAGTATGTGTTTTCTCTAATGCAACCTATCAGTAGAAAAATCTGCATATTTGTATTCGACTACAAGATGGTGTAGCCAAATACAAATACCAAGTAAGTAGCTAAAACTTCACTTTTGTGTTCGACTACAACATGATGTAGCCGAATACAAAACCAAGTCAGTGGCAAAATTCGGTAATCTGTATTCGACTACAAGGATATGTATTCGAATACAAGCTTGAAATTTTCAAATAAATCTAAACATTACAGAGGTGTATTCGATTACACTAGGCTGTAGCCGAATACAACTACGAAGCAATGCAATTTTTCAATTCAAATTCAATCTGGATCATTGCATATGTTCATCAAACCTTTAGGAACGATTGCCACTGATCTGAAGTGATGTCTAAGGGGTATAAATACTTCATAGATTCAGATTTAACTTAAGCACTTCAACATCAATCTTAGAACAACTTTGAACAAACTTTCTGAAATATTTTGAATTATTCAAAGTCTTACTTTCATATTTCAAGTACATATTTTACATTGTCATATCATTGAGAAAGGTTATCTGCTTTACTTGAAATTATATTAGACTGTTATCATTGTACTCAACTGTTATAGCTTCTTGATTTCAGTCAAAGTCATTGTTATAAAACCATTCAAGTTATTGTGTAAATTGAGAAAAGTGGTGTACTTTCTTCAAGTGTTGTAAACTAGGATAGTGGTGTGCTATCTTAGGCAGATTTTTAGAAGTTCGTAATAGAAGTCTTAGAGTTAGACTTGTACTTATTCTAACAATAGTGGAAAATCTCTTGCAGTGTGCAAGAGGACTGGATGTACCCTTGGTTGTAAGGGGAACCAAGATAAATTGTTGTGTTCTTTATTTTTCTGTCATTTACATTTTTCCATACACTTATCCTAATCAAAAAAATAATCCACTAAGTCTCTAAAAACCAGAAAATTTCTAAACACCTAATTAACCTCTCTCATAGGTGCGCCTCTGTATTAACATCAATTGGCCTATCAAGAAATCGAGGAGGTTTGCCTCTATCTTGATATTGCATTATGGATTTTCTTCTAGTGGATCGAGGGTGAACTCTTTGTCTATCTTGATATTGCATTATTGATTTTCTTCTAGGGGATCGAGGGTGAACTCTTTGTCAACGCTAGTGGCTCAATTGGTAGTGGGACTGTGTGGAGGCGGTACTTATCCCCCAAGTACCGGGCTCGAATCCTACGGAAGGCAAAAACTCTCTATTTCCACTGGGTGGATAGGGGGTGAGAAGGTCGTGAGGTAGCATTGCTTGTAACGGTAATGGTCGGGGTGTTAGCTGAATTGGTAATGGAAATGGAATAAGGCGGTACTTATCCCCTAGGTACCGGGCTCGAATCCCACGGAAGACAAAAACTCGTTATTTCCACTTGGTGGTTAGGGGGGACGAGAAGACCGTGAGGTAGCATCGCCGGTAACGGTAATGGCCGGGGTGTTATAGGGAGTTCTTCCCAAGCTTAAGAAACTTCCTTCTTCGGCCATAATCAAGTGATCCTAAGGGTCAAAGAGGTCGTTCTTAAGGATCATCGCTACATAAATTTTTGCCAACACTTCCTTCTCTTTATTAGAGTTTGAGTCAGCATTTGTCGCTCTATCGTTTTTTTTGGAGGGAAAGGGACCTACGAGATTTTTCATCCAAAACGTCTAATCCTATGTCAGCATGGTCGCCCTTCCTATACTTTCTCAGGTTGTGTTTCTGGATCAATTGCTCAATGGCATCCTTCAACTAGATGTAGTCTTTAGCATTGTGTCCAATAGTGGAACTTGCAATACTTCGATATGTCTATTCCTTACCTGTCCTTCACAGAGTAAGGGAACTGAACTTGTTCTTCTTTGAACTTGGCGTTAGTTCATTCACTTAGGATGTATTCTCTTGTTGATAGTGGAGAAGTGTAGTCAACAAACTTTCATTAGCACCCATGGATTTTGTCTCTAGACCTTTCCTCTCAGCATTTTTTTCCTATAAGGTTTTTTAGATCCTCAATCTTGACAAACTTTGAACGCATTTTTCTTTTCTTTGGATAGTATGAATTCATTAGCTTTCATCTGTAGCTCATTCATGTCTTTGGTTCTTTGTGTGCAATTTTCCTACCGAATTCACTATCTTTCTTCAAGCCCTGCTCCTAGTGGTACATCTTCACTTTTTTCATCATATTTGTCACCATTCATCTAGGCAACCATGTTAACAAATCAATCAATGTAATTACGCAAGAACTCATCTATCAATGTAAACAAGCCCGAATTGGCGACAATCTTCAACTTATGCCTTGATTCTTTGAAGTGCACTATGAATTGGTGACATAGTTCTTTCCAAGAATCGATGGAGTTCGATTTTAGGCTTTTGAACTAGGTCATAGCCCCATTTTTAGTGTGAGGACGAACAACTTAACATGTCACTAGTCCTTTCGCACCTCTATACATAAGAAGAGTGTTAATACTCTCAACGTGGTCGTTCAGGTTCGTAGTGCTATTATACGACTCTAAGCTTGGAGGTTTGGTCAAAAATTATGGAACCTGGAATGAGTGAATCTTGGTCGTGAACAGTCATTGGCAAGATCATTCTTCTTATACTTCATTGGAACTTCCTGAAATGAACTAGGAATGATGCTTAACTTGTTTTGAACTAGGAATGATGGTGAACAATTGCAACTCTTTCCGCAACGAAGATTGGAAGGGTGTCTAGCCACTAGGGGTGTTCATGCTTCAAAAACCAAACCGCATTGGACCATATTAGTGGTTTGGTTCAGTTATTGAAAACCACTTTTAAATCAAGTTCAGTGCAGTTCTGAAACCGGTTTAAAACTGGTTTATAAATATAAACTAATTTAATATTTTGAACAAATTTTTAGTTAAAATTAATTTCAAAATAGTTATTTGAAAATTCTTTTGATAAAAAATATCAATTTTTTCTAGAAAAATAAATGTAAAAAATTTTCTGATAAAATTTTTTTTCGAAAAAATAATTTTGAAAAAATAATTTCGAAAATTTTTTGACAAAATTTTTTTGATTTTTTTCGAAAAAAGTTTTTCGATTTTTTTCGAGAAAATTTTTTCTCAGAAAAAATAAGTTTCGATTTTTTCTCAAAAAAAAAAATCGAAAATTTTTCCAAAAAAATATGTTTTCGATTTTTTTTGAAAAAATTTTACAAGAAAAAAAATGATTTAATTTTTTTTCGAAAAAAAAAGTTTCGATATTTCTTATATTTTTTTTGATAAAAATAAAATTTAAAAATTTTGCTAGAAAAAAAATCTTAATTGAGGTTATAAAAATTTTAAAATTGTTAAAGTGGTTTCGAATTAAGTTTGGTTAACCAAATTGTTTTAAATAAGTGGTTCAATTCATGAACCATTTAAATGGTTTGGTTTATTGTGGTGCAATGCAATCCAGTTTATCAATATGGTCCAATTAACCATATTTTTTGCACACCCCTACTAGCCACAGATCAATGATGTAATCCTTCATTATGATTCTTCTTTGATGGTGTGGTGATCGGAAGGGAGATTCAAAATGATGGCGATGGTCTACGAACCAAAACTATTTCCTCCCTCGAGGTATCCTTGCGATGAGCATCGAAATGTGTCAAAATTATGGTACGAATATTTCCTTGCTTTTCCTCTACCTTAGAGAAGCGAGGTTTTGCTCATGGATTATTACGCTTTGGTTCTGCAGCCTAGCAAGGAAGTTGGTAACCAATTCGTTGTTGTTAGCCTCCTCGATGGTAGTGATGAGAATTTCTTGATGGTTCTCTGGTGGATGCACCAGAGATATAATTGCATCAATTTCCAATTGTTGAATCTAAGATTTCAGTGTAGGACCACCGCTCTTGGATTTAGATCTAACCATCTCAATGTCGATCGGGGACAAGAAAAAGTAGAGAAACGTGGGAATTTCCCACAAACGATGTCATTTATCCGTTTAAGACCACTGAAGATTCCGCTCCTAGTGGGGGTACATACAACCACTCCAACGAACATGTTAGTAGGAGTTGGGAGAAGTGAAAGATAAAGAATAATGTGTACTTTATTTCTGGAGGCAGAATATTTTAGATAGAGATTTTCCAAGGATTGATGACATAGCGAAGGTTATTCCGTTGCGGATAATCTGGAGTCAGACATGGGTGATCGTTTGATTGCCAATGAGCGATTGTGATTGACTAGGGTGAGTTCGACACTAAGATCCAAGTTTGACACCCAAATGCGCAAATTGATTCATCTAATGGCCTTTAGTCCGATCTAAAACACCAAAAAAACTCAAAGTAATAAGGATAAAAAGTACGCTATTTTTTTTTTTTTTTTTATTACGGGTATCGAAGGTAGTATGACCAATATTGTTAGGTTCGCTTATATGTGAGTCTTTTTAATGGAATTGAAAACTATGTCAACGAGAAAAATATAAACTGACTCAAAACGAAATATAAAATGTTTGGCAATGTTAGCTAATAACTCCAATAGCATGCAATTAAGGTGTGTTTTGTATACATGATAAGATAAAGACATGATATAATATAAAGAGGAATAAAGATAAGATATAATAATGTCTTTGATATACACGTTGTAATTCTATATATAAATAGTACATTTTCCAAATTAACATACAATTTTTTAAATTATTATAAATTAACAAAAAAGAATAATAAAGATTATAAATAAGTAATAATGAAACAATTTTATATCTAA
>JBBPBP010009778.1:9823170-9843431 GCA_037974735.1 Cicer chorassanicum | reverse complement strand
AGGATTAAAATCAAAGAAATACATAATTATAAGGACGAATCATATATTTAAACATATATGTTTTCAACTAATATTTGGTAGATTTTAAACTGCCAAAGATTAGATGAAAATAAAAACTTAACAAGGAAAGATTTAAAATATTGATATATAAAAATGGTAGCATTAGAGTAAAAAAATGATGAAAAAAATAACAATTAAAATAGACAATAAATTACACTTAGACTTTACTAATATTCCTCCATTCTTCAAAAACACATCAACCAAAACTTATATTGTGATAATTAAAAATTACATAATACAATCTTTCTTAATCTTTTAACAATTCATTCGGAAAAACACATGTGGAAATGAATATGCAAATGTTCGTTACTAATTTCATATAGAAATTTTTATAAGAAATTATATTGCAATAGTTAATACATGTTACTAATTTCATATTTTAAGTTAGGTCATTAGTAACAACATTATTTTTTCTTTTAGGGAGCGTCACATAAATAATGTTGATAGACTTGTTAAGCTAATGAGTTTTCGTATTTCTCATGTTTATAGAGAATGTAACACTTGGATCGATAGCCTTGCTTCCTAAATATGATTTTTTGCATCCATGTTTTCATTGGTAGAAATACCATCCTCTTTTCCTTTGGGAGTGTTTTCTTTTATTAAATAAGTTTGATCTTCCAAACTATCATTTCAGATAATTTATTGTATTCATGAGTTTCCATTGATGTTGGGTGGTTTATCCACATATTTGTAGTTGTATCGTGTTACACTTATTCTCCCTTTGTTTATGTTTAATCCTTTTGTTTTTTTTTTAAATATTTATAATTGAGACAATTGTTTATTGTTCTAACGATAATTTTCTTAGATTTTGTTCTAGTTTCCAAGTTTTGTCTTTCTTTTTAATATTTTAATATTTTTTTTTTTTTTTAGGATGCAGCAAATAATAGGTGATAGTTTTAGGATATCAATATAATTGACATGTCATTTCTATCATAAAATGCGTTCGCATTCTAATTTTTATTTAAAAAAATATAGATAATGTTGATGGATGCTGCAAGAATACATCCAAAGGTTGGATCTCTTCCGGCCAATTGAGGTATGATGTTATCTTTTTGGTACCTTCGACCAGCTGAGGTTGGATGGCTTCCAAATTTTTCTCGAACTCTGTTGAAGTGTCAACCAAGCCCTTCTTCACATTTGCGAAAGTCTTCTTCCCATTCTTGAATTCATATGCCTTGGACAACAACACATCATGCTAATTCCTTTATCTTTGTTTTGGCTTTTTCTAAAAAAGTTTATAATTAGACAACTGCTTATCGTTCTAGCGATTGTTTTATTAGATTTTGTCCTAGTCCCCTAGCTTTGTTTTTCATTTTAATTATTTTAATATATTTTTAAGGATACAACATATGATAAGTGGTAGTTTTGAGATGTCAATATAGTTAGAATGTCATTTCTATCATATAATGCGTTCATACTCTAATTTTTATTTTAAAAAATATATATAATGCTGTTGGATGCTGCAAGAAAACATCCAAAGGTTGGATCTCTTCTAGTCAATTGAGATCTGATGTTATATTTTTAGTAGCTTCGACCAGCTCAGGTCAAATATCTTCCAAATTTTTCTCTAACTTCGTGGAAGTGTCAACCAAGCCCTACTTCACATTTGCAAAAGTCATCTTCTCGTTCTGGAATTCATATGCCTTGGACACATCATGCTCATTCCTTTATCTTTGTTTCGTTTTTTTATTTTTCTAAAAAGGTTTAAAATGAGACAACTGCTTATCATTCTAACGATTGTTTTCTTAGGTTTTGTCCTAGTCCCCTAACTTTGTCTTTAATTTTAATTATTTTAATATTTTTTTTGGATCCAATAGATGATATGTGGTGGTTTTGGGATATCAATATAGTTGAATGTTATTTCTATCATATAATGGATTCGCACTCTAACTTTTATTTAAAAAAATATAAGTAATGCTGATTTAAAGGAAGAAATTACTTATATTTTTTTCCTTGCTTCTTCTCACCACCCCACAACACAAATTAAACCCATAAACCTTTAACCCATAAAATAAATTTAAACTCTTCAAAAGCATAACTTCAAATACTCCTACAAGTGCTCTTGATTAGGATTTTGGGGTTAGGGTTAGTGAGTTAAGGAATGAGAAGAGTACACATTCTTTGAAAGGTGTTTATTGAGACTCTTTGAGGTAAATACACAACTGCAATGTTAAGAATAAATCTCTAGAAAATGTGATTTTGTTTAAAATCCTATTTTGGTTCTTAGAGTAGATTTTAAGGACTTGTTTATGGTTTCCTATAGTTAGCAAAACATTAGAATAATTTCTTTAAAGTCTTGAGAATATTTTTGATACTCAGATCTGCTAGTTGAGGTCCTGTCTACTTCTTTGGGAGTTGTTGAAGAATAAACTTAGTCTATTCTTCATAGTTGTGAGTAGACAACAATCATTGTCACATATTTTTATTATGCGATTATTAATATTTTTCTCGTTTTCCATGTTAAAGTATTTATTTAAAAAATTTAGGAACACAACCTTTGAATTTTTTTCTCTCAAATTTATCCTTTATTTATTTTCATGGTCTTTGTTATATAATATGTTTATTGAATTGATTTACAGTTGAATGTGTTTTTCATGAGTTACTATGAAATCAGAAATGATTTTTAAATGTATTTTAGAAATCTATTATATTCATGAAATTGTTAACGGAGGTAGGTGCACCTAGTTTTATCATTTTGATTGGGGAAAGCTAGCCGTTAGATGGAGCCCCCCTATGAGATATGTCATCCTTAAGAGGCTGGGACTATGAACAAGATGTGAGTTCCTTAATTGAATGGAGCCACCTCTAAAGCAAAGGCCACCCTTAGGAGGAGAGGACTATAAATGAGATGAAGCCGCCTCTTGGTTCTAAAAAATTTATGATTTTACATGTAGATTTTCTATGATCCTATCAAGGTTGCTCATTTTAATTTCACCTCTTATGAATTGGATTTTAAATATTTCTACCTCAACAACTTAATTATAAGTTTAATAATTTTATCATATGTATACTTTATTGAGAATTTTATATATTTAAGGTAGTATTGTTTATCACAAGATAGTAAAACAATTATTTGTGCTTTTTTGTGTGTTTCCCTTCTAGTTGGTGGTGGTTGTTGTCTCATCACTAAGTCTTTGTGACTTACCCCTTCATGTTGTTCATTTTGTCATATTCATAGGCAGCTAAGTAGCAAAATCTTAGTAGATTCAAGTCACAATCACATTTTTGTTGTTAGGCCTCATTGATTGATGACCTTTTTGTTAAGTATCTGTTAGTTGTGATGTATTTTGGAACTATTTTGAGTTTAGAAATTCATTTGGAAATACTTTAAATATTTATATTCACTTTTTTGAAATATTGACTGGGTTAAAAGTTTGAAACATGATTTTATATTTGGAAACATTGCAAGGGGCTATTAACACTCTATGATAGTCTCATTAGTTGTCCAAATCTAAGTTTGATCTCATCCTCGATATCTTCCTACATTTCCAAGCCGTCTTGATCAAATTTTTATCCATATTCGTTCATTAGTTGAGAATACCACCCATGACTAGAAATCCTACTATAAGGGAAACAACTGATGAGTCATTTGCCCAATCCCAAAGCGTCCGTCGACGATGTCGTGTTTGTATTAAATGTAATGTCAAATGGTTGATAGCATGCCACTTGTAGTTGAATATAAATAGTGAATTAATAAAGATAATATTTATATATATATATATATATATATATATATATATATAATAATTATTTCATTAAAAGAATACAATATCAATAAGTATTTTTTATTCAATATAGATACGTATGTTCATCAATGGGAAAATAATTAATTAAATACAAATAATACAATAAAATAAAGAAAAGTCAACTTTATAAATAATATAGCGTCCGTTAGAGCGACGCTACGGTCAACAATTGAAAAGTCAACTAAACATGTAGCGTCGGTGTTAAATATATTACCGAAGAAATTTTTCTCTCTGTGCATCACATTGAGATTGTGCCTTAACAAATTATCCTTCCAATATGGAAGATCCCAAAAAATACTTTGTTTTTTTTTTTTTTTTTTTCCGATTATTACCCACTCCACACCCTTTCAAGTGCCTTATCCAACCAATTTTAGTCACTTTTGGAAAATTACTCACCACCTCCCATACATCTTGCAATGTGTAAATGTAAGGTTGACCGTCTTTCTCATCCCTATTTTTTGTAAATCTTCTTTTACTTCTTCTGAAATAGTGATCAACTGGTAAGAATCGATGATGACAATCAAACCAATAATTCTTCCCGCCATATTTCAAAGTCAAAGGTTTTGTGTCTTTCATACAATGAGGACATGCCAACTTACTTTGTTATACATTGATTTGAAAAGAAACAATAAACTAACAACATTCTCAAACAATTGAACCTTCCAATTTTATCGTATATATCTTAGTCCTATAGAATAAATTCCAAACTCATTCAACTTTATATTCATTATTATATCCTATATATCTTACTCATATAGAATAAATTCCAAACTCATTCAACTTTATATTCATTAATTTCTATCTAGTAACAATGAGAACAAAAGTTCCGATTTATATCATAACATCAATTTGCAGCAAGTCAATGAAACAATTGACTACTTAAAAAAAATAGTCTCAACACTAGAAGAGAACAAAGGTAGAGCAACCCTACATAAACCCATAGTAAGTTAATTTTAGATTATTTAAGTTTAAAAAAGTTTTAAAAAAATATGGTTCTAAGAATTGATCAGATGCAACAAAATTGTATACATATGACAATTGAATACATCATGTAAAAGTTAAAACCTTCCGTCATATCGAAACTGATCTGATAGCCATAAAGTATATATGAATAGATTTGGGAGAAATTATTAGCTGAGGTTTTCAAATGGCTAACCAATTTCTTAACTACAATCATTAGCTACAAACAAATCATTCAATTTTAGGTTGGTTTGGGCATATGTGATTTTCAGCACTATTACAAATGTTCATGTATTAAACATAAATGTATATGAAATAACTTTGTAGTACTACAACAGTTTGGTGTTCTTCGTCCCCTTCCAAGGTTCTTTTTTCCTATATTCATTACTTTCTATCTAGTAATAATGAGAACACAAGTTCCAATGTATATCATGGCATCGGCTACTTAAAAACTACTACATAGACAATTTGCAGCAAGTCATTGAAACAATTGACTACTTAAAAAAAATAATCACAATACTAGAAGAGAACAAAAGTAGAGCAACCCTAAATAAACACTCAGTAAAGTAATTTTACATTATATAAGTTTAAAAAAGTTTTAAAAAATATGGTTCTAAAAATTGATCAGTTAGATGCAACAAAATTATTAACATATGACAGATAAATACATCAGGTAAAAGTTAAAACCTGCAGTCATATCCAAACTGATCTGAGAGTTCTAAAGTATATATTAATAGATTTTCTTTACTCAATAATAAAATGAAGATCTAAGTCTAACGGAAAAAAGATAAAAGTTGCTTTGGCATATGTGGTTTGCAACTTTCTGCATAATAAAATAAATTCATGCACTTGAAAATTGCAACTTTAAAAATTGCAACTTTGGGCATATGTGGTTTGCAACTTTGCTGCACTTGAACTTGTTAGTTCAATTCATGCTAATTTTTAAATTTGACCAATTAGCATAAGTTACATGCAGTTGGCAGTAGAATTTCTTCGTCCCTTTTCAAGGTTCTTTTTCTGAAAGGAAAAAAAATAGAATCAAAGGTTTTTTTTTTTTTTAACGGGGTCTTGATCCATTACAAAATTTCAGCCTCTATATCTTAATTTTTTTCATAAGCTCTCATTTTAATTTTTGAAAAAATGCCAGTAAGGTCGTAAGGATTATTCTCCTTAAATTTACTCTAACTAAGAAGCTCCCATAAATTATAAGTAAATCCAAACCACACTTAGTTTTATAAAAGAATCAACAAAAATAAATAGCAAACAACACCAAGCTTGAAAAGTACAAATGAATTACAAATGT
The DNA here is from genome assembly GCA_037974735.1 of Cicer chorassanicum. NCBI lineage: Eukaryota > Viridiplantae > Streptophyta > Magnoliopsida > Fabales > Fabaceae > Cicer > Cicer chorassanicum. The sequence goes on along the minus strand of JBBPBP010009778.1, from coordinate 9,837,362 downwards.
ATTCCTAACTCATAGCAAAACAAAACCAATGCTATTGATCACACAAATACAGAGGAAAAAAAATCAGCAAACATGAATACAAATACAGAGAAAAAATCAGCAACCATGAATACAAAGTTTAAGCTATTGTCAATTCATAACTTTAAAAATATAGAGATAAACAAAACCAAATTACATGAAATTTCAAAAAATACAGCAAAAATATTAAAAGAAGAGTACCAATCATGGTAGGAATAAAATGCATGAACTCAAATTTTCAATACATAACTAGTTTTTCATTTCAAAAGTTTTGGATGGTAAAAGTATGAACTTGTCAAAAGGGTTTCAGACAAGCAAAATAGTGAACATGAACCAAAATGGTGACACGGCGAAAACGGAGATGGATGAATACCTAAGAGGATACGACAGAAGACGAATGGCGACGAAGGGCGCAAAAACACGAAGAGAGAAGACCAAATAGAAAATTGTTGCGCGAAGAGAGAAGACACATATGGCTTTTCTATTTGTGGCGGTGGCCATGGGCCACGGCTTCATTTCATTTGATTTCAATTTTAGGGTTTTCAACATATGAAACTGATTTTGAATAAGGTGTGAGGTTTGAGGGAAAAAATAAAAAGCTTATGTGAATTGAGAGGCAAAAGAGTAGGTAAAAATAAAAATAAGAAATAATAAAATATTTAATTTTACAAATTACAAAATATAGTGTTGGCTTATCTGATACTACAAGGGTGAAAGTTATAAAAAATAATAAAGCGTCTACCACATTTTACGTAGCGTCGGCCTGACCGACGCTAATTTTTAATAAAAAAACAAAAACAAAGTTTAATTTACTAGCAGCATGGGCTGGCCGACGTTAATCAGATGCTACCTAGCGTCGAGTCTAACACTAAATTTTGAAGCTAAAATCAATTTTTCTAGTAGTGATTCAAGAACAATTATTCTCATTCAGTCAATTGAACTTTAAATTTAAAAATACTTTTTTTAGAAAAAATTTCACTTGTATTCTAAGTTTAAACTTTATATCCACCTTTGAAAAGAGTTTTCACTGTGTTTATGAAAATTTATGATTTTGTAACTTGACCTCGTAGTGGTTGTCCTCAAAAGCTTGACTGTACTAAGCAAAAATGTATTTAAAAAAAAAAACTAGTGTGTAGTTAGTTAGGCAGAAGTATACTTTAGTGCAAAGGATAAATCAATTTTATCCGTTGTGCGGTGAAACCGGATAAATCCTTACGTCTATCTTCTTTTTCTTTACTCTGTTTTCATCTTACAATTGTTTTAAAAAAAGAGATTTCAAAGAACCACTTTTAAACTTATATTGTATTTAAAAAAGAAACTCTATTTGATTTAAACTTAAAGAAAAAGTTGTAAAACACAATACAAACTCTGTGTCATGTATTTTTCACAACGTTGACAAATTACACATGCTTCTGAATAAAAATCAATTCAAAACCAAAAATTTAAATAAATAAGCAAATAAAAAATAAGTATAACCTAAGCAAAATTTAAAAACATTTATATATTTTGAAAATAGGACAAAAAATAGTTAAACCTGATAGACTAAATTATCTTCCATATAAGGAAGCAAATCAACAAAGTACATGGAAAGCAAATCCATATAAGGAAGCAAATCAACAAAACATGGAAAGCAAATCCATATAAGGAACCAAATAAATTATCTTCCTAATTAGGAATATCTTGTACAACAAAATTTTGACTCCATATTATCAAGTTATCGCCACAAAACAAAATCAAATAAGAAACAGCCACATGTCAATTTATGCTACCCCATCTTGATTTTCAGATGGCAGGTTCTATGGTTGATTAGAAATTTTTTTATAAACCACAAAATTTGTGTGTTCTCAAATACGTCAATAAGATTATCAATATTTTAATAATTTATTGACTTTGTTAGACATTATCCACATCTTTCTTCTATCCTTATATTTAACTATCCGCTATATTACTAATTTGTCGCAAAACATACAACTAACTATTAAAACATCCCTCAACTTAATATCCAATTTCCAAAATTAAACAGAGTCTAGAGATGCTCAAAACAAGGAGAATACGTATTCAAAAGGCAATTAAATGCAACATGAATCATTGATTTACAATATCCAAAACAGGTGTTGACACAAGAATTGCCTAAAGAATTGATTATTTGTCTTTTGTTATGTTTTTTTTCTTTCTTTTTTTTTACTTTCTGGCTTTGTGAATCTCTGGATAATTGGCACAAGTTTTCAAATTCGATGATGATAATGTTACAAATCATATTCCTAGTAAATTGTGCACACCAGATGAAGTATCAGAAGGATTGACCGACGTTAATCAACCGACAATAACAAAGGTAACCATGAGTACTAAGTAATCTTTTGCGGAATTAGATACTTATCTAAAATACACTACGCCAAAAATGACATTTATAGCGCGTCTTTTACAGCGCTTATTAAATACAAGCGCTGTTGTATAATTTTTTAAAAATTACGGAGGATACAACAACGCTTTTTTGACAAGCGCTATAAAAAAAGCGCTGTTGTAGGATCATATAGGGTCACATACACTTGCACATAATGTTTACAACTATTTTACAACACTTTTTTAAAAAGCGCTGTAAATTGAAGCGCTCTCACATAGTCTTTTAAGGCGCTTTTTGTGCGCTTTAAACACAAGTGCTGTAAAATGTAGCGCTCCCACCTTATGTTACATAGCTTTTAAAGCGCTTCTTGTTAAAGTGCTGTAAAAGCTTTGCGCTTTCATATAATCAAATGACCTATTCCAGCGCTTTTTATACAAGCACTGTAATAGGCTTGCCCTTTCACATTTTTAAAGGACCTATTAGAGCGTTTTTTGTACAAGCGTTGTAAAATCGTTCATTTTAAATAAAAAAACATTCACTTTAAATAAATAAAAACAAATTTAATACGTTGTTCTAACCCTATGAACCCTCATCTCCTGTACCTTGCGAACCTTCCTCTCATCTACTGTGCGCCCATCTACAAATTGATTTACGCTGCTCCTCCTTTAAAATAAATTGATCAACGTTGTCTCAGGTACTGTATTTTATTTATTTGTTGTTGTCACTAATTAAAACTGATAAATTGTTACATGATATTAGATATGTTCTCATGATATATATGTTCTGTTTTGAAATAAATCTTGGACCAAAATTAGATATGTGTATTATATATAGGTCATATATATCAGACTTGAAATCATGCTTATTATTTGTGTAACTGCATTTATATATATAGGTCATATAAAATGGACTGGAAATGGATGTCTGCCAATCGATTGACAAAAGAGTATGAAAATGGAGTGAAGGAGTTTATAGAGTTTGGAGTGATGAATGCAAAAGATCTAAATAGAGTCGTTTGTCCTTGTTTAAAATGTTGTTTTGGAAAACGCGTTAGAGCAGATGAATTGGAAGGACATTTAGTATGGTATGGAATTGATCAAAGCTATACACGTTGGATAAGACATGGTGAGAAAATCAATGGAAACACCCGCACAGATACATATGCTTCAACTGATTTCGACACAAATACATATGAGCCGGACCGAGTTGAGGAGATTGCAAAAGTAGTTGAAGAAGATCTTCGTGATTGTCCTAAAATGTTTGAGAGTTTATTGAGTGATGCAGAGAAACCATTATATAATGGTTGTACTAAATTCACAAGACTTTTGGCGATATTAAAGTTGTACAACTTAAAAGGGAGTAATGGATGGTTTGATAAAAGCTTCACAGAATTACTAACACTCTTAAAAGATATGTTGTCAGATGATAATGAACTTCCCAGTCGAACATACGAGGCTAAACGAATTTTGTGCTCTATTGGTATGAGTTACGAAAGGATTCATGCGTGTCCTAACGATTGCATTTTATTTCGAAATGAATATGAATTACTAAAGGCGTGTCCAAAATGCAATGTCTCTCGATATAAGAAGAAAGAATCTACTCCAGCAAAAGTCGTGTGGTATTTTCCTATAATACCAAGATTTAGGCGCATGTATCGCAGTGAAGAAGATTCAAAACACTTGACATGTCATGCAGATGAAAGAATAAGAGATGGAAAGTTTCGACAACCTGCAAATTCTCCGCAATGGGCAAAAATTGATCACGAGTATCTTGAATTCGGGATAGAGTCAAGAAATCTACGCCTTGCACTTTCTACTGATGGAATGAATCCACATGGTCTTCAAAGCATCTCACACAACACGTGGCCTGTGATTTTGTTGATTTATAACCTACCTCTGTGGTTATGTATGAAGCGTAAGTTTATGATGTCGTCTCTGTTAATTTTGGACCCAAACAACCGGGGAATGATATCGATGTATACTTGACTCCTTTAATTGAAGATTTAAAAATTATGTGGGAGACATGTGTGGAAGTTTATGATGGGTATAAGAAAGAATGTTTCAATTTGAGGGCTATGTTGTTCGCACAATTAATGATTTTCCAGATATGGTAATTTATCAAAATATAACATTAAAGGTCAGTGTGCATGTCCTATATGTGAAGAGAGTACAAATTGGATGCGGTTGAAACATTGTAAGAAGAATGTATTTCTTGGACATCGTAGATTTTTACCTTATAATCATCAGTATCGTGGGTGGAGAAATGCATTCAATAGAAAATCAGAGGAAGATAGAGCTCCTGTAGCATCGAATGGATATCAAATACTTGAGAAAGTACTAGGTTTGACCAATAAATTTGGCAAACCTTTTGCGGGAGAGTTGGTCAAAACTGGGTGGAAGAAAAAGTCAATTTTCTTTGAATTGCCATATTGGAAGTTATTGTATGTGAGACATATTCTCGATGTGATGCATATTGAGAAAAATGTATTTGACAGTGTTATTGGTATGTTACTCAATGTACCAGGAAAGTCTATGGATGACATCAATGCAAGATTGGACTTGGTTGATATGGGAATAAGAAATTAATTGGGTCTCGTAAAGAAAGGAAATCGCACATATCTACCTCCAGCCGCTCATACTCTATCTAGAACGGAAAAAAATGTTTTGTGTAAATTTCTACGCGAAGTTAAAGTTCTAGAAGGATACTCTTCAAACATTAAAACTTTAGTTTGTATGAAAGACCTCAAGTTAAAAGGTTTGAAGACCCATGATGCTCATATTCTAATGGAACATTTGCTACCAATAGGTATACGTTCAATTTTACCTGAAAAAGTTCGCCGAGCCATAACTAAATTATGTTTCTTCTTCAGGGAAATTTGTAGTAAAGTGATCGATCCTCAGAAATTACTGACATTGCAGAGGGAAATTGTTGTTACTTTGTGTGAGCTTGAAATGTATTTCCCACCCTCATTTTTTGATATAATGGTTCACCTTACTGTTTCATCTTGTTAAGGAGACGCAACTTTGTGGGCCAACTTATATGAGATGGATGTACCCGATAGAACAATATATGAAACTATTAAAAGGGTACGTAAAAAGTAGAAGTCGACCAGAGAGTTGTATTGCTGAACAGTACATTGTCAAAGAAGCTGCTGAATTTTGTACTGAATATCTGTCAAATGTTGAATCCATAAGGCTTCCCATGTCTCGTCATTTGGGAAGATTATCAGGAGAAGGGATGATTGGAAAGAGACTAATGACTTTATCAAGGACAGAATGGGAGCAGGCACAATTGTATGTTTTGCACAATGATGATGAGGTTCAACCATATGTTACAATACACATGGATCAGTTATCTAGTTTGAACATGAATATGAATCAAAATTGGATAACTCCATAGCACAATCGAAGTTTCATAACATGGTTAAAAAATTACATAAAGTCAAAGTTTGATGTAGACCCCGGATCAATTTCACAAAGATTGAGGTGGCTAGCAAATAGTCCGAGTTTACATGTCTTTTCTTACACCTATTACGTAATTAACGGCTACACATCTATACCAAAGAACAAGATGATCAAACCACTATGCAAAATAGCAGAGTCACTCTCGTAGCTGAAGCAATGCATATCTCAAGTGCAAAAGACAAGAACCCAATATATGCAAATCTATCATATTTTGGGGTTATCGAGCGCATATGGAGCTAGACTACACAATGTTTCGTGTTCCCATATTTGGTTGCAAGTGGGTCGATAATAATAATGGCGTTCGGATTGATGAGTCAGGGTTCTTGCTTGTCGATTTTAATAGGGTGGGATACAAAGATGAGCCTTTTATTTTAGCGTCGCAAGCTCAACAAGTGTTTTATGTCACTGATCCTAGTGATGATAAATGGTTCGTTGTCCTATCGATCAATAAAATAAGTGATGATAACAATAATGATGAAGATGTTGGTAATGATCTTTTCTTTGCAACATCACAACCACATGAAATTGATTCAACTGATGATGGTTTATATCTTAGAGATGATCATGATGAGGGAATTTGGATTAATCCATCGTTTCGTATCATTAATGGACAAACAAATGTGAATCCTACCAAGAAAAGAAGAAAGACATCTTAATGTGTTTAATTGTTTTTAAGCCATGTAATCTGAACTGAGTTCATGTAATTTAATTGTTTGATCTGCCATAATTGAGCATTTTGGTATTTAGCTTGAACTGTATGTAATTGTATACTGATTTTCTGTATATACTGGGAATTTTAGCTTGAATTGATCATCTCAATATTAGCATTGATATATATATATATATATATATATAGGTATTATTTGGAAGAAAAAATTATTATTTTGTAAGAAAAAATTATTATTTGGAAGAAAAAAAATAATTTAACTATTTGGAAGAAAACAAAATTATTTGGAATTTTTCTTGAACTTAACTAATCATCCCAAAATAATGAAGTCACACAGCCCTATTACAGCGCTCTTTTGAAAAAGCGCTTTAATAGGGTTTAAAAAAAATAAAATAAGGGTCTTTTAAAGCGCTTTCTTCATACGCGCTGTAAAAGGGTCACACAGCCCTTGGAACAAAGAAGCATTTTATATATAAAACCCTATTACAACGCTCTTTTGAAAAGCGCTGTAATAGGGTTTTAAAAATATAAAATAAAGAGGTATTTTAAAGCGCTTTCTGCATAAGCGCTGTAAAAGGGTCACATAGCGTTTGCATATAATAAAACAAAGAAGCATTTTAAAGTGCTTTGTATGAAAGCGCTGTAAAAGGCTTTTAAAAAAGATAAAATAAGGAGGTCTTCTAAAGCGCTTTCTGCATAAGCGCTGTAAAAAGCTTCTAAAAAAGCACTGTAGTAGGCTTTAAAAAAATAAAATAATGAGACCTATTACAACACTTTTTCAAAAAAGCGTTGTAATAGGGTTTTATATATAACAGTAAACCTCTTCAGTTTCATCTTCATTACGTAAACTTCATACAAGTTTTTCAGTGTCGTCTTCGTTCTCCTTCTCATTGCAAACCCTATGAACCCTACGAGTGTTTCAGTTTCCCTTGTTTCCTACTTATTACTTACCCTCATTACGTAAACATCATACACCTGTTTCCTCCTCATCTTCATCCTCCTTCTCATTACGTAACCATATATTTTTAGTCTTCGTTCGTCTTCGTTTCGTCTGCGAACTCCGTAACCCTACGATTGTTTCGTCTTCGTTTCGTCTTCATCGTCTTCTGCATTGTTCGTCTGCGAACCCGTAACCCTAAGAATTAAAAAGCGCTATTTCAGGTATTGTATTTATTAGTTTTTTGTTTCACTAAAATGCATGTTGAACTTATACTGTTAAGTACTTAGACTCTGCATGTTGAACTTGTTGAAGTTATACTGAACTGCATGTTGAACTTGTTATAGATAAATGGATACCAACAAAGATTTTGAATGTCAAAATGAAGAAGTTGCCAACACCAAGACTTACGAAAATGAAGTCAAACGTGGTGCAACCATAATGCAAAATGTTATAAAAGCAAGAAGTACTGGGCAAAAATTTGAGGTATATTTTGTTTGCTGTTTTCTTTGTTTGTTGTTTATACCATACTTTGTTTGCTGTTTATAATTTGAGGTACTTACTATATGAGTTTATTAGGTGGGATGGAATGAGAGTGGTCAGCCAATTGACCCCAACAGTTCAATGTTTGTAAGTTATATTGGAGCTGTTGTTCGTCAGAATATCCCCATCACAATAGATGATTAGAGAGATAAAGCATTGAAGGATGCAAAAGATGTATTGTGGGCTGATATACAAGTAATTTTTTACTCCACTTTTTTACTTATAATTTTTTACAAACTGCTTTGAAGTATACTTTACACAAACTATATCTTTATTTGGTTTGCAGACAACTTTTAATGTTGACGAGGTGAGAAAGAGTTACGTGCTAAGAGTTGCCGGGAAAATACACCAGGGTTTTAGATCTCACCTCTCAAATTGCTATCTAAGAGACCAAGATGGCAATATGAATGCGGAAGCTCCAAAAATATATAAACATTATATATCAAATGAGGAATGGAGCGCATTCGTAGCAAAACGTTCGGACCCTGCGTTTGTTGTAAGTGATTAATTTATTAGTACTTGTGTTTTATTATTCATATTCATAGCGTATTTTAAATTTTTACAAGATTGTTATTTTTTTTATATAGAATATTAGTAAGGCAAATCGCGAGAGGGCAAAAATTATTCCCCATCCATACAAGAAATCTCGTATGGGATATGCACGTCTAGAGCAAAAACTTGTAAGTAATTAAACATCACTTTTATATAATGTGGTACATTATAAACTATACTTTCTAACTAATATTTTTTTTTATGATATTAACGAGAATAGCAACAAGACACCCAATCCGATCAACCGTTGGGTCGTCATATATTGTGGAAGGAAGCTCGCGTAAATAAAAACGGAGTGGTTGATAACGAAAATGTTCAAAAAGTAATAGAACTTTGTGTAAGTATATTTATCACTTTAATATTTTTTAAAATTGATATTGAACTAATCTTTTTAATCCTACGTGTATATATTTTAGGCGAATCTCGAACAAAGTTCGGAAAATCAAGGCTAGTTGCAGGGACATACTAGGTAAAGTGTTAAATGTTCCTAAATATTCTGGCCGCGTGAGGGGGAAAGGATTTGGCGTAACTCCTAGAAGCTATTTTTCACAAGAGTAGCGCCAAAATCCATCTAACGAGGAAGTATTAGAGAAGATCAAAGTATTAACAGAGCAAGTGGCATTCTTGGTGAAGACGAATAAAGACAAGCAACTTGCGGATCAGCTCCAACATGAAAATGAAATGGAGAGTGAAAACGAGAGTTGCAACGTTGGTCTCAAAAGTCTTCATGAGGTAATTAATTACTTAATAAAATAAGAAATTCATTAACTAATTGTTTCACATACTTATGTATTAACCATTGATTTAGGGCATATCCTCCCCTACTCATCGGAAGGTCGGAAAAGGAACATTGTGCAATACTTTGGGCGAAGTATTGCACAACACACCGATCCCTGCGGGCCATATCAGAGTATCACCAGTTATTTCTTTGGAACCAAATGCGCCGTTGCCTATACCGGACAATGATGCAGATCTGAATTATTTGGGCGAAGCAATTGGCAGTTACGTGGCATGGCCCAAACATCTTGTTGCCCTTGATAAGGTATGTTTAATTAATTGAAATGTATGTTTAATTTATTATATTTTATTGCTGAATTTTTTCCGATGTTAACTTTAATTTCACATTTATTTAGATTCAAACAAAGTCTAAAGGGAATGATAAGAAGATTCCAAGAAACAAAACAGTCACATCGCCCGAAAAGGTTTGTGACATTTATTCTGTAAGGTTTGTCATTTTTTCAGATTCAATAAACTAACAAACTGATTAACCTCATTTTTTTAGATTCAATCCAATAAACCACCCGCACAGCAAGCCAGCTGCCGCACCACGACTGGATGTTCATGTTAAAAATAAAGCCGGCAAACTTCAAAAATTGGAGGGTAATAAAGCTGGCAAACTGCAAAAGCTAGAGGGTAATAAAGCGGCCAAAGTTGCTGCTCAAAAACTGGATCATGTAAAATTAGTTGCTGCTCCTGCTCCTAAAATAAGTCAGCCACGACTTGCTCGATATGGGTCGAGTCTTGACATACTGGCAAAAAAAAAAGGGCAGCGACAACAATTCACGAATAATAAGTATGGATAAAGCTATACTCGGAGATGAGTATGAAGAATTTTTTGAAAAAGAGCACATATACGAACTTCTCGACCATAAGGAGCTAAGTGCTACTGTCATCAGCTTATACATGAGGTAAAAATTACTTTTAATTGCATTTATTTGAATTAATTTAATTTATTGGTAATTAATCTAATTTTAAATTTTCATTGAAGGTTTTTGTATGAGAAGTTCGTGTGCACGCGCAGATTGTCAAATAGATTTTCATTATTGTCTCCGCATAAGATTTTGATGCTTAAACACGTTCCAGTGAATGTAAAGAAATACGTTGTAGATATACTATTAGGAAAAAAAAGAGAAGGATAAGTTGTTCCTTGCACCATATAATTCAGGGTATGTAATTATATATTCTTTATTTATATCTTTTTTAATTTATGAGATTTTAATTTATTAGTTGTGTAAACCAAATTTTTGTTATTGTAGGGCACATTGGGTGCTATTTGCAATCAATGCGACTTCTGAAGTTATATACTACCTAGATCCCTTGCACGGCCATTACAATAATCACCCCGAGATAAAGACTATGTTCGACACGTAAGTAATATTCATTTATTTTTTACATATATATATAAATAATGTGTTTGTGAATGCTATAATAATCACATTTATTTATTCGATAGTGCTTTACAAGTTTTTCGAGCTCAAAGAGGTGCTACAGTGTCGAAGCAAAAGTCAAATAACATCACATGGATTCCAATAAAGGTTTGAAATATATGCTTTTAAAATTTCATTTACAATCAATGCACAAATAATTATTGACTTATATGTTTTATTTTATAGTGCACTCGTCAAACTAACAACATCGACTGTGGGTACTATGTATTGCGATTCATGAAGGAGATTGTTGATAAGAATCAAATTATAATTCCAGAAACGGTACGGTATTTTCATTATTTGATTTTCATATATTAACTATGGATATATTTGATTCTAACCTATTTATGTTCAATTTTTATATCGCACAGTACTTTGACAGTTCCAGTTTAACATATTTTGAAGAAGATCTAACAGAATTAAAGGAAGACTCGTGTCAGTATGTGATTGAAATGAAGATTATTTGATTTGCTGGGAAATGACATGCTGCAAGGGATATGGTAGTTATGTGTTGTTTGTGAATATGTAGTTGTGAACTGATAGTTGTGAATATGTAGTTGTATGAATATGATAGTGAATCTGATAGTTATATGAATAGGTAGTTGTGAATATGGTAGTTCTATTATGAATATGTAGTTGTGAATATGTAGTTCTGGGTTGTTGTGAATATGTAAATATGAACTGATTGTTGTGAATACGTAGTTCTGTTGTTGTTGTGTACTAATTTTGTGAGATGATTGTGAACTGATTCTGGATGAAAATACTTTTGGAATAAAAATTAAAAGACAGCGCTTTCTAAAAAAATGCCATAAAAAACCAAAAACTGCTTTTTAAAATTTACAACATTTTTAATAAAACTAAAAATAAAAATAAAAAAGCACATTTTACAGCGCTGTAAAACGTGCATTAGAGTGCACCTACTACAGCGCTTTTTTGAAGAAGCGCTGTAAAAGGTGCATAATAATGCATCTATTGAATGCACTTACTACAACGCTTTTTGGAAAAAGCGCTGTAAAATGTGCATAATAATGCATCTATATGAATGCACCTATTACAGCGCTTTTTCGGAAAAGCGCTTTTTCGGAAAAGCGCTGTAAAAGATGTATAACAATGCATCTATATGAATGCACCTATTACAACGCTTTTTTGGAAAAGTGCTGTAATAGGTGCATAATAATGCATCTATTGAATGCACCTATTACAACGCTTTTTCACATAAGCGCTATAATAGGTGCATGCATATGAAGCGCTATTGCAGGGATTTAAAAAGCGTTGTTACAGGGATTTACAGCGTTTTTTCAAAAAAGCGCTGTAAAACGAGAATAACAAGCGCGCAATATATCCACCTTTTTTACAGCACTTTTTTTATTTTAAAAAACGTTGTTGTATCTTTTTATAGCGCTAGTAACTACAACGTTTTTATTTTATTTTTATTTTTTATAAAAAAAACGCTGTAGTGATATCTATAATGTCATGAACACTGAGTGGTTTACTCTATTTTTTATAAATGATTTTAGATACTTTTTATTTCATTTATGATATGATGATATTCTAAAAAGTGAATTGAATCGCACGGATCGACCGTTTGAAAGTAAATTTACTATGATTTTTTATGTATTAATTGTTTGAGCAATTACTAATCTTTATCATAGATATAAACGCACTCTTGGATTAAAATTTATATAAATCTCAATAAGTTTAAATGAATTTATTTTAATAGGACTTATATAATTTAATCAATAAAAAAAATATTTGAAAGTGTATTTTGTTAGCATTATATATATATATATATATATATATATATATATATATAATTAAAATCCCTACTTTATCTTATCACCGAGTTACAAAATTGTGTGGCTATTAAATGGAGGCCTAGAATCAAGTTACAAATACGGGTATATTATTCTAAGTTCAACTTAACAACTAACCATTTTTCTCCTCTTCATAGTTGGTGACGATGTTGTCACTACTTGTGCTTATTTTGTGTCTAACTTATCCAATACTTCTATTCATCCAGAAAATTAGTAGAAGAAGCATTGCACCTTATCCACCTGGTCCTAGAGGCCTACCCATAATAGGGAACCTTCATCAGCTAGACAATTCCATTCTTTATCTTCAATTATATAAATTCTCAAAAATATATGGACCAATATTTTCACTTAAACTTGGTTTAAGGCAAGCTATTGTTGTTTCTTCATCTAAAATTGCTAAAGAGATATTTAAAAACCATGATCATGAGTTTTCTGATAGGCCTATATTATATGGCCAACAGAAATTATCTTATAATGGGTCAGAAATTGTATTTTCTCCATATAGTGAATTTTGGAGAGATATAAGAAAAATTTGTGTTATTCATATATTAAGCGCCAAACGTGTGTCATCTTATTCCTCTATAAGAAAATTTGAGGTAATGAAAATGATCAAAATGATTTCTAATCATGCTACTTCATCAATTGTTACAAATTTGAGTGAGGTATTGACTTCTCTCTCAAGTACAATAATTTGTAGGATTGCTTTGGGGAGAAGTTATGAGGATGAAGAAATTAAGAGGAGTAAATTCCATGGAATGTTGCTTGAGTTTCAGAACATGTTGACTGCTTTCTTTGTTTCGGATTATGTTCCATTCATGGGTTGGATTGATAAACTATCTGGACTTCGTGCGCGTCTCGATCGAAATTTCAAGGAGATGGATAAGTTCTACCAAGAGGTTATTGATGAACATTTGGATCCAAATAGACAACATTCAAATGTAGAGGATATTGTTGATGTTTTGCTCCAATTGAAGAAACAACATTTGTTTTCAATTGATCTCAATTTTGATCATATCAAAGGGGTCCTCATGGTATGTTGTCTTAATTCATTCTTCCACTTTGATTTATATTTTTGTTTTTGGTTTGCTCCTTTTTTCTCATTCATATATAGTAAGATTAAATCCACAAGGATATAAGGTCTACTTTCTTTTCTCTACTTGCATATTAGATATTTTCAATCGGCTAAATACCACCCGTGGTCCCTTAACTTAATTTCGGTTAACGATTTGGTCCTTTATCTTTATCTTTATCTTTTTTTTTTTTTTTTTTTTTTTTTTTTTTTTTTTTTTTTTTTTTCGATTTGGTCATTTATGTCTTTAAATAATTTCAGCGTTACCCTTTAAGTGGGATTGCGTTAAGAAAAAGTTAAAAAAATCCCTCATCTAGATCATTGCATATGTTCATCAAACCTCTAGGAACGATTGCCACTGACCTGAAGTGATTTTTAAGGAGTATAAATACCAATAACTTCAGTTTTAACGAATCAATCCTACTATCAACGTAGAACAAACTTTGAATATTTTTCTGAAATATTTCCAAAACATAAATGATAACTTTTTCCGAACATGGATGAGGAATTTTTATAACTTTTTCTTAACGAAACTCCACTTAAAGGGTAACGTTAAAAATTATTTAAAAACATAAAGGAC
>JBBPBP010009778.1:9802729-9819702 GCA_037974735.1 Cicer chorassanicum | reverse complement strand
CCACAAAAAAAAAAAAAAAAAAGAATCCCTCTACGTACCAAAAACTCATTTTGCACAATTAAAACCTAAGCATTCAAAATTACCTAGCGTGCAGTGACATTGATAAGCATTAGTCAAGGGAATAAAGCTTGGCATAAAGCTTTATTAGTAATCAAGGTATTATATCAAAATCTGTTTGTGCTTTGTAATAACTTACATGTACTTTATTTTAACATTTACATATAATTCAATTATAATTGTAGTGTGTGTGTTTTGTTGTGTGTAACTTCCATTAAATTTTAAACAAATGCATACACCGAACAAATTGGAAACAGTGTGTAGTTGCAATGTTTGTGTCTTAGATGTAGGTTGGAAGAATTGACCCAATAAGTATCTTTAGATGAAAGAGATCAACTTTTAGTGGAATAGGCTAATACAAATAGAGTAGTTGAGCACAACCACTAGATAAAACAATTGATGAATAGCTTGACATTTCGACCAATGTCATATACTAGAGACCAAGTTCATGATGATAAGATTGGTGATAATAAAGTTGGTGATCATGATAATGAAGAGTTAGATGGATAATTAATGACAAGTTAATCTGAAAAAATAAATGTGTTGCATTTTGTTAGGACTAAAATATATTATGTTGAGATTAAAATTTTATATGTATTTTTTCTAGTACTTAGAAATACTACTTAAATATACTATGTACATTGGAATGTTTAATACATTTAAATGTTTTTGGTGTCATGTAAAAAGAAGGTTTTTGTGTATGATCCGTTTTTGATATTGATATCCGATTTAAAAAAAAGTGTTTTTATTGTATTTTTAGACCATTAATACATCAGATAAAAAAAATATTGGAAAGTTTAAAGACAAAATTTGCGACCGAATATTTTGTAAAAAAAATATTCAATTACAAAATGTATCTCTAACTCAGTTGCTTATGGCATAGGAAATCAATTCAAAATTATTGCTAAATCTGTCCAAAATTTTAGTCTCTAAATTAGTCTCCAACGTTGGTCACAAAATAAGTCACTAAATTTCAGTCGCCGATTTCGTCACCAACAACTAGCGACTAAGGATTTATCAACTGAATTTAAATGCTCTCTGATTTAGTCGCTAAAAGAAACAGCAGCCGATTTTTAAAAAATAGTGACTGAAAAGGAGGTCACTAAAGGCGAAATTTCTAGTAGTGCATCTTGGTGGTACCTAAGTAATTGATATCCCACTTCTATGGGCTTCTTCTAGAATTACTCTCCTCAAGTTTTCACCATTAGGTACACAAATTCTTCCTCTAAAGAGGCTGATCTCATTTGAAGCAATGGAAAAGTCTGGTTGAGTTATCTTGCACTATAACTCTATATCATACTCTTGAGCTTGCCTAATCCTATCATGAAGATCACAAGTGATTTATAAAGGAAATAGTAGGACTCTTGCCTCTAGTGGTACTATGTTTAGGTTAAGTTTTCTAAAGTCTTCTAATTAGCTCATCTCATTAACCATCATGTGGGCTACATGGAGTGATTTTCTACTTAAGGCATCACCAACCACATTTTCTTTACCCGGGTGGTACCTCAAATCATAGTCTTGTAGAAACTCCATCCATCTCTTATGCCTCATGTTCAATTCCCTTTGGTCAAACAAGTATTTCAGGCAATTATGGTCACTAAAAATATCAAATTTAGCTCTATATAAATAATGTCTCCATATCTTTAAAGCAAAAACTATTGTTGCTAACTCAAGGTCATGGGTAGGCTCTTTGGTGCTAGAGGCATAAGCTACAATTATACGGTTTTGCATTAACATGAATCCTAATTCTTTCAAGGATGCATCGCAATAGACTTCAAACCCTAAGATTGAATTTAGGAATCACAAGGAAAGGTGCACTGGTAAAGCAAGTTTTCGAATATCGGAAACTCTTCTCATAATCTTCATCCCATACAATAGGGTGGTCTATCCGCGTGAGACAGGTTAAAGGTTATATGAGAAAACTTTCTAATGAACCTACGATAATAACCAACCATCCTTAGGAAGCTTCTAACTTCCATAACAATCTTTGGTGGATTCCACTTTAAAATAGTTTCTTCCTTAGAAGGGTGAACAGTTACACCTCCTTGAGAAATCACATACCCAAGAACCTTACTACACTTAACCAAAACTCACACTTGCTTAGTTTCGGGAACAATTTCTTATCCCTAACGATCTGCAATACTATCTTGAGGTGTAACTCATGCTCTTCAAAATTTTGAGAACAGGTGAGGATATCACCAATAAAGATTACTACAAACTTTTCCAAATAAGGTATGAAGATAAGGTTCATATAATCCATGAATACGGTCGGAGCATTGGTTACACCAAAGGTAATAACTAGAAATTCATAGTGTCGATATCATGTTCTAAAATCCGTCTTTTGAACATCTTTATACTTTATTCAAATTTGATGGTATCCTGATCTAAGATTGATCTTTGAAAATATGGTAGCTCTTCCAAGTTGGTTTAACAAGTCATCTATTCTAGGAAGAGAGTACTCATTCTTAATTGTTACTTTGTTGATTTTCCTATAATCTATGTAAAGTCTCATCCCGCCATCTTTTTTCCTAACTAATAAAACTGCAGCATCCCATGGAGAGACACTCAATCTTACAAAACCCTAAGTTAAGAGATCATCTAATTAAGCTTTTATTTTTTATTTTTTAACTTTAGAGGTGACATCCTATAAGGAGAAATGGAAATTGGTTTAGCACCAGGAACTAGGTCTATGGAGAACTCTATCTCCCGCTCAAGAGGTAGGGAAATTGCAACATTTGGGAAGATGTCTATAAATTCATTCATAATTGGAATTGTAGCGAGATCAAGTTTAGGTCCCGAATTTGAAGATGACATTAGTAGAAAACCTTGAACCCCACTACATTAGCATTGTAAAAGGTGAGATACACTAGGAGTAGAATGGAATCAGTTTCATTTCTATCAGATACAACATGATGACAACTTTTACAAATATTAGAGGTTTCGATACTACTCTCGTCTGCCATGGAGACGACCATGGGAGGGGTAAACTCAGTTAGTTTGAGACCCAAACATAAAACACACTTAGTGAAAGAAGAAAAAAAAGGAATGGGAAGAACTTGTGTCAAACAATACTTTTAAAGGTTCATTATTTAGAAGAAAAAAACTCACTTGCAATCAAATTGTTGTTTCCCTTAGAATTCTTAGCATCAAGAGTGTAGACCCTTCCAGTGGGTGGGATGTTTGAGTTAGCTAGCCCTTTCATTTTCCTTTGTGGACAATTTTGACTGATGTGCCCTGATATCTTATACCAAAAGCAAATGTTCCTACCATACAAGTTTTCTCCATGATGTGATCTTCCACATTTAGGACATTCCCTTGGACCCGTTACTCGAGGTACAAACGAGTTTTGCCTAAATTAATATTTTTCAATTTTGACATTGAAGAAAAAAAAAACATTTTTACAAGGTAAAGGGTATCACGTAATCACTTAACACGTCACATTAATCCAAACACATCCATCAAATTTAATACGTCAAAGTTGTAATATTAGACAACAAAATTCTTTTGAAATGCACGTAAATAAGTTTAGTAATAAATGCAAATATAGTCTCAACCCGATGTCACTATTAGAGGGGGAATTCCCAAAATAAAAGGACGTTCAAAAGTGAAGTTAACAAAAGGCATATAATAAAAGTCTTCAAGATGAGGCGGCCTTAGACACTCTGAGGGTACTAGTAATCACTTGCAACTTGCAATTCGTCTGCATCCATCACAAACGTCAAACACAAACAACTAAAGGTGAGTTTCAAAATCATGTAACAGTATAAGACAAGCGAGAAGAATGCGCAAGTAGTCAAATTTGCACAAACATTAGACATATTTAAGAACACAGTATCAAAGGTTAATCCAAATCAATCACACTAAAACAGTCGCAAAGATGAAACGCTATGCATGTCATATACTTTATACTTCTTCATCATTTGGTACCATTCTACTCTAAAGTACTTGGTTAGGAGGCCTGATACTATGCCACTACAGGAGTGGACAGACAATTTATGGATGGAAAAGTCCTCATAGATGCTCTCAACTCAACCTGAGACACATATACGCGACGGTCGAGGTACTCATGGATTGCACGGTAGCTCCCTGCCTTAGGGAATAACCACTAATCCACTTAGGAATTCCCCACCAGAGATACCCCTTAGGTCTATCAGTCTTGGTTAGGAGGCCTGATACTATGCCACTACAGGAGTGGACAGACAATTTATGGATGGAAAAGTCCTCATAGATGCTCTCAACTCAACCTGAGACACATATACGCGACGGTCGAGGTACTCATGGATTGCACGATAGCTCCCTGCCTTAGGGAATAACCACTAATCCACTTAGGAATTCCCCACCAGAGATACCCCTTAGGTCTATCAGTCTTACCATACGGTTCGACTGTAGCCCTTCACGATCAGGCTCATTCAATTGTACATCCCCGAATCACTAGGCTTGTCAGACCCTCCCTATATGATGACAAAATAATCCTCACTCCAAAAACTTCCAACATCTAGCTCATACTTATTTGATTATCACAACTCAACAATTCTTAGTTTGAATTCACAATATTCATCAAAATTTACGTCTACGTAAATATCAGTCATTCCACAATAATCATCAAAATTTACATCATTGTATATGTAAATCAGTAAATCTCAATAAAATCCCGATGTTTGGTCTACACCACTCACAATGCAAAGTCTAGTTCTATCAATCACAGAATAAGAAATTAAACTAGTGGTGCATTCAAGTAAAATCATAATTTCAGTCAAGTAAACAAGGGCACTCAAATACATATCATTCATACAATAAAAATTAGTATAAGATTTCTTAAATCAAATATCATACAATCTTGTTATAAATTCACGACAATTCTATAGGTTTCTGAATTATATTTTAGTCCTCACTGTTACCATCCATATGTTATTAATTAATTATTATTACTCAATAGGCTCGACTGTACGTAATAAACCCGTTCATCCCACGTTATATTATACTCATAAAATTGAACCTCCTATCACCCCTTACCTCGATTGAAGATTTCGTCAAATGAATCTGATCTGCTAATTTTTCGCGTCTTCGTTGACCGTCATCTCTAATAATCCGTGAGAGAATTATTGCAACGCAGCCACCAAATATAAATAAATTACTGAAAATAAATAAATAAATTATGTACTATTTGTAAAATTAACCCAACAATATCAATAAAACATAAATAATAATATAATCAGATTTTTGTTTAAAACTAAATAGGATAAAAGAACTAAATATAACGTGTTTATATATATATATATATATATATATATATATATATATATATATATATATATATATATATATATTTTGTTCTGATTTTTTTTAATAGATAACTATGTATATCCACGAAATGCAGGTAATAATATGTAGTTGCAGCTTATTACTTACCACACCCAATTTTATATTATAACTAAAATAAACTAAACCCTTTAGATGTGAAACCATATAAGACTGTATGCCTTATTATGTTCTCGCGGGAATTATTCACACGGTTAACTAGACTCTATGCCTTATTTTGTTCTCTCAGTAATTGGTATAAATTTTATTTATTGTTTTCCTTACCAGCAATTATGACACGGTAATTGGCATAAATTGTGGTTATGTTATTAGATACTAATTGCTTACTTATCAGACATTTAAATTTAATTTTTTTTTTTACAAATTTCATGTTATTAGAAATTGAAATAGTAATAAGTTTATTGTTATATTAATTAAAATAATGAAATAATAATTGAAGTTAATAGGGGTTTTACACTTAAACGTTGTGGGTTTGTACGTATAGAATAAAAAATTAAGAGAATAAAGTTAAATGATTAGACTAATATGAGAGGTGACAGTCCCAAAAGAATTTTTGTAGTTTATGCCAATTCTAAATAGGTACTGAAATATACTCACCTTATAGAGGAAAATAAATAGTGCCGATGGATTTCTTCTATTTCTTTTCCTGCGTGTGGTGTCCTTATTATTCTAGAGGGTACTATGGGTAGCAGAAGCTTTTGGAAGCAAAGGCAAGCGACAACTTTTTCTTTTTCTTCTGTGAGCGATGGTAAACCTAGTTACTAAGTGTAATACATTTTATATATATGTCTGTGTATGTGATATTGATTTTAAGCCCAATTATGTACATTTCCTATTACTGTATTCTATTCTATTATTAAAAACAAATATATTACTAAGGCAAATAGTTAGGGAATTAAAAAATATAATAATAATAATAATAATAATAATAATAATAATAATTTATCACCATGTTGCTAAAATATAATAATAAAGAGTTGAGATGTTATATTTCTCCTCCAGTTAAAGAAATTTCGTCCTCGAAATTTACCTGAAGAAAACAACTTCGGATATGAATCACGCATTTGACTTTTGACTTCCCACGTAGCACTTTCACCAATAGCACCTCCCCAGACAACCTTAAGCAACAAAATCGTCTTACCCTTTTTATTTTTTGACCTTTCGGTCCTTAATTCGTTGCGGTAAGGGCTCAAAAGTTAGGTTCTCTTTTATTTGGACTTCATCTAACTCAATCACATGCGAGGGATCGGGAATGTACTTGGGAAGTTGAAACACATGGAAGACACTATGAAGGTTAGAAAGAGACGGAGGCAACGTGATCTGATATGCTTCGTTACCGACATGTTTAAGAGTTTGGTATGGCCCTATAAATCGAGGAGTAAGCTTTCACATTTCTATCCCCGACCAACCCCAGTTGTTGGAGTAACTCTCAGAAGTACATGGTCACTCTCTTGAAAATCAAGGTTTCTCCTGCTTTTATCGTGGTAACTTTTTTGCCTACTCTGGGACGCTTTCATGTTTTCCTGAATCAGTTTTACCTTATCAGTAGTTTGTTGAAAAATCTCAAGTTCTAATACAGGGCTATTGCCCGTCTCAAACCAACAAAGAGGGGTCCTACACCTTCTCCCGTACAACTCCTCAAAAGGGGCTATTCCAATACAAGAGTGGAAACTATTATTATAGGTGAGCTTAATAAGTGGCAAAAAGTTATCCTAACTTCCATTTTGTTCCAACACACTAGCCCTCAACAAGTCATCTAGAGATTGATTGGTTCGTTCAGTCTGACCATCTATTTGTGGGTGGTAGCTTGAACTCATCCTAAGGTTCATACCCAAAGCGCTCTATAAATGTTCCCAAAACTTAGAGGTCTCTATCTGGCACTATACTTGATGGGATTCCATGCAACTTCACAATGTCCTTTATGTATAGCTCGACTAACTTTTCCATAGAATAAGTTATGTTTGTCAAAATAAAATGAATAGATTTAGTGAATTTATCCAGAATAACTCAAATACTATCATATCTTTTTGGAGTTCGAGGTAAGCCTACAACAAAGTCCATAGAGATGTTATCCCACTTCCATCGGGAATACTCAAAGGTTGCATCAAGCCTGAAGGTTTCTCGTGTTTTACCTTAGACTTTTGACAGGTCAAACAAGCATACACAAACTCAGCAACGTCTTTTTTCATTCTAGGCCACCAAAATAACTTCTTGAGGTCCTTATACATCTTTGTAGCTCCAGCATGAATACTTAGACAACTTCTACGCCCTTCCTCTAAGATCAAATTCCTTAACTCATCTACATCGGGTACATAAATTATATACTTAAATCTCACCCCATCTACACCCCATTTAAAATCAGGTTCCATCTACACCCCATTTAAAATCAGGTTCTCTCCATTGGTTAGTCAACTCAAACTTATCCAAAAGGTGTAAATCTAACTTCTAACTCTTTTTAATCTTTTCTAATATAGTTACCTTCAATATTCCCAATTTAATACTTTCAGGTGTCACTTCGCAAACTAAACTAACGTCTCTAAACTGTTCCAACAACTCACTATGCTTAACCATTAAAGCAGACACACACAAAGTCTTCCTACTCAAGGCATTGGCCACTACATTGGTCTTTCTAGGGTGATTGTTAGGCTCAAAATCAAAATCTTTAAGAAATTCCATCCATCTACGTTGTCTCATATTCAATTCCTTCTAGTTAAAAAGGTACTTAAGGCTCTTATGGACACTGAAAACCTCAAATTCTAGATCCATACAAATAATGTCTCCACATTTTAAGTACAAAGACAATTGCAGCTAGTTCTAACCTGATCTCAAGTCGATCTTACTAAACACGCAGGATTCCTCAATTGGTCCATAAGGTTATTTATCCTAGGTAGAGGGTACTTATTCTTGATTGTCACTTCATTAAGCTGGCGGTAATCCACAAACAACCTCATAGAGCCATTCTTCTTCTTAACCAAAAACACAGGTGCACCCCACAATGACACACTAGGACTTATAAATTTCTTATCTAAAAGCTCCTTTAATTGCTTCTTAAGTTCTGACAATTTTAAGGGAGGCATCCTATACGGTGCCATGGATATGGGTCCAGTACCTGGTACAAGGTCAATGCTAAACTCCACCTCACTTTTTGGTGGCAAACTATTGCCATCTTTCGAAAATACTTCAGGGAATTCACACACAATAGCAACATCTTGCACTATCACTTTTTCTTCAAATTCCAATGAGGCTAGGATCATGTATAACTAGACATCTTCTTTCAAGGGTGTCTTCACTTGGTTGGAGGATATATTGCTAGGCTTTTCCCTCTCTTCTGGATCCATGAATTCAATGGTTTTACTAAAAAAATCTACGGGGATATGGTTGGCAGATAGCCAATCCATATCGAGAATCACATTGACTAGTTGTAAAGGTAGACACACTAAGTCAACTCGAAAGTCCCTTTCAAACACATGGATAGAAATGTCAAGACAAACACTAGAGGTGTCAACAGAATTACTAGTTCACCTATTCACAATCAAATCATACTGAAAACGAGACACGAGTAGTCTTAAACATCTAACACAATCAAGAGACACAAAGGAATGAGTATACCACAATCAAATAGCACAAATAAAGGAGTGTCACTTATGAGGCGCATAAATTGGATCAAGTTGTCTTTCTCAAATGCTCCTATGCCACTGAGGGAAAAGACTCTTCCATTAGATTTAGGTCGGCTGGCTTAGGAACTCTGGTTTTCTAGTTGTGGAGTCTTCTTTGGGTAGGGGCATGCGGTGCGGATGTGGCCCTGTTATTGACAACTAAAACAAGTAAATGTAGCATTCCTGTACTCAGATGCCAGATGACCCTGCTTACCACACCTGTGACATCAGATATGAGTAGTTGGACAACCATAATTACCACTGTTGTTGCTATTCCTGTTACTAACTCCTCGTCCATTAGGGTTTCCTCTACCGCCCCCATAACTATAACTATTTTCATTTCCTTTTCCATTACCATTACCATTACCATTACCATTACCATTACCATTTCCATTTCCTCTTCCACCTGAAGAACTATGTTGTTGATAATTTGGACGACTTCCAAACTTTTCAAGAGGGAAAGAGTAAGGTTTTCCTCTATTATGATGCATAGGCTTCTTGTCTTTCATGGATCCAGTGTTTTGGTAATGCGCTTTTTCCGCACGACTATCCTCATCATGAATTCTACTCTTATTCAATAGGGTAGGAAAGTCACGGATCTCTTGCATTCCCAAATGCTTTTTAATCTTTGGTCTAAGTCCCATTTCAAACTTGATGCACTTAGACTTTTCTTTTGCCTCCCAAATATAGAGTGGGTAGTACCTGGACAACTCCTCAAACATAACGGCATACTCCGTCACTGACATATTTCCTTGTTCTAATTTGAAAAAAAAATTTCCTTCCTATTGTAGATGCCTTTAGAGACGTCGGTATTTATCCCCCATGTACGGGGTTCAATTCCCACGGAAGGCAAAAACTCGTTATTTCGAATGGGTGGAAAGGGGGGGCGAGAAGGTCGTGATTAACAATGTCGATAACGGTAAGGGTCGAGCTATTACAGTTTACCTTTATTAGGGGGCATCTTAACCTTCTAACACTGATTACTCAATGGCGCATCCCTCTTTTATTGCCACTTAAGTTGTCTGTTCTCCTTCAAACCCTGTAAACTTTCTGCTACGATGTAGCTTTTATGAACCAAAGTGGCATAAAATGTTATCTCTAGTTGGGCCAAATTTCTCTTAATATCCAGTTTCAAACCCTTATTAAACTGATTTATCTTCAATCGATCATTTTGGGCATACTCTTCTTGGGCCCAAAATCTTTCCAATTCCTCGAACTTTGCCACATAATCAGCAACCGACATGTCTCCTTGTTGGAGGTGTGTAAATTCAAACTCATTTTGTTTTCTTATACTCATGAGAACATATTTATCTAGAAAAGACAACACTAAAATTTTTCTAGTTCAGCGGTGTACCCGCAATTATCATGTATGCCTTTGCACCATCCACTAGTTCTCAACTTCTCCTTGTAACATATAAGTAGCAAAAGCTACTTCATCTTCTTCAATAAGGACACCACAAGAAAAAATTTAGTCATTTCATCCAACCATGTTTGATCTTCCAATGGCACTGGCTTCCTAGAAAAGTTGGGGGGTTTAACTTGTGAAAGTCATAAAATAATATGTTTGCGACCTCTGGTGGAGGTGGTGGCGGTGGTTGAGCAGGTCCGACCGCTTGCACGAGATGATTCATTATGTTGGTTGTAACAGTTTACTGTTGTTACATCATAAATTATTGTTGTTGCATCATTTGTTCCCAACTTTCATCATTTTTATGCCTTCTACGAGGCCTACCAGATGGTCTTGGATTTGGTTCCATATAGTTTTGCATATCGAACACAAATATTAAGTCGATCATACTTAATATTCAATGAATTGATAATTGGAAAGTATATAGTCTCAAAACAAGAACAACGACTAATCCTAACTACCCACAGTAAGGTAGGTTTGACCGACTCTGATACCAAAAATATAACATCATAAGTTAATTGTATAGAATATAACTCGAGTATTAACATAATTCGACAAAAGAGGTGATTAATACAGATCCCGACACAAAGCCATGCAAATGTATTAATATACATACTAATCTTTCAAAAGAAATAACAAAAATTGAGTACACAACACATCCATGGTTCAAAAAAAGTTCCTATAAATTTTAACCAACTATAACATAAACTATTATGCTTCATTTCTCCAACTCTTGATCTAAGTCTTTTTACCTGTTAAACATTTAAATAACGTGGGATGAGATTACATCTTAGTGGATCCCAAAAGATGGAACCAAATCAATTGACATTCTAATTCAATGATATACTTATCATCTGAGTTTCTCTTCCTTTAGAAGTTACTCTTGAGTTACCTTTTTTATCTCTAGTTTTGACTCTTTCTAAATATTTAAGCCATTAGATGTGAATAATCTAATTACTTAAAATCTACCTAACAAACATGTCATAAAGACTACATTAGTTTTACCAATGCCCTCTTCTTGTTAGTAACTTTACCACACACACAAATATATATATAACACCAACCTTGCAAATTCTTATAATTTTAAGCAATATAACATGAAACATCACTCATTCATATGATAACATACACTCTTAAGTTAGTTATATCATACTAATCATATAATGTAAAAGAAAAATCAAGGAAACATGATTATGATAGATTTTTCCCATCGAATTTATGTTAAAACAACAGAAAGCTGAATCTAACTGCAACATCAATTGAAAGGAACTTATAAGTGTAGAATTGAGTAAATGAGCACTCTTTGGAAAGCTTACGATGTCTAGTTTATAGATAAAATTTATTTGTTTCAAATTAAGCCCCCAATTTTTGCAATTTATCAAAACAAAACACAAGGTCATAAAATTAGGACAAACACTTCCGTCTAAACAACATGACAATGTCAATTCACTCAACATTATTTGTCACAATAGTGAAATTTAAGGTCTTTAAGTTCAAACACATCAAGACAGCATATTCCGAAACCTCTAAATCTAACCTTGAAAAAAATTCATTTATTCATTTCAAACCCTTAAACCACAAATCCCTAATCTATCGTAAACACTACCTCATATATGCATGTAAGGAAAATAGGGAAGGTGAACTCACCTCTTGATTTTTAAAAGATGTAAGACAATGATGATACTCCCAACTCTTTCTTCTTTCGCTTCTAGCAAGAAAAATGTGCACTCTTCATTTCTCTTCTTCTTGTTTTGCCAAGATTTTTTTTCCTTTCTCCTTTTCTTCTTCTTCTTGTCTGTCTCTCGCCCTTTCTTCTTCTCCCTCTAAGTTTCTGTCTTTTTTTTTTTTTCTTCTTCTTCTTCTTCTTCTTCTTCTTTTCTCTCTTATTTTAGCGATGTATCTTTTTTTCTTCTTCCTTTCTCTCTTATTTTAGTGATGTATGTGTTTTATTTTGGTGTGTATGTTTTGTGTTGGTGTGTATGTTTTGTGTTGGTGTGTGTCGTATAAATGGAATGTTGAAAGAAAAAGTGGTGTTTACTTGGTTAATTGGGTTTTTTTCTTCTTATGAAGCTTTCATACTAAATAGACCTTATTTATTATTCACTCTACTAATTCTCTTACTTATGACCCAAAAATAAACTATAATTAGATTTTGACCCGCACGTTGCGCATTTTTAAATCTTTTTTATTATATTTTGTAATGTTGAAATAATTTTTATAGTTGAAATACTGATTCTTTGACCAATATACTGAAATACTATTGAATTTAAATTAAACTAAACAAAATCAAAACATAACTTAAAAGCAAACATAATTTTTTAGTTAAGTTAAAATACATGATATGTAGGTGAAGGGAAAATGTAAAAATATCAAAAGGTAAAATTGTAGCATAATTCTTTGTTCCGATTTTGTTTATTTAATTTCTTTTGATGTTTTTTATTTTTTTAGTTTTAAACTTGAATTGTATTTTTATACCTTTTGTGGTAATATAATATATTGTTGTTATATTTTTATTTATTAAAATATAAATAAGAAATCTTGATGTATTAATATGTGAAAAAGTTTAAGAATGACCAAAATGTTAATTATTTATGTAATGAGTTGTTCATAATATATTGAATTGAAGAGGGGAATAAGAAATGAAGCTTGATATTTCCTAAAAAATAATTGTCTAAAATCATACAATTATAGCTAATTATGCTTATTGTTTAAACGAAGATGAGATAGGGTACAATTTACTACCTTAGAAAAAGAAACGTATTGAGATAAATTTCAAACTTAGTTCCTATAGCAACATGAGATAAATTTCATACCTCGTTCTGGACGAGAGAATGAAGGCAAGTAAGAGGTATGACATTCAATATGTATGATGGACCTTGGCTACAATACAATATGAGAATATGAAACCTAAAGATTTTAATAGCAAGTGAGAGTTACCAAAATTCTTAATTCAATGGGTGAGGATGGAATTTGAAGAAATTGGTAGTACCATGAAAATATTTAGTACATAATATAACTGTCAAATAATGAGAAGTTGAAGGATGGTTTTAGTTGTAGTATAGGTGAAATTAAATGAAATAAAGAAGAAAATAAAAATCTACACGGTAGGTGATAATTCTTCATCATATGCATATTTTTCACTGTTTTAGTCTTATTTATCTTTAATCATTAGTTAATTTAAGGAGTTATTTAATATATTATTTTAATTCTAGTTCTTGATTTAATAAAATGTTTATGTTCTTATTTTCTCGATTAAGTAGAGATTTTTCGTAGTTGAGAAACTCAAATACGGTTATTTCTAACACCATTGGAGGTGTTTTATCAAGAATCATTCATGAATCTTTCTTGTAATTCTTCTTTAATCTCTATCTTTTATATCTTTGTCATGAGTAACTAAACTCTATTTGTTAGGGATGAGTGAAACAAGATGAAACTCTTATTTGTCTGATTTGATTTCTAGTTATATGAATAAGTTTATGAATGCCTGAGATGAGAAATTCATGATATTGTAGTCTAGGGATAGATGCAGGTCATGAAACCAATTGAATTATTTGCAAAGACAATAGTTTAATAAGAGAATTATTGTACTGTAAAGCTTAATTCTAATTTTATATACACTAAGAAATTAAGGGTTACTTTGGAATTAAAGGTTCTGTCACCAAGACATTATGGCAAGAATAATAAAGAGAATTTAGTAATATTTCAATAAAGGAATTTAGTAACTAGGATCAAATTAGAAACCAAGGTTGGATTCGAAGTGAAACTCATCCCTGACATTTTTTTTATTATAAAAGTTCAATTTTATTACTCTTGACAGTTTCAAATATAATTTCCATCAATTCAGAAACTTTTTGTTCAATTTTAGTAATTAAACTTAATTCGGTAATAAACCGCATTCCTTGAGTTCAACACTCGGTACTACCATTTTATTATTACTTGCAACGATTCAGTTCACTTGCTGAAATGCTATCAGTAGGACACATGACTAAGTTTAAGCAAACTATAGAGAAGAGTGATAGCTGCATTTTTTAAGGTGTCACATCAAAATGTATTTGATGTGGCAAAACTAAGATTAAGTGGCATAATAAGAGCCGATGTGTCGTTGATCTATGTCGTTGTCGTGTCTCTGTTTTACTAAATTATAAATAAATAAACATTTTTTTAAATTTCTACCAAAGAAACTTGTAGAAGGTAAGGTATCATACCACAGGACTATAATTATAATATGCAAATATTCTCATAAAATAGGTAAATATTCAAAAGTTACAAATAAATGAGATCAAAACAAAATAACGAATTATGAATCAATATCAAAAAATATTGTAGAAAAAAGAGTATTGAATCAGATCTACCTTGAAAACTATAACAAATTCTTAATAGAATTTTCATTATGTTACGAAATCTAGCACAATCACTCCAAAGTGTGTTTCCTAAAAATTCATCTCTTTAACACCCTATAAGTCAATTTCTCAAAAGATTTAGTCAAAATAAATAACCAAACAATATAAACAAATGTGTAAAAAAAAAGAACTTTCTTGTAGCTTGTAGTAATATACTATGTATAAGAAGATGGAGATGAGAAGTTAAAAAAAATCTAAAAGGCAAGACTGCAGCAAAAAGCAAGAGGTTCCAACTAAGAAATGCTTCCTAGCTTCATGAAATGCACCTTATTTTAAATAACCACACTTCAAACATTTTTATGTCAAAGAGAAGCCTTCCTATGCCATCCAACATTCAAATATAGAAGCCATGAGGGAAAAGTTTTCAAAGCTCTTACTTGGTGAAGATGTTACAGGTGGAAATAAGGGCATTGCTACAGCTTTGGCACTGTCTAATGCCATCACAAACTTAGCACGTATGCTCTTCCCATTTTACCATCATGTCTTGTTTCCTTTCATAATTACATGAAACTTTCTTTTTTTTAATACCAAATGTTGGTAATTAATTGTTAGTAATGCTAGTGGAGAGATTCTGTTGGTGTATAACTCATAACTTACTAATAAGTATGTACAGTTTAAAGGTAATTTTGTAAACCCGGCCATAGTATTGAAATATAAATTTTAATCTGTAATCTTAAAGTTGAGTAATAGAAAATCACTGCAGTTACTTTATAGTCAGAGACAGAGATACAATTGGTCGAACTCCATGATCAAATTTTTGTGAAATTTTGTGTGCTCTTTGTTTGTATTTTTTGTATCAATTCTCTTTTAAAGAATAAATGACATAAAAAGGAATATCAAACATATATAAGAAATTGAAACAAAAATTTGAGACATTAATTACTTAACTAAAATCATAATATATATATATATATATATATATATATATATATATATATATATATATTTTGAAATAGGTTTATAACATGAACAATAAAAGTAACAAAAAATTGAGAGAGACGTTGTTTAAAGAATTTTTTATTATTATAATAAAAAGGGCATTTGAATAATCTTAAACAAAGAAAGTAAATATGCATGATACCATAGAAATTCATCTCATGTATAACGGTGAAACAAATGATATTAGTAATCCTGAAATTGATTTTCAGTCACCTTTTTAAATAATTTTTGTTATGAAAATAATTTGGGTTACAGTCAATAGGCAACAAAATGTTTCACTTATTAGTTGTAATGCTCCAAAATAGTTCATGTAAATTGTGACAAACAAATGATAAAGAATAGAACTTTGAAAGAGTATTGTAATATAACACTAAAATGAAATTCGGAAACCAAATAAAATTTGAAAACCACTGAAATGAAATAAAATAAAATAAAAAGAAGAGAACATGTGATTAAGATTTGTACCAATAAAAATATGTGATTGAGACATGTTGTAGATGGAGCTTCAAAGATCTCGTCCTATATTGGAATAGATTATATTGTAAACCATTATTCCTTATTTTATTTTTTTGAGGAACTATAAAATGTTGTTTTGAACTCTAATACTATAGATAATATGTGATTGAGACATGTTGTAGATGGAACTTCAAAGATCTCGTTCTATATTGGAATATATTATATTGTAAACCACTATTCCTTTTTTTTTTCTACGAACTATAAAATGTTGTTTTGAACTCTAATACTATAGATAACTAGAATATCACCCACGCGTTTCGCTGTGTAATTTGTAAAATTTTCTTTCAATGTAATTTTTTTAAAAGGTTTGAAGGTTATATTTATAGTGTATAAATGTATCAATTTGATCGGAAAAAGTTTCAATATTTGTAAGTATATTTGTAGATTTCTTAGTTTATAAGAATAGTGGTTGTATAACAAAAGAATAAATGAATTGGAAACAATTGAAAAGTTTGTAATAAAATGAGTGATTTTCACTCTAAAAAATATTATTAAAAAAAGATGAGTGATTGTTTGTATACACAATTAAAAAGATTAAAATAAAATATGAGTGATTTTCACTCTAAAAATATTATTAAAAAAAGATGAGTGATTGTTTCTATACATTTTGTTTTGTTTCAAAAATTCAATCATTATCGAATACTTTCTTCCTATAAAAAATAGAATATATATATATTT
>JBBPBP010009778.1:9730624-9792491 GCA_037974735.1 Cicer chorassanicum | reverse complement strand
AAGTAACCAACCTTCTTTCTTAGTTTTTGTACTAGCTTTTTGGTTTTAATCACTATAATGTAGGAAAAAATGCATTTTTTTTTACATTTTTTGTTTAATTATATGCGCATAATATTAATTTTAGTCCCTAATATAGGATCATATAAGGACCAATTCAAAGACAATCAAATATTACATATACTAAAGTCAAAACAACACGAAAGACCAATTTTTTCTATATCTTAACAATTAAAACCGAAATTTGTGTTTACAAGGATTAAAAGTGAAAACTTATATATTTTGCATTGGTTAAAATATGTTTAAGCCTATAAAATACTATACAAAAGAAATTGTTTATTATATCATTCATCAGTTCTACTATAATATATTTTATGACTCTGTTCTAACTGAAATATGTTTTAATATAACTTACTATTAGAATAAGTTAAGCAAACTAAGAAATTAGAATATCAAAGATAATGTTTTGGAGCATTCAATATATATATATATATATATACTTCAGAAAAAATAAACTCACTTGTGGAGAAGCAAGTTTGAATCTTCAGGTAGTACTATATTCTGGTTATCACCATTAACCATCCATGAAATTGATTGAAGATGTTGTTGAGCACTCATTTTGTAGGGAACATGCATTTCATTGAACTAGAAGATAGAGATATTTTAGCCATGGCTTTTATTTCTATATCATAGAAACATGTTTAAATTAAATTAAATAAAAAAAAATTAAACACCCCAAAATAATAATTTACCTGATTATTGCATTGCAGTGATGCCAATTGTTGCTTTTGTACATTTTCCTATCAAAGTAGGAAGAGCTTATTAATAATTTAAATGCTACATTATTGAGGATTGTATATATATTAGTATTACAACCATATATCCAATAATCTAAGCTAAATACAACATTTTTCTTCCATTCAAGTTTGCTCAATTTTGTTCATATAGGCTAAATATAAAACACAAACAAAAGAAGCAAATTTTTCCAAAAGTTTCAATTTTTTTAACACAAAAGTTTATCATTGAAAAAACTTTTTGACATAGAAGTTTAGGTAGAAAGAAACTGAGGTGCATACCTTGTGAGAATTAATTTGATTAAGAGACTCCTTGAGTGAATTTTCCATGTGTCCCAATTCATCCACACTACTAATTTTTTCAATTTCAGTCCAATGGCTATAAAATCCAACAATTTTTTTCAGATTAGCTTGTAGCTATAGGGCATTAAATAGGACATGTTCATTATAATATAATGCCTCCATTTTTTTTAAGTGTCGTTTTAGGATTTTTTTTAAAACTTATTAATGAAATCAATAAATTTAGTTGTACTGTCTTTTTCTTAAAAATTGATTTCTTCTTACAAAACGACATATAAAAATGAACAGATAGAATAGTTATTAGTGTAAAACTATAGATTAAATACAAATAAAAAAAAGTTATTTAATAAAATTCACCTTAGTCTCTCTTGTATTTCAGCGATTCGATTATGTAATAGCTTGGTTTGATTACTCAAGTCCTGCACAAATCCAGTTAGTGAAGAACATAACATTGAAAGATAAAATGAGAAATATCAATAATAATTGAGATGATTTACCTCAACGGTTTGACTACTGTAACAAAGAAAAAAGAATATTTTAGTTTCTCTACTTAGTGAAATAAATGGTTAAATGTATTGATAGAGCAATTGCTAAATTAGTTGGAGAAATGTTTACCTTGTACCATAAAATTCTTGTATATTCACATCATGATCTAACTTCTTAAATGTTTTCTTTAGTGCCTAACCTCCCAAACAAACAAAATAATCATTACTAAGAATGAATTAATGAGGAAACAATTATTGCTTTAATTTCAAACCAAAATAATTATGAGAAAGATTTTTAGTACAAGGAATGAATCGTAAGAAAGGGACTTACTTCAAGACTCTCCAACTTCCTGTTACAATTCAATTGGAAAAGATTTTATCAAATTCAAGTATTTTACTAAGGTAAAAAATGCATAAATAATATGCTTATATCAAAGGATTTTAATTGTACCTCTTTGCCCTTTCTTGTGAGGTTAGTTGAGCAAACTTTGCTATCACCTCGTCAAAGTTGCTACATATATACACCAAAGTTGAGGAGAGTAATTAGACAATGAATGTAAAGTTTCCATGATTTATATTCACAATGCTTTTTAATGAGAAAGACTAACATTAGGAGGTCATGTCCATTGGATGCTCTAATAATAATAAAATCAAAACAATTAGGAATTATTATCATGACTTATATGTGTTTAGATAATTTTAAACCAACACACATTGTTTTAAATTCATCAAACATATACTAAACCCATTTGAATTTTATGCCATCGAGGTGTAACTATAAAGTACATTTACATCCATTGTGACATAACATAAAACAAAAATAAGCAAATATATACCTTCGCCTCCCTCTACATAACGAAGGTTTTCCACCTGGTGAAAACATGAGAAGTATAATATCTATATCACATAATATAGATAATTCACTAGCTTTCTTCATGATTCCATTCTTCCTTTTGGCATAGGTTGCTTGGCGTCCATTGGTGTTCTCCAACCTCTTAATCTTTAGCTTTACCCTCCCCATCCTACAAATTCATATATAACAACAATATTAATTCCTAAATTACAAAAATTTAAAAAGGGAAAGCATAGAATTAGAAACATAGTCAAATAAAAATATGTAATGCAAGTTGAAGGATTGATAATTCAAATTACGTTTAAAATATTGGGTTGATGGAAGATTCAAACATTGTATGATGATGATAACGATGATATATAGATTGGGGAACACTAGAGGGTGACCAGAAAAACCGGTCATTTGAGCGTCCGAGAGAACAGGGGGCTGTTAGAGATTTCGTTTGCCATGTCACAAGTTAGTATCACCAACAATTTTAACGACACAACCATTTTCACTTTCTGACGTGTCGTCTTCTAATTCATAAACCATGCAATTGTATTGAAAAGAAACAATAACAATAATAATATTCACACGCGTAGAACTGATAATAGGTTAGCTCTCAACTAAGCTTTACACTAATACGTGATACACTTGTATGTGTCAAAAAATTCAATATTTTACTCTATTTAATATAAACAATAAATTTTATTAATTCAATGGTTCATTATTCACATAATATATTAATAATTAAGTATACAAAGTTTTATACAAATAAAAAATTCATAGTTATATAATTTAACCATCTATATTTAGTTATTTTTTTTAAAAAAAAAATTTATATTTATTGAAAAAAAATTTATATTTATTTCAAAAAAAAATTTATACTTATTTTAAATTATTTAATGATATATCAAATAGTTTTAAAATTTTATAAAAACTTGTGGAGTCAACTCATTCAATAAAAACTTTTGATTAGATGATTGAATTGATAAAGTTCACCGTTGATATTGAGTTATTAAGCAGAATAACTCATCACAAGAGTTACTTCTGACGTCAATGGATCTCCATTATACATGTATGTATTGACTCCAAAAGTAATTTTGTGATGAGTTACTTTGTTTAATAACTCAATATCAATGGTTGAATTACTAAAAAAATTTATTATGTAGATCAACTTCACACATTTTTATAAAATTTAAAAACTATTTGAAACTTCGTTAAGTAATTTCAAATAAACATATAATAAATTCTTAAAAAATATAAGGAAACATCGATGCTAAATTACATAGCTACAAATTTTGGATTTATATAAAATTTTGTGTTTGATCTTTAATATAAAATTATTTCAATAATCAACGGTTGAATTACTAAGATTCATTGTTTATATTGAGTTATTAAACGAAGTAACACATAACAAATTTTGGATTTATATAAAATGTTGTGTTTGATCTTTAATATAATATTATTTCAATAATCAACGGTTGAATTATTAAAATTTATTGTTTATATTGAATTATTAAACGGAGTAACACATAACAAGAGTTACCATTGGAGTCAACAGATCTCCATCCATATGTATATATTATATACTCTACCTGTGAAAAAAGTTTTCACCATCAATAAATCACAACTAATTATATGCATTACTTTTATTAGGGGTGAACAAATTTCAGTTTAGTTCAAAAAAAAGTGAACCGTGTGAACAAATTTCAGTTTATTTCAAAAAAAGTGAACCGTGTGAACAAATTTCAGTTTAGTTCAAAAAAATTGAACCGTGGTTCTATGACTTGGTGAACCGATTTATTGTTCTGAACCAAATCCAACTATTTCTATAAACAGGTTCTAATTACATAATCAATAACATCGTACCCGGCCCAACACGTTACGAGAACTAAAGTGAACTATTAGACGAAGTTTTTTTAAACGTTAATAAACAAACTATCAATATTTTATTTAATAATTATAGAAAATTTCTTTAGCATAATTAATTGCATTTTCAAATTTATTTTCTCTATATTTTTCAAAGAATGAAACAAGACATTTCAACTATTCTACAACAACATCAAGAACTCATTTAAAATTTTCCATCTTTTAATTGAAGAAGAGAATAGTGTGTATACTTTTACCACTAACTCATGTTAGCAATATGTTCACTACTTCTCATGTGAGCAATGTGCTCACTTTTTGTCTCATGATTTCTCAATTTATAACTAATATTTCTCTCATCTCTACTATATTCCTTAACCAATTTACTTGTACTTTGTACTAAGAAGAGTATTAAATAATATAAATTTTTTATACCACATTTGTGTATCAAACAATTATTGGTTCAAGTTTTCTATTTTAAAAAACGTGAACCACCTAATTTTCTAATACCTTATTTTCTAATATTTGTATGTTTTCTAAAATACTTCAATTACCAAAAAATTTAAATTTTTTTTTACGAATATCTTTCTAGTGAATTAATTAAAAAACTGATTTTCAATCATAAATAGACTAAAAGTCCAAGCCCCAACAATAACGTAGAGGAACTGGGACCACACCACGACATCGTTTGTTGACAAAAAAAACGACATGGTTAGAAAAAAAAAAAATAGCCGTTTACATTTTCCCTATAGTGACCGTTGTCAATGTCTTCTTCCACACATGGCGATAATAATCGAACTATACCCCAAATTCTTACTCTCAAAACCCAAATCCAAAACCCATCATAAACCCTAATTTCAACCCCAGAAATAACACAAAATCTCATCAATTCTTCAAACCCATCGCTCAATTTTCCCACCAACCAACAACAACAACCCCTTCCGATTGTGGCATCATTTTCCGGGAAAAAGTTATCTACCTCGAGAAACTCAAAGTAAACCCAGAAAAAGCTTTCAAAGAAAACTCTACCCTCCGATCTTGCTCTCTAAGAACCCTAAAGTCGGTTATACAATGTCTTTCATCAATGGGAATACACCGAAACGCAATGAGTAGAATCCTCGACATGCTCCCCGAACTTCTCACCTTCGAACCACACGATGACATTTACCCCTTCTCGATTTTCTTCACTACGAGGTTCGAATTCCTTATCCAGATGTTCAAAAATCAATCTTGCGGTGTCCCAGATTGTTGGTTAGTAGTGTAGAGAATCGATTAAGACCTGCACTTTGTTTTTTTGAAGGAATTAGGGTTTGTTGGGCCTCACTCTCTCACGTGCCAAACCACATTGCTTTTGGTTTCAAGTGTTGAGGATACCCTTTTGCCTAAAGTTGACTTTTTGATGGGTTTGGGTTCACACTGTGGAGGTTTCGAATATGATTGTGAGGTCACCTGGGTTGTTGACTTTGAGTGTGGCTAATAATTTGGCTCCAAAGGTTGAGTTTTTCTTGGGTTTTCGCATCCTTTGCAAGAGATGTTGCAAGTTAGTGATGGAGGGTCAAGTTAGTGATGGAGGATTTGATTCTATGTTGCTTAAACTGCGACGGGCGCTTGAGGGAAGACAAGGGTAGTAGTAGTCAATGTTTTAAACAGTGGTTGTGGTCGCGTTGCGATCCTTGATTTTGTAGAGAACTGTGTTTAAATGTGGTTGATGAAGTCTCAATTGCAATTGTGATGTAATTTCGACAACAGAAAAAATTGTTTAGTTGCGGCCCGACTGTATTGATGTTTTGTAAGATAAGAGAGAAAATGTAAATCTCATTGTTTGGCTAGATTACAAATATTAACAAAGATTTGTGCATAGCTGATAAGTTATGTTAGAAAAAGGCTGAGTACATTTTATAGCAATATGTACCAATTCTAATGGTGAAATATGTACCAATTCTAATGGTGAAAATAAGTAAGGACCCATTCCTCACTTTATGCACGTATGTCCATTTATCAAGCTTGAGTTTCTTTGCTGCAAGTTTTGGGTCATTAATAAACACTAGATTGAAATGTGCAAGAATTTTTGAATTCTATGGAATATAATATCAGCTGATAATTGGTCTAGAACAATGTGGGAGACTATCACTGATGTCATGATGTGTATCTAT
Source organism: Cicer chorassanicum (assembly GCA_037974735.1). Lineage (NCBI taxonomy): Eukaryota > Viridiplantae > Streptophyta > Magnoliopsida > Fabales > Fabaceae > Cicer > Cicer chorassanicum. The sequence goes on along the minus strand of JBBPBP010009778.1, from coordinate 9,786,061 downwards.
GGTTGTATCAAGTTTGATCTTTACAATGGTGTTTGCTGTAGGAAATGATGAACCCCACAGAAAAGGGATGCCTTGTATGGTATAAATCCAATTATAGCAGCACCAAAAAGGAAACTATTCGTACACACCTTACATGGGCACGGGGCAGTAGATTAACGGGTCTTTTTGATTTTTGACTAGAAAAATATTTCATTCAACCAGATAAGGGAAATACTTACGAGTAATTGAAGCTATTGGTTCAGGGGCACAACCCACCCATGATCTAGATCCTAAATTTACAGCAACATTAACTAATCCTTGGGCGGCATTGTTCCTAGATCTTTTAATAAAAACAACAGGTACATTAGGAAGTAAAGCAAGCAAACCATACGGCTGGTGGCTGAGTTATTATTTGAGTCAGTTCTGCACAGTTTGCATCGACGACTTCTGTTGTAAATTCAGCAGCTGCAGCAGCAATAGCCTAGGGCTTGAACTGATCATTTTTCAAAACAGAGTTGTTCCTACCTTTTCAAATTTTCCACAAGGTGACATTAAAAAGTTTGGCAACATAGTGATTAGAATTTTGGAGTCAAGAAAGCATCCAAGAAGTCAGATTATCATCAACCGGAACATGGATTCCAAGAGGGGAAGAAAACCAAACTTGTTGGGTTAAGGGGCAGTGCATAAAGAGACGTTCATGACTTTCTTTTCCATTAAAACAGAGGGGGCAAGTTTTGTATTCAATCATTTCTTCTCTAAGCAACCTCTGGGAGGGAGGATTCTTTTTGCAAGTCTCCAAAGAAAATTACAAACATAATTTGGAACTTTTTGTTTCCAAACAACCTTTCAGAGGCTTTTTTCCAGCCCTAAGGATGATTTAGGGTTGTTTCTCTGACTCTCTTCTTTTAATAGATGGTAGGCCGATCTCACAGAGATGTTCCCATCCTTTTCCCAATGCCATGTAATCTTATCAGCAGGTAGTCTCCAAGATATAGGGATATTGAAAATTTATTGAGCTTCATAATTTGCAAATTTGTTGAGAATTTTTGCTCAATCCCTCATCTTGGTGTCCGAATCAATTAATTCACTAACCAATTCTAACCCAAGCTAGAAACAGGACTCCAAACTTTGAATTTTTTCTTAGGCGGCAACCAATTATCCTTCCATATTCTTGCACTTTTTCCATTTCCAATTGTCCATCTGGTTCCCAAGTCAATTACCTTCCTAGCCTTAATCATGTTTCTACAAGCATAGCTCGGTTGATATCCAACTTGAGCCTCCATGAAGTTTGATCTTGGAAAATACCGACTTTTAGAAACCCTAGCTAGAAGAGAGTCTTGATTGAGAAAGAGCCTCCAACAATGCTTTTCAAGGAGGGTTAAATTGAACTCTTCAAAGTCTCTGAATCCAAGTCCCCTTTTGTCCTTTGCTTTTCCTAAACTATCCCAATTGAGCTAATGAATTTTCTTTTGTTGTTCAGGTGTTTCCCACCAAAACTTGGCTACCATGGATTAAATGTTATCACAACTTCCCGTGGGGATTTTACAACAACTCATAATATAATTTTGGATAGCTTGGGCAATTGATTTTATCAATGTCTCTTTTCATGCTCTCGATAACCATTTCTCCTTCCACCCTTTGATTTTCTTCCAAATCCTTTCCTAAACAAAAGAGAACACCTCTTTCTTTTTCCTACCAAATAAGACCGCGAGTCCTAGGTAGCTTGACTGATATGTCACAAGCTTTACTCCAATCTTGTTACATATCATGTTTTTCTCGTTTTCCAGCATATTTTGGCTATATGACATTTCAGATTTATCAAGACTCACAAACTGACCCGAAGCTTGTTGGTGTTTGTTAAGAGTTTGAAGGGTTGACTCAGCTTCCTTTAACTTGGCTCGTGCAAAAAGAAGAGATGTATAATCTTTGGAGCGTTTTTTGCTACTTGTATACCATGGATCAAGTTTGTTGAGGCTTTAGTATGCAATAAGCTAGAGAAAACATCTATTATGTATATTTAAAACAGACTCCGCTACCACCTCATACTATTTCCTCCACATATGGGAACATTTGTCACCTCAGCTAAAAAGTTGATGTGTACGTTTTCATAGAGAGTTTCCCTATTCACATTCTAAATACCTTTTCCCCTCTTTTAATCATCCTCCCCCCTCTCCCCGGACCAACCCAGATCTGTCGTCGAAAGTCTCTGCATTTTGGAAACAGAGCATGCAAAATCGAGTAATGAATCTTAGAAAAATTGCCTCCCGGATCTGCCTTCGATAGTCTCTCTGCATTTTGGGAGGAGATCATGCAAAATCGAGCAATGAATCTTAGAAAACTTCGCTCGGGTCTCTAAACATCTATAAAAATGAAAAACCTGGGTAAAAGCACAGGCAAAAGGAGAGAGGAAAAATAGAAAAAGGAAGGGGGGAGGAGACTCGCCTCATCCTCGCAATCATCCTCTCGGTCACTTCTACTTCTGCTCCTCGCAAAATAATTATCGACATCGTTGCGCTGTAACTCTTCGAAATCGCCGATTTCTAACTCTTTTGAATAATCTCAATTGAAGGATGGGGTTAGGATCGATGATTGTTGATACTGAGAAGGTGAGCTCCATGGTAGCTCTTCGAAAATTCATTTTGCACATTGTTCTATCCCTTTTCATAAGCTTTTTCATGTTTTAGCAGGGAAGCCAAACTTATAATAATCATCATTTCACTTGGAAATAAAAGTTATCTTAGTTTCTATTATGTGAACTTTTTGAATTCAGCCAGAAGCTAAAAGTTATTCTTAAAATCTTTTTAACTCCCTTATGATTACTCGATGATTTGTAGCTTTTGTGGAATATGAAATAGACCTCATTTGTATATGTTGTTGAATCATTTGTCGCAATTACTTTTGTTTGATTAGTTAGTGCTATGTGCATAGGAAAGGTGTTAACAAGGTATGTTGCTTTGTGATCATATTCATTGTCTTTCATTTGTATTTCACATTTATTAGTTTTTAGATTTGTGGAGTAACATGTTTTTCATTTAGATCTTCCCAAGATTTTATAACTTTTGAAATTTTAGGGAAGACTAATCAAGATTGTTTGATATTTTAACATCCCTATTGGAGAAGACATAAATTAATAAATCGTGAGTCTCAAATTATAAGTTTTAGCCGAAACTTTGTTCTTAATCAAAATTGAGATTTTTCAGCTTAATGCTAGGACCGATGATTGTTGATACTAAGAAGGTGAGAAGGATAATTATGAATCCATGATAGTTTTGCCTTTTATTTTACTATGATTGGTTCATGTTTTATTATGGATGATGAATAAAGGGAAAGAAAAAAAGAATCAAGTTCAGAAACTGGTTCTGTTGTGAAAATGGACTATGAATTTCAAATGAGCACTAGACCTAAGAAGAGTGGTAATTGGTGTAGTTTTGCCTTTGAGTTTACTAGGATAGTTTTCATGTTTTATTATGGATGATGAATAAAGGAAAAAAGAAGAAGAAGAATCAAGTTTAGAAACTGGTTTTGTTGTGAAAATGGAATATCAATTTCAAATGAGCACTGGACCTAAGAATATTTGTTATTATGAATTGTTAGTGCAACAAACAACTTTGAACAGAAGCATAAGCTTGGACAAGGAGGTTTTGGTTGTGTTTAAAAAGGCTACTTGAAAAGGACTAATTCAAGGAGGTAGATATAAAGAGGATATCTTCAGATGCAAGGCTAGGTATAAAACAATATGCAGCAGAAGTGAAGATTATAAGTCAATTGAGGCATAGAAATTTGTTGAAACTCATTGTTTGGTATCATAGGAACCATATTTGAACCATAGAAGAAATCAAGGATACTAGTGAAAGCAGAAGTAGAAGTAAAAACAAATCAGAATGGTTGATTACTCCATTTTAGTTTTGTATGTAGATTTATTATTTTTTATATATTGATGCATTGTTTTATTTTTTTTGCTGATTTTACTTTTTTTTATCTAGGGGTGCAGGAGTAGACTCAAGTTGGTTGCATTCTTGGCCAAACAAGGGCATTGATGGAGCCGGTCCATCTACTGCTATCAGAACAGTAGGTCTCAGAAGAGTTCAAATGATGATGAGACATCTTGCATTTGTTGGAGAAACCTATGCTCATACCAGCTTCGATGAAGCTGCTCACCCCAAAAGATGTATGTCATTTATTTTTAAAAAATTCGTCTAGTTATTGCTAATTTCATTCTTGAGTTATATTTATATTATATATGCTATATATGATATGGTTCAATCTTGATCTTTTAGAAAGTGAATGATGCATTCACAATTAGAGTGAGCAATATCCTTATTTTGTATGCATTTATTTTGTTTAAATGAGAATATTTGAAAATAAGGGACAATTAATGAAAATATCGTCAAACAATTAAACAAAATAAGGGATAATTAACAATGACTTCGTCAAACAATCAAACAAAATAAGAGATAATTAATAACGACTCCAAAGTTAATTTAAAAGGGTGTTGTCAACCTTCCAAATAAACACTTGAATATCTGAATTTCTTAGAACATTCTGTGATGAGAAACAAAATAAGTTTTGCCTTTAATCCCGATGCACACAATAAACTTATGAAAAAAATAGCTAGGTTAAAGCGATGAATGAAAATGGTGGTAAGCAGAGGAGAAGCGCAAATTATTTGTCTTCAAGACTTGCTTGACAAATTTCGTATGATTTTAACTAATGGGTTTCGAAACTTACATTCTCATTTTCACTATGCTAAACTTTTTTTCTGACCTTATACACACTTTTTTTTTAATTTAGAAGCTCAAGAACGGCGTCTTCGAACATTGTGTCAGTTCCGACAAGCTAGGTTTCGAAGGAAACAATTAATTCATTAAAGAAGACTCTCCACCTTCCCTCACAATAGTAGAAATAGCGGTATTTATTTACTGTTATTCTATTTTTGTTCTTATTATTTAAATTTAAATATACCTTGATTTTCTGTTTCTTTGGGCAGTTTAATTGCCAATTGTATGGTTGTGTGTCGTATATAATATCTTTCATGACCTTCTTTCCATCAAATTCTTGTTTTAATTGAAACAACAAATTAAGAAAATCAGGATTTATGAGTGAATGAATAGTTGACAGGTTTTTGAAATGAGATAAATAGATAGAGGGATAAATACCATTTTAGAAAGTAGTTCATCTCTGTAAGGTCTATCAAAACCAGGGTCTCAAAGGAAATTAGAATAAAAAAGTTCATTAAGCAATTCTATATCATCTCGCTAAGTTACACAATCCAAAGATGAATTAGAGGAAGTGAAAAAAGGATATGACAGAGAGAGAATTGATGATACCTGAGAAAATGAATACATAAGAGAGGTGTTGAGAGATATTGGAATAGAACATCAGTGAATCACCTCCACCTCCATATGCTGCTGCGATCAGATTTTCAAAAACAATAACTGCATATAATTATAGAATTACAAAGATTGGCTTAACCCGACAAAATGCAGCTTCACTTTATTATTTAAAACGAGGTGCATTTCATGAAGCTAGGAACAATTTCTTAGTTGGAACCTCTTATTTTTTGGTGCAGGCTTGCCTTTTAGATTTTTTTTTTAACTTCTCATGTCCTTCTTCTTATACATAGTATATTACAAGAAAGTTATTTTTTTACACATTTGTTTATGTTGTTTGATTTTTCATTTTATCTAAATGTTTTGAGAAATTGACTTATACAGTGTTACAGGGATGCATTTTTAGTTAATGCACTTTGGAATAAGGAAAATTCTGTTAAGAATTTGTTATACTTTTCAAGAGTTTGTCTTAAAATAGTTAGCCTTTCTTATAGAAGTTTAGGGATGGGTACATGATTGGTGATAGGAATCTAGTCACCTACACATGAAGTTTTGTTCGTTACCAATGATGAAATGTAATATATGTTTGTAGAGGTTGATCAAGACCGCTTCGAAAAACTTATCCAGTGTCGACTTGCAAGGTTTAAAAGCAAACAATTGCTTCATTTTAAAAGGAATTCTCCTTGTGTTGAAATAAAGGTGTGCATAATATATTTTGTAAATATGATTCCTACATTTTATTTAGCTTACTTGAGATTATTATAACTGAACATTTCATCGACTGGCTTCAAGTAGAAGTTGAGCACTCTATTTCGTCACAACATGCTCAATCTGAAGAAGCAAGATGTAAAACAAATAAATTACTGCATTTGCATAGGAATATAATTTCAAAATCCAATTCAGGTCTTTACTCAAAAAAATGTGCCAAGAATTTTATTGTATATGAATAAAATTATTTACCTCCAAAATATCCTGTAATTTGTTCCATTTATGTCATTTTGCCGTCCCCGTTAGACAAACTTCCCAACCTAATCCGTCAACATCTACAATTTTCAATGCCACCTGTCAACATCTAAAATACTTTAATCATTATTTTAAACAAAAGGATTAGTGATATTTATTGACGTTCGGTCTCTTTATATGGTTTACATTCTAAAAAAATTTATTTTCTTTATTAGCTTCCATTATGGAAACTTGGAATTTTGGAAGGCCGACATGTGTTTGTGAATTTTGTGGAGCTCTTCACTGGTACGAAGAAAGAATGGAAAAGAGTAAACACCCTCAACATGCAAAGTTTTCTACATGTTGCATGGAAGGTCAGGTGTTTCCATTAGTAAAATTTCCACCAACTTTGCTCAATCACTTGCTTGATTATGATGGAGATTGTGCAGCAAAAAATTTCCGTCGTAACATTAGAATTTATAATGCGGCTTTTGCTTTTACATCTATGGGTGGAAAAATTGACTATGAAATCAAACAATAGGGCGACACTTATGTCTTTCAAATCAATGGACAGACCTACCACCTACTTGGGTCTTTATGCCCTAAGAATGGAGAAAAACCAAAATTTGCCCAACTTTATATACATGACACCGAAAATGAGATCTCAAATATATTAGAATTTATCCAAGGTGATAACGAAAATAATCTTCTTCAAGAAAAAACTTGTAACAGACATTTTGCATTTGCTAGACAATCACAATGTCTTGGTAAAATCATTTAGGATGGTCAGAGAAAAACATGATCACCATGATATCGGATAATTGAAACTAAGATTGCTTAGCAATAGGTTGACTGATGGGAGACAAAAAAATATGCCCTCTTGTTCAGAAGTTGCAGCGCTTATAGTTGATCAAAGCTCAAAAGAAGAAAGTCATCGGGATATAATTGTTGAATTCAAAACAAATGGTATTAAGAGAATTACATAATTGCACCCAAGTTTCATGGCAGTACAATACTCATTATTATTTCCATATGGAGAAGATGGTTATAGGATTCGGATAAGTCATCAAAATCTAAAAACAAGGAGCTGTTACAGGCAAAAAATAGTTACTATGAGACAATATTATTCTTTTCACTTGCAACAACGAGCTAAAGAGGCACAAACATTGTTACGGAGTGGGCGTTTGTTCCAACAGTACATGGTGGATGCTTTTGCTTCCATCAAAGAAGTTAGAATCAATTGGATTAGAAAGAATCAAAAGCAATTGCATGCAGAACTATATAGTGGATTGAGAGATGCTATTAATCAAGGCGACGTCATGAAAAATTTTGTTGGTAGAATAACAATCCTTCCATCGTCTTATACTGGTGGATCGTGATATCGTGTTCAAAATTACCAGGTAGATAATTATTTCACTATATATATTTAGTCATGCATTATATACATACCCAACAAATCTTTGTGACTTTCAATATATTTTGCTTTGAAATAAATCCCCTTTCATGTTATTCTTTACTATACTTAGGATGCCTATATTTGAAAGGACTCATAGTTCTTCCTACACATGCACTCAATAGGTTTAATAATTGAAGCACGTGGTTGATAAGAGATGCATCTATATTTTATCCTGAACGATGAGTTAGTTGTCACACTATCTATTACATATGTAGTCCCTTGAGTTATGTTAAAGGCACTAAGGATGCTCTGTAGTTCTGGGACTTTCTCTATTTGTTAAATTTTACCAGAAATTCTTTTGCTACACTAACAGTTGCAAATTATTGGCTTGAAGTGTCGTGTTTTTCCACACATTTCAATTTTCTCTTTTATATATATATATATATATATATATATTATAACAACGAGGCATAGCCTTGCATTGCATTGTGTTTATACGTGTTTTTATGAAAAGATAGCATAGATAAGTATAAATACTTTTGATCCTAATGATATAATTTGAATGATTTTATTCTCTCTAATTTAAAAATTAATCAAGTATTGAGTTACTATATCAAATTTTTGTTTCAGCTAAATCCTTTACAACTTTATTTTTTTAATTAAAATACTTAGGGTTTAGTGATGTATAAAATATATCAAAACCTTGAAAGTAAAAAGTTGATGGCACAAATGAAGGAATTTCTCTCAATAAAAAAAGTTTATATAATGATGTTATTCTTTGATGTAAAAAAATGTTTTTCTCTTTATTTTTATATCTTATCACATCCTTTAAAAGTATACAGATCTTTGACCATATACAAGAATCATTTTGGATATCCTCTTTGATAGTCGTTTTTCAAAAACGTATTTTTTAAGTCAGTAACTAACAATTGAAATCATACTCAGGATGCAATGGCTAAATGTCGATATGTTGGATATCCCGACCTAATTTTAACATTCACATGCAACCCAAAATGGTCAGAAATACAATTTTTCCTTGAAACTGTTCAAGGACAAAAAAGTGACGATAGACCCAATGATCCGCTGTCGCATACGGATCAAATACGATTTAAAATTAGTGCAGAAAGGGGTAATAACCCGAGTCGTTTCGCAAGGACTCCTGATATAATGATATTAACCGAGTTGAAATTCAAAATTGGGGGTTTAATAATGATTTGGTTTGGACAGATGAGCAAAACGATTAATCCACTTATTCGAGTTTCGAACCTATCACAGATTCTATCAATGAAATTTAATTAATTTCTAATTCGTGATTCTATTCTTATTTGACTACAGAATTGATCAAACAAGCGTACAATCAACCCTATGTGAATTCGATTTCATTGACTGGATTAAGCATCACAATCATTAAAATATTACAATTAACGATTAAGCATCGCAGAATTATCATTCAATTAAATTATAGATTGAAACCGAATTCTGTCAAATAAAATTAATCGATTTTATTGAAATTCAGTTTAAGCAATCAGAAAATCAATATAATCAGATGAACGAAAATAGAATCATGAACTAAAAATCGACTGTATAACCTGAACCTCCAGGTGTGATGAAACTCTGAATTCGTGGATTAATCTGATGAAATTAGCCTTCCATTGAATTCAAAATAAAAAATTCACGTATATCTTTTATGCTGTCCGAAAATACTCTCCTCTAAAAAAGAAAGCAATCCCAAATATATAGTAATCGGGATTTTGGGCTTTAAAACAAGGAGTCCGCTATTTAAGTTATTACAAAGGTCCAGAATATGAAATCTGTAATTTAGACTCAGTAGAATTCGGAATTCAGATTTTTTTCAAACACAAAAGTTGTAGCTCTGATTTTTAGCTTTCCAACGACTGCTCGCATGCCTCAATCGGATATCCAGAGCTCAAGTTATGGCCTACAAAGCGAGCAGGGGTTAAAATGCAAATAATAAAATTGTAATTCAATTTCAACCCAAAGTTTAGAAATAAGCTAAAAAATTATTCTAAGCTATAAAGTGATTTTAAAAATACTAAACAAAAGGATAAAAACATGTGCCCAAGTGCTATGATCAAATTCCCCCACACTTAAGCTTTTGCACTCCGTGCAAAGCAATGCATGCGATTCCAATATTCTCAGGAATGCAAAGTGGTGAGCAAAAGAAAAAATTCAAACTTCAAGGGATATGACATTCATGAATAATTTTCACAACCAAGGCAAACAAGAGGATAAATTAACCAAAGAATGCATCATAAGTGATAGAGTCCTCACAAGATATAAAATTCTCTCAATCACTCAAGTGTTTGGGCTACTGTTTACCCTCAAAACACATCATGAAAGCTAGCACTACCATAGGCTTGACAAGCCTCTAACATCTATAATTGAAACACATGCACATAATGATCAAAAGGTCTTTATTCAGGTTGTAACGTGGCCAAGGTAAGGGTGAGATAATCCTAAGGAGACTAGGGCTAAAAATCAAAGAGGATAAAGGAGTAATGATCAAGAGAAAAAATAACATTGAGAAGTAACTCAACAAAGTATCATCAACTTTTATTATCGACTCTCTTTACTCACAACATAACCATTTTCCTCATTTTTTTTTTCAATTTTTTTTTATTATTTTTTTATTATTTTTTTCTCTCTTTTTTTTTCTTTTTTTTTTATTTGATGAAATTACCTCAAATTTAAACAAACAAGTTGAGTTGAGCACCCCACACTTATTTAAGGAAAAGAAAACTCCTTTATCCCCCAAGATTGGGTCAATTCATTGTTTCACTTTTAGGTTTGTAATGAGCTATATAACAAAAAATGGGATAATTAGGCTCAAAAGGGCTTAAACAAATGGATAATTGAAGGGTAGGCTTATTTGGCTAGTAGCTTAACAAGAAACAAATGCCTAGATCATTTCAATATATGCATGCGGACAAGAGTCAAGTCAAGTTCTAGCGTAACTAGCAATCATGAGTGAGATATCACACAAAAAAGAAGATGGAAAATTGTATTCCATTCATAATAGGCTCAAAATCTCACAAGGGTTAATGACCTATCACAAATGATACACAATTTAGCATTTAAATCCAACTTATTTTACCAAGAATGCAAAGATAATATCCAATCATGCCAGTCCAAACAAACTCACAACATTTGCTCACAACATTTACAACCACAAAATTTGATGAAAAAGCATGCAATGCAATGCACATTTTTATTAATATTTTTTTTTTATTTTTTTTTTTTATTTTTTTTTATTTTTTAAATCCTATCACAGATAAAATCCTCAATACTACCCCCCCACACTTAAATTACACATTCTCCTCAATGAAAGTAACAAGTATGAATTAAGAGTAAGGAAAGGGAGCTCCATGTTCAATCTTTAGTGTATGTGGGCTTTTTCAAGGAGAGTTCTTCTATGGTAGTATCTTCAAGTACAGAGTTGTCATGGAATAGCTTGAGGCGTTGTCCATTTACTTTGAACACTTTGTCGGTGTTTTCACTTTTTATTTCAACTGCACCATGAGGAAAAGTGTTAGTAACAACAAAAGGGCCAATCCACTTGGATCGAAGTTTACCTGCCATAATTTTCAGACGGGAGTTAAAGAGTAAAACTTTTTGGCCAATGGAAAATTCCTTCCTAGAAATCATTTTATCATGATAGTATTTAGTTTTCTCTTTATAGATCCGAGAGTTCTCATAAGCTTCTAGTCTAAGCTCTTCAAGTTGTTGCAATTGAAGCTTTCTCTCCAAACATGCTTTCTCCATCTCAAGGTTGCAGCTCTTAACAGCCCAATAAGCACGGTGCTCTATTTCCACTGGGAGGTGGCATGCCTTACCAAACACAAGTCGATAAGGAGACATTCCTATTGGTGTTTTGTAGGCTGTTCTGTGAGCCCAAAGAGCATCTTCCAGCCGACGGCTCCAGTCTTTCCTGTTTGGCTGCACCATCTTTTCTAAGATCTGTTTGATTTCCCTGTTTGAGATTTCAGCTTGCCCATTAGTCTGGGGATGATAAGGTGTAGAGACTCTGTGCACAACCCCATACTTCCGAAGCAAAGCATCCATGGTGCGGTTGCAAAAATGAGTGCCTTGATCACTTATGATGGCCCGGGGTATTCCAAACCTGCAAAAAATATTTGATCTGATAAAACATGCAACAACTTTAGAATCATTAGTCCTAGTGGGTATTGCTTCCACCCACTTCAAAACATAATCAACAGCAAGCAAAATGTAGACAAAACTAAAAGATACAGGAAAAGGGCCCATAAAGTCAATGCCCCACACATCAAATACTTCACAGAAAAGCATAGGTTGTTGAGGCATCTCACTCCGACGAGTGATTGCTGTTCCTGCTATTTGAGATTGTTCACAAGTTTTGTAAGTCTCAAAAGCATCTTTAAATAAAGTGGGCCAAAAGAAACCCGAGTCTAAGACTTTTTTGGCTGTCCGTTGAGGACCAAAATGTCCCCCAGCTTGAGAGGCATGACAAAATTTGAGAATGGATTGAGCCTCATGCTGGGGAACACATCGCCTAATCACCTGGTCACTACAGAATTTCCACAGATATGGATCATCCCACACATAATATTTAGCATCACTTTTAAGTTTATGAATTTGTGTTCTGGATGCATCTGCGGGAAAGACTCCAGCAACTAGATAATTAACTAAATCAGCAAACCAAGGAATTACCTCACGCAACTGTAGCAGTTGCTCATCAGGGAAATCATCTTGAATGGGGATGGGATCCTCATCCAGTTCTATTCTGCTCAAATGGTCTGCCACCAGATTTTCAGCTCCACTCTTATCTTTAATCTCTAAATCAAATTCTTGGAGTAACAACATCCACCGGATCAATCTCGGTTTTGCTTCTGGTTTCTTCAGCAAGAACTTCAAAGCTGCATGGTCAGTAAAAACAACTACCTTCGAACCTAGCAAATATGATCTAAACTTATCAAGAGCAAAAACAATAGCTAAGAGTTCCTTTTCAGTGGTAGTGTAATTAGCCTGTGCAGAATCTAAAGTTCTAGAAGCATAATAAATAACATGGGCAGCCCTACCGACCCTTTGTGCAAGAACCGCTCCCACTGCATAGTTAGACGCATCACACATAATTTCAAAAGGGAGGGTCCAATTGGGTGGCTGAATGATGGGAGTAGAGGTCAGTGCTGCCTTTAAGCAATCAAACGCCTTCTTGCATTTGTCATCAAATGTGAAACTAACATCTTTTTGCAGCAAATTCGACAGTGGAAGAGCTATCTTGATGAAATCCTTGATAAAGCGCCTGTAAAAACCTGCATGACCAAGAAAAGAACGAATCTCGCGGATGCAAGATGGGTAAGGTAAATTAGAAATCACATCAATCTTGGCAGGATCCACTTCCATCCCATTCTTAGAGATCACATGTCCCAAAACTATGCCCTGTTCAACCATAAAATGACATTTTTCATAATTCAGTACAAGGTTAGTTTCAATACATCTATGCAAAACTCTATCTAAATTGTTCAAGCATACATCAAATGAGGAACCATACACAGTAAAATCATCCATGAAAACTTCTATACAACTTTCTATCAAATCAGCAAAAATACTAATCATGCAGCGTTGGAAAGTTCCAGGAGCATTGCATAGGCCAAAGGGCATCCTCCTGTAAGCAAATGTGCCGAAAGGGCATGTGAATGTGGTCTTTTCTTGGTCATCTGGTGCAATATGGATCTGAAAATAACTAGAAAAACCATCAAGAAAACAATAATGTGACTTACCAGCCAACCGTTCAAGCATCTGATCAATGAATGGTAAAGGAAAATGATCCTTTCTAGTTGCCTGGTTTAGTCTCCTGTAATCGATGCATACCCTCCAGCTGTTCTGCACTCGTGTGGGGATAAGTTCATTATTTTCATTTTTAACCACTGTGAGTCCAGTTTTCTTAGGAACTACCTGCACCGGACTCACCCATTGACTATCAGAGATGGGGTATATAATGCTTGCTTGCAAGAGCTTGGTCACTTCCTTTTTCACAACATCCAGAATTAATGGGTTGAGTCGCCTTTGGGGCTGCCTTACTGATTTTGCTCCATCCTCTAATAGTATCCTATGCATGCACATGGATGGGCTAATACCAGGAATATCAGCCAAGGTCCATCCTATTGCCTTCTTGTGTTTTCTCAAAATCTGCAACAGCTTCTCTTCCTGTTCATCTTCAAGTTTAGCTGAAATAATCACAGGTAAATTGTCACTTCCATCTAAATATGCATATTTCAAATTTTCAGGAAGTGGTTTAAGGTCTATAGTCGGTGGCTGCTCAATGGAGGGTATGATACCAGTCACTGAAGCTAAGTCTGCAAAATCAATTATATTAGTAGAAGTATCAACATCAGCATAATGATCAATCTGCAAAGCAGCTTCAATCTCAGCACACACAGAGCACAACTGATTATCTATGCAAAATTCACAAATAAAAGTATCATCAAAATCAGACAGTGAAGGAAAATCAGCAATAAACATATCAGGGTAAGTGTCATCAACCAAATCAGCAAGTAATTCAATTTGAAAGACAGAATGCTCTTCCATGGGATGTTTCATAGCATCAAAGATGTTAAATTTTACAATGTTATCACCAAATTCCATGGATAGAGTTCCAGCATGTACATCAATTTTAGTTCGAGCAGTTTTCAAAAATGGTCTGCCTAAAATGATAGGCGCCCTGTTGGAGTTATTCTCTCCCTCCATGTCCAGAATGTAAAAATCTGCAGGAAATATTAATTCATTTACTCGAACAAGTACATCCTCCACAAGTCCAGCGGGGCGAGCATTGCTTCTATTCGCCAGTTGAATGGTAACACATGTACTCTGTAAAGGTCCAAGAGCAAGAGAGTTAAAAATAGATGTGGGCATAACATTAATAGAAGCTCCTAAATCTAACATGGCATTTTCAAATTGACTACTGCCTATGGTACATGGAATGGAAAAAGTTCCTGGATCTTTGCATTTTTGGGGCATTGGCTGAATGAGGGCTGAAACATTACGCCCCATGTTTACTCTTTCATTACCTTTTAACCTCTTCTTATGTGTGCACAACTCTTTTAAAAATTTGGCATATCTCGGAATCTGTTTAATTGCTTCAAGGAGGGGAATGTTCACTTCCACCTTCCTAAATGTATCCAAGATCTCCCTGTCCCTATCTGCCTCGTCCATTTTCTTAGTCTTCACCGCCCTTTGAGGAAAAGGAAGTGGTATTTTTTGGTCATCACCAACAATTTCAGGTATCAAAATTTCTTCAGCAACCTTGTTATTTTTCACAACAGTTTCAGATACCTTTGGTGTTTCAACAGCTTTCCCAGACCTCAATGTAATTGCACTGACATTAGGGGCATTTGGATTTACTACCGACTGGGCAGGTAGTTGGTTTGATCCCTGAGTTTGCATCTGATTAATTGAAGTGGCCAGTTGACCAATCTTTGTCTCCAAATTCTGAATTGTGGAATCTGTTCTTTGTTGGAATTGAAGATTTTGGACAGCCATTTGCTTGACAAGGTCCTCTAATGAAGGTGTACTGGTTTGCTGCTGAGGAATGTTTTGTCGTTGATGCGGAATGTTTTGCTGCCTAGGCTGCTGTTGCTGTTGTTGTTGTGCAGATGAATTCCCCCATCTCAAGTTGGGATGGTTCTCCAACCAGGATTGTACCTGTTAGATAACAAATCATAGTTGGCTTGAGGGGTGAATATGTTTGCTGCATATGCTTGAGGAGCATCAGCAACTGGATCGTCTTGCAAGGTAGGACATGAATCTGTAGGATGTTCTAGAGAAGTGCAAATACCGCATACCACTGCTTGGGCTTTACCTACTGCCAATTTCTTCACTAAAGATGTAAGCTCATCAAGTCTGCTTTCCAGATTCTTGTGTGAAGAAGTTTGAATCTCATTCACTCCCTTTGTCAAAACAGCTGAACTGCTTCTAGTTGTAAACTGTTGGGAATTAATGGACATGTTCTCAATCAAAGCTTTTGCCTCTTCTGGTGTCTTATCGACAAGTGCTCCCCCACTAGCAGCATCCAAAATACTTCTATCCATAGGCAGCAAACCTTCATAAAAATACTGGATGAGCAATTGATCAGAAATCTGATGGTAAGGACAGCTAGACACCAATTTCTTGAATCTCTCCCAATACTCATGTAGTGATTCTCTGTCAATCTGTCTAATGCCATATATTTCTTTTCTAATTGAAGCAGCTCTTGAGGCAGGGAAGAATTTTTCTAAAAACAATTTATTCAATTCATTCCAACTTGTAACAGAACCTAGCTGAAGGTAGTATATCCAATCCTTGGCAGTATCTTGAAGTGAAAATGGAAAGGCCCTCAGCTTGATATGATCTTCTGAGACTCCTTGAGGTTTCATGGTAGAACACACCACATGGAACTCCTTCAAGTGTTTGTGGGGATCCTCACCTGCAAGAGCATTAAACTTTGGAAGCAAGTGTATTAAACCAGATTTAAGTTCAAATGGTACAGTAACTTCAGGATATTCAATACACAATGCATCATAGGTAACATCAGGTGCAGCAAGTTGTCTTAAAGTTCTATTATTCATATCAGCCATATTGTGCAGCAAAATGTCACTTTTTTCACTATCACTATCACTATCTGACTCTATATTTGACACGTTAGCACTAGCAGCTCTATTAAGTCTACGCCGTAAATGAAAAGTTCTATCTATTTCAGGGTTAAGGGGGTGCAGATTTACAGAACTAGCCCTAGTCATGCATCATCATAACAGTAAAATGCAAAATCACAATTCTGAAAATTCCAACAATGTCCCTATTGCTAAAATTGAGATGAAAAATCGAAAACACTATCAAATAAAATCCAAAAAATATAAAAATACCACCAAAAATCTCTAAAAATCAAATAAAGGTCACGCAAATGTTTTTGGATTTTTTTGAAAATATCGAAAATTCAAAAAACTCAAAAAGTGGTCCAGATGAAGGAATTTGGGAATTTGAGTCTGGAATCCCGTAATAAGTCCCTTATAAGGGAGTCCTGTTCCTTGATTTTTTTCGGATTTTCTGGCAAAAATTCGGAGCAATAGCAACGTGCCTACGAGCTAGCACAACCCTATCTGACCTGTAGAACAACAGAGCACAAAGAAACAATTGTTAGGAAGGTTAGTAATAATCTAAAACTGGTTAATATTATTATTAGAGAGTCCCCGGCAACGGCGCCAATTTGATCCGCTGTCGCATACGGATCAAATACGATTTAAAATTAGTGCAGAAAGGGGTAATAACCCGAGTCGTTTCGCAAGGACTCCTGATATAATGATATTAACCGAGTTGAAATTCAAAATTGGGGGTTTAATAATGATTTGGTTTGGACAGATGAGCAAAACGATTAATCCACTTATTCGAGTTTCGAACCTATCACAGATTCTATCAATGAAATTTAATTAATTTCTAATTCGTGATTCTATTCTTATTTGACTACAGAATTGATCAAACAAGCGTACAATCAACCCTATGTGAATTCGATTTCATTGACTGGATTAAGCATCACAATCATTAAAATATTACAATTAACGATTAAGCATCGTAGAATTATAATTCAATTAAATTATAGATTGAAACCGAATTCTGTCAAATAAAATTAATCGATTTTATTGAAATTCAGTTTAAGCAATCAGAAAATCAATATAATCAGATGAACGAAAAATAGAATCATGAACTAAAAATTGACTGTATAACCTGAACCTCCAGGTGTGATGAAACTCTGAATTCGTGGATTAATCTGATGAAATTAGCCTTCCATTGAATTCAAAATAAAAAAATTCGCGTATATCTTTTATGCTGTCCAAAAATACTCTCCTCTAAAAAAGAAAGCAATCCCAAATATATAGTAATCGGGATTTTGGGCTTTAAAACAAGGAGCCCGCTATTTAAGTTATTACAAAGGTCCAGAATATGAAATCTGTAATTTAGACTCAGTAGAACTCGGAATTCAGATTTTTTTCAAACACAAAAGTTGTAGCTCTGATTTTTAGCTTTCCAACGACTGCTCGCATGCCTCAATCGGATATCCAGAGCTCAAGTTATGGCCTACAAAGCGAGCAGGGGTTAAAATGCAAATAATAAAATTGTAATTCAATTTCAACCCAAAGTTTAGAAATAAGCTAAAAAATTATTCTAAGCTATAAAGTGATTTTAAAAATACTAAACAAAAGGATAAAAACATGTGCCCAAGTGCTATGATCACCCAACATCATTAGTCGTGTTTTCTCTATTAAGTTATGAGAGCTAATCAATGATATTAAACGTCACAACAGGTAATATATTTTGTCACAATTTTATTTCATTTTAGTGTTTGATTACTTTTTTCTTTTCTATTAACTATATTGTGGCTCAATTGGAAAAATGATTAAGCATAAATAGAGATAAACCCATATAGATGAGGACACAAGATGAGATATACATGCAGCAATGAAAAATGCAAGACAAAATAAGAGATTTTTCTATAATAATGAAATTGGTAAAAACTGATACAGAAAATGAAATTAAAAGTTAGAAATTAAGTATGCTTTTTCTATATTCCTTTCATTGAATTTGTGTCACAGAAATGTAAATATAAGTATAAAAATGACTTGAATCAATTTTACAGACAATATGCATAAGTAAATGTAATTTGAAGTTTTAAAGTTGTTGGTAACAACTCTCCGAAAGATAGTCCAGTAGTTTAGCTAGAGATATTGAAGGAGTTATATGCAACAAGTGTAAAAAATTGTTGGTAACATTTTTATTTGGTACCCAGGAGGTACACGAAGAATACTAGGTAGAGAAATTTCAAATATACATTATTTTCTTGAGATATTTACCAACAAATAATTTCTAATAAAATGTATATTATGATTTATGAAACCCAGAATCGTGAGACTTTGTTTGTTTATTATAAAAAAAAAATAAAAAAAAAAACAATGCAGATCTTCTTTTTTGTAACTCTTCCTATCTATACATCTCCATTTCTTTTGTCACTCAGGAAAAGTTATTTTCTTACTCAACAATGGTATTTTGAAGTGTGTAACCCATCCAAAATATCAGATTAATACATGATAGAGAACTTAGACGACTGTCGTGAGAAAATGTAAATCCATATTCATCATTTCGTTCTACTAAAAAAAATAGGTAAGATAAAAGCACAAACAAAACGGAATACGTCTTATTAAATTAGACACCGTGAAGTCTAAGATGGTGAGGCGTATCGTTGATCTCACCATTGTTATACTAGGATGAAAGTAAATCCCTTTGCTATATAACCGGTGTGGGACTCATGTAACCGTCCCCAACTAAAAATTCTCTAAACTATTTTTCCATCTATTAAGTTAGTCTTTCCGGTAATTGTATCTATTAAGTGATCTTTAGTCACGATCTCTCCAACACAAGTCTTAATATGGAGTCTTTTAAAGTCTATAAAATATAATTATTTATTAAATTAATATAATTAATATTGTATAATATTTCTTTTACAATTGATAATAAACTCAATTGATTTAATATGTTTGCTCAAAATCTATGAATATTAAAATAAAAATATCCCATAATATTTTTATTTATTTCACTCTTTTTAATTATGTGTTTCCTTTTTTAACAGTTGTGTACACCATTGAATTTCAAAAAAGAGGTTTGCCCCATGCCCACATATTAGTGTTCTTACATTGTGAAGATAAAATACAAACACCGTCTAAGATTGATGACACCATATCGGCAGAAATTCCAGATAAAGATATTGACCCTCTTACTTTTAGTGCAGTTGAGCGATTTATGATACATGGACCATGTGGTATTTTAAATAAAAAATCTCCATGTATGGTTAATGGAAAATGTGGGAAGCATTATCCAAAGAGATTTCATGATCAAACATCAATAGATGAAGATGGGTTCCCTGTATATATACGACGAAATGACGAAATTGTGGTCAATATATCTTGAAGAATGGAAGCCAACTTGATAGTCGTTATGTGGTCCCATACAATAGAAATCTTTTGATAAAATATGATGCCCATATTAATGTTGAGCTTTGCAATCGTTCTAGATCAATTAAATATCTTTTCAAATATATCAACAAAGGTCCTGATCGAGTTAGAGAAGTCCTCTCTAATGTAGAAAACTTTGATAATAATTCAACAAGTTCAATGCACTTTCGTGATGAAGTTAAAGAGTATCTTGACTGTAGATACATTTCTCCCTCAGAGGCTTCGTGGAGAGTTTTCCAATTTAATATGTTTTTTAAAGAACCAACAGTCGAACGCCTTTCCTTTCACCTCCATGGGCAGCCAACAATATATTTTCCAGAATATATGCATATTTCTACCATTTTGAATAAAGAAGGAATTGAAACCACGATGTTTACAGAGTGGATGAAAATGAACTCTGTAGACATGGAAGCTCGACAACTAACATTTGCAGAATTTCCTACTAAATATGTTTGGAACAAGACTAGCAAAAAGTGGACCAGACGGAAAAATGGAAGGTGTGTTGGAAGAATATATTATGTTCCTCCCAAAACTGGAGAAAAATTTTATTTACGAATGCTCTTAAACAAAGTAAGAGGCAGTCCATCATTCGAAGATATTAAAACTGTTAATGGGTTCGTACATCTAACTTATAAGGACGCATGTTATGCACTTGGTTTACTAGAGGACGATAAAGAATTTGATGATTGTATTAAAGAACCAGCGGCATGGGGTACTGGAATTCAACTACGCCAGATCTTCTCAACAATTTTATTGAATTGTACTGTTATTAATCCAGGTTTGCTTTGGGAATCTAATTGGCAGTTGCTTTCTGAAGATATTTTATACTCGCAACGTCGACTACTAAACTTCCCCGACCTCCATTTGTCAGATGACCAATTAAAAAACTATGCGCTTTCAGAGATACAAAATATCTTAGAAAGGTCGGGAAGTCTTTGGAAGATTACAAAGGAATGGCCATTCCCCATAGCAATGTAATTGAGGAAGCAAACAACTGTCTTATTACAGAAGAGCTAACTTATGATATGTTAAAAATACATGAAAAATACTCTCAATTGCTACACGATCTTAATTCAGATCAAAAGGTAATTCATGATTTTGTGCTTCAATCAATTACCTTGAACTTTGGCAAGTTATTCTTTGTGTATGGTTTTGGTGGAACGGAAAAAACTTACCTTTGGCGAACACTACTTGCAAAATTAAGATCGGAAGGTATGATTGCTCTAGCTGTTGCAACTTCTGGCATTGCTGCTCTATTACTACCAGGTAGCCGAACTGCACATTCTAGATTTCAATTACCTTTGAATCCAAATGAGACTTCAACATGTTCAATCAATAAAGGCACACATCTTGCTGAATTAATTATGCAAACATCTATAATTATTTGGGATGAGGCACCCATGGCCAACAAATATTGCTTTGAGGCAGCAGATTGATCACTTCGTGATATTATGAAAGGAATCAAAGAAGACTACGATTTGAAACCATTTGGTGGAATAACTACTGTATTGGGTGGTGACTTTTGTCAGATTTTACCTGTAGTTCGAAAAGGTGATATGCATGATATGATCCAAGCTTGCATAAAAAATTAATACCTTTGGAAATCATGTAAGGTTCATTTGCTACATAAAAATATGCGTCGACAATCAAATGAGTTGGACTCAATCTCAAAAGATGCAATGCAAAACTTCGCAGTTTGGATACTTGATGTAGGTGATGGAAAACAATGCTTGGATATCGAAGAATCGTGGATATCAATAGAACAAAATTTGATGCTCCCAAAATCACATGATGGTGTTCAATCTATAGTTGACGCAATTTATCCAAATTTAAATAGCCACATTAGGGACATAGGTTACCTTGTGTCGCGGCCTATCTTGACACCTACAAATGAAATAGTTGACGATATAAATCACCGCATTTTGAATAATTTCACAGGCGAAGAAATGATCTATTTATCATCAGACTCAATTTGTAAGGCAGATTTCAATGTTCAAGATCAAGATCTTCTTTACCCTATTGAATTTTTGAATACACTCAAATTTCCGGGTTTGCCATCACACATTTTAAGGCTTAAAAAAGGATGGGTAGTTATGTTAAGGAGAAATTTGAATCAAGGAGTTGGGCTGTGTAATGGTACAAGAATGAAAATTACACAACTTGGAAAATGGTTTATGGAATGAGAAGTGTTGAGTGGATCTATCATTGGAGATAAAGTTCTCATTCCAAAAATATCTTTGTCGCATTCAGAATCCAATTGGCCTTTTATTCTTAATCGAAGACAGTATCCTATATCATTATGATTTGCCATGACAATAAATAAAAGTCAAGGACAATGGTTGCACCACATTGGATTATATTTGCCTAAACAGATATTTACTCACGGACAATTCTATGTCGCCATCTCGAGAGTAACCAATCGAAATAGATTACATATTCTTAGTAACGACGATGACCAGCCCAGTGAAAACAAGGTCTTAAATATTGTCTTCAAAGAGATTCTTTAGTTGTTTGTTTACATGATTGTGCAAGTAACACAACAACATTTGTATACAATCTTTGTTACAAACTGTTTACTGAACATTTATATATTTTATAAATATTTTAACAACCAATCATTTTTTTATTATCTTTATTTTAATCTTTACATGTCATTTGGTTTTTGGCAGCTACACTTGGATTTCAATTATACTCAACTCTCTGTCTATATATCCTTCAATTTTCATTTTAGCAACCGATAATTTTCTTTCTTTAATTTATCAGAATTCTCTGACAAGATGGGAATGTTATGTAGACAGGAGGAACAAGACTGCCCTTAGACGTTGCCATGGAGGCATGCTTGCAGCCTCCTTCGTTCTTGGTTAGTTTCAAATTTCTCTTTTTTAACTCAAAGATGAAAAAATAGCACATTTTTACTCATGTTTTTCACCGGCTTAATTAAAACTAAAGTTATTCGTATAGAAAATCTCAACACACTCCTTATGCCTATTAGCGAACATCTAGAGGGTGATCTGAGTGGTCCAACAGAGGATGCCTAATTTTATCTTTAATAAATTTTCATACCATTTTAAGTTTTTATATTTGTCCAACACATATTCTTACAAAACAATATTGTAACATAAGTTATCTAAAGCTATGAATCATTTCAATATACTTGAATTTGAATCTTGGTTATAATAACTTCTTATACAAATATTTCTAATTGCAGATTGAAGAAAACAAAACAACAATACAAGCATAAACCGACATAAGGTGAAGGTTGTGGATGTTTGATCATGTGTTTTTGTTTATTGAATTGAATTGAGAAGATGTCGTCAACCCCATTAGAGAGGTACAAAAAACTTGCCCTAGCTGAGTCTTTACCAAAAATCTACAGATACCCAATTGTTTGCATAGAACTAAGCTTCGTTCTTAGATAAGCGTTCAATCAATTACCAACAATTTTGCAATCCCTCTTATTCCAAGACTATATCTCTGCATTTCGTCACCTCCCATACTACCTTTCTATTCTCCGATATTTCTTCTTATTCATCTCTTTACTTAATCAAATTAAGATATGATTTCTTATGTATGTATTTAATTTGTTCTCTTCATTTGTATACTTTGTGTAAATTCTTTTATTTTTGTTCATAATTATGTGACCATTGTATTACAAATGAAACTTGTAAAATTTACATAATTTTCATGTGCCAATGGAATACTTATGCTTTTCATTTAGTATGCTATAGTGTATATAAAACCATGAAATGTGTTTTATGTGTTTTCTTTGGGGAACAAATTTATATGACTATTTTTTATCAATGTTAATTTGATACTAATTGAACACTTTTTGAGGATCAGTTTGCATCATTATTTTTGTTGATTCTTTCTAATTCTAGAATGCAAACTCAGAGTGTTGTTTCAACAGTCCATTTACTCCTTCAAAGCGATGAAGCAACACTGCCGAAACAGAAAAAGAATATGGTTGTAACAAAATTTAAACAGGCAATGATTGATTGCTCATAAGAGACGCTCTAAAGCTCACCAGGTACAGAAAGGTTAGATTAAAGTTAACAAATATAAATTTTGTGTTATTTTATTGATGAACAAAAACATGTCATGTTTAACAAGTTTCTTTTTTTTTTTTATGTATATCACGTTCTTTTTTTAGCTCATAGATGAAAAAAAAACACATTTTTACTCATGTTTTTCACCGTGTTAATTAAACCTAAAGTTATTCGTATAGAAAGTCTCAACACACTCTTTATGCCTATTAGCGAACATCTACAAGGTGATCTGAGTGGTGCAACATAGAATGTATTATTTTATCTTTAACACATTTTCATATTATTTTAAGTTTTTATATTTGTCCAACACATATTCTTTACAGTGTGATCTGAGTGGTGCAACAGAGGATGCCTTATTTTATCTTTAATACATTTTCATATCATTTTAAGTTTTTATATTTGTCCAACACATATTCTTACAAAACAATATTGTAACATAAATTATCTAATGCGATGAATCATTTGAGTATACCTAAATTTTAATCTTGGTTATAATAACTTCTTATACAAATATTTCTAATTGCATATTGAAGCAAAACAAAACAACAATAACAACATAAACTAACAGAAAGTGAAGGTTGTGGATGTTTGATCATGTGTTTTTGTTTATTGAATTGAATTGATAAGATGTCGTCAACCCCAGTAGAGAGGTACAAAAAACTTGCCCTAGCTGAGTCTTTACCAAAAATCTACAGATACCCAATTGTCTTCAAAGAACTAAGCTTCGTTCTTAGAGATGTTTTCAATCAATTACCAACGATTTTGCATTCCCTCTTATTCCAAGACTCTCTCTCTACCTTACATCTCCTCCCACAGTACCTTTCTCTTCTCCAATATTTCTTCTTATTCATTTCTTTCGTTAATCAAATTAAGATATCATTTCTTATGTATGTATTTTGTTTTCTTCATTTGTATATTTTGTGTAAATTTTTTATTTTTGTTCATAATTGTGTGACCATTGCGTTACAAATGAAACTTGTAAAATTTACGTAATTTTCATGTGCCAATGGGATACTTCTTTTGTTGGATATATTACTACAACAAAATGTGTGATATATATTAAATTTTGGTGTCACTTTTATCTTCTAATTCCCTTTTTCATCTCTAATCAAATTGAGCTCCAGTTTTTTAACAAAAAATTTCAAAATTGAAATTTTTAGTTTCAAAATCGAAATCCAAAATTTATAACAATTCGGCTACAAAATATTAATTGTCAATCAATTATAACTATACATCAAATACAATAAATTGCAAATGCGTTTTGTTTTCTTATTTATGTTCTTTACTTGATTAACTATATATTAAATTATTTTTTAGCAACAATATTGACTCATATTAATATTATCAAGCCTAAATAAATTAAAATTATTATTAATTAAATAAAAATTTAACTAAACGTGACGCATAATGCGAGTTATTTACTTGCAGACATGCTTAATTAACTAAATAGGATGCATGTTATTTTGTCAATTGTTTTTATAAACTATATGTATCATCGAAATTTTTGGTAATTCTTTAATTTTTTTTTTAAATCGGATGTATTTCAATTTTAATTTACAAACATTCAAACTATTATTAATATTAATAGAGTAATCATAATCATTAATCTTTAACTATTTAATTAATTTACTAAAAAGTTACGACATTTTTTGTTGGATATATTACTACAACAAAATGTGTGATATATATAAAATTTTGGTGTCACTTTTATCTTCTATTTCCCTTTTTCATCTCTAATCAAATTGAACTCCAGTTTCTTTAACAAAAAATTTCAAAATTGAAATTTTTAGTTTCAAAATCGAAATCCAAAATTTATAACGATTCGGCTACAAAATATTAATTGTCAATCAATTATAACTATACATCAAATACAATAAATTGCAAATTCCTTTTGTTTTCTTATTTATGTTCTTTACTTGATTAACTATATATTAAATTATTTTTTAGCAACATTATTGACTCATATTTATATTATCAAGCCTAAATAAATTAAAATTATTATTAATAATTAAATACAAATTTAACTAAATAACAAGAGAAAATATTTTATTTACAAAAATTAAAATTCAGGGTATTAAAATACTTGAGGTTTGAATTTAAATTTTGGGCAACACATACAATCTATGTCGTAATGTTACATAAGATAAACCATTAACAAAAGATAAATGATGCTACAAACCCTATTTACAAATTTGAAAACAAGTACCTGAAAATAATTAATTGGTGTCACTTTTAACAAAATAAATTAGTCAATACTCGTTGAAGCTCCAGTTTGTTTAACAAAAAATTTCAAAATTTAAATTTTTTCGTTTCAAAACCGAAATCCAAAATTTATAACAATTCGGTTACAAAATATTAATTGCCAAACAATTATAACTATGCATCAAATACAAATCATTCAAAATGAATAACTTTAATTTCATGTCATTAACACAATAAAACAACAAATTAAATTCAAATATTCAAATTATATACTATATATATTCACCAATATTCAAATTATAAACTCAAATACAAATATTCGCGTGCTTTACAAAACAAAAAAAACCTCATATCTGAAATACAAACTTCGCAAAACAAATTCAGATGGACTATATACTTTTCTTGAACATCTTAATGATCAGTGCGATAATTGGAGTATCAAAGTTCGAATTGTTCGCATGTGTACTGTCTACACCACACAAAGTGAGGATGAACCAATCTCTTTGGACATGATTTTGTTGGATGAAAAAGTACATAATCACAATGATCGAAGATTAACATTTTTATTTGCATTCAATTCATAAATATATATATATATATATATATATATATATATATATATATATATATATATATATATATCAACTTTGTTTTCACATTTTATGTTATTGAAAACCAAATGTATTTAAATTTTTTACAATTATCACCTCTAAAATTATTTGACTTTAACTCACAAGACACACCTTTGCATGCAACAATCAAGAAAGAACTTCTCTCGAATTTCAAAAACAGTATACAAAAAAGTGATATATACAATATGACTAATCTAAAAATATCACCGGCAAATGGTTCTTACAGACCTATCGTAGGAACAAAGAAGGCATTGTTTTTTATAACAACTATTATAACCAAAATCCAAGACCCACAAAGTACCATTCAAAACCATTACTTCGAGTTTACTTCCTTCAAATCACTACCACAAAGATTAGGAGATAAAGTCAATCTAACGGGTAATAATTATTTCAATACAAAATTCAATATCTAAACTATCAAACAAATATTATTTCGTAGTAACTATTTTTTGGATTGCATACATCATTGGAACATTGCATGCTGTTGGACATGAAGAGCAAGTTTATGTTGTTGACAAGCCTACAAAAATACTCAGACTAGAAATCAA
Source organism: Cicer chorassanicum (assembly GCA_037974735.1). Classification (NCBI taxonomy): domain Eukaryota; kingdom Viridiplantae; phylum Streptophyta; class Magnoliopsida; order Fabales; family Fabaceae; genus Cicer; species Cicer chorassanicum. The sequence continues at coordinate 9,758,957 of JBBPBP010009778.1, read as the reverse complement.
AATGCATGGGTGATAATTTTTAATATAAAATACAAAACAATTTAAATTCAAACTCTACTAAAATTATTATAATTCAATTGCTTAATAACATTTTTGAAGGTGCGAACACGAGAAGGGGGGGTTGAATTGTGTTTGCACAAAGTTGATACCTTTTTAATAATTTATAAATAATTAAAAATTAGTTTGAATTTGGTTACTTACTTGGAGTAGAAGCAATCGAATTTAGAAGCAGCAATCAATGAAAGCATAAATAATTTGACGCGTAGAATTATCCTGGTTCACCACTAACTTGGCTACATCCAGTCCCCTCATTCAGAAGGCTTTAATCCACTAATTCAAAAACCTTGAATTACAAAGCACCTGACCCTCCAAGCCAGTCTTCCCAAACAGCCTGAGAACCCCAAATCTTCTTCAAATCTTCATTAAATGTAGATCAAATATTCTTCAATTCTTCACTAAATCTTCTTCAAATGTTCTTCAAATCTTAATCAAATCTTCTTCAGATATTCTTCAAATCTTGACCATATCTTCTTTTCAACTTGGTCAAAGATTTTCTTCAATTATAAATATGAATCAAATCTTATTTTAGATTTTTATCAATTATAAATTTGAATCAAATCTTATTTTAGATTTTCATCAATTATAATTTTGAATCAAATCTTATTTAAGATTTTTCTTCAATTATAAATTTGAATCAAATCTTATTTTAGATTTTCTTCAAAAACATTAATCTTCTTTCACACTCTTTGAAATCAAATATATTGTTCTCATAAAATACTTTTGTTAACATCAAAACTTTATATGTTAAACCAACTTGGTTCCAACAATTTTAACACATTCTTTATTTATTTTTTGCTTTCATTTTTAAGGGTGAAATTATCAAAGTCACTTTATGAAGGAACATAATTGCTGATTTTCAAAACTTATTTGTCCATCACAAGCTACATGATGGTCCTAAGATTGTTACAGTAACATCAACAACAATTAAAAAATTTAGAGGTCTCAACATTAATATTAATTTCATTTTTTACAACAAAATTATAATAAATTTCTTTTTTTTATACCGTTACTAAAGGTGTACCATTTAAATCTTTTTGTCTTCTTTCTTTTCACTTATTCTCTATTTTCAATATTATTCTATAAGACCGCATTAACATCATTAAAAAAAATTACTAATACTATTTTAAAAACATATTCTGTTTATAGTGAATTCAGTCAAAGTAAAGAAGATGAAGTTAGAGAAATACCACCTCAAGATTTTGCCCACAATACACCAGAGAAAAAAATGGTCAGGAATCGAACAAACATTAAAACATATAATGGAAATAAAATGAGAATCTAATGTTCAAGTGCAATTACTTACCTAGCACCACATATATACATGCAATCACATTATTTTAATCAATTATACATTTTAGACCAAATTGAGAGATTATATACATCAAAATTTACATTTCAATTGAATTTTCATATTGAGTTTTTCTACCTCTTCAAATTCCAAATATTTTACATGGGCCAAATATTTACATCTATATAAATTCAACAATTTACATATAATTTAACAAAAATATATAATTTATATAATATCAATTTATATATAATTTATAAAAAATACAGGAAAGGGTATTTACAATCTGTGCAACTATTAATGACATTGATTACAAATTTGGATGGAATTACATGTGAAAACTGCCTCACAAAATTAACTCAACAAAGCAAACAATACAATTGTCATTTATGTGATATGACATCAAAGTACACTCCACCAAGGTATCACATAAAATTTTACTTTCCCCACATTCATTTTCTTTAACTCATAACTATTACAATATTTTTTATAGGTTCAAAATTAAATTGAGAGTGTCAGATGAAACAGCAACAACAACATTTACTATGTTTGATAAAGAAGCTCAAAAACTCCTCAACACTACAACAACTCAATTTTTGGAGAAATTTGACAATATAGACAGACCATCCACCTTACAAAATTTGTGTAACCGCAAGCTCATTTTTGAAAATTATTATTATTATTTAATAATGTAATTTAATTTATTATTAGTATTTTGATTTTTCAATTATTTATAATTAATTAAAATTAACAATAAGTTACCAATATTAATAATATTATTAAAATTATTATTATTATTATTATTTAATAATGTATTTTATTATTATATATATATTATGAGAGCATAACATTATTTAATTATATAAGACACATGTTATTAGATTAATATGTACATAAAATTTTGATTAGAACAATTTTTTATTTAACTTTACTTATCTCTCATTCAAATTCTAGTTTATTATAACCTTTTACGAGATAAATTTTACAATGTTTCAACCGTATGACTAAAATAAATAAGAAACACAAAACTAAACTACTTAACAAGAAACAAAACAATTAACCACAAGCGATGTTAATATATTACAAGGGTTGAAAGCATCATTGGTTATACCCATAATAAAATCCTTTTACATGCAAGTTGCTCCACCTCCATGCTAAAAGTTTAACCTGCTCAATAATAAGATTGGCATTCAAAACATGCAAACGAAAAATCGCCTCATTTCTTGATTTTCAAATCGCCCACGTCACTATAAACCAAACTAAATTAATTCTTTGACGCATTACACGACCGCATGAAAAAAAAATCATAAAATTGGTTTGCATGATTGATTGCATCCATATGAAACACACCCGATAGTTCAAACCAATTTAAAATATCATACCACACGGATCAAAAAAGAGGGTACACAAAAAACAAATGACGACCTGTTTCAACTTCTCCACAACCTGCTTTGCATTGTTGATCTTCCAAAGAAATGATTCATCGGTGGAACAAATTATCTTTTGTAGGCAACCTATTTTGAAACAACCTCCACACAAACAATGATACTTTTGATTGGATAAAAGGATATCACACTAAGTCTTAAAATGGAGGAGTGGTGACACTTATGACAAACTCCTCCCAAAACACAAAATACGTCTCTTTACCAAATACAGTCCTCTGTGTGACAAACAATAGCCTATATATATTATTCTTTAATTTGACTATGTATTATTATATAGAATTAATTTTTTTAGTCCCGATCTAACATAGCTCTCAGGATCCGTCCCTGTTCACAATTACCCTTCCTCACTTTTTATATTTCTCCAATGGTGTGCATAAATAGATCTTTGGTAAACAAAAGGGAACATATTGTTCATTATAAATACAATTTTTGTTTCTTTTTGATGTTTCATCATAAATACATTGTTTACCGTAAACAATGTTTTAACATTTCATCACCGAAAATAGAAAGTTTATTATGCACACAAAAAATATAACTTGTAAAGTACATGTTAACAAATAAGAAATGGATAAAACTAATGTCATTTAAAACTGCAGTTTGCAGTAAAGAAATGAAAAAAAAAATTATTCCCTCTAAACATATAATTTATGGTATATACTTTTAATAATTGTACATTATATATAAACTGCAATTTATAGTGAAAAATGTTTTTATTCTATTTGTTTCATTGTAAACTACATTATATATTAAAGATTGTGAAAGTGTTTAATATGGAGGAAGAAGAATTATTAGTGAAGGCTATTTTAGAAATATTATAAAAATATAGTGCTAGGTTTTTTTATTGGTCAACTAAATATGGTGCTAGTTTAAGTAGTGTAGAAATATACATATCATGTACCATTGGGGCTTATATTTTAAGGTTTATACACTAGGTAGTACCTAGCTGTCTCTTTTATTTTCGTTAAGTTGGCAATGTTGAAAATATGAAAATTGGTTTTTGTACCCCCATTTGTGGTTGTACCCCCCAAATAGATAAAAAACCTAAAATTGACCACACAATTCACCATTCAGTAAAAGGTAAAAAAAATTTACTCCCAAAATTTCATCCACTACCAAAATTTTCGGTATGTATATTTTTTCCCCAAAAATCCGGTAGTAAAAATATAACTACCGAAAATTTCAAAACTTTTGAAATTTTCGATAGTTAATTTCCTTTACCGAAAATTTGGGAGATGTGAAATTTCCGGTAGTTGTGTTTCACCGGAAAATTCAAATATCCGGTAGTCATTTTGGTTTTTTTTTTTGTTAATTTTTAATATTTTTTTGTTGACATAGGTATGCAAAAAAGACAACCAGTGTGTATAGATTTGACTGAAGCATTCACAACCGATCAAATTTTTGAATCACGGGAAGTTGTCATATCATGGGCAAGAGAGGTTGGCCGTCAAAATTGAGTAGTTGTTATCATAACTCGATCCGACATAGAGACAGGAAAGAGAGGAAGGAAATCTAAATTAATTCTTGGTTGTGATAGAGGTGGAAAATATCAGTCAAATAAAAGTGAGTCAGGTACTTCAACACAAAGATGTGGTTGTCCGTTTAAAATTCGATCGAGACCATTGAAAAATGTTGAGGCTGAGGGATGGATTATTAGTTTAGTGTGTGGACTTCACAACCATGAGTTAGTGGCTACTTTTGAGAATAATGCATTTGTGGGGCGCTTAAACGATGAAGATAAGAATCATGTTGACGAACTGACTAAGTATCACGTTGCACCGAGGCATATATTGTCATCTTTGAGGGATCGAGATAAGGAGAATGTGACTAGTATCTCTCAAATTTATAACCGTCGAACCACATACAGAAAGAATTTGAAAGGACCTAGAACTGATATGCAACATCTGTTGAAGTTACTTGAAGCTGAGAAGTATGCATGTTGGCTTAGGACTCATGGAGACTCCAACGTTGTGAGGGACATGTTTTGGACGCATCCAGATTCCATAACTTTGTTGAACATGTTCCATTTTGTATTGATCATGGATAGCACCTACAAAACCAACAAGTATAGGTTACCATTGTTTGAAATTGTTGGTGTAACTTCAACTGGGTTGACATTCAATGTTGCATTTGCTTATATGGACAGTGAGCGTCAAGAAAACTTCTGTTGGGCATTGGAGAAGTTAAAACAGTTGTTTCTTGCAAACACTCCATTTCCTCAGGTGATTGTCACTGATAGAGAACTTGCTTTGATGAATGCAATTGAAGTTGTATTTCCATCTTCAACAAATTTACTTTGTCAACTTCATATCAATAAAAATGTTGGAGCCAAATGCAAACAATATATACTGAAGAAAGATATGCAAGAACCCATTCTTGAGGTGTGGAAGAAAATTGTTTATTGTTCTGAAGAGAAGGAGTATGAGGAAATGTTGCAAATGTTTGAGCAAGCATGTGTCGATAATATTATTTTCTTTGACTACGTCAAAGACACATGGTTGAATCCTCACAAGGAAAGATTTGTTCAAGCATGGACCAATCGAGTATTGCATCTAGGAAATACTACAACTAATAGGTACGTCACTAAAACTTAATTTTTTTTATATTTATACTTATATATGATTAATTTTGTTTATATATGATTAAACATATATGATTTTTTGTTATATTTATACTTATATAAAATTTTGTTTATGTTTGAATATTAGGGTTGAGTCTGCTCATTGGTCATTGAAGAAATTTTTGGAACATAGTAAAGGAGATTTTTGTAAGGCATGGTCTGGTATGCATGACATGTTGAAGTACCAAATTATTAAGATCAAAGGTTCATTTGAGACAAGTAAGGGTCGTAGAGAGCATATACACAACAATCCATTCTTTGAGAATTTGAATTGGGTTGTATCGAAGAACGCTTTAGCTGATATTGAACATGAGTACAAGACAGTCAGGTATGTCGGTAACGACAAAGCTTCATGTGGTTGTACACTTAGAAACACTCATGGATTACTGTGTGCATGTGAGTTGGCACGGTACAAGTTGAAAGGTGTTCCAATTCCATTGGACGCTATTCATATACAATGGAGGAAATTAACCATGAATACTGATATAGAGGAAGAACAGTTGGAAAAGGATTCGGAGTTGGACATTACATGTGAGATGAATGTTATTTGGAAAATATGGAAAACACTTAATGTTGTTGGAAGAAGGGCATTGAAGAGCAAGTTGCGTGAAGTTGCATATCCAGAAACAACATCAATGTGTGCCCCACCATCTAAGATCAAAACAAAAGGTGGTGTGAAGAAGAAAAAAGGCAATAAGCCGAATGGATTTGATGTATATCGAGACCCTTCATCTTTTGAACATGTTGATGCATCCCAACAAGTCTCCCAGCAAGCATCCAAACAAGTCTCCCAAACATCCAAACAAGTCCCTCAGGTTAGAAAATATTTGGACGAATTTCCTGCTCTAATTCATCCATATATTGTAGATGTAGTTAATGTTAAAGCAGATGGAAATTGTGGATATCGTGTTATTGCTGTTTTACTTGGCCATAGTGAAGAATCTTGGAGCATTGTGCGTCGACAGTTGTATTTAGAGATTAAGTCCAAACCTGATCTATATCTTGCGTTATTCAAGGAACGTTTGCAAGAAGTGACTGACTCTTTACTTGTATATGAACAGGGAAACCAACCAATGGAAAAGTGGCTGAGCATTCCAGATATGGGTTACGTGATAGTAACAAAATATAATCTCGTTCTTGTGACATTGGCAAAAAGTTTTTGTTTGACTTTTTTCCCATTGACGGGTGCACACAGAGGAGACCTATCACGTGATCGTATTATCAGCATTGGTTTTGTTAATGGCAGTCATTGGGTTCAAGTTAAATTGAAAGCAACATGTCTATTACCTCCACTAGCATGGCATTGGAATGAGCACCATAGTGATGAGTCTACATCATGGGCTGTAGCGTATGCAGGACGTCTACAACATTGGGGTTCATTAGATTTAGAGGGTACATCAGATTATATGTCTTTAGCAGATGATTGACACTTTTGTAACAAGTTTTATTCAATACATATTATATGTTGTTTTCAGTTAATATAAAGTCTAAGCAAATAACACAATTAAGTCTAAATAAAATAACACAATAAATATAAAGTATAAGCAAATAACACAATGAAGTCTAAATAAATAATAAAATAACAAAATAAATAATAAGTGTAAGCAAATAAGTCTGAATACTAAATAAATAAAAATAAGTCTAAATATTACAAATACAACATAAATACTACTGATAACTCCCTAATATAGAGATGTATAAAGCCCTCTCTAATAAAGCACGCATGTCATCATCACCCGGTAGTCTATCTAAATCTAAACTCTCCTGTATCAGACCACCGATGTGTTGACACCGTGTATACCACTCCCCACGACTATCACTAGGACCGACAACATCACTTGGACCTCCAGCATCAGTATAATCTCCGGCATGACTAGGACCAGCAACATCAGTATGATCTCCGGCATGACTAGGACCAGCAGCATCTACAGCAACGTGAGGGGTCATCCTATGATGAGATATCCTATAGTACCACTGGATGTACCCCTCAACAGTGTGGTGTGGATATGTAGCCCGATGCAACACTACACGAAAGGCTCGAACAGAGTTCCCGTACATACTCCATTCGACATCCACATCACGTACTACAAGCATAGGTGGTGTAGGAGGGATATGCTGAATATATCCGAACTGTCGGATGCACCTCTCTGGTAAATAAGGTACCATAGTGGAACACCAACGAATATGTCCAGTAAACAACGAAACAGACTGAAACTGTGTGGTAGAGTCCTCGTCGTAATTTATTGCCCATATAACATCAGACTCCCTCAAAGCATCCAATTTTGCTCTGTAGTACGACACGTTCCCGGATGTTTGTTTAGCAGTCCACCGATACATCCGAGGCATGAAAGACAGCGGCTCATTCAGTTCCCTTTTACAGATATGAGGAAAGTGCTCATATATCCAGGTCTGTAAATAATAAAAACATACAAATAATTAATTAACCATATTATCAAATAACAATATAATAAGTATGGAAAATAATATAATAGTACCTGAAAGAGAGATAGTCATATAACACAACAAGTGCTGCTGGTCCCCAAGCCCATCTGCCACATGTTTCAAGATCGTGAAACAGGAACAAATATTTAGCAGATACTAGTGTAAAACTTTTATCTGCTAATGTCGTACACCCTACTAAATGTAGTTAGTATGCCCTGGCTGCACAATCATATCGTCCATCACGCAGGTGTGTAAAAAATACCGACTTCAACCACTCAAAGCTGTACGATGGACCTCTGTTAATCATGGTCTCTGCCACTGCTTCATCAACAGTAACTCCTAATAATTCAACGGCAGCAGTAATCGCCAGGTCTTCAATGAAATTAGCTGGAGGGGTGAAGAACTCACCACGACATGGGATGCTGAGTAGACCCCTGACATCGTCCAGAGTGATAGTCATCTCACCAAATGGCAGGTGAAATGAGCTCGGCAAAAGCTGATATTAGATTACCGTCAATCATACTCAGACTACATCGCTGCAGAGGACGTAGTCCAGATATAGTAATCCAATGATCAATCTCGGCAGGTAATACAGCTCTAATGTCAATAAATTTCGCCTGCTTCTTGCCATTTGAGATCACTTTAAGGGCGCGCCTATCCTGTTTAATTACAATAAATAACAAACACACAATAAATTAAAATTTAAATAATGAATATAAAACTTAAATATAACAAATTATACTACAAATATATTAAAATAAATAAATAACTTAATAAATAATTATAATAACAAATAATTATAATAATAAATATTATTAACTAACCTCCCCATTCCAGATTTTTACAGCTATGTGGTCCTCATAATTCTTCAGGACAGATAAATCGTACGGACCACCAGAAAATAATGGAGCATCAGGCAGCTCCTGCTCCTGATCCTACTGCTCCTGCTCCTGATCATCAATATGATCATCCTGATGCTGATCATCAATATAATCATGCTGATGATGATCGATGATGATCTTGCTGATGCTGATCCTCCTGTTGATCCTGCTGGTGAACATCTATTTCTTCATTTCGCCTTCTACGTTTCTCAATTGTCGCTCTCCTATTTGACTGCGTAGGCGGCCGAACTCTAGAATGTTCACCGCTGGTTTTAGCTCCTCTAGTCCTCACTGTAAACAATAGAATGAAAAAAATTAATCAAACAATAGATAAAAAATAACAAAATATAAAAAAAATAAAAAATAAAAAACTCAACTACCGGAAATTTCAGTGACATTGAAATTTCCGGTGAAATTCCCAGAAATTTCAAATTTTCGGTGTACAAAATACCTACTGGAAATTTCATTTTTGAAATTTCCGGGAGTTGTTCCTGGAAATTTGGAATTTCCGGTATTGAAAGTATACTACCGGATATTTCAAATTTCCAGAACAATTCCCGGAAATTTCAAAAACGAAATTTCCGGTACGTATTTTGTGTACCGGAAATTTCAAATTCTTTGAAATTTCCGGGAAAAAACTGAAAAACTCAATACTCACTTTTTCTGGAAAATTCAGAATGAGGGGTACGAGGATGTTTTCTGAATTTTACTAAATTTTTAGGGATATTATGGTAATTTCAATAAAAAAATTTAAAATGTGGGGTACATCAATAATTGGGGGGTACGAAAACTAATAATCTGAAAATATATTGAGTTGGTCCATTAGTACAATTGAAAACGGCCCAGTAGTAATATTCACCAAACAAGGTTGGTTTAACAAAAAAAGATTTACCCAAAAAAAAAATGGCTCTCATCAGGATACAACTATTAACACCCCTGGTTTGTTTTTGTTTTTACTTAAACCACTCTTTTCTATGACTCATTTAATAACACTCTTAGAATCTTCAAAAGTTTAAGGTGAATTTACTTCTTGTGTTCTTGTTGTTATTTTCACTAATAAAATTAAATTAAATAAATCATTATGAAAGTTTTTTGAAAATTTAAAAATATTATTTTCAGTGTTTTCAAGAATGCATACCTGTAAGTTAACTTCTACATTCTCTATATTACAATTAAAAAGAAAATCATAACTAAATGTCATTTCACACACCAATATACAAAGTAAATACCGAAAAATGTTGTTAGAAATTAATAAAAGGACCATTTTTTTATAATTTAAAATTTTCAAACATTTTTATGTTGAATATGAATTTTCAGATAATTTTTGCTATTTAGAAATAAATATTTTAAAAAGTCTACTTATATTAGAAAAAGCTAGTTAGTTAACCAATTTTTGTACTGTTTGGATCCTTGGGTTTGGTATTTTGGGCCTTCGTTCAAACATGTTTCTGAGTTCAGTATATAACCAATTTTTGAAAATTTGATTATGTACCTCAACTTTTATCCCTATATCTCCACATTTTTTTTAAAATGTCAAAAATATCTTCAATTTTTTTTTTTTACAAAATTCACTTTTACTTCCGAAAAACTATTTTCAAGAATTCTGGTACACAGAGTTTTACCGGAAAACTTTTTACAAGTTTTTCGGCAGAAAGCTGTTTCTGAAAAACTTAAAAAAAAAGATCTCTAGAGGGGAAAAATGTGTGTACCAGAAAACTTTATCGACAAGTTTTCCAGTACACACCCTTATTTTTTTAAAAAAAATTTAAATTTTATTATTTTTTAGATCACTTAAAAAATTATTGAAAATTTTGGGGTGGCAGTGGCCACAGCTTAGCCCGTAGCCTATAACTTTGTCGTCTTTCCCTCTATCCCTACCCATCCAAAAACATTATTGTTAAAATCAAATAAATTAATTAAATACTAATATAATAAAAAAATAAAAATAAAAAAATCTGAAACTACCAGAAAACTTGTGGGTGAAGTTTTTCGGTAACTTCCGGAATAGTCACTAACAAATTTTCCGGTAGTTCATTATTTCCAAAACTTGAAAAAAGTTTTCCAGAACTATCAGAAAACTTTTTTCAAATTTTTCAGAGGGGTGTTATGTATCGGAAAACATGAAAAAAAAATTTCGGTAAAAATGAAAATTTTGACGTAATATATACGAGGGTATTATGGTATTTTCACTGGCTTTTTGGGGTATAGGGTTAATTGTAGGGGTACGGGGTCAAATTTTCCCAATTTTTTTCCCACTAAATCATTAATTTATATATAGCCGGTTCATTATTATAAAAAAAAAAAAAAAACTATTCTTTTACGTATATTAAGAAATGTAGTTAAATATAATTAATTTTTTATGTGTTAAGTAAAATATAAGTTAAATTTTTCATTTGTAATGTCAAACACTTAATTATGAATAATAAATATTTTGAATTAAATAAAAGGTGTATTGGGAATAATAATTGTAAATGAGCAAAAAATAGTTAATTTTTATTTATAATAGTGATTAAAATTTAAAATTTGTTTATAATAGTGACTAGAGAGAATAAGTATATCGTATACCAATACTATGAAAAAAAATACTATTTTTACATTGTCACAAATGGTACACTTTTAATATAAGGTTAATTCTTTTTGGAAGCACGACAGTAAAAATAACTCCAATATACATGTACAAAAACAAAGTGAGTATTTTGATTAATCATATATTCCATTATTGATCGGTGTTAAAATATTATTTAAATTTTTAACATTGCGGCAATACTCTTCAAAACTAAAAATTTACGACTTTCTTATTCTTTTATAGTTGAGACGATAATTTAATTGATGTTGATTCAACGAACATAATTTTGAGTAACGTGTATTTGATTTTTTTATATTTTTAATCAAATAAAAGAATCTAATTTTTTTCAGCCATAAAAAAAAATAGAGATGATTATTAAATTCTACTTCAATAAGAGAACAACTATTATAGTTAGAGTTTTGAATAATTTTTCAAAAATATCAATTCACAATAAGTCAAAATCGTCGACGTAGAATTTGTCGCATAGAAATAAAATTTATGGTTTAAAAATAGATTGTGAGGGTGAGATTTTGCCTCATGGCTTATAACTATGAATGTGAGCTGCACGGAAGCATAAAGGTCACAAGTTAATGAGATGATAACTGACAGGTTTGGTGTGAAGTTTGAACAGGAAATTAATGTTGTGTTTATACCAAATGAAATGAAATTGTAGTAGGGGGCTGTCACAAAACACTATACTAGTAGCAATAATTTTGTCATGGTAATCTGTAATATATGAGCAGTAAATTTAAAAGTATAATCTGATAGTCACTATCAACACCTGAAAGGGTGAAGACCATGATGGAAATCCTTACTGTTGCTACATTGTTTGACTGAAAACAGAGATAAACATAACAGTAGACTGTAGAGTCTTACATTGTAGTAGTACATTCACTCCTTTCACCAACAAAGATGTCAACTTACCGTGACCCTCCTGGCTCCCCCTCTCACCAATTATGACCAAGACTTGTCACATCATCTTTGCAAATTTAAATACTCTTAAAATACTAATATAATGTGCTATCTTCGATTTACCATGAATGAGTTTAACATTTTTATGTGTAATATTAAAAAAATGTAATAATTAAAAAAAAGTTATTTTTATCAAATTATTCATGTTAACTACAGTTGATATTTTTATAATTATCAATACAAAATATAATAATGTTTTTAAAATTATATGTATAATAATTATTGAAAAATAATATAAAAAATAATAATTAAAATTATAAATAATATCTATTTTGAGATAAATTTTTTTACTGACACATTGTAAGAAGGGGAATGGAGTATTGTGATATTGAATTCATGCCAAAGCATAAGAAGCATAAGCTTTGGATATACTAGGATTGTTTCATAAGTCATGACATATTGGCACATTGGTCGATTAGTTTGTATTGAAAACACTGTATTTATTATAACAATGAATTTATGACTTAGATTTTGAAACAAAATTTCATTTTATAGATTCCTTAATTAATTTTCTCTTAATTTTTATTAATCAATTAATAAATCAGATGTGTTATTTAAACGTAAGAAAATTGATATTCTATATCAATGAACGTAAATATTAAATTTGAAGTGAGAGGAAAAACATTTGAGGAGAGAAATATATAATGTTGATGTTAAAATTCATTTCTCTTAATAGTCCATGAATACGAGTACTTAAAAATTGACCAGAACACCAACTACAATTGACATTGTTATTTAGAAATAGAAGTTTTTGGATTCAAAAACTTCAAATTTTAATTCTCAAGATGGTTTCAATTCGAGAACACCTAAAATTGTTAAAATCAGTTTTGTTATTAAATTAATTTTGTCACTAAAAACATTGAATTTATACATACACATATATACACAACTCCACATATAACAAATAATGAAGAAATAGAAAATATGTGGTTTTTGATCCCCCTACATTTAGGGATCATGTGGAGTCACACAATTATTAAGTCTCAATAGTTCAATCTTATTAATTGGTTTAGTTTTTAATTTTTTTTTTTTTTATATAATAATCTCAATTCTGATCTTTGGAAGAAGAAAAAAGATTGTTCAATCAATGATTTGACGGACCAAACTATTTAAACTAATAGATTTAACGTAAAAGGGATACACCCTTGTACAGTAACACATACACTTAAGCGAATGTAATAATAAGTATGTTTAGATAAAATTCTAAAAATTCAAGTGTTATCATTGAATAATAGGTAGTTCCACATGGATTGGGCACAAATTAACTTCATATTGAGTCCAACTAACTTTACTTAGATTCTAATTGTTTTAACTTTCTAATAAACATCATACATTAATTTACATCACATAACTCCCTTTTAAATAAATCTTTCAACATTTAACACATTAAACATCTTCCTCATCTCTCTTAACATTTCAATCTTTAAAGATTTTGTCAAGATATCAACAACTTGCAAATAGGTTCTTAAATATGTTAAAGTAATATTCCCTTTGCTTATTTGAACACGAAGAAAGTACAATTTTATTTTTATCTACTTACTTCCCTTATGAGATATGGGATTTTTAGCTAAGTTTATGGCAAATTTGTTGCCAACCATAAGCTCCACTTCTTATTTTCCAACCATTATTTCAGACAACAAGAATTGCAAACAAATTTCGTTGATATGCTACATTCCAAGCAGATATATTCAACTTCACTAATGATCATAACGCAATAACTACTTTCTTATTTGAACATCATGAGATTGATGAGTTGAAGAGCTTGAACACATAACCCACTTTTCTCTCCATATATGATTCTACTAGTGTTGGGAAACTACACTCCATGATCAACTATTCCTTGCAGGTATCTTAAAATTCTCTCAACTGCCCACATATGAGAATGTTTAGGTTCTTGCATAAATATCCTAACCATTCATACACTGAGTATTGTTAGAACCAAGATGATTTAAAGAACAATTCCTTATCTTATTTTTATGACAACAAAAAGTATTTTGTGGGAATAATTTAATGCACTAATGATTTAATTTAGTGTGTAGATCAAGTGTATTGTTTAGGATTTTATGCTATATCCTCTAATGATCAGACTATACAAAGGAACACCAAGACTCCACTTCTACGCTCTACATTTCTAAGTTTGGTGACACGCGCCTCTGATAAGGTTCTACTATGGTTGGCGTTTTTGGTGCAAACAATGGTCTATTATTGGTGGCTGTGATGGTGCAAGCAAGGGTCTACTTTGATTGCCTCTGGAGATGCAAGCAATTGTCTGACTTAGTTGTTTATGATTACTACATCAAGCGTCTGATTCGTCTACCTATGAAAAAAGTCAACGCATCTGAAGAAGTCAACGTTTTGATGAGAGTTAATGATCTGATAAGAAGAAAAAGTTGTGTGCATCATCTAATAATCACCGTGCTCTAATGATATGTAAGACAATGCTCTGATTATCCTATCCTCTTATCCCGTACCCTATGTTTCCTCTATTTTCATACAAGTTACGAGGATTGATTTCAAGGATTGTGATTTGAATTGAGCTCGACATATAAATTCATCTCTAACGGTTTTATGTTGAAATCCATGAAGATACATGATGTATTTTTACTATGAAGCACATAGGCCATACCTTAAAGGCTCTATAATAGAACATGCTTCCTTACTTGAAAAAAAACAACCAAGATACAACAACGCATAACATTTACACAACAACTACACGCAACACAACAACATTACAATATAATGAAATCATTCAAAATTTATCTAAGTGCTGAGAAAGAAAACTATGAAGGTTTTGAGCATTGGAAAGACAAACTCATAAGTTTTTTCATTTCTCAAGATTATAAACCTTGGGATGTAGATGAAGTTGGATACACTACTCCTACCAACTATGATGTCAATGAAGTATCTAGGAAGAACATGAATGCTGATCAGAAGAAGCAATTTAAGATGCATCATAAGGCCAAAACTTTTATGATGAATGCGATCGCATTTAAAGAGTTTGACAAATGCAGTAACAAATAGCAACCAAGAGCATATTCGATGCTCTAGTTCTGACCTATGAAGGAAGTAAGCAAATTCAAGAAGCCAAAGCCAATCTTTTAGTAAAAAAGTATGAGTTATTTCAAAAGGAGGAAGATTCAATGCATGAGGGTGCTTTAGAAAAGCTATACAACTGCAAATCATGTAAAGAAAATTCTCAAGAGTCTTCCAAGAAAATGGAGACCTAAGATAACTGCAATCCAATAAGCAAATGATCTGAACAATCTTCGTCTTGAGGAACTAGTTTGTTCCCTCCAATCTCACAAGATTGAACTAGTAGAGGATGAGCCCAAGAAAAAGCAGAAGTCCTTAGCTCTCATATCAAAAGACAAGAAGGCTCTACATGCGGTAGAATAATCAGATGATGATGATTCAGAGGATTAAAGTGAAGATTCAGAGGCAGAGGAATCATCCATCATCTCAAGGAAGATTCAATGCATGTAGCAGAAGAAGAAATCCTTCCGTCAAAAATACTTCAACAAGTACCAGAACAAAGAAAGAGGTATTGATAAGAAAAAAACTCATATGTTTGGAGTACAAGGAATCTGGACATTTCAAGGCAGAATGTCAAAAAATTTAGAGAAGAAGTCAAAAGAAAGAATCCAAGACTAAGAAGAAAGGTCTAATTACCTTTTAATTTTTTTATTTTTTATTTTAACAAATGAATAATTGTTAATTTAATAAATAAAAATAATAAAAATATTTTAAAAAACAAAATTATATTAATAAAATCAAACAAAATACATTGAATAGAAAAAAAAAAATACATCAAAGTTAATGCGGTTGAGTGGATGTGTCAAAACAAATAACGTCATGTATTATTTTAACAACTCTCTCCTATTTTGCAATAAATTAGCAACTTAATTTTATTTTGTTAACAATCCATTCTATTTTTCTTCTGGATCTAATAAATAAAAAATAAGTATTTTGTTTGATATACATTAAAATCAAACAAAATCCAATAAAACTGTTTTGATGTATTGTTTTTACTTTTTTTATTATTATTTTTTTATTTATTAGATTCAGAGGAAAATAGGAAGGAGTTGTTAACAAAATATAATTAAGTTGCTAATTTATTTGCAAAATATAAGGAAATTGTTAAAACAATATACTAAGGTATTTGTTTTGGTACATCTTCTCAATCGCATTAACTTTGATGTATTTTGCTATTTGTTTTTGGTACATCTACTCAATCGCATTAACTTTGATGTATTTTTTTTTTCTGTTAAATTTATTTTGTTTGATTTTAAAAATATAATTTTGTTTTTTTATTTATTTTTTTATTAATAATTATTACTTTGTTAAATAAAAAATTAAAAAATTAAAAAGTATTGTCGCATTTCGGAGATGCAACTTCTTACCGTTGCAGAAAAAATTATTCTTAAGTGGTTGCAGGGCGGGAATGCGATCTGAAAGTTAAAAATTAAGATATTTTAATATACAAATTTTAATTTAGAGTGTAATGAAAAAAAATTTAGAAAAAAAAGATATAGATGCAAATAAACCGGAGAGAAAGTTTCTTCCGGATTTCAACTTACTTTTTTGGAGCAAAGGCAATCCAATCCAAACAATAACAGACAAAAAATAATCACAGTGAGGTTATTTCTATGTTTTTATGTAATTGCAGACAAGTAATTTTTCTGTTTGAATTCACTGCAAAAGTGGTGTTTTTTTGGTTTACCAACTTAAATTTAGTTGTGTGTTTTTTTAACTTGTTTGATTGTTCACATAGAATGGGTTTTATCCTAAAAAGGTCAAGGGTCAATATCCTAAAACTAGATTACTAATATACTAATAGTTCTACCATAATAAAATCTAATTTTTTTCAGTGATAATTAAATATATTTTTAAATAGTATAAAATATATTAAGCACTTATTTAATATGGACTTCCAAAAAAGAGTTCAATGTAAATTTAACTAAAATATTTGTCTTTTTTCAACATTTTATTATTATAAAATTTACTGATGAATCCTGTGATGATGAAGAGATGGCAAACATGGTTTTGATGGCTGATATACAGTCTAACTCTGATTCGAACTATGATGAAGAAATCGAGGTATTCTCTAATCTATCTCGTTGTGAGCTTATAATTTCTTTAAATGAGTTTTTAAATAAAAATCATTATGTGTCTTCAAAATTAAAAACTCTAAGAAAAGCTCATAATGATTGTACTGAAAAATATAACTCTCTTGAAAAAGATTTTGAAAAACTTAAGAGAGAGAAAATGACTCTGAATGAAAACTTTTCAAAATCTTCAGAGGATGAGATCTATAACTCAGTCAAATACGAATTAGCTTTTCAACATTTTCTTGCAAACGAAATATTTAGAAGTAAGCAAGCTTCAATGATTTATGGTGTTAGGAGAAATAGAAGAAAAGGAATTGGGTTTGAAGAACATGTTGAAAATATTATTTCTCCTAAGGCTGTCTGTGTGGTATGTTCTAAGAAAGGACATAACAGAGTATCTTTTCCTATGCTAAAAACATGGAAAAATAATAGTTTTCCTGAGTTTCTATCTCTGATGACAATAGGTTTTTCTCTTGTGTATATTGTAGTGACGATCACAATTCTTTTTATAGAGAGCCTTCAAGTCCATTAGGATTTCTGATCGTTGTTGTTATTGCATGAAATCAATATGTGAAATAATGGTTTGTATCTAATGTTTAGAGATCTTGAATCAACACTAAAAACTTGTTCAAATCCGTCTCCATAATTGATTCAACATATTTTGATAGAAGCAACATGAAAACTAGAGGATGATATTTTTATAGGATATCATGCACTTTCTTCAGTCAGATAACAAATCCACTATGATGAGCAAAGGATACTGGAACGTTGACTTCTTATTATAGTGTTGACTTTATCAGAGTGTAGACAAAATCTCAATTTAATGTTTTGATGAAAACAAACAAAAAGTTAATTAAGAATGTTAATTATGATTCTAAGTGTTTTGGTATTTAACTTGTGTATTTGAGTGTGTTAAACAAGATAGGTACCAAGTAAATCAAATCAAATATCATTAAAATCAATGTAAGCAAAAACAGCAAAGCAAAGATCAATCCTGCAAGAATTCTGCAAAACGAAGATTGATCCTCAGAATGAAAATTGATCAATCCTGACCAGACTTCTGCAATACGAAGATTGATCAATCCTGACCAGACTTCTGCAATACGAAGATTGATCAATCCTGACCAGACTTCTGCAATACGAAGATTGATAAATTCTGACAAGACTTCCACAAAAAACGAAGATTGATCCACTGAATCAAGAAGGATCAATCTCGAGTTGAAGACTTCAAACCAAGAAGCTTTGTCAATCTGATATGTTTCTCAAGGATAAACTAAGAAAGGCCTAAAACATAATCAGCCCAAGTTTGAGGAATCAAAGACAAGCCTCATGAAGGATTACAAAGAAGCAAGATCATTCCTTATGTTGTACAAACACAAGTACAAGTACAGGCTATAAAAGTACAGCTGCAACTATCAAATCAAAGCTGCATAACTGACTCAAAAGAGCACACAAGCAACCTCTACAAAACAGTACTGGATCGAGTACTAAGTCAGAACATGCTTAAGTCATCTGAAGATCGATCCTGGACTGCAAGAACACTCCTGAATTCAATTTCTTCAATCTTGCTTTTTGCCTGCTTTAGTTCACCTACTGCCATATGACAGCTGGCCTCATTCCAACGGCTATGAGAGCTGTCCAAGCCTCCATTGGAGCTTATAAATGCAGCATCAAGATGAAGAACAATATACAACTCAAAGTGCCAAGCAAAGCATCAATCTCACATCCCTATTTGAGCTCTCTCAAATATCATTCTTTGGCTTGTAAATCTTTTTCTTTGTGTTGTGCTTAAATCAGTAACACATAAGTCTTAAGTTACAGAATCTATTCCTCAAACAAGAGTTGAGTAATATTAAGATTCTAAACATCTTCATCATCATTACTTTGTAACTCAAAGCTAGTGTATCATCATAGCTTGAGAAGTGTGTGGAAATCCTTTTATGTTGTAAAAGGTAATTTGTGAAATCCTTACTGGAATATGCTAAGGTAAACCTGGAAATCCTTTATAAGGTAGAAAGGTGGAAGTTGTGTAAAGATCAAGATTGATCTACGAAAGTTGTGTAACAACCAAGAACAATCTTGCCTTGAGCACTTAGTGGAAAATCTCACATTTGTGAGGACTGGACGTAGCCCAAGGTTGGGTGAACCAGGATACATGCTTGAGTGATCTCTCTATCTCTATCTCTATTTATTACATGCATTACAATCAGCTTTTATATTGATAAAATTGATATTGTTGTTTTTCTACTAACCAAGATCGATCTTCGTTATAACCAAGATCAATCTTGAGTAAAACTTTCAGTTTTTTAACAGGAATTTTTCAGAAGGAGCAATTATAATTCAAACCCCCCTTCCTTATAATTGACATTTCTACTTCATTGACTTGAAGCGTTGACCAGATGGTCAACTAGTTTACCAAATTTATCAGATGCATAATCATCATAATGAGCTTGCAATCAAATTCAAGAGAGGCACACTGATAGTGCCTTTAATAGACTCAGACACAACATTAACAAATTCTTTATAGCATTGCCTTGATTTCCTTCTTTATCTAATCTTTTCATTAGAGGATGCAATACAAATAATTTAAAGTTCATCACAAGGATCTACACTCTGAAATAAAATTATTAACGAAATAAATTGTTACCACAAAATAATTTTTGTTATCATCAAAAAATTAAAGGTCATTGATCTTCAAATACACATGGTTCTCAAAGTCGCCCCCTTTTTATGATGAGAAACATATATTTTGTAAACAATTTTTGTTTTTAATAATAGAGTGATATGTATGCAAAAATATTCAAAATTGAGCTCCCCATAATTTGAGCAGGCTTAAAAGAAATAGGGTGATATGTAGCATTCTAACAAGGGAGATTTAAAATGAGAATTTGGAAATCATAAAGTAATTGTTCTGAAAACATGTACTCCCTCTTTTATTTCATGTAGCCATCATACCGTTTTCCCTTCTCAAACTTAGGACACTCTGATTTGAAGTGTCATGCCTCTTTGCATTCATAGCAGATTTTTTTTTTTCTTCTAATTTTTCTTTTCTTTCTCTGTTATTTGTGGATCGTCTGAAATATTTTCTTTGAAATGATTTCTTCTTGTTGTTCCACATGTATTGGATGTTTATTAGACGAAGGATGGTTCTTCATCCTCAGAATATCAGAGTGAGCTTGCAATTAGATTTAGCAAAGGCGCATTGAGAGCGCATTTAAGTCAAACATAGCACTAACAAATTCTTCAAAGAAATGTCTTCATTTCCTTGTTTATCTTATCTTTTCATCGGAGGATGCACCGTAAAGACTTTAAAGTTCATGACAAGGATCTGCACAATTAAATAAAATTATTAGTGCAATAAATGGTTCCCACAAAATAATTTTTGTTATCATTAAAATAATTAAGAATTATTGTTCTTCTAACCATCTTAGTTCTAACAAACTATATAATAAAAATAAGAGAATAAGGTTATCATAACCTTGTTAACCATTGTTTGATGAATGATCTTTTCACCACAATTCTTCATTTGATTAGTTACTTTGTGTGATACAATTGAAGTACTCATAAATCTTCTCATTGGATTCAATTTGCAACAACTCAAATTGCATTCTAAAAGTTTGTAAACGTACCAACATGACATTTCTCAATAATATTCCATGCTTCTTTTGATGTTGATGCATTTTTAATTTTCTCAAAGTTGATAATGTATACACATTGATGAATGAAGAACAATGCTTTGTAGTATTTTTTTTTCTTAGATTCCATGAATGTTGTTCTCTGAGCATTTGTAGAGTCTTCACCAAACACTCAACACTCCATTTTGAATCACCTTTGTCCCATCTTGAAAGCCAAAAATGACTTTCCTGGCTTGCTCCATCGATTCCAATTCTTGATGTCAAGAATAGGCCATCTATAATCGTTGCACAATGAAAAAGCACGTACACACTTCTATGGATCACAAATGTTAGGCTCTTGATGTTAATTGTTGGAACACATATATCAAATGTAAAAGGTACACACAATTGTGGGTTAAACAGAAAGTACTAATCAATGTTTAGAGAAAGTTTTAATCTCATACATTGATTTACACCACAACACAAATTAGAGATATCATTTAGCGGGTTAAACAATAAATCTGAGTGTAAAATTCATGTTTAGAAGCAAAATTTATAATCATAAATTAAAATTAGAACTAATTTTAAAGAAAAAATCAATCTTACTGGAGCACCCCAAACATACCAAATTAATATTAAATCTTTATATTCACTTGGACTTTCTCAAAAGTGAATTTAAACATGCACTAATTATATACAAAAAGCATCAAGTATTATCTCAAAGCAAAGTTCGTGAGAGAGCAAGATATGGGCAATAGATTCCAAAATTTGATTGAAAGAAATACACGAATCATCAACATATATGAATTTCCTACGGCAGCGGAATCACACATGCACACACAATAGACAATCTTAGATATTAGATTAAAATCATAAAACCATTTTTGAATGAATTCAAACTATATATTTTTTGTATTAAATAAGTTTATGGTCCGGATAAATATACCAAATTTTATTTTAAGTCTTTTTAATATTTTTCTTCAAACAATGGTCCTCAAATATTTTCCGTCAATAATTTTGGTTTTTGCTTCTAAAACAACTCATATGTATAGTCTGAATTTTTAAATAATACTTTGCATGCATATTTAGAACATTATAAGAATATCTTTCACAAAAATTTAGAATTTTTTAACAAATAATGAATTAATTGTGATTTTTTGTAAGTTTTTAGTGCTTGAAAATTCATATTTGATGAAAATTTTTAAGAAGTGCTTATAATGTTCTAAACATTTATGGAAAAAAAATCATTCAAAACAATTGATACACATGAGTTGATTTAAAATCAGGAATCAAAATTGTTGATAAAAAACATTTGAAGGACAATTATTTGAAGAAATTTATTGGAGAGATTAAAAATAGAATATGGTATATATATTTTTAGGGACCAAAATTTTTTATCACTCTATTTATTACAATTCTTAATTTAAGTTATTGATAAGAGAGAAATAAATATAAATAATATTGATAATAAAAAAAGTTAATTACATCAAGAATTACAAAAACTTATATAATCAATTAGATAAACAACTAATATTACAATAATGAATTAAGATATTTAACGGGAGTTCCTAACTAATCCACCACAACCACTAAAAATAAATTTTATATTCCCTATTAATTAAAACTATATTGCAAAACATTAAAGAAATTGAATAGCTAGCTGTAGATGCATCACATATGTGAAACCATGGGAAAGTAGCTATTTGTCACGATTAGTTTATAATCCGGCAAATCATGGAAAAGTGTAGTGAAACTAGTACGTACTTATAGATATTAATTAAATTTGAAATGAGGTAATTAATTTCATTCTGAACTCAACTCGGTATTTTTCTTTGATGAATCAGCGTATGTAATGGTACTGACTCACTGTACTGATATGGCTTAATAGTGATTGCAGTCAAAACACAACATACCAGTAAGTAGTAACCTTTGAATTGGTATAAAATAAATATAAATATTCAAATTACTGATTCTCGAAATGGTTAATGGTACTGTGCAAATTTACAGTCACGATCTCATACACTTCTTTTATAAGTCATCATCACTAGATTAAACTTCAGTGCTACTAGTAGTACTACTAATTAATTACTTATTTAGTTTATATTACACATGTACTGCCTATACTATGTTTTTACCCGTATTCAACGCACTTTAATAATGAAAGTAAGATACATATAGATCAATTCTATGTTAACCATGTACTTCTTTTGGCTTATTGCTGACAGAGTATTGAGCTCTTTTGGCTTGTGATATCAACCATGATACATCAGAATTTGTTTGTCAATTAATGCTGAATTGACTATTTGCATTTTTACTTTGTCTTGTCTACCATCATGTATAAGTCGAGAAATTCACTTTATCAATGTTTGATTTCACTGCGGAATTATAAAATTACAGTGAAGTATCGTAATTTGATTTCAATGTTTTATTATAATTTTATAAATTTTTTTTGAAATCAAACACATTTAATCTTTGATTTATAGAGATAAAAGGAAATGGATATTAAATGAATTTTGAAGTATTAATATTTATTTTGTTTGTTTTTTATTGAGTTCTCTCGTTGATTAATTATTTGTTAGCATATCAATCGAGAGAATGAGAATTGTTATGAGCTTGTTTTGGAAGGAAACAACATTAATTTTTCCGGTATAGAACATATGAGATACTTTCAAAATATAGACTATATTTGAAATTTACATTGTATGCAGTCAAAACTGCAATTGTACTTTCTGAACATTAATTCAATTAAAAAGAAGTATTTCAAAAATAAAATTTGTATTTTTACATTTAGTAAATCTCCTTTTAAATTTAAATTGTTTGATGTTGACGAGACAGATCCGAAAAATATCAATTGAAGGACAATATACTATTTTTGATTGAGCAAAAGCACAAAACATGTCTTGAGAAGTCAGCGAAAAAAAAGTGTTCTATTAAATCTTAAATTTTGGCCAAAATATTCGTTTTTTAAGATAAGAGTGTCAAAATTGGGAGTTTAAGCAAACTCATTTTTTATATATGAAATTGATTCATAAATTCCACTAGTGCGTGTTTGTTGCATATTAAAATAATATTAAAACCACTACAAGAAAAACCAAAATTTGCAATGGAAATTAGTGAACAAAAAAATGATCATTTTCTAATTCATTTGACACAATATTTAGTAAAAAATATAAAAGAGAGACTTCATATTTTCCCTTACTAAGTTTCTCTCGCTAATTAACGTTTTTTTAGTTGTGATTGATAAATATATATATATATATCAATGATTCAAAAATTTACTTCATTTATGAAGAAAAAATTAACATGAACAAAATCAGATTAACAAAGATGAAAATCACTCAAATGTAAATATTAAGATTAAAAAAATATAAAAGTGAGTTAAAAATTATGTATGAGTTTACCCGAGTTTATTGTGAGTCTAGTTAGCCAAGTAAACTTAGTTTCATTTTCGAGTTTATAGTCAAATATGTTGTATTTTTAGGCCGCCAACACAACTCGATCAATATCTTTGGACAACAACATTGATTATACCTGCAAAATAATAATTAGTTACATAAAATTTAGGATATCTCGAATGACAGTCCTTAAGAAATTATCTACCTGATGAGCGCAAATCCCTCAGGATTCAATAGATCTTTCTCCAAAATTGGAGGTTATCGAACAACAAGATGTCATATCTAAGATCGGCAAGATATCACCTAAGAGAAGAAAAAAAAGACACTTAATATTAATTTTCTTCTAAATATTTTTCACTTAAAAATGAAACAATTTAATTAAATTTTTGAATATATTAAAAATATACAACAATCTCCAACATATTTGAAAAGTTCAAAAAGAAAATACTAAAAAAAAATAAAATTAGGAAAATATCATGGATGTAATGCATCAGATCTGTGTAGCAAGCTATGGAACTAGTCTCATATTGATAAGACTGAAAACATAGTGAATCAGTGTAGCAAGCTATGGAACCCACGACACATTATGTATTTTAGAGGTCTACCAATCACATTACACCCTATAATTCTTGTTGTTGACGCCGTTTTACGCTATTAGGTCGTACACATGCCTAATATTCATGAGTGCTATAGAGATTTCACCAAAATTTCATGCAAGCGGCCCTACTTAACAGTCATATAGGTGATTTCATGAAGTGCATGCTGCAAATCATAAACCACTCATAAGGATATGAAAATCATAAAAGCTTTATAGTTTATCCTCTTAATTATGCAGCGTGTAACACATACTCTAGTACACCACAGGAAAGGACCAAAAAAGAATTTAATTAATTTTTTGTGCTAGTATAACTGATAAGTGACTTATTCTGACCACATTGAACTTTATTCATGGGATCTCCAATCACAAAGGTTGGGTTCCTATCACTTGTTTGTTTCGATTGGCTAAGTCTCACTCCCCTTGATGTCTTACATATTAATTCTTCTTGAGGCTTTGCTCAGATGATCAACTAGGATCACTATTGATTTGACTTCACATAAAGAGTTGATATAACCTCTTCATCGAGTACATACTTTATACACAAATGATGAAGACACAATTTTCTTCCACAAATAAATATTGTCTAAGACGTGTCTCAATCAATTTAATCTCATATTTATCCAACTTTTTAAAAAGAAACTCGGTCTCCACAATATATTTTCATAGGTCTACTTAGATTACTATTAAACGACATCAATGTCAACGAGATTAATAAGTAATCAATTTATCGAACACCCCCACGTTGGGTAAAACAAATCCATTTATAGATTTAATTTTATATAAATAAATTAAATCCATGTAACATCATTGTATCATTCTAATACAACTAGTACTCCACAATAGACCACACAACCGTATCTCATAAGTATCTCACGAGTCTCACAAGGGTCATAAAAAAATTACAATAAATTTACAAATTGTCATAAGAATAATACTACTACACACTCTCTAACACACATTTTTCAATACACTATTTTTGATTGAGTTAAAATTCAAATGAGTCACAACAAATTCATAAAAAACCGACATAATTTAATAGGACTTATGTGAATTTTAACCGATAAAAAAAATGTTAAAAAATGTGTATTAAATAGTGTATTATTAACACTACACTACTCTTGTTGTAAACATCTGATAATCATAATTCACATCATCTCATGTAAATGCACTTCGAAAATCATAACAAACTATAACATCTTATAATAAAATAAAATATCTCAAATCACTATAACTCATACATATAAATGTCAACATGTTATAAATATATTTCACACTGCAAGATACAATCATAATTTCACATTGAAGCCTTAAACTAAAGAGACACTAACATATTTCTCTAAAGCAAAAAATTAAAATATGAAAAAAAATACATATCATATATAGACTATCATAAATTAACATAAATAATAGCACTAAAACTATTCATCCTAACTAAACAATGATAACACGCTAGAGCAATTTTCAGGTTCTTATCAAAGAACCCACTAATTTCTTTTTTCTTTTTTTAAGCAAAGTACCCAGTAATATTTGGAAAGTTATAATTTAATTTAATTATTTTTTCTTATTAAAAAATAAGCTAAATACCACTTGTGGTCCCTTAATGATTTAATTATTTATCTTTTTTTTTCTTTTGATTTGGTCCTTTATGTTTTTAAATAATTTCAGCGTTACCCTTTAAGTGGAATTTCGTTAAGAAAAAGTTAAAAAAAATCTCTCATCCGTGTTCAGAAAAGTTATCTTTTATGTTTTGGAAATATTTCACAAAAATATTCAAAGTTTGTTCTAAGTTTGGTAGTAGGATTGATTCGTTAAAACTGAAGCGATGAGTATTTGTACTCCATAGACATCACTTCAGATCAGTGACGATCGTTCCTAGAGGTTTAATGAACATATACGATGATCTAGAGGGAATTTTTAACTTTGATCTAGATGAGGGAATTTTGAACTTTTTCTCCAATTAAAAGGTAACGCTGAAATCATTTAAAAACATAAAGGACCAAATCGAAAAAAAAAAAAAAATAACTAAATTGTTAACTGAACGTAGTTAAGGAAACACTAGTGCTATTTAGCCAAAAAAAAATATATTTAATATATATTTGAAGACTATATACACGTTTTGAAATTGTTTTCCTATTATTTAGTTATATTGCAAATGGTTTTGCAACTCTCCACTACAAACTGAATACTCATAAAACTGACTTTTAAAACGAAGAGTAACAATCTATTAACTAATTCCTAGTTAATAGACATAATCCTAACCGAAGATAAATCTAACTCAAAAATAAAAATATAAAATATTTTAATAATCAATACTTTTTATAGCTTTGTTCCTTGATGCATGCTACACATGCCGTTGAGAATATCATAATTTTTACATATTTATCTTAATCAATTAACATACCATTTCGCCATATTATTAATTAATTTTCAAAGATCACAAACATACACGAATTTCATATTATGACTCACAACAACAATTTTGCTTAAATTAATATTTCAACAGGAGCACAATTCATGACAAACATCAAACATAGAATCTACATAAAGGCTTTTATATTCAATACCAAACTTTGGTCACATTTTCTCAATGAAAACAACGTGAATCGAGCTTATCATATTATGAAGCTTATTTCAAGCTATTGAAAATCAATTTAGGATTGATTTTATTATTATACCTGGTGGTGTATTCTCTATATGAAGTTAAATAAACAAGATAACTCTAAAACACTCCAATGATCGCGATTCAACCAAATTGACATAATTGATGAACATAAATCATTAAGATTGTTGTATTTTTGGGCCGCAAAACTCGATCAATATCTTTTCACAACAAACACCGATTATATTGATGATTGTCCTATCCTTATAATTATATTGATGATTGTCCTATCCTTATAGATTTATCCGATGCAAATCTACAACAAATCTTTCTAAAAAATAAGAGATTTTATATATATTTAAAATGAGGCCGTTACTAAAAATGACTAGTGGGAGTAGTGGGTTTGACCAAATCAAATCTCACCCAAATAATATTAATTTTCTTTTAAATATGAGACAATTCAATTAAACTTTTAAACTATAATAAAAATATACAACAAAATCAACTCCAAAATAATACCCAAACTAATGCAATCATGCTAGTTAAGTTGCGGTTTAAACAACGATAATTTGTTTTAAGATAATATTTAAGGAAAGTTCTAGTCAAACATTATTTTGACCTGGAATTTGAAATTTTAGAGATAAAGTTAATATTTATCAATTTTAAAGAATCAAACATGTCTATGCGTCTTTTTCCAAAGAGACAGACTTGATTTTTCTATTCAGTTTTTAAAAAGTGTAAGAAAAAT